>JAYESD010000004.1:169748444-170348444 GCA_036927565.1 Tuctoria greenei | reverse complement strand
GGGATTCCAAGTGCGACAACAAAGGGAAGGAACTTTTATAAGCCAAACCAAGTACACGCAGGACATCCTCAAGAAGTTTGGCATGGACAAAGCAAAGCCGATAAAGACTCCCATGGCAACGAATGGGCACTTGGACCTCAATGAAGATGGAACGAGCGTCGACCAAAAGGTATATCGCTCCATGATTGGATCTTTACTATATTTATGTGCATCTAGGCCAGACATCATGTTGAGTGTTTGCTTGTGTGCAAGATTTCAAGCCAACCCCAAGGAATGTCATTTGACAGCCGTTAAGAGAATCTTAAGATATTTAGTTCATACACCCAACCTTGGTCTTTGGTACCCAAAAGGCTCAAAATTCAATCTCATTGGGTATTCCGATGCAGATTATGCCGGGTGCAAAGTAGATAGAAAAAGTACTTCCGGCACTTGCCAATTTCTAGGAAGATCCTTAGTTTCTTGGTCATCCAAGAAACAGAATTCCATTGCATTATCCACAGCCGAAGCGGAGTATGTTGCAGCCGGGAGTTGTTGTGCACAACTTCTTTGGATGCGACAAACTCTAAGGGATTATGGTTACAATATGAACCATATTCCTCTCCTTTGTGATAATGAGAGTGCCATTAAAATAGCACACAATCCAGTTGAGCACTCTAGAACAAAACATATAGACATAAGACACCACTTCTTGAGAGACCATTCCATGAAAGGAGACATATCCATCTCTCATGTCAACACCCAAAAACAATTAGCCGACATATTCACCAAGCCCCTTGATGAAAAACGCTTTTGTGAACTCCGAAATGAGCTAAATGTTCTTGATTCTCGGAGTGTGGCTTGAAAAGTTGCATACCTGTATGTTTCTTCAAAATTTTGATTGAATTGTGAAAATCATCCCTCTTCACTTTTCTCTCGAAAACTATGTCAATTATTAGATCTTGATGAATTTTGATCATAGTATGATTGTTGTTTGCTTACTGGTCAAATTCATCAAGATTATTTGAATTGTTTTGTCTCTCTAATCTCTAATATTGAACCTTCAAATATATATGAATGGGCTATGCATTTCTCTCCTGGTGACCACGGACAAGTCCGTGGTTACCCGGACTAGTCCGCCCATTGCAGACTTGTCCGCAGAGTGCCGGTTAGGCCGGACTAGTCCGACAGACCACGGACTAGTCCGATATAAGTCTCTGGACGACTTCGGACTAGTCCGGTCATGTCCGGACTTGTCCGATTTTTCGTGTCCTTAACCCTAGCCGCCACCAAACCCTAATTCATTCACTCTCACACTCGCCCCAAGCATTCTCTCTCTTGCGCTCGAGCTCCCAAGGCAAATACTCGATTCCTCCGTCGAAAAGCCTCAAACTTGGGCGGAGATCAAGCTTGAAGACTCGGGGATTGAAGTTAGCGGACAAGTCCGGCCTCCAACCCCCAAAATCTCAAGCCTCCTTCGATTTCTTGGTAAATTTTCTTCAAACCCTAAGAAATCGCAAATTTCTCCATTGCTTATCGTTTGGCCTAGCATTCTTCACTAGTTACATGTCCAATAGATGTACTACGTGTATGCTAGACTATTTTTGGCTTAGGGATCAAATTTTACCCAATCTGTTAGGTTTTTGCGGATGAACACCGGACTAGTCCGGTCCAGGTACGGACAAGTCCGGTCCACCGGACTAGTCCGTGCCTGTGCACCGGACAAGTCCGTTGTTTCTGAACCAAAACCTAATTCCTTCATTCCCTAATGCCTTCCATTGCCATATTATCTCACCAATACCTTGTATAACCTGTATTTTTCCTTGATCACTCATTCTCAGATCATGTCGAGCTCTGACTACGAAATGTCCGATTTTGAGTCCGAAGTGGCACCTCGGCCCTCGGCGGGTCTTGGCAAGAAACGCCAAGAGAAACCCTCCGAGCCAGCTCCCTCACCTCCCCAAGTCAGAAGGAAAGTGTGTGTGAAGAAAGCTGCATCGAAGGCCGGCACCTCCTCAAGTGGCCTTCGACAAACCAAAGGAAAGGGCAAAGGAGTTGCCACAGGGCCAGTTGGGCCCCTCAAGCTGCATGCCCCCAGAGAAGGGGCCCGGGACCCAAATGAAGAGAAGTTCACTGGCAAGGGCAGCGAGGTGTCTGCTAAGCTGAGAGGGGTAGACTGCTATGCAAGATCCAAGCAAGCAGCAGATGGCAGATTTTGGTCCAATTTCCACTCGGACTTCTACAAATTGGTCTATTTGCCTATGAAGACCCCAGTGGTGCGCAGTCAATGGATTGACTGGGCCCACCTGGAGAAGAAGAAGTGTGCAGCCTTTGATGAGGTTATTGCAGCTGCTGAGAAACACGGACTGAAGGACTTGTTTGCCTTCAGATATAACTGGAATGATGAAGTGATTGCACAGTTTTATGCAACATGCCACTTCTCCAGTGAAGACGAGGAAAGTGTGACTTGGATGACTCATGGATCCAAGTACTCAATTACTCAAGAAGAGTTTGCCAGTTTGCTGCACCTTGAGTCTGGAGGACATGACCACCTCATTATCCACAACATAGGGGTCATTGAGAGGGACAGGATGAAGTTCATGTATGAGCCCAACTCCAAGTATGTCCCTCCCTCTACCAAGAATATGAAGCCTTTCTTTGTTGTGCTCAATAGAGTCCTCCGGAAGACAATAGCCCCCAAGGATGGGGATGCAGGGAGTGTACAAGGCTACCTCCGGACCCTGATGAGGGTCATAAGCAAGGACAGAAAGTTTGATGTGGCTGACTATATCTGGAATGATATGGTCAATATCTCAAGCACCCCCAACCGATCCTGTGGCTATGCCCCCTACTTGATGTTTATGATCGAGAAGGTCACAGGGATCGAGTTCGTGAAGGATGTGGAGCACACTCCACTGAGGCCTCAGAAGCCTCAGCCAGTAATTGTCCAAGCTCCTCCATCGCCGGCCTCAAGCCCCGAGGCACCGGCAAGACAAGAAGAAGCTGCTAGGGAAGCCCCTAAGAAAGGATCCGCCAGTGGGATCCTGAAGTACTTGGTGTCTCTTCTCTCCTCCTGCAAGAAAACTGAAGTGAAGCTTCATAAGCTCAACCAGAAGAGGAAAGAAGACATGAGGTACATAAAAGCAAATGTGAAGCAGCTGAGTGAGAAACTGGAGATCAACCCAATAGGGTCTCCAGTCATTTCTGAAAACTCTGATCTGGACGTCACTGAACTCAGCCCCTTGACTACATCCGAGCTTGCCTATTTTGGCATTGGGGGCTCGAGCAGCTCCGTTCCTCCTCCTCCCTCTCAACCTCGCCAAGAAGAAAGCGATGAAGATGATGAAGACGATGAGAGGACTGACAGCGAAGAGTGAAGCCCTAGGACCTCCCTCTCTCTCTTTTTGGTGTCTTGATGCCAAAGGGGGAGAGATTGAGGGGGAGCTTCTAGACTTAGCTTTAGCTGCATAGAATGCGAGGAGAGAGTCTCCATGTATTTTCTATTTGTGATTGTAATTGTTTAACGCTATTTTCATATCATGTTTGGTCCTATGTTAAATTGCTCAGTTAATTTGCAAGTGTGTGATGAAATCTGAATTTTTGCTCCTGAAATGCTATATTCACTTGATATTAGTTGATCAATGCAAATTCTGTCATTCTTAATGCATTCATGCTCTTAGTATGCATCCCACCATAAAGAATGCACATATGAATGATTCTCTTGTTGCTTGATGCATTTTTGAGTCATATGTGCACACTTTATGAAAAATCTCATTTTATACCTCATTTTGTGAAATCTCAATTGGTTGTCATCAATCACCAAAAAGGGGGAGATTGAAAGTGCATCTAGGACTCCCTTGTGGGTTTTGGATGATTTATGACAAGCAATTGGGATCCTAATTCTTTTGTTGAGATGAATGCAGAAAAATGATGAAAGATGAGCAAAGTGCCAAAAAGAGGAAATTGAGAAGGAAAATGGATTTGAGCTCAAGGAGAAGAAACTAGTAGTTTAGTATGTGTGGAGTGTGTTAAGGAAACACACCCAAGAGCTCAATCTCATTTAATCACACACACACATGCACAAAGCTATACAGGACCGGACTAGTCCGATGTCCACCGGACTAGTCCGATATCACATTCTGCACAAGATCGGACAAGTCCGGTCATCACCGGACTAGTCCGATAATTCTTCTGTTCCACTTCGGACTAGTCCTCCCCAGTGCGGACTAGTCCTCAACACAATGCACAGGTCACTAGATCGGACAAGTCCGGTCTCCACCGGACTAGTCCGATATCCTTTCTGATCCACTTCGGACAAGTCCGGTGTTTACACGGACTAGTCCGATATACACACTGATCTAAATCGGACAAGTCCTCCAAGTGCGGACTTGTCATCCTAAACACTAAAGGTTTCACAGGTCCGGACCAGTCCGATGACAATCGGACTAGTCCGAAGTTTTCCAGCAGTGAAATCGGACAAGTCCGTTTTCAAACGGACTAGTCCGATATTCCTGGACACTTAGGGTTTGCTTCTCACAGCACACCGGACTAGTCCGGTCACCACCACGGACTAGTCCGAATTTACTGAACCCTAACGGTAACTTCCAGAAACCCCTTATAAATAGAGGTGCACGGCCCACTTTCAAACACTCTCGAACCCTAGCGCCGTCACACCTCCCAAGAGCCTCAAAAACTACCTCTCTCCACAAAACCAAGTGCTAAATTGATCACTACATTGAAGATCACTTGTAGATCATTGGAGAGGGCACTTGATACGCGATTGAGCTCTTGGTTTGAATCTCTAACACACTCTTGCATCTCAGTTTGTATACTTTGAAGTGTGTTATTGGTGGTCTTGAATCTTGTAATCAAGGGAGCGCTCAACTTGTGAGATCGCCCCTTAAACTCGGTGATTTACCCCTGTGTGATTAGTGGAAGAGGATTGGCCTTCGTGGCGATCCGAACGAGGGAAGGGTTAGTGAAGACCCGGCCCTTTTGTGGGCTCCTCAACGTGGACGTAGGCTGCCTTCGTGGTAACCGAACCACGGGATAAATCTTGTGTCTTTCATTTGTGTTCTTTATTCTAGTTGATCAACATTATCTAGGGTTTGATTAGATTTGTTGAATACAAAGTTAATAGTTGAAATAAAGTCATATTCTTAATAGAATCTGTTACACAACTATTGACCTGATCACAAAGTTTATATTTCCGCTGCAAAAGTCAACAAACAATCAAATTGACCTAACTTGATCAACCTAGCCCGTAAAATCCGGACTAGTCCGCACTTTACCGGACTAGTCCGTTATATCTGTTTTTGATCTCGTTGTTGAAGTGTTACAGGAACCGATAAAATTCAAGAAGGCCTATTCACCCCCCCTCTAGGCCAACATTCAAAAAGGCATTCCAGGAGCTGAAGCAGCTCCTCACCACTCTACCAACCTTGGTAGCTCCGAATCCTGGTGAGCCACTTCTGCTTTACATTTTGACAACTAACGAAGTTGTCAGCATGGTCCTGGTTGAAGAAAGACCAGAACCATCTGCAGTTCAGGAATCCAAACCCCTTCAGGAGGGTCCGGAGCTACCTGAAGACGAGTCTGGGTCCCAGCTCCCAGACCCGAATCCCCAAGGCGAGATGCTAGAGGATCAACTTCCTTCAAATGAAGAAGTTGATGTTGCTGAGCAACAAGATCCGGACCCCTCTGGGAAGGTTCGGGTCACTGCAGAAGAAGCTTCAGGTTCTTCAAGCAAGAACCTGGAGGTCCCCGACGAAGGTCTGAACCCCTCCAGGAGGGTCCAGGTTGATGAGGAGGAAGCTCTGGGCCCCTTCGGGAGGGTACGGACAGTCCAACGCCCAGTGTACTTCATCAGCGAAGTACTCCATGACGCCAAGACTCGGTACCTAGAGGTGCATAAACCGCTCTACGCAATTCTTATTGCTTCTAGGAAGCTCTAACACTACTTCCAAGGTCACAAGATTTCAGTGGTGACTTCTTATCCACTGCATGCAATCTTGCATAACCCCAACTCTACTGGGAACATTGCAAAGTGGGCAACGGAATTGACCGAGTTTGACCTTAAATTCATCCCAAGACAAGCGATCAAGAGTCAAGCACTGGCGGACTTTGTGGCGGAATGGACCCCCTCTCCATCAAATCCTGTGGGCCCCAGTGAGCAGAAGCTGGAACCCAAGGTTCTGGTCTTCACCAAGCCTCACTGGACTCTTTACTTTGATAGTTCCATGCAGAAGCAGGGGCCGGAGCTGGAGTCCTTCTCCTCGCCCCGACCGGGGAGAAGGTCAAATACATGGTTCACCTTGACTTTAAGGCGACCAATAACATGGTGGAGTATGAAGCACTAATCTATGGGCTCAAGGTGGCACTATCATATGATGTCAAGCAGCTGTAGGTAAAGGGTGATTCGCAGCTCGTCATAAAATAAGTCAAAGGTGAATGCTGCTGCAACAACCCTCAACTAGCTGCATACCTACTTGGAGTCCAGAAGCTTCAAAAGGACTTCGACGTCCTGGATCTTTGCCATGTCCAGCGTCTCAACAATGCTAAAGCCGACGAACTCTCGACGAAAGCTTCAACCAGAGCTCCGACACCCGACGTAAGCTTCGTTCGGAGATTGTCAAGACCAACAGCTCAGCCTGCCGAACTGAGCAAAGGGGGCGAGACCAGCACCTCGAAGCTTGCGTTCCCGATGGCCCTGTTACCATGGCGTCTATCAAGGCTCGTAGGTGCTACCGGAAGCTCCGAGCAACCCAGCACGCAAGACTCAAATGCTCAAGTTAGCTCCGATGCATGGATCTCAGAGATCCGGAGCTACTTGAAAGACAATTTCTTTCCTGAAGACAATGTATCCGCTGACCGGATAGTCAGATTGGCTAAAAGATACACACTGGTAGAAGGGGATCTCTACCAGCGTGGTGCCAACAGCGTCCTAATGCGGTGCATTACAAGGGAAGAAGGCCACGAGCTCCATGTGGAAATCCATGGAGGCGAGTGCGGGAACCACGCGTCTTCCCGAACGTTGGTCGGTAAAGCCTTCTGGCATGGTTTTGACTAGCCTACAACACTCCAGGATGCAACCGAGCTAGTGAAGAAATGCGAAGCATGCCAGTTCCATGCAAAGCAAATTCACACACTAGCTCAACCTCTACAAATGATACCTCCTACATGGCCATTCGCTGTGTGAGGAATGGATATCTTGGGATCTTTCCCAAGAGTCGTCGTAGGTTACAAGTTCCTGTACGTTGCCATCGACAATTTCACCAAGTGGACGGAAGCAACTCCAGTTGTGACAATAAATAAGCAATCAGCTATCAACTTCTTGCAGTCCATCATATACAGATTTGGAGTCCCAAACAAGATCATAACTGATAACAGGAACCAATTGACAAGGTCTGCATTCCACGGATATTGCAAAGACCTTGGCATTCAGGTCAGCTACGCTTCTGTAGCTCACCTGGCAAGCAATGGCCAAGCTGAGAAAGAAAATGCAGAAATCCTAAAAGGAATCAAGACGCGCACATATGAGTGCCTGAAAAAACATGGAGCCAACTCGATTGAAGAGCTTCCGCCCACACTTTGGGCCAACAAGACAACTCGAAACCGGTCAACTGGAGAGACACCCTTCTTCCTGGTGTACGGAGCTGAAGCAATCCTTCCTCTGGAAATCACCTTGTGGTCACTCCGGGTCTCGACCTTCGATGATGCCATGCAGGAACAGCTCCGGCATGAAGACCTTGACCTCGTTGAAGAGGGAAGGTGTCGAGCAGCTGTTCGGAATGCCAGATACCGCCAAGCTCTTCGACGCTATCACCAAAGGCATGTTCACAGCCAATAGGTCGAGGGAGGCGATCTGGTGCTACAGAGAATACAAACTCGAGAAGGGTTAAACAAACTCTCCCCTAGCTGGGAAGGACCCTTCTGAGTGATCAAAGTATCCCATCCCAGATGCGTTCGCTTGGCAACTGAGGATGGGACACCTCTCCCTAATCCTTGGAACATTGAGCACCTCCGTAAGTTCTACGCTTAATATCACGGAGGTGAGTCTGTAGTTACATGTGATGTATGTTATAGATTCATTGCAAAGAGTCGGATAGCTCCTTTGGGAGAACAGTTGGACCTTCCCCGGAAGGTCCGCAAAGTTCAAGCAACACTTTTCACAGTCTCAGAACTAAAAGTGTAGCTAGCTACCTTGGGTCAAACAAGAAACGCAACACACTTAGCCTGGTTCCGTATACTAAGAGTGTACTTGTTTCCCCTGTACCATGGACCTATAATGAAAGACATCATTGTGTCAAAACAGACTCCTCGTGCATTTATTTTGTACAGGCTCAATATTTTTTATTTTTCTCTTTCTTGTCTATAACAAAGTTGTGCAATTATTAAGAAACTTTAGCTCAACCAATTCATATATAATTCAAGTTGCATTGTCAATTCTTACGGGTCTAAACATAGTTAATGGTCAACTCGTCTGAATGCCGCCAAGCCAATCTAGGTCCGGAGTGTGCTATCGACTTAGCCTGGTCTTGCATCCTAAGTACGCCACTCTACCTACACCCCGACAGGCCGAAGTAAGGCGAGTCTAGAAACGATCGGACTTGGAGAAAACAATCCAATGCACTTGATTGTATGTAGAATTGCGTTCAACCTAAAAATTTCTTACAGGAATAGTAAGGCACAAATGAGTTATAGATAAGAAATGGATTCTACTGTTTCTCTTGACTTTAGTGTGCAGGAAAAATAAAGATCTCATGATGATGGTGGATGAAGCCGGAGCTATCAAAGCTCCAACACCCCCTAAGGTGGTCTGCTGTTGATGTTTCAAACATTGATAGTAGACATCGCCGGAGCTACAAAGTTCTGGCAAATCCAGGGGCCAGCCATCAACGTGAAGAAAAGATGGTGGGAAGACTCCCCAGTGGGGTCTGCTGTCGACGCACCACGTGTTGACAGTGGTCACTGCCGGAGCTACCAAGCTCCGACAACCCCAGAGGACTAACTGTCGATGCTCTACGTGTTGACAAGGGTCACTGCCGGAGCTACTAAGCTCCAACAACCTCAGGGGGCCCCTACTATCGACAGCTTCAGACCTACAAACTACAAGTTCGAAGCGCGCAAGTCTTCAACAAAATGCTACATCCTCTTGGTACATGTTCACAATCAAATTGTGTACATCTACCAGGGGGCCAAGTGGGACAAAGGTGTTGAATACAAAAAATGAAATTCATAAAATTCTTGGATTTCATTAATCTGGAGACAAGAGATTACAAAATTGGAGAAAAAGAAGAGAAGATACAAGCGGGAGCTACAAAGAGAAAGTCCTAAACCCTATGGAAGAATGAGGCAACCTTCTGGGCAACCTCCGACACGCTGGCCTTGGCGGCATCTCCCTCTTCGTCGATGGGACCTTCAAGCACCGGGTCCAGTAGGAAGTGAGGATCCCAGCTTGTGTAGCATGTCAGCATGTACTCTGCGATGTTCTTCGCTAGGGATTGTCCTTCGGTTTCCAACTAGTACGCGATGGCATCGCCCATCTTGTTGAGTTTGCTACCCACCGAGCTCAACGCCTTCAACGCCAGGTCTAGCTCCAGCTCCGGATCATTCGGGCGCACCAGACTGAAGCCTAGCGGCGTCAGCGCGACATTGGCTTTGCCCAAGAAGTTCCAAACTTGTTGGGACTCTGCAGCCCTTGAGCCTCGCACCTCTTCCAAGGATCTCTTGGTCGCCGCAAGCTCCGAATCCTCCCGGGCAAGGCGCTCGACCTCTTTGGCGTTCTGCTGAATCTTTTCAGCAACCTGCCTTTCGAGTTTAACGAGATCCTTCTCCCGGAGGTGGATCTTGTTTCGGCGGTCGACCAGATCCTTCTCGCGACCCCACACTTTCTTCTCCCTGGCAGCAATTTCATTCTCCCTCTTGTTGAGGTCCTGTCCTCCCTGCCAGGCCTTCTTCTCCTCTTTCTCGCAGCGCTCCTCCAGCTTCTTGGTGCGCCCCGTGAGACTCTTGTCACCCGGAATCAGCCTCTAAGTAAGCTCCTCCTCCCTCTTCATGAGGTCATCATGCAGCTCCAGGAGTTTTTGCTCTTCATCTTTGAGCCTTTTCTCCCACTCCTCAAGAGCCTCCCAGCGCTTGACGAGGCTGTCGTGGATGGCGCTGAGCTTCTCTTGGCGGTCATTCGCTGCTTCATTAGCAGCCATGGCCTGTTCGTGGATGGCCCGGGATTTGTTGTCAAGGGATCGCGTCAAGCTTTCCCTCTCATCTAGCAGCTGACCCCAGTACTCCAACTGGACCTTCTCCCTTTTCACCCACTCCTTGTCGTCGGCCAGCCTCGACTGTGCCAGCTTGGTCTCGAATTGGAGCCGGTTGCACCACCTTCTAAGGGTTTGGCGCTCCTCCTCGAGGGCCTTGCTGTCGTGGTAATAGGCCAGCTGGACCTGACGAAGACTAGAGCAGGCGTTGTCGATAGACAGCGACAAAGGGATTGTCTCCGGACCTGCCGGGTCTTCTCCGCTGGCTCCAGCGGATTCTCCGTAACAAAAATCGGGTCAAACTCTACAAAAGCGGTACCCTGAGCTTCCACGGCACTAGGGCCGCCCTCAGGGATAGCCTCGGCCGCCGCCAAGGAAGGTCCTACAGTAGAAATTTCTACCTCCGGAGTCGGCTCTGAAGGTCCCGCCGCCCGGTCATCAGCAACTAGTCCCTTAGGCGGGGGACCGGCAGCTTCATCTTGGCACCCTAGCTCAGGTGCGGGTACCTCCAGAACTACCACCTCCGGGGCAGGCGTTGAAGGTTCGGCCGGAGCTGAAGCCACTTCCGGCTCCAATGCTGGCACCTCCTTCACCACCGATTCAGACGCCGGTGCTTCGATCCCCATTGGCTCAGGCACTAGCACTTCTGCGACAATCGGTGGGGGCACCGAAACTTCATCAACCACCGGCTCCACCGTTGGAGCTTCATCAACACCCGGCTCTGCCACCGGGGCTTCAACAACATCCGGCTCTAGGGCCAGAACTGCAGCTACCTCCGGCTCTGAGGCTGGAGCGTCCATCATCTCAGCATCCAAACCCGGAGCTTCAACCTCTGGGGCTGGTGCCGCTCGTACATCTTCATTCCTGTGGTCCGGAGCTACCACGGGAGTTTCAGGGGATGACTCGAGGTCAATGACAACGACAGCTGGCGTCGGAGCTGCCGCGGCCTCATCCACCTCTTGGGGCGGCGCTGGAACTGGAGACGGAGCCTCCTTCTGTGCAGCATCAGTTGCTGCTGCGGGAACCAGAGCTTCAGCCCCTTTCTTGGGTACCCTGTGGATGAAGGACATAGAAACTCAAAATACGATTGCAACAAAAAACAATCAACTGAGGTAAAAAATCAAATTTACCTTGGAAGGCTTCCGCTCCAGCTAGCGCGGAAACTCTTCACTGGACGCTCAGGACCGGACCCTGTCGCCACTGGCGTAGTATCTCCGGAAGGCTCCCCGGATCTTGTTGCCTCCATCGGTGTCGTCTTGGTTGAGGCCCCCCTCGACTGAGAAGGACCCTCGAACCTAGAGCCCTCAGCTGGCCCTGGTACCAGAGCCACATGGCCGGAGCTAGCATCCCGGGGAGATGCCGATGCTGGAGTGGTTGTCAGGGCTGAAGACCTCCTCCACCAGGGAGAAGGAGTTGCTGAGGAAGGAGCAGGTCTGACGGACCTCCCGTCAGAATGCTTCAACTTCCTCTTGCGGCTTGAGGGCTCTGCCAACTCCTTTCCCTTGCCTACAACTTCAACTCTCTATCTCGGGGTGGAAGGGGGACCACCCTCGGAAGCTCCGGGAATCGCCAACCCGGTGGTCGAACGCCTCTCAACTTCACCGAGGTCGTCAAGCACCAGCATCTTCCGCCAGAGCTCCCTGCTAAACTCCACCTTCATGTTTAGAGGGAGGACAGCCACCGGTGGAGTCAAGTCATCGCCCTCGACGTTGATGCCATGCTGGAACTTCTTGAGGTGAAGCTCCAAAGTTGCGCCTTCCAGGTTGGACTTCAAACCGGTCTCGATCCGGTCGTCGTCCATCACGCTGTTGAGGGCCTAGGCGAGCTTCTCCCTCTTCTTTAGTGGAGCCCACCTGTTGACCAGGAAGTTGCAAAATACCGCCTGGGGAGTCACCCCTCCTTCCACACATTGGTGAATCCTAGTCAGGGCAGAGTTGAAGGCGTCCGATAGCACCGGAACATCGCTCCAAGCTTCGGTGTCGACATTGGGGAGGCCTTCGGATAGCTCCAGCTTCTCGTGCTCCTCTGCCGTGATGACAATCCAATCCTTCTTCCAGTCGTCCCACTTGCCAGAAGGGAACGACCTCAAGTACTTGTACGGGCACTTCTTGCGCTCCACAAAATAATAAAAGTCAAGGTACTCGTCACTCTTGCCGGTGGTGTGGATAGTGAAGAAGGTGCGGAAGAGCTCAACGCAAGGGAGAATACCCACCCACATCTCGCCGAAGTGGACGAAAGTGGACACGAGAAGAATGGAGTGAGGACCGAGGTGGTACAACTGCAGACCATAGAAGTCTAGCAGCATCAAGAGAAAAGTGGAGAAGGGTGGGATCAGTCCCACCATGGCGTACGCGAAGAAGTACACCATATTGCCGGTGTGGTCCTTCTTGAACGAGAGCTTGCTGGCGCGGACCAGGCGGTTGAAGGAGTCGCTGGACCACCCCATGAGGGTCCGGACCTTCTTCAAATCACCGTCGGTTGTAAGACGGCTCTTGCGGAGATCCAACTCCATCGCAGCACAGTGGGGCGAGAGATGAAACGCAAGCAAAAGTTTGGAGGATTCGAGTGCAAGTTCAAATGAAGGTGTAAAGAATCCCCAAACGGTGCGTGCTTTCCTTCTTAAGTAAGCCCCCATAACACTTGGATGGAAACCGCAGAGGGGCCGACGATACAGTTCAAAAACTTCACCCTGCCAATGACAAGGGGGCCCGGGGCCACCCGGACTATCAAGTCGAGGTCCTTACCCCAGGCGAACAGTTGTCATGATGAAAGGTAGGAAGCCCGAGGGCGGCGGCCTGACAGGGCGCGCGGAACCGATACGGTTTTCGCATCGGGAACCGGCGTCCTTCAATTGCGTGAGATCCGCATGCTCAGATCTCACCTGCCGCATCCTGGATATGCGACGTGGTGCTGGTTTAACTGCAAACTGACAACAACGGCACATCCAAAGACCCGTGAAGACACGGCTCAAAAACCGAAAGATGGACCCACCTCTAGCAGAACGACTTTATCCAAAAGGTCTCTCCTAGAGGTGGGCCTAGGGGGCCACTGTCGGTACCATACGCACCGAATACCCCTTGGGACTGCAAAGAGAACAAAGGAACTTCACTTGTCTGAGTTCAAGACCTCCGAAGGCCCCATGTGTCATACGAAACCAGACCTGCCTCCCTTCTATGGTTAGTCCTAGTGCTACTATGTGTATCCTGCAACCGGAGCTACATCCCACACATGGGATAGCTCCGGGCTAAATACCTGTGCGGCACCCCCGGACCTAACCCCTGACAGAGGGAAGCTCTAGTACTAACACGTGTACAACAGCACCGGACCTACCCGTCCCAGACGTAAAGCTCCAGAGCTGCCACGCGTCCAACCGCTGGACCTTCAACTTCAACAAGCAGACTGGTGGACCCCCAACGGCTCGGACCTTCAAGGGGCAATTAAAGACTTCAACACCCGATTAAGCGTCATTAATACCATATTAATGACATACAAACGGAGGGCCCTTAATACCAGTAACGGCACTGTCAAGGCGCGTTACCACACTATTAAGGGTAATTAAGCTCATTAATTGTTTATTAAGCATCAATAACCGCCAGGGCCACATGTCGGGCTAGGCTTACGATGTAACGACCAGTCCTTGTACTATAAAAGGACTGGTCAAGCGATACACAGGATAGACTCTTCCAGACTCTGCTCTGACACAAGCCCACAAGCTCTCAGACGCTCAATACAAGAACTACACACCCCGTGGAGTAGGGTATTACGCTTAGGAGGCCCGAACCACGTAAATCCTCGTGTCAACTTGCCATCGTGTTCTAAATCTCTGCGTGCCCACAACCGAACTACAAACTCCACAGGCTCCTAATGGTGGTACCGGGAGAATTGCCAGAATCGAACCCCAACAGATGTACAGGCCGAGCGTTGGGATAAATCTTCAGATTGTGCTCAATCACTTCCCTAGGGATCCCAGACATTTGTGAAAGTTGCGAGGCACACACGTCAACATTAGCCCGGAGGAAAAATGATGAGCGCGAGTTCCTATTTGTCGTTCAGGCCTCCCAATATACGGGTGGTCTGAGCAGCGTTGAAACCAATTTGGACGACTTTGACGGGAATGTCGGTGTTGCCGCTTGGTTGCACACGAGGTGTGGATGTTGAGCCTCGATGACGAATGCTCGGGGGCTTCGAAGCTTGCTCCTTTACATATTCTTCCTCCTGCGCTGAAGCAAGCGCGTGCAGTTCTTCCAGAGCAGTAACTCCGGCGGTGCGATCTCTGCGGATCCGGAGAACGCCTGAGGGCGTTGGCATCTTCAACACCAAGTAGCCATAATGAGCAGCAACCATGAATTTATATAAATCTGGCCTGCCCAAGATGGCGTTGAATGGCAAGTTGATTTGTTCCACGTCGAAGACCAACTTCTTAGTCCCGTAATTCTCCCGAGTTCCGAAGGTCACCGGGAGAGTAATGGCACTGAGTGGAGTTATGGCCCCCGGACCTACTCCGGAGAAAGGTCGGGAGGGGCGAAGATCCAAAGGTCAGAGCTGAAGCTTGACGAAGGCTTTGAAGCTTATGAGGTTCAACCCCAAACCTCCGTACACCATCACGTGGTGAAGCTGGACGTTATTGATGGTCGGAGATACTATCAGTGGAAGTTGGCCAACTCCAATCATATTCCGAGGGCAGTCCAAAGCATCGAAGGTGATGGCAGTGTCCATCCAGTTCCGATGAGGCTCCGCCCTAGTAGTAGGATCTACAGAGGCCATGTCCCACTGCATTGTCTTGAGGACACGGTGGGAAGTTATGTCCCATGAACCACCAAAGATGGTGTTCATGGTTTTTTGATGCTTGTTGTCAGAGAAGTCGGAGTCGTCGTCAACAGAGGTGTAAAGAGCCTTCAAGAGGTTTTTGGGGTCCTGAAAGCCTAACTCTTCTTCAGTCGGAGCTTTGTTGACTTTTTGTTTTCCTTCCCTTTGACGGAAAGGAGTTTCTTCTCGACACTTGTTGTAGCACTCAGCGAGGTTCTGGACCTCTCGACAGTTTTCCAATATGTGGCTATCCGTCTTGTGTATGGGACACCACATCTTGGAGCTGCCACTGTCTTCAAACGACGGCCGAGGTCATTTCTCGGGGCGTGGCCCCCGGCCACGTAGATAAGCGGCAGTAGCGGCAGTAGGTGTGTCGATCGATGGCTTCTTCTTGCCGTTGAACTTTTTATTCTTCTTGCCACTCCCGGAGGTAGTGGATTCACCCTTGGAGGATTTTTTGTTGGCCTCCGGGGGTGGTTGGGAGTGCATTTCATGGCCCTCCGCAGCCTTGGCACACTTGTCTGCCAAGATGAAGAGTTTCGTGACACTGGTGACTTCCTTGGTCGTCGCCAGCTTCTCCCGCATTTTCTTATCTCAAATGCCCTGTCTGAATGCTATAATAACAGAAGCGCTTGAGATAGAAGGAATGGTATTTCGTACCTGGGAGAACCTCTAGATGAAAGATCGCAAAGACTCTCCCCCTTTTTGCTTGACAGCAAAAAGATCCAGTTCTGTGCCTGGTCGGGTGTATGAGCTCCCGAAATTGGCGGTGAACTATTGGCACAACTCCGCCCAACTATTGATGGAGTCAGGCGGGAGGCTCATGAACCAAGACCTGGCAGTCCCAGTTAAAGCCACAGGGAAATAATTGGCTATCACGGCCTCATTGCCCCCAGCCGCAAGGATAGCGGTGGAGTAAATTTGGAGAAATTCAGCGGGATTGACAGTCCCGTCAAATTTCCCTGACAGGTGAGGCTGGAACTTCTGCGGCCATCTGACCGTGCGTAGGTGCATGGCCAAGGCAGAACATCCTCCTCCTACTCCCTCATGAGCAGGGATGTCCCGAGCCTCTCGCCTCTTGCGAGCACGCTCGATGTGGATGCGGCCATCCTATTACCGGTGACGACGATCGAGCTTCGCCCATAGGCCATGAGTCAAAAGTCTCGTTATCGTGTGAGTACGTCGTGCCCCAGAAGGCAGTGACGTCGCCTATTGAGATGCAGCACGCCTCCCGTGCTACGAAGCTTGCGGACCGAGTCTACCTGATAAGGTACGACGCTACAATGGGGCCCGTCCCAAGGGGGGAGGACCTTGATTGCTGATGCGATCGGCTGCTGCTGCAACCAGATGATCCACATCAGCTCTCCACTGTTCCATCGCACCCTGGGGTGCTTCTGGAGGCGGTGGACGTTGGAGAAGAGCACGTGCAACATTCGGGGTTGTTGTTCGCCGATGTAGTGATTGACGCGGATGCCCCATCTCGCCGTCAAGCTTGATTCATCAGAGCGGACGGTGGCGGTGGTGGCATGACTCCTACTGGAGCCACAACACCTCCTGCCTGCTGCATGTTGGAGGGATTGTCTCTAGCAGGTTGCGCAGCATGGTTGCCATTGGATGATCCAGCAGCGGAATTCACCATCTTTGAATCTCAGGCGCCCCTACCTGGCATTCCAACTGTCGGAGTCTGGTTCCGACAATTCTCCCGGTACTACCGTTGGCAGCCCACGGAGTTTCTTGGTTTAGTTAGGGAACACGGAGATTCAAAGCAATATGGCGATTTGACATGAGTATTTACGTGGTTCGGGCCGCCTGAGCGTAATACCCTACTCTACGGGTGTGTGTTGTTGTTGTATTGAGCGTCTGAGCGCTTGTGTGTGAGAGACCAGAGTGTCTGCCAGCCTCTCGTCTGGACCTGAGCGTGTCTGTCCCTGTGTATCACTCGGCCAGTCCTTTTATAGTACAAGGACTGGCCGTTACATCGTTAGCCTGGCCCGACATGTGGCTCTCGCAGTTACTGATGCTTAATACACAGTTAATGTACTTAATTCCCCTTAACAGCGTGGTAATGCGCCTTGATAGCGGCGTTACTGGTATTAAGGGTCCTCCAATCGTGTGTCATTAAGATAGCATTAATGACACATAATCGGTCCTTGAAGCTTTAATTGTTCCTTGAAGGTCTGAGCTGTTGGAGGTTCACCAGTCTGCCTGTTGAGCATGAAGGTCCAATATTTGGACGCGTGGCAGCTCCGGAGCTTACCGTCTTGGATGAGTAGGTCCGGTGTTGTTGTACACGTGTCGGTACCGAAGCTTCCCTCTGTCGGGGATTAGGTCCGGGGGTGCCACACATGTATCTACTTCGGAGCTTTCCCATGTATGGAATGTAGCTCTGGTTTTATGATACACGTGGTGGCTGGGACTAACCATAGAAGGGATGCAGGTCTAGTTCCGAGTGGCACGTGGGAACTTCGAAGGTCTTCAACTCAGATAGGTGAAGTTCTTTTGCACTCTTTGTAGTCCCAAGGGGTATCTGGTACGCAGGGTACCGACAACACCCATTTATCTGACTCTTTTAATGTTGCTGATATCTCCTATGTTCCTAACCTGACCATGCATCTTATGTTTGCTGGTCAACTCAATGATCCTAATGTCGAGTGATTCTTGATTCTGATTCTTGTTTTGTTGTCGATCATCATACGGGTCAGTTTGTTGGCTCTGGTCCTCATCGTCGCGATTCACAGTGTCTGTGGGAGCTTGACTGGCTTTGTCTTCCTTCCGCTGTGCCTGCTAGTCGTGTTAGCTCTGCTTTTGTTGCCCCATCTACCTCATCTTTTACTTAGTGGTGCCATCGTTTAGGATATATTTATGGCTCTCTTCAATCTGCCCTGATTTGACGTGGTGCCTTAGGATCGGTTCAGGATCTCAGTCGTTAGCTCAGTGTCAGGGTTGTCAATTAGGGAAGCAGATTCAACTTCCCTATCCTTCTAGTGAGTTAGTGTTCCAGCATCCTTTTGACCTTGTTCATTCAGATGTCTGGGGTCCTACTCCTTTTGTTTCCAAAGGAGGGCATAAATACTTTATCATTTTTATAAATGATTTTCCCCGCCACACATGGGTTTACTTCATGAAACATCATAGTGAGGCATTGTCTATCCATAAGTCTTTTTCGGCTATGGTCCGTACTAATTTTGACACTCCTACCATGTATTTCGTGTTGACTTTGCTGGTGAGTACCTCTTTGATGCTCTTCGTGATTTTCTTTCTGAGCAAGATACCCTTCCTCAGTATTCTTTGCCCTGGTGCTCATGCACAGAATGGTGTTGCTGAGTGAAAACTTCATCATCTCCTTAAGACATCACGTACACTTCTCATTGTTTCCTCTGCCCCACCTCATTTTTGCCTCAGGCTATTTCCACTGCAACTTTCTTGATTAATATTCAGCCCTCGTCCACTCTTAAAGGCGGGATTCCTTTTGAGCATCTTACTGGCAAGACCCCTGACTACATCAGCCTTCATCTTTTTGGTTGTGTGTGCTACGTGTTGCTCGCACCTCGTGAGCGCACTAAGCTGACTGCTCAGTCGGTCGAGTGTGTTTTCTTATGGTACAGTTCGGAGCATAAGGGTTATTGTTGTTGGGATCCAGTTGGTCGACGAATGATAATTTCACGGGATGTTGTTTTTGATGAGACACGACCTTTATCCTTGTCCTTCTTCTGATGCTTCTTCTACGTATTTAGTTGATCCTATTTTGTTCCCGCTCTTTCCAGATGCCCCCGGTTCTAGTGTACCCCCCTCACACTTCTTATCTCGTTCGACAATCTTCCCTTCTTCTTCTTCAGAGCCTTGTTCTTTGGTTCCCGATTACACTTTGAAGGCTCCTTTCACGTGGGTCTATACTCGATGAGTTGTGCCCCCTTCAGATGTGACATCTTCTTTTGATGAGTCGTCTACTCCAGTTGAGTCATCCTCAGATGTCTCAGCTTCTCTAGCTCAGCTTCCCTCTCCAGATATGCCTTCTTCTCCTGAGGGATCATCTCCTTTTGATAATTCTTCTCCTAACCAGCCTCTTGGATGTGGTCATTGTCCTCGCCGGCCTCCTCATCGGTACTCTCCTTCTAGCTTTGCTGCTACTGCTCTTCCTGAGCCAGCAACATATTGTGATATTGTTCCTCATCCAGAATGGCAGCATGCGATGGCCGAAAAGATTGCTGCTCTCGAGCGCACTGGCACGTGAGAACTTGTGCCCTGTCCCCAACGTGTTCGTCCGATGACCTGTAAGTGGGTTTATAAGGTTAAGACCCACTCTGATGGTTCACCTGAGCGATATAAGGCTCTAGTAGTCGCTCATGGCTTCTAGCAAGAACATGGTCGTGACTATGATGATACCTTTGCTTCTGTCGCTCATATGACCACTGCTCGCACTCTACTTGTTGTGGCCTCTGCTCGTGACTGGTCCATCTCTCAGCCTGATGTGAAGAATGTATTTCTTAATGGTGAGCTGGGAGGTTTATATGTAGCAACCACATGGGTATTCTATTCCTGAAGGTATGGTTTGTTGCCTTCAGCGTTGTCTTTATAGCCTTAAGTAGGCTCCTCGTTCTTGGTTTCAGCGTTTTACATGTTTGGTCACTGCTGCTGGTTTCTCTGCCAGTGCCCATGATCCCGCACTTTTTTTGCACACTTTGGTTCGTGGACGCACTCTTCTTCTTCTCTATGTTGATGACATGATCATCACCAGAGATGATTCTGAGTACATAGCCTTTGTAAAGGCCCGTATTAGTGAGAAGTTTCTTATGTCCGATCTTGGTCCTCTTCGTTACATTCTTGGAATTAAGGTTTCCTCCTCCTCTGAGGGAATTTATCTGTCTCAAGAGAAGTACATTCATGATCTTCTTGATCGGGCTTCTCTTACTAATCACCGGACTGTTGAGACTCCCATGGAACTCAATGTCCACCTTCGAGCCACTGATGGTGAGCCTCTTGATGATCCTACTTGTTACTGTCATATTGTAGGGAGTCTCGTTTACCTTGGTGTCACTAGCCCTGATATCACGTACTCTGTTCATATTCCGAGTCAGTTTGTTTCGGCTCCCACCCAGGTCCACTATAGTCACTTGCTTCGTGTCTTGCGTTATCTTCGTAGGACTATATCTAGACGCTTGTTTTTTCCACGCTCTAGCTCTTTACAACTCAAAACATATTCTGATGCTACTTGGCTAGTTATCCCTCTGATTATCGATCTATTTCTGCCTATTGTGTTTTCTTGGTGGTTCCCTTATTGCTTGGAAGACTAAGAAGCAGGTAGTAGTTTCTCGTTCGAGTGCAGAAGCTGAGTTGCGTGCCATGGCTCTTGTGAGTACAGAGGTTACTTGGTTGCGGTGGTTGCTTGAGGATTTTGGTGTTTCTATTGGTATGTCGACTCTTCTTTTGCCTGACAGTACTGGTGCTATCAGTATTGCTCATGATCCGGTCAAGCATGAGCTTACCAAGCATATTGGTGTTTATGCTTCTTATACGAGCAAAGGTACAAGACGATGTTGTTGATTATTAGTATGTGCCTTCAGAGCTTCAGTTGACGGATTTCTTCATGAAGGCACATACCCGAGTTCAGCATAGTTTTTATCTATCCAAACTAAGTGTTCATGATGCATCTTGAGTTTGAGGAGGGTGTTAGAGATATAAGGGTTATTTGTGTTTTCTCTTTTGCATAAGGGATTTTCCGTATATTTTTAATCCCTTGTACCTCTATTTATTGTGGCCTCTGGCCCTCATAATAATACAAGCTCATTATTCATAACAGCAACAATGTGTAATAATCCTCCCAAGTCGATTATCTATCAGGTGCATCAGACCATTGAACTCTCACCTTCGGCGTAGCCTAGTTACCCTTCTTAACGAGACGCCTCTCCAATACGACCATCGGTTTCAGTACATGTTGATCCAGGTTAACAGTAGGAGGAAGGTCTGAATACACCAGCCGGTAATCTTCAGTGAAGGGTTTGAGCTGAGAAATGTGAAAAACGGGATGAATTTGAGCCGACATTGGAAGCTCAAGCTTGTATGCCACTCCTCCGATCCTTTGCAAGATCTTGTATGGGATAAAGAACTTAAAGGCCAATTTAGGACATGGACGATTCATAATCGATGTTTGAGCATATGGTTGAAGCCTCAGCAAAACCTGATCACCCACCTGAAACTCACGCTCTGTTCTAAGTTTATCAGCCCTTTGCTTCATTCTGTTTTGGGCTGCTGCCAACTTGCTCTTCAATAACTCCAAATGTACTGACCTCTCCCTCAATAGCTCATTGACATCCGTGTCAATATCAGATGGTATAATGGCAGAGGCCAAAGGGTTTGGATCATAGCCAAACAAGGCTTTGAAGGGAGAACAACCAAGAGATGAGTGATAGGTGCTGTTGTACCAATATTCTGCTAGAGACAACCATTTTTTCCACTGATAAGGTGCTTCACTCACTGCACATCGCAAATACATCTCGAGGCATTGATTTACTCCCTCACTCTAGCCATCTGTTTGTGGGTGAAAGGAAGTACTTAACATCATTTTAGTGTCCAGCAAGGTAAGAAGATGCTTCCAAATTGCACTTGTGAAAATTCTATCACAGTCGGAGAGCATGGTTTTGTGTAGTCCATGAAGTTCTACCACATTGTCCAACAGCACTTGAGCAATTTGCATGGCTGTAAATGGGTGTTTCAATGCAAAGAAGTGTGCATATTTTGAAAATCGATCGACCACCACCAATATAGTGTCACAACCTTGTGATTTTGGCAGGCCCTCAATAAAGACCATAGTCAACTCTTGCCATGCACCTTGAGGAATTGGAATTGGCTGCAAGAGCTCTGCAGGGTGCAATTTTTCAGGCTTGGCCTTTTGACAGATATGGCATTGTTTCACAAAGTCACAAATATCTTGTTTTCGACATTTCCAGTAAAACTATTTATGCAGCCTGAGGTATGATGCTCCACCCAGTGGTGAGTCATGAAATGCAGCAATTAGTTTTGTCCTTGTTGCAGAGTTTTCTCCCACTACTATGCTCCCTTCCTTTCTCACCAAACCTTGCTGCAATGTATAGCCTTGTTCATCAGGACTGCTTAAGGCCAGTTTAGCTATCATACTCTGAATATGGCTGTCAATGGCATATGAATTCACTACTTCTTGTATCCATAGTGGTTGCACTTCAGAGACTGAAGAGATCATCGTTAATTTATTTATTCTTGATAAGGCATCAGCTGGCAAGTTATCTCTACTCTTCTTGTAAATCAATTTAAAGTGCAGAGCCATCAGCTTTGATAAGGCTCGTTTCTGAAGGTCAGAATGCCTTCCAAAAAACTAAGGCTCTTTTGGTCGGCTTTGACCACAAATTATCCTCGTTGTAAATATGGGCACCATCGATCAACTGCTAAAATCAAGGCCAAAAATTCCGTCTCGTATATGGAATACTTATTATGCTTCTCAGTTAGGCCTTTGCTAAGAAATGCAATGGGGTGACCCTGCTGCATTAACACCGCACCAAAGTCCAAGTCACTTGCATCGGTTTCCACTGTGAACACCTCATCGAAGTTTTGTAACGCTAAGACTGGAGTGGTAGTGATTGCTTGTTTAAGACTCTGAAAAGCATGGTCAGCATCTTCCGACCACTGAAAAACCTTTTTTTTTCAGAATGTGTGTAAGTGGCTGAGCCAATCAATCATAGTCTCACACAAATTTCCTGTAATATCCCGTAAGCACCAAAAATCCACGGAGCTCTATCATAGTAGAAGGTGTCGTCCAAATCACCATAGCTTGAGTCTTCAAAGGATCAGTAGATACACCTTCTCCCGAGATGATGTACCCCAAATAAGATAATTTGTTTTGAGCAAAGAAACACTTAAATCTTTTGACAAAGAAGGCATGCTCTCTTAAATTTGTTAGTACGTGACGAATATGATCAATATGTGAGTGAAAAGATGCACTATAAATAAGAATGTCATCGATGAACACGAGCACAAACTTTCGGAGGAAGGGAAACAATACCGAGTTCATTGTGCACTGAAATGTTGCCGGTGCATTTGTGAGCCCGAAGGGCATCACCTTAAATTGGTAGTGTCCACTATGTGTTTTGAAGGCCCTCTTGTACTCTTCTTCAGACTTCATGCGAATTTGGTGATATCCCGAACGCATGTAAAGGCTGGTAAAATAAGTTGCACCCGAGAGGTCATCTATTATCTCGTCAACAAGTGGCATGGGAAAACGATTTTTGATCGTAAGATCATTGAGTTTGCATAGTCCACGCAAATCACCATGTACCATCTTGCTTTTGGACCAACAAAACCGGAGATACGAAGGGGCTCACACTATTTTTGATTAATCTGACTTCCAACATTGTCTAAACTTGCTTCTCTATCTCGGTCTTATGCAGAGGGGAATTGCGATATGGTCAAGAATTAACTAGTAGAGCTCCGGGTATTAAAGAGATTACATGAGTGAATTCTGGGGCAGGTGGTAGGTGCTTGGGCTCTTGAAAAACGTCATCAAACTTCTGTAAAAGTTGTTGCACTTCCCGATGTTCAGTTAACTAAAACTTGTTAGCAGCACCTTGAACTTCAGTCTCTACAACTATCAGAGCCCACACTTCATTGCCTGAAATCCATTTCTCTAACTGACATGCAGAAAGTTCAGGCAACACCCCTTCCTGTTTTTGCTGCACCCCTTTCAGCACTACTGACTTCCCGTTGTGAGAAAATGTGAGTCTTATCCTTCCAGTTACACATCATTGGGCTGTTACTAGTGAGCCAATCGTATCCCAAGATGGCGTCATAAGCTCCCAGTGCAAGGACCCTCATATCAGTCACAAATGTATTCCCTTCTAAAAGTGCATTTAGGCATCTCCGTGGGTTTTGGATGATTGATGATGGCAAATTAAGAGACTAATGACCTTAGTTGATCTTAAGCAAAGGTGTGAAATTGAAATGGATGAAATACTGTCAAAAAGGAAAAGATTGAAACAGGTGTCGAAAACTCAAGAGTAGAAATTAGGGTTTCAAATGAATTGAGTTTAGACTAGACCACTGTGTGTAAGGGTGTGGGTATCAAGTGCATTGAGATCATAGAATAAAGTTCAAGTCTTAGTTGATAAAAAACCTAAGTGATAAGCCTTGTCAAGAGAAAACCCTAGAGATCGAACTTGTCCGGGTTCCAGGGCAGACTAGTCCGGGTGAGTCAGCTTAATCTGTTTTGGGACGGACTAAAAGTTTCTGTTGTACTTTAGACTTGTCTATTTGGGAACGGACTAGTCCATTGTACACTTGGTGAGAGTTTTTGTGCTAAGTGTCGGGAGGCCGAACTTGTCCACCTCAAAGGCCAGACTAGTCCGAGCCTGCCAGACATGTCTGTTTTCAAACGGACTAAAGGTTACTATTGTACTTCAGACTTGTCTGTTTTGTGCCAAAATAGTCCGTGGTTGTGAGAGTAGGGGGCTTTGATGCTAAGTCCTGTTGGCCAGACTTATCCGTTCTAGTAGGCCGGACTAGTCCAGTGAGGCCAGACTTGTCTGTTTTTAGACGGATCAAGACATTCTTTTGTAGTTCGAACTAGTCCATTGTTAATCAGACTAGTCCGATGTGCCATGGACATTTGAAATTCAAATGTTGACGGGTTCGTCACCACTTTGCAGAGGTGTGATGTTGAGTGGTCCCAGTTGGCTGGACTAGTCCGGGTCTCTGGCCCAACTAGTCCAGACTTTAGTTGGTGGCAATAGTTGGATTTTGGGACCCCTATAAGAAGAGATCCCCGACCTCCACTTCTTGAACCCTAGCGCCACCACAAGAATCCTTGAGCCTTCTTAAGTCTTCTCACCTGCCTACTTGCCCTCTTGAACCAAATCTTGAGTGGAGTATGGTTTCGAACAAGAGGAGAACAAATAACTTCATGTTTTGGCTCTCGGTTTGATCTCTTGCACTTGGTGTTGCATCTTTATGACTTGTTGCGGTTGAAATTTGTGTGCTTATTGTTTTTGATTATTTGTGGGAGGCTCAACTTGTGAGAAGCCTCAGGAACATTGTAGTTACCGTTTTGTGATAGTGGAAAGCCATGTTGTCATTGGGATGACTTGGAGAGAGAAGGGTTGAGCAACCCGACCCTTCGTGGGCTCCTCAACAAAGACGTAGGTTCCTGTGTGGGATCAAACTCGGGATAAACATCGTGTCTCTTGTGTCACTTTACTTTGGTGTTTATGACTAGAATTGCTTTTAAGGTTCATCTTGTTCTTCATGTTGTTTATCATTGTAATCTTGCAATCTAACCTTTCTTACTTGTCAATCCAACTTGTATTAGGTTGCTAGATTGTGTATCCACTTTTCGTTGAACTAAAATCCAAGGAAAACTCCTAAAAATCAATTTTTTAGGATTTTTCTATGTGATGAACGGACTAGTCTGACCCTTATCAAGACTAGTCCAGCCTCTGTAATTTGATCTCATTTTATTAAGTCATTTTAGGTCATTTCTCCTATTCACCCCCCTCTAAACAACTTTCACCTTCAACCACCACTCCATAGACGGAACTATCTTATCAGAGACAAGTTTTTCACCATTTGCCACCTTGGCAGTCCTGGCTTCAGATTTCTTTGTTAGCAACCCTGCTTTCTGGACAAAAGCTTCTATAATAAACGTGGTAGAGCTTCTTCCTGAATCAGCCAACAAAAAGAACACCTGGTTTTTTACCAATGCCTGGTTTTGTAAACTGTGATGACCCTCTGTCCAGAGATAGACTGCAGAGACAACTCATAGTCCTCATTCACCTTCTTCTCTTCCTCATCAAGATGAATCAAAGTTTCATCTGACAATATCATCAATATTTCCTCTTCTGACAAAGTGTTAAGTTGCATTGGCGCACGCTTTGGGCACTTGGCAAATGGCCCGACTCATATTTTTCACCGCGCGTATAACACAACCCATTAGCACGCCGGTAATCTCTCAACTGACATTCCTTAGTGTATTCAGCACACCCCGGAGCTCTCGATTCATAACGAGCAGCTGACGCACCTTTCCCTAACCACTGATGCTTCAGTGGTCGAGCACGTCCTTTCTCCTGCACATCTGTGTATAGCCTCGCCAACAACGCTGCTCGATCAACCGACGTAGGAATACATGGTATGACTGAAGACTGAATATCCACTTTTAGACCCTTGACAAACTGATTCCCAAAAAACGTTTCGTCAAGGTTCGGGTTGTGCATAACATAGCTATATCTCAACTCCTCGAACTGCTCAATATACTCCTCTAAACTCCCCTGTTGCTTCAAACTGAGCAGATCATACATCGTTTTTGAATACTCATATGATCCAAACTTCCTCTGCACGCTGCTAAAAATTGTGCTCAAGTTCACAAGCCGTCAGTCAATTTGAACACCTGAAGCCATTTAGACGCGTTTCCCTCCATGTGTAGGGATGCAGCTCTCACCCACATCACCTCCAGAACATTGAAGATCGAGAAGTAATCAAGACATTTGTCATGACATACTGTTGGATTTGTGCACTGAACTTGAGAAATGACAGCTTCAAGTTTAGCTTCTCTCCTTGCAATACTTCTCTGCGTGGGGCTCTCTGTTCTCTGACCCTAATCCCTGCTGCTCTATTCTTCGCCGAATCACCCCAATCACCATCTCCTGTGTCTAAACCGCCATCAAAACTCCTTCAAGGAAACCCTAGTGTAGGATCCATGATCTCCTGATCCACCACCGCGTTCTTCATCGTGTCCAACACGAGATCACTCAGCTTCTTCTCATTCTCCATCAGCCTCTTGTTTAACAGATCACGCTCCTTACAGGATTCCACCACTATCGCCGACGCCAGTTCCTATTGAGTCATCATCTGCTTCTGCACTTCATCCACCTTGTCTATCCTCTGCGACATCATCTCCATATTCGCACACATCTTCTCCCAACGATCCTCCATCCTCGACCAGCGATCATTCATCTTTGTGAACAGCCACTCCCACCTCTCCGAGTTGGCTTCTTACTCCGCCGCCATCGCCTCCAAAATGAACCGAGACTACACCGAAGGTTTCACCGGGGCTGTCTTGACCGATCTGGACTCGAGCCAACCGAGGAAGACGACAACAATGTATGGTGTACGCTGGTGTCGCTGCTCTGCCCGGGAATTTACAGCTCGAGGTTGAAGCGCTCTCCCACCTCCGAGGATAACTAGCTCTGATTACCAACTGTGATAGCCCGTGGCTCCGACAGCCGGAGCATGAGTCGATCACGGCGGTACGACGGCGAGCGATCATCATTTCATGGCAGAGAAGAAAGGACAAACCACAATAAGTGGTGGGGAATAATTCTGTTGTTCGTTGTTCCCTCTCCCGAGAATAGCTGGGTCCATTTAAACCGGTACATGGCCCACTGGCCAGCTCGTGGCTCACGTACACCACTCCCGCCATTTACCGACATAATCACTGTAATCTATTACATAAAGTAAACGGTAATTAAAGTAGATAACTCCACGTCATCATGCATACCGTACGTGCACCAGCCGTAGTCGTGACAGAGAGCGGACACAGGTGCTCGCAGCGAGGGGTTCTTGTCGGGGTGGTACTTCATGCCGAGGTCGCAGGGAAGCATTGATAGTTCTCGGAGACGGCATGGGCGGATGCAGCGGAGGTGAAGAGCGGCTAGGATTTGCTTGTTCGACTGGGTTATTGCCTTGCGGCTGCGAGGGTCGACCATGGGAGCTATATTGGAAGTTTTGTGGGCTCAGCATATGCCTACGAGAACATAAGTTACTTTTGTGGTCTACGAAAATATAAATTTTTCTTAAGCCCGTTTTACGGTCCACGAAAATAAATACTCCCTCTGTTTCGTAAAGATTGTCGTTTCAGACAAGGAAATGAACTAAGAATGAACTAGTTGCACATGTCTGAACGACAATTATTTGGTACCGGAGGGAGTATTATTTTTGTGAACCTAGTCTTCTGCTCAGGAAAATGAGATATGATCCGACGGATGTAGCTATAAAACTGATTAGAAACGGCCATGAAATTAAACCGTTTCCTGCACATGCAAATAATTAAAACAAAAAATTTTGAGACATTTATGCAGTACTTTAGTCCCTGGAATGGTTGTGTTCTTTCAGGATGCCAAATAATATAGCACAGGAGAAAAATGTGAAGACACATTATTACTACTCCAACATAACATTATCTAGATCTATGTTTACATGAGTATGATCGACTTGTGAAGCGTGCATTGTACCTATGTAACTAACCTATTCCTATCACATCCTGACACAAAGAAGGGATGCTATTCCGAAACCAGCAGCGCACATCTTATGTAACTACCTAACTACTCCTGAAGGAATTGTTCAACTCTTTGCTGTACCCCGGTTCACCACTGCAAAACAGAAACAGATGCGATTAGTTCAAGACAAAAAGACTTCAAAATTAAATTGTTATGCAAAACCATGAAAAAAAAGTAACGGGGAATAAATAAAACATACCATGTTTTTAAGGTGACGCGACGGAGGGTTCATCGGCGGCACAGGACCTCCTGTTTCGTTCAAAAAAGCGTTGACAACAGATTAGTTTCCTCTCATAAGCACGAAATAGATGATAAACAAAGGCGTTGACTCGTGACTTACTGATACACTGACGAAGCGTGCCGGTCGGCATAGCAGCTCCACACATGCGTGGGAGCATCATCATGCGCAGGCGAAGCATAGGCGCCGGGAGGAGCTTGCTGAAGTCACGGTTCACGACGTGGCACATGCAGACGGGCGCGTCCTTGATGACGGCCTTGAACCCGTCGCAGCACGCGCCGGGAGGCGCCGTCACGTCGGTCTTGGTGAGGAAGTCGGCGCATGGCATCATCCGGGCCAGCGGCGTGCTGCACTCGGCGGGCTGTGGCGACGCCGGCGGCGATGATCCGCCGTTTGTCGCGTCGTTGCAGGGGGGAAGCCACGGGAGCCGTGGCAGGCCCGGGATGCAGGGGAACGATGGGCGGTGCGGCCATGACGGAAAGCTGGGGAGCGGCGGCAGGGCCGGGAACGGCCAACCTCCGGCCCCCACAGCGGCAGACGGCTGTGACGTGGAGGAGTCTTGGTCTGCTTTAGCTGCGGTGGCGTCTCGGGCCGAGGCCGATGGCTGCAGGGTGGCGCCGGCGACCACGACGAAGGCCAGAAGGAAGGCGAGCGACCCGCGCTTGGAGGGCGCTATCTCGGTTGGGTTCGCAGCCGCTACGGTTTTTGTTTGGCTAAGGGTGTTGCGTACTTGCGTGGTACTACGAAGCGCCGCGCAAGGGTCCATTTATATAGGATGTTCAGTTTGAGATAAAGAATTCAAATGCAAAATTCGTTGGATTGACACGAGTCCAGAAAATGGGGAGATCAATTTTATCTAGAGGGTTCTCTCTATCTGTTGTACACCTTAGTTTGTCAGAAGTTTGATTTTCCATTAGGCCTCAAGAACGAAACGAGATTTAGCTTTTTCGAAAATAAATCCATAGTTGGGTAGTTGTTGGACTGTTTGTTTTCGGATGACAATGCATGGTATTGTATGTACTTCCCACAACATCTCGATTCATGTCGATGGATTCATACCAAGGTTCCTTCATTCTGCAAGTCCAAAACCTGGTTGGTTCAGCAATTGGTAGCCCCCGGATGAATGTTAGGATCCATCCGTAGAAGAATGTTTTCCTTAATTCTCACGTTGCTTGAGCGATTGCTTTATTTCTGACCTTACATTCATTGATTTTGATATTGATGTGACTCGAGAGTCCAGAGAGTCCACGTGTATGGATTTTCAAGGAATGTGATTTACTAACGTTTAGTGAACAAATCTGTTAGTCAGAAACATGAACTTGAAAGAGAGCTGAGAGCCCCTCCAGAGAGTCTCCCTGCCGGCAGCCACCCCCATCCCCGGCAACCATCTCCATCTCTGACAACTTTGTCTCTATTCCAAGACTTCTCGAGACTGTTCACCGTTGGTGGTTGCTCCAGCATCGACAAACGCCAACGTTGACAACACTACATAAGAAACCTAAATAGGAGACAAAGATGAGCGACACGCTCAAAGGCGAACGTCTCTAATAAGGTTAAGTTCATACAAGGAGACACATTAAAATAAAGCCCGTCTAAGTTAAATAGGTATCCGAGACATACCATCCTCTCTCACAAACAGGAGACACACATCAAACAAAGAGCGTCTCCAATATGCGCAAGAAATGAGACATACTCTACAGAAAGCGCGTCTCATTTGTCTTCGCTTACAGACTCTCATCGCCGAACGTTTAATTCATTCATTATTTCACAGTTGAACACATATAACACAGATGAATACACAAAATATTCATCACACAGATGAACACAGATAACATTCATTAACAAATATATTACAAAACATAAGAAAAAATTACAAGATACAAGAAAATAAAAACAACATCAACTAAAAAATAACAAAAGAAAACCTAAATCCTACTCCTCTCCCTCCTCCTACTTTATATAATGTCTGTGCGGAGAAGCAAAATAGAGATACAATTTTAGAAAGAGCGTGTCCCCGATTCCACATGTCAATTTTAGCTTCATGATTTTCTCTATTTTACTTTGGTTCACTGTTGATATCACACATCACCAAACTTAGAGCACATTTACTTGATAACTAAATCATTCACTTGTCCAGAAAATAATATTCAATCACATGATAACATTCATTCATTCACAGAGTCTAAGAACACACAAGATAATATTCAATGACATAGATGAACTGTAATACCCTTATTTTTATGCATCATGCATTGCATACATCATTAACTATGTTTAACATTAATCCACGTGAAAAGGAACAAGTTTAAAATGAATTAGAAGCAAAACCGTGCTTAAAAAGTCTAGGAAGTGCTGACTAGTCCCAATTGCCCTAGACTAGTCCGAATTTCTCTATGGACCCATTTTGGACTTGTCCGTTTTCCTGCAGACTAGTCCATTTTTCTCTCTGTACTGATTTCGGACTTGTCCGGCCTATTGCGGACTAGTCTAGTCATCCCGTCATTGAATTTTGCTAAGTCCTTGGACTTGTCTGGACTTGTTTGTTTTAATCTCTAACTAAGTTCGGACTTGTCCGATTTCGTCCGGACTTATCCGTTCTCATTTCTGCCTACTATCAGACTAGGTCGGTCTAGTGCGGACTTGTCCGGTGATCGCGATTTTGAGTTGATCTTTTGTTCTACGATGTGTTTTTGGGTTTTATCTTAAGTGGGCCTAAGGACGTCATGTCTAACTCTTTTGGAGCCCATGTGGGACTCCACACCGGTCTCCACCCTCTCTAAAACCGACCTCGATTGAAACCCTAGCCCTCCACCCCCTTTATAAACAACCCCACACCCTATTTTCACATCTCTTTGCCACTTTGAATCACAACCAAAACCCTAGCTCGTGGATAGCTGTCGCCAACGAGGGAGAAGGGGACCCAGAGCAAGAAGAAGAATAAGAGGAGGAAACGAAAGAAGATCAAGAGGCCAAGATCTCCATCAACCTTGCATTCTTCATCAATAATTCACCATCAAGTTCTCTTCATCAACCCTATATCGTCAAGATCCAAGTGTTGCCTCCAAAACCCTTGATTCATTGGAGTTCTAAACACCTGTTATACCTTCTACTCCCTTTTTCTCACATGAATTCAACCCCGTTTCTCTAGATTCACATCAATCTAGAAAACCCTGACTCGCTGGTTCTGCGTAGGGCGGACTAGTCCGGCCAACAGCGGACATGTCCGATCTCCAAATTCTTTTAATAATGAATTAATTCCAATTTGATGTAATATCAACATGAACTTGTAAAAACTTATTAATAACCATTGTAAATGAGTAGTGGACATTAATAGTAACTCATTAACTTGTTTTGCTTCAAATTTGCATTAATTATACATGTCATGACATATTGAGTAATATATGTGCACTTATTGATTGTAATTGTTATCTTGTATGTTTATTGCGCGGTTTAGACAAATTTGCGCTAGAGGGTGCTACGGAGGACCTCCAGCACCAGGAATTTGAAGACTTTGATCCAAACCAAGCCCAAGAACAAGGCAAGTGCCCTTGAATATATTAATCCTGTTTTTACAATAAATGTTTGTCTTTAAAACTGCATGCTTCTGTCAATTCGATGGGAATTCCTATGATCACTACAAGAAATGCGAGCACTTAAGTCGGCCTGATTAACTTACGTCAGCCAGCCGACGAAAGTAGAATAACTTACATCGGCAAGAACAAATCGACATAAGTTCAATAACTTTCGTCAGCGATCGACGTAAGTTAGTTGACTAACAGGAAGAAACATAAACTTACGTCAGCGAAGACCCAAGCCAACGTAAGTTAAAAGGCCGATGTAAGTTAAGCATAACTTACGTCGGCCGCTATAATAGCTGACGTAAGTAATTAAGGCCGACGTAATTATATTAATTAGCCGACGTAAGTTACGGAATTTTACCTACCCGCGCGCGCCTCTCTTTCTCCTTACCCGCGCGTTGCTTCTATCTTTTCGTCGCCGCCTCGCTCCCTCGCCCGACGCCGCCACCTCAGCTGCCACCGCCGCCGCCAGGTACTACTCCTCCCCTCCCCTCCCCGAGTGCCGATCCCCGCCCCCCGCCCCCTCCCCAAGCGCCGCCCCCCTCCCCGACCGACCGTCGCTGACCCGACCCTCCCCGAGCGCTGCCCCCCTCCACTCCCCTCCGCGAGCCCCCTCCCCTCCCCGCCCCCTCTGCCACTCCTAGGCCCCCCTCAACCTCCCCTCCCCACCCCCTCCCCCTCCCCTCCCCGGTCGAGCGCCGCCCCCCTCACCCTCCCTGCAGAGGTCCCCCCACCCTCCCCGAGCCCCCCTCCCCTCCACAGACTCCCCACCCCCCCCCCCTCCCAAACACCCCCACCCCACCCCACCCTAAGCCATTCAATTGAAATTTGAAATTCAATTGAATTGCATTGTTCAAATTTGATTTGAGTTGATTTGAATTGTTCCAATTTGAAATTGAATTGAATTGAATTATTTAAATTATGCTTAAATTGCTTAATTGTTTATTTAATTATGCTTAATTAGTTAATTTTCTTAATTTTCTTACTTTAGATTATGTTTATTTAATTATGCTTAAGTGGTTAAGTTGCTAAATTATGCTTAATTTGCTTAGTGTAGATTATGCTTAATTAGTGTAGTGTAGATTATGCTTAATTGGTTTCTGTCGAGGGCGGCGTCGGGGGTGGCCGGCTGTCGGGGCATTTATGTTCCGTCGTGGCAATAGGTGGCCAATGGGTTGTGCCGGGCCGGCCCGGCCCGAGCCCGGCCGGTCTCGTGCATGAAAACATTAGGCTCGACACGACCCGCAAATTTGCCGTGCCAGGCCAGGCCGACACGACGGGCCATAAGCCAAGGCCAAGCACGATGGATCCCATTTTCCCCTGCCGGGCCGTGCCGGGCCCGTTCGCGGGTTGAGCGTGTCATGTCGGCCTGAAGCCTGGTCGAGCCGTGGTATATATGTAGCATATATACGGCCCATCGGGCCCAACCCTAGCGTATATATGCAGTGTGGGTCACGATCGTGACCCGTGACTGGTGACACGAGGTGAATTGTTAGGGTTAAGGGTATATGGGCCGAGCGGCCCATTACTAACCCTAAAATTCTGTAATAAGGTATCTCTCCTCCGCAAGACCCCCCCGTTCACATCGCGCGTGTTTGTGAGTACATATAAGATGATGAAAACTCCGAAAACGTATGTTGCGAGTATGTGTCCTTGACTCGCAACATCCATAAGGCAACAGGTTTCCTAGCTAACCCGTTGCCCCCCTTTGTACTTTAAGAACTGCACCAGATAGGGGAATGTAGTGTTAAATATGCGGCGTTATGCTGCCGAAATTTCGTGATTTGTGAGACGTAACCTATCCTGTATACCGTTTGCGGGCCGAGCGTTCTGTGCCGGCCCGAAGCCCGGCCGAGCCGTGGTCACCTCCTCGCGCCTCGTCACCTCCTCCGCAGCTTCTTCGCCAACAGTTTCGTCGAATCGCCGTAGACCTACCGGGGTCCTTGCCTTGCCTCCTCTAGATGAGAGTCTAGGAGTCGTCGCTCGTCAGGCTTGCCTCGCATCCTCATAGATTCGAGGAAGAATCGGGTTGGGCATCGCAGATGGCGGACAGCGACCGGTGACTCAATACGAGGCGGGGAGCCGAGGGTTGGCGACAGATGGGTTCACATCGTTCAGCACAAACGCCGCATCATACTCCTGATGGCCTGTCTTTGTCATTCCGTACAATCTTCCACCGACTTTTTGCATGAAGAATGAGTTCATGTTTCTTAGCCTCATTGTACCTGGGCCGGATCATCCTGGGTCACGTCTCAACGTGATGTTGAAACCGTTGATAGAAGGGTTGAAAATGTTGTGGACAGGAGTCAAAGTGTACAACTGTTACAAGAAGCTGAAATTCAACCTACGAGCTGCTTATTTATGGTCCGTCCATGATTTTCCAGCATACGGCATGTTTTTTGGATGGAGCACTCATGGTCGGTTGACTTGTCCGATATGTGCCTCGGATACCAATTGCTTTCGACTTACCGATGGAGGTAAGATATCTTACATCGATTGTCATAGACGTTGGCTGCCTCCAAATCACTTGTTTAGACAACAGAGAAATGTCTTTAGAAAGAACACTGTTGTCACTAAAAGACCACTGAAACATCTTAACGGCTCAGAAATATCTGATATGTTGGACAAATTGGTGCCAGGTAAAGGTCGTCCTGGATATTTCAAAGGTTTCAAAGACAAACACAATTGGACTCACATATGTAAACTTTGGGAGCTACCATATGTGAAGTCGTTGATTCTAAGGCACAACACTGATGTCATGCATCAAGAGCGTAACATGGCCGAATGTATCATAAGCACATGCATGGACATGATGGGAAAAACAAAAGACAACTTAAAGTCTTGAAAGGATCTCGTCGAGTTTTGTAACTGTCAAACTCTTGAGGTCTCCAAAAATGGTGGTAAACCACGCACTCCTTTCTGTATTCGACCTAAAGAAAAGAAAGAAGTTCTCGAATGTTTGCAAAGGTTGAAATTCCCAGATGGTTATGCAACTAGTCTGAGACGAGCTGTGAATGTGAAAACGGGAAAGCTCATTGGGTTGAAGAGTCATGCTTATCACATAATCATGGAAAGATTTATGCCTGTTATGTTTCGAGACTACTTTGACGATGCGGTGTGGAAGGTGTTAGTCGAGCTTAGCCACTTCTATAGGAAACTCTTTGCTAAAGAAATCATGCCAGAGATGATGACTCAGTTGGAGAAGGAGATTCCGATGCTTTTGTGTGAGATGGAAAATTTTTTTCCTCCAGGATTTTTCAATCCAATGCAACATCTCTTAATTCATCTTCCATTTGAAGCAAAAATGGGCGGTCCCGTGCAATATAGGTGGATGTATCATATTGAAAGAGCACTCAAATATCTGAAACCAATGGTTGGTAACAAGGCAAGGGTTGAAGGTAGCATCGCCGAAGCTTTTACTCTTAAGGAAGTAGGATACTTCTAAGGCGTTTACTTTGTAGAGGAACACAATGTTAATACTTCGGTAATGCGGTACAATATGGATGAGCAACCTCCTTATAGCGATCTCTCCATTTTTGCAACAACAGGAACTACTATTGGTAGTTACACTTTCTACAACGTTAGCGAAAAAGAAAGGCGTGCTGCTTTCTTGTACATGTACGCTAATATGGAAGAAATGAATGAATATTTCAAGTAAGTGTTTCTCCTAAACTTATGCTTTTCACCATGTTTTCCAACACATGTTTTCTAAAAGGTTCTCTTTTCGTGTAGTATGTTCGACAAGCAAAATTGGAGACATAGACATCAACCCACGAGTACGGAAATAGAACAGATTCGACGGGAAGGAATAAACGTGGGATCTAATTTTCTTTCCTAGTTTCGAGATCATGTAACCTTTTCTTGTAACTTATCAATGTTAAGAACATTTTCTTATAACTTAAAAATGCTTACGTTTTCTAATAACTTCATATCTTGGACAGTGCAAAAAAGATGCCAACGTCCATGAAGATTTGCGACAACTACCATGTGGAGTGTTTAATGTTAGAAGCTATGGTCGATATGACGTCAACGGCTTTTGATTCCGTACAACTCAATTTGAATCTCTTCGTCCTCTCGCGGCAACATGTAATACCGGAGTTGTGATGAGGGCAATCGATTCTCAAGAAAATGAAACTCAGTACTACAGAATTATTAAAAGAATCCTTGAATTCACTTTTGTCGGAAACAAGACAATTCGAGCACTATTCTTTGTCTGTGAATGGTTTGATTCCATTCGTGGAATTCGAGTAAACAAATTTGGCATGGTCGAAGGAAAGCACATGGAACGGTTGAATGGATTCCATTCATTAGTACTTGCACACCAAGTAGAGCAAGTGTACTATCTACCTTATCCATGCGATAAATTCAAAGCTTGGTGGGTGGTACATAAGGTGAATCCTCGTGAGAGGTTATACGCTCCATTATATGATGATTATCATGAGGAAGCTGAGGATGATGTGGTCTACCAAGATGAAGAGTTGCCAGACTCCTTCTCAGTCGAGCCTGGTGTAGGACTCGATGACTTAGTTGGAGACGCTCAAGATATTGAGACTGGCACGAAAGTGGAAACCGAATCAGAATCGAAAACTAAAGATATCGATGACTTAGTCGGACCTGCTGATTTCCGCAAGCGAAAACGATATGCGGAAGAAGAAGATCGATGGGCTAGTTTAAGGAGTAGGGTGCATGACCGTGATGTTGATGAATTTTGAAGCAATGTTTTATCCACTAACTTAACATTAATTTTGTATATTATATTTGCATATTAATCATTTATTCATTGCAATAGGATGTCGTCAAAGGGGAAGGTGAAGGGGAAGGGGAAGCTAGTGAGAGGGTTTGAGTCGCCACAAGACCCTTGCTCAGGGACCTTGTTACCTTTGAGCCGACGTTCCCTCTTTCTGGCGCACGCTCCACTCTTAGTTCACGTGTGCTTTCAGCAGACAGAGGTAAATTTTAGTTTACAATAAAGTTATTTTATAAATTGCAGTTGTTAATAATTATTTATTGTCAATATTTTTCTTTTGTGCAGTCTGACTCAGTCTTTTGAGTCCGAGTCAGAGGCTAGGGGGCCGCTACAGGAGCCTGAGTCAGAGGCGGGGCCGCTACAGGAGTCCTCTAGCGCTAGCCTCCCTTCGGAGCCACCTATCGCTAGCCTTCCTCTGCAGCCGGCTACCGCTAGCCTTCCTTTGGACTCCAGTGGTTCTGCAGAGCCTTCAGGGTCACAATATGCAGCGACATCGCAGCAGAGGCAACGGACGAGGAGGACCCACTTTGCGGCTCCTCCTCCAGTTACTTCTCAGCGGACCACGATCCGTCCTGTCGGTGACAGGTAAAAACTGTATATAGTATATTAAATATTAGATGTTATTTTCCTTCACTTAATGATTTAATATATTTTGCAGATGTTGGTACAACTTTTCGTTCATGGGGGTCGAGAAACACCACAGGCAGGTTAATGGTGTCCTGGGTGCTATCGTGAAGTTGCACTACCCCGGTGTCGTTGACAATTTCCCTGCCATGTCATGGGATGACTACGTTCGTGTCTCTCACCCGGTCCACGGCACGGCTAAGGGAGCCGTGTGGCACAATTTTATGGTAAGTTTAACTGTTTTATTTTATTAACTCGTTTGAATTGTTAATGCATATCACTTAAATGTTTGTTTGATTAAAGCTAAGGTACCAAGTAGAGGAACCGGACATGGAGGACCACGCTAGATGTGTGTTCCATTACAACGCTCGGAAGCTCACGACGGCGGCGTTGTCGAACGCCCGAATTTAGGCCGTCAACGTGTACTACAAGCGGCACCCCTGGGAGTAGGAGCAGGAGCAGCAAAGGGGTCCGTTTATGAAGGACTCCGATGCGTACTTGATAGAGGAGCAGTACGCGGCGGTAATTTTTTAATATTGTTAAGTATTTACAATATCTTTGTATGTTAACTGCATTGATGAAAAATGAAATATGTGCAAGTTACTATTTCCTGGTTACAGGGTAACACTGAGGCATACTTAGCTCTCTGTCGGTACTGGGCTAGCGACGCTTTCATCAATAAGTCCACAAAGGCTAGACAGTGCCGCATGGGGTCCGACGACAAGCACAACTATGGTGGCGACGGCTACTTGCATTTGGCTAAACGCAGGGTAAGTGATTTTTCAATTTATTTATGTGTTCCTAATATATTTATCTCACTAACATGGCTATATAGGAGCGAGAGATGGGTCATGAGCCGACCCCGACCCAGGTTTGGAAGAGAGGTCACAAGGGAAGTGACCCTTCTAAGTCAGGGCAGTGTAGTCAGGTCGCAGCCAACCATCTGGTAAGTTTTCAAAATTCATTGATTTCATTATAACTAATACTATTATTGACATTCTTACAAGATTTATTTGTTTTGTAGGCAAAGTACGCGCATGAGGTCGTGAAGATACACGATGTGGATTATGATTGGGAAAGCGCGCCGATCGACCCCCAAGCTGCGTATGCAAGCGTAGGCGGGAAGGCCCATGCATGGTGAGTTGTTCATGTGTTTAATTTCTTTTTCAATTTATCTTCTTCTACTTAGTGTTTTCATTCTTTTATAGGTTTGCCATTTTTGATGGAGTTTTCGACTCGAGGTCGACGCGATCTTTGAGAGGCGCTTCATCGTCGTAGGCCTCGTCCGTTGGGTCCACCAGTGGTCGTCTCTCGCAGACCCAGCTGGAGCTCCTCGCCTTAAAGGAGACACTGACGCAGACCCAAGCAGAGTTGGAGAGGTCGAAAGCGGAGGCAAGGGAGGAGCAATAGAGGACAGCCTTAATGATAGCCCAGATGTAAGCAGCGGTGGCCTTTCATAGCATTTCAATAACATATATCTTCTAATATTTTGCAATGACAGGCTCTTGCTCGACATAACAGTGAGGATATCGAGATTCCTATGCTTCCGCCGCAGCAGACACCAGAGCATGTAATATTGTCGTATTCATTTCAATATTCCTTTAGCTCAGTTGAAATAGTTTTTGTAGTAGTCAAAAAGCTTTAGCATTCTGAATTTGATGTTCAGTTCAGATTGACAACTTTGCCTTCAAACTCAATTTAGTATAGATAGATGACATTTTAGGTCTGGAGTTGAATAGAGAACTTGTAGAGGACCCCTAAAGATTTCCAAAGAGTATTCATTTGACTTCATAGCACTTCTGGTTGATGAGATACTGTATTTGCAAGTGGACAGTTTTTCTAAAAATTTGGACAGCACCTACTTTGTTTATCGCTGATCCGTGTGTAGGAAAAATTATTTCTGCAAATTATGGTTGATTGATTCTGCCAACTTTTGATTCCCTTTTGATCCACCACCCACTTTTAATCCAGTTTTACTAACTGTTTCGCACTATTGACTATGCTTCTTCTGCAGGGTTCGGGAACGCGCCGAGAAGATCCTGGAGGTAGTGGAGGGGCTACCGCGTAGTCCGGTGAAACTTAATTTGCAAATGGTGTTATTGTTAATGTTTTGGATAATGTTTTGTAACTGTTGTGTTGTGTATCTGTTCAAGAACATTATCTGTATCTGTTCTGTGTTCTCGCCATCGTGAGAGGTAGTAAGTTTATGTTTTTTTTTTAAAAAAAAATTCGAAAACTTAACTTACGTCGGCTACTGCAGAGCCAACGTAAGTTAGCCCAGTTAACTTACGTCGGTATATCCTGACCGACGTAAGTTATACCACGTAACTTACATCGGTGTGGCCTGACTGACGTAAGTTATACCACTTAACTTACGTCGGCCGACTTTGGCCAACGTAAGTACTCTGACCCAGCCTGCGGCCCATCCTGGTAAATAACTTACGTCCATTCTCGGAAACCGACGTAATTAAGTAACTTACGTTGACCGCCGATGTAAGTTACCTTAATTACGTCCAAACTACTTCATCGGCCGAGAACTGACATAATTAAGGAAAACCGACGTAATTAAGTAACTTACGCCGGTTTAGGCGTTAATTACGTCGGCCCTGGCCGATGTAATTGATTGGGATTCCCGTAGTGGATAGGAAGTTTACTATCTTTGCACCTGAAATAAATGGTAGAGAGTCGAGAAGGGCTTTTTACCTTTGTTTCGCTTAATCTATTGGAATGAGAAAACAACTATACCATTGAAACATGCATTAATGAGATTATGGTTGATATGAACTGGTTAATATGATATGGTAATGGGTGCTCTAAGCAAGCCTGATATGTGGATGGGTTGGAAGACATGGTGGTTGCTTGCTTTAGATCTAAGGGCCAGTTCATGCGAGAATATGCCAGGACAACAGTGCCACTACGAGGCCAAGTATGGGTGCGGCGTAGCTGATTAATTAGGGTATTGTTAGTACTGCACGGATCATTTGGCGCACCGGGGAAGGGGAGTTGGATTGAGATTGTATGAGTAGTGGGACTCCCTGGGATCCGAATGGCACAAGAGGGGGCCCTTGGTTGAAGATATCCTCAGTTGGAGGCATCGCCACCGGTGAAACCTCAGTGGGTCCACACATGCTAGTAGTCTCTTTGTAAAATATATTTTGTGATCTCTTGGCCATACACCAAAGGAAATGTAATTGGCATAAGGGATGTTTTTTAGTCGCCAACGGGTGATGAAATCATGAACACGTGGATAAAGCGGTACAAACTCTACAGAGTGTTAAAAACTATCATGATAGTCGTGCTCTCGGTTAAGAGCACCTGAATGACCTACATGATTAGAGGGGTATTGGGATTGGGATGGTTTGGTACTGGTTATGGGATGGTGTTATGGTTTATGGCAATAGATATGGTTAATGTTAATGAGAAGTCCAGAATATGGATGATGGTAATGAAATATGGACTTGTATTATGATAACTACATGGTTTATGATGGGTTACTTCACGTACATACAATATATTGCTTTTCAAATGTTTTAATGTATTTTTCAGCACTTAGCCTTTATCATATTCGTCATTTGTATCAGCTATATGTCATACTTCTCACACTTGTTGAGTACAACATGTACTCACCCTTGCAATTCCCCCACCAAGAGTTGCAGGTCAGGATTGGGAGTATCACTACATTAATGAGGAGTTCTAGGCTGTGTGCTGCCATCAACTTTGCCTGTGGTGTTGCTTGGAGCTGCGCTACCCTTTGCTTAGCTTGCTTATTTCGTTTAGCTGAGATTTAGTTTATTTCTACTGCATTAGTTCAAACTTGTCATTAATATTTATTAGAGCTTGTATTCGAGGATATTATGAATTGTGTAATAAAAGTGATTAATTAATCTTGTCTTGTGGTAATTATCTGTTTATCATTTGTGAATCATTTGTGTATGTGTGTTAAACATCCTGGGCACACATATACTGCACTTGGTTCATTTTTCGGAACCGAGTATTACAAATTGGTACCAGAGCCATAGGTTGACCATAGGACACAACCTAGATAGAATGGACACTTTAGAGCACATAGGAACACTCAGGAAGCATTGTGGTTTGTTTGGTGTGCTGATTGCTATGTAATGTTTGCTTGTGTGCTTTGTAGAGGATTGTGGGATGCTTTAGCATTGCCATATCCAATGTAGGCTAGTATAGTTAGTTGTTTAGTTTTATATCCCTTGATGCATATAGTTGGGGACATTTTCTAAATTTTTATCTCTTGCTTTTCTTCAAATGGTGAGGACTCGTAACCAGAGGGATGCAAATGATGAGGAGGAGAACAATGAAGCACCTCAAAACAACCAGGGACCTGCCCAAGGAGCTATCAACCTTGAGCAGCTATTGGCTGTGCAAAACCAGCTCATACAGACTATGATACAGACTATGGGACAACTGCAGGCTAGCAACAACAACCATCAGCCTCACATGCCTCCACCGCCACCCTCACCGCCTAAAAACAGATTGGAGGAGTTCATGAGGACTAGACCATCGACCTTTGCTCAAGTTGCTAACCCTATGGACGTCGATGATTGGCTCAAGGCTATGGAGAAGAAGCTAGCCATTGCTCAATGCAGCAACCGGGAGAAAGTGTTTTTTTTGCTTCTCATCAACTAGTTGGCGCAGCTGCAGATTGGTGGGATACTTTATGCAATGCCCATGAGGACCATGAGAGGATTACTTGGGCTGAATTCAAGGAGAGCTTCCATTCTCATTATGTGCAGGAAGGTGTTATGACTCTAAAGAGGCAATAATTTGAGAACTTGAGGCAAGGAAGATCAAGCATGAGTGAATATCTTAATAAGTTAACTCAACTTTCAAGGTATGCGCCGGAAGATGTCAGCTGGGAGGGTCGGAAACAATACTTGTTCATGAGGGGCTTGAACAATGAGATCCAGGTACAATTGCTGAATTGTGATTATGCCAACTTCCAGAAGCTAATGGACAAAGAAATTGTTGTGGAGAATAAAGTAGTGAGATGGAGCTAGATAACAAGAGGAAGGCTCCATATCAGGGGCAGCCACAAGGAAGTAATGTGCGCCCTTGCTTTGTGCCACCTAATACACCTTATTACAGCTCTTCTGCTTCTGTACACCGCCCTTGTTATGCACCGCGCCCAGCTCAGCTTGTGCAGCAACGCCTTGTCATGCAAGCACCTAGGCCTCTAATGCCTTTTGCACCTCGTGCCAACTTTCCTGGTGCAAATGTTCAAAATCAAGTTCGTCCCAATAATTCTAGTGCAGTTAGGAAGTGCTATACATGTGGAGAAGTAGAACATTTCGCAGTTCAATGTCCTAAGTTAGGCCTTGGTCAAGGAAGCAATGCTCCAAGACAAAATTCAAGACCCAATGGAGGACAACAACAGGGGAACCGCGGCCAACAGAATTTTGCTTGTGGCAATGTGAACCATGTCTCAACGGAGGAAGCCCAACAAGCGGATGACGTGGTCATTGGTATGTTTCTTGCAAACTCCAACCCTGCGACTATTTATTTGATTCTGGAGCATCGCATTAATTCATTGCATCGAAGTATGTTGCCAAGTATAGTTTGCCTATCTCTCATATGAAGTATATATTGTTGGTTAAGTCCCCTGGAGGAGAGATGAGGACAAATATAGTATGTACAAAAGTAAGACTTAGAATAAGGGGGGTAGACTTCTTTGCCAACCTCATTGTCTTGGATTCTCAAGGATTGGACATTATACTTGGTATGGACTTGTTGAGGAAGCACAGTGGAGTCATTGAGTGTGCCACAAAGACGACAAAGTTGACCAATGAGGAGGGGATTAGCATTGAGGTTGAAACAACTCAACATGCACCAAAGCAAGTGGAGCTGAATCACATGGACGGTGCCACAATTGAGAGGATTCTAGTGGTGTGTGAATTCTTGGATGTGTTTCCGGATGAGTTGCCAGGTATGCCACCTGACAAAATTCAGCAAGTGCCAGTTTTGGTTGAGGGAAGTGTCGTTTTCGGGCCATATCATCTCTGGAGGAGGAGTATCGGTCGACCCCATAAAAGTGAGGGACATGTTGAAATGTGAACTGCCCCAAAATGTAAAGTAAATAAGAAGTTTTCTCGGAATGGCTGGATATTACCGTCGGTTCATCAAGGACTTTTCCAAAATAGCCAAGCCCATGACAGAATTGCTAATGAAGGGGAAAGCATTCCAATGGACTCCAACTTTTCAAGACAACTTTGAGGAGCTAAATAAGAGGTGAACCACCGCACCTGTGTTGGTTTTGCCAGATGTGAGCAAGAGTTTTGATATTTATTGCGATGCATCAAGACAAGGACTTGGATGTGTGCTCATGCAAGAAGGTCAAGTGGCAGCCTATGCATCGAGGCAATTGAAGAAACATGAGCAGCATATCCTACACATGATCTTGAACTTGCAGTACATTCTTGGTCATAGATGTGAGATTTATTCAGACTATAAGAGTCTCAATTACATATTCACGTAAACGGATCTGAATTGGAGGCAGCGAAGATGGTTGGAGCTCATCAAGGATTATGATGTGGGAATTAGTTGTCACCCGGGGAAGGCTAATGTAGTGGTCAATGCCTTGAGTCGAAAAGGAGTAAGTCATTAGCTCACGGTTTGAGAATTGCCATCCGAGTTATGTAAGGAGTTTGAACGGTTGAATCTCGGATTTGCGAATGAGACGGGGATAATGGAGTTAGGACCTTGGAGCAGGAGATTCGAGAAGGTCAAACAAAGGATGAGGAAATCCAATAAATCAAGGAAAAGACCCAAGAGGGAAGAGAATTCAGGTTTGATGAGGATGACCATGGTACCCTATGGCTTGGAAAAAGGATTGTCGTGCCAAATGCGAAGCATATTCGGGAGACAATATTAAAGGAGGCACATGACTCACCATACTCAATTCATCCCAGTTGTACAAAGATGTACAAGGACTTGAAGACATGCTATTGGTGGGCTAGCATGAAAAAGGCATAGATGAATACATATCTTTGTGTGATGTGTGCCAGCGAGTCTGTAGGATTGAAGAGCACGTGAAAAGCTACCAGAGGGGGGGTGAATGGTAGATTTAAAACTTTTTTAGCGGAAGCAATGAAAACCCCTCAGTAGAAAACGATTTGTTAAAGACATCGTGTGTGAGACTAATCTAAACATGTTTCACCATGAAGAAAGTGATAGATATCAGAGAGAATCAAGTCAAGAAGATGACACAATAAGAATCACTCAAATCTGTCGAGAGAAACTCAAGTTAGATCGAAAGATCAAACAAAGGTCAAACTGTTCTACTGAGTAAAAAAAATAGTTCTGGAGCACAGCAAAGAAACTCGTGTAGATCAGAAACCACAAATCCAATGATAGTGAAATTTTGACATATGATAGAAAATTAAGTTGTGAAGACAACCCAAAAAGAATGACATCAATCATATCTGTAAAACTAGAGTTATGATAAAACCACCGAAGAAAGATAGTGTTGTGCAGAAACTCGACGAGAAAGACTTGAAGAAAACAAGTCGGACGAACAAGGCACACAAGTTCCTTCAAACTAAGAATTTTATTGATCAAACCACAAGAGGAACAGCCCCAAAGTCATTCACCACGAGCTCTGGCCTCCCTTGCTTATATAACCAGCCCTTAGGCCAACCCAAACTCAACTAGGACTCTAATCCTACTCAATTCATGAATCGAAACTTTCCATAACTGCTCAAGACTCTTTTATACACTAATAGAAGCAATCTTAAGACTTGCAAACACCTTAGGAACATACCCCACATTCCTAAAACAACCCAATTCGTGAGCCACAAGAAATCCTATCATAACCAACTCAAAACATTCCATATTTCAGTCAAACGCGACTCAACCGCAACCGGAGTTCATAACCTAGTCGGTTGGACCTTTCTCACCAATTCTTTACGTCCACATATCTTCCTCACGGCTCAGAACCATGTAGCCACTTCCATGCACTCCTTGCACATGTGCAAACATCTTCCAACGATGTCCACAATACCTTCATATACATTGTTCTTGATCCATACATGCCGCGCGACCTCCCGATCAACTGAACCACAGTTTCTCCCGAACTTGGTTTTCGAACCTCATCTTTTCCCTAAGACTAGTTCAATGGATCCCGTCACCAGCCATGTCTTGAACTCAAACAACACCTGCACATGAATAAACAACCAATACTTTCGAGCACAAGTCCTTGACTTGACTCTCATTAGTTTCGAAACTACATTATCGTACGCGAGCACCTCACGTAAGCATGTTGCAGAACCACAGTAAAACGATACCAGCCATATCAACCAAAATCAACAAAAAAATTAGCAAATGAATACTAAGCAATCTTTCCAACAATGTAAAGCAAGTTCGAAACATTTCACAGTAAAAGCAGGAACATTGCGATCGAGCTTCGAATCTTGCCAAAGCTAACCGGAGCTTGAGCCGGAGCTTACCAAAGCTATTACAACCTAGCGCTGGAGCTTACCAAAGCTAGTACAACCTAGCGCCAGAGCTTACGAAAGCTAGTACAACCTAGCGCCGGAGCTAGAAAAACATGTCAGAGCTAACCAACATAAGTCGGACCTAGCAAAACATATTGGAGCTTAACAAAGACATGCTGGAGCTATCAAAGACATGCCAGAGCTAAAGACAAAGCTCTCCGGAGCTACCCAAAAACATGTTGGACCTTAACAAAGCAAGTCAGACCTATTGTCAGACCTTGTAGAAGCTCGGAGCTAGAGTCGGATCTTGCTAAAAAGATTGTTTTGGCAGAATGTTAGAACTTATATCATCAAAGCCAATATATTCAGTACAAGCCAATGTATTCAGCACACATAGGACTCGCAATCTCCCCCTTGATGAATGCATTGGCAACACAACTTAAAATCCGAACATTAGCTTATTCACATTAAAAATTTTGAAAACAATTTCTCCCCCTTTGGCAACACCACATAAACAATTTTTTCTTTTGAGAAAAATCGTGCTAAAAACACTTTTGAATATGTGCAATGTGTAATCAATTTTCCCCCCTTGCACACTTCTCTTAAAAAAATCACATATTTTCTTTACCCCTTTGACAATGTATTCAACAAGGTTCAAAAGAGAAATTTTAATTGTTATGAGCATATTATAACATATACATATAAAACAAAGCTCATCCAAGTCATACTATGAAGTAACTTACACTATCACATCAATGAAATACATAAAGTAGTGTAAGCCACGCTAGAGATCAAGTGTAATTTTCAATTTTAGCAAGTCATGATCTCACAAACTTAACTCTTTCAAAAACTGAAAGCATGACACTCGTTGCTGCATTTTATTATTTTTCAAAGAGAAAATTTAGATCATATGATATTTGCAAGAGATTATATATGCATCTGCCTTATTCTATTCAACCAAGCCAAGCCTATGTCATTTGACAATCAGAAGCTTAAGGACATGATTTTAGTCATACACAACTTCTTCCAAGTTCATATCTAAGTGCAATGATAAGCCATATCAAAAGAAGAAGTGCGATGCATGCATATTCTCTTGATCTTTTCTCAATTTATATTTGCTCATAAAAAATCAACATGTGAGTTAATTACTTGATTAATTCTTTATGATTAAAAGTACATGTGAGCGTGCAACAAGTTCAAAACAGCAAGAAAGTTTGACCCTGACCAGATTTAGTGTAAGTATTATTCCAATTACTAGACGTGGCAAAAACTACAAAATGTATAACACGAGTAATGTAGTAAGAACTTTCAGCATGTAAAAGGAGTCACAAATTCATATATGTATGAAATACTATGCTCATATTATTTTAATTTCAGATTCAAACGTAGACTTCTCAAGTTTCAAAACTCCCCCTCAATGTAAGCCATGAGGATGCATAACCCCTATTTCACTATGAATGAAACAAAAACGACTGAAATCCAAAGGTTTTGTAAAAATGTTAGCCAATTGTTGTTCGATATCTACATGGTGAAGCACAATGTTTCCCTTTTCAACATTATCACGGAGAAAGTGATACATAATGTCAATGTGCTTAGTTCTAGAATGTTGCACGTGGTTTTTAGAAATGCAAATGGCACTAGTGTTATCACAAAACAGTGGACACTATCTAGATCAACCCCATAGTCCTTAAGTGTTTGAACAATCCAAAGAATTTGTGAGCAAGCACTAGCAGCAACTACATATCCAAATTCAACTGTGGATTGTGTAACTGAGTTTTGTTTTCTAGAGGACCAAGCAATAAGTGAATTACCAAGAAAATGGCAAGCACCGAAAGTACTTTTCCTATCAATCCTACAACCCCCAAAATCAGCATCCGAAAAAGCTTTCAAAGTAACGGTTGAGGAAGAAGGAAGAAAAATGCCAAATTCTTGAGTTCCATGTAAGTACTTGAGAATCTTTTTGAGGGCTTGACGATGTGAAGCACGTGGGGAGGCTTGAAACCGTGCACAAAGACATACACTGAATTGTACATCCGGTCTTGATGCCGTGAGGTACAAAAGTGATCTGATCATGCTTCTATATTCTTTTTGATTCACGGGTTGACCATCTTCATCAATTTCAAGTGTTGTTGTTGTTCCCACTGGTGTCCGCAGAGGCTTGCTTTTGTCCATGTTGAAGCGCCTTAGGAGGTCTTTTGTATACTTTGTTTGATGCATAAAGGTACCCTCCTTGGTTTGCTTGATTTGCAGCCCCAAAAAGTACGTGAGTTCTCCCGTCATACTCATCTCAAATTCTTAACTCATCATAGCTGAAAACTTGTACACAAGATCATGAGAAGCATAACCAAAGATAATATCATCCATATACACTTGAATAAATAATGACTCATTGCCATGCTCAAGCACAAAAAGAGTTTATCAACCTTGCCCATGGTAAACCTCTTTTCAAGTAAGAATGTTTTTAACCTATCATACCATGCTCTAGGGGCTTGTTTGAGACCGTACAAGGCTTTGGACAGTTTGTAAACATGATTAGGAAAATCTGGATTTACAAAACCCGGTGGTTGTTTGACATAAACCTCCTCATTTATGTAGCCATTAAGAAAATCACTTTTAACATCCATTTGATATAGCTTAAAACCTTTAGATGCAGCAAAAGCTAACCAAATTCTTATGGCTTCTAATCTAGCAACAGGAGCAAAAGTTTCATCAAAATCTAGACCTTCAACTTGAGTGAAACCTTGAGCAACCAACCTAGCCTTATTCCTAACCACAACCCCATCCCCACTTTGTATATTTTTAAACACCCATTTAGTTCCAATTAAAGTGTGACCTTATGGTGGAGGTAGTTTCCAAACATTATTTCTTTCAGAATTTTCTAACTCTTCTTGCACGACAATAATACAAGATTCATTAGTGAGTGCGTGTGATATACCTTTGGGTTCAAAAGAAGCAACAAAAGCAGAATGAGCATGAGAGTTTGGATCGCCAAACCTGGACCGTGTGACTCATTCGTGCAAGCTTCCAATAATTTGTTGTGGAGAATGACTTTTGAGAACCCGGAGAGGAGTGGACATTTCAGAAGCTTCTTCTTCTTCATGTTCATCACAAATCGATGAGCTTATGACTTGAGGAGGATCTAGACCAGCAATGGTGGTCATCGGTGCTTGCTGTGAATCAAATCAAGAGCTGGAACAATGTCATTAGCTGCTGAATTTTTGGGCAGCAGCACCACTTCTTCCTCATCTTCAATGAAAATGCTCTCCCCCTACGGATATGGATCAAGACCTACAATGTTTGAGCAAGTACCTATGCTAGCTTCATTAAAAGACACCTCACAAGTCTCCATAGTTTTGTTAGTGTCAAGTAAAAGCACACGGTAGCCTCTAGTATGAGATGGATAATCAAGAAATATGCCATCAATGGATCTAGGTTCAAATTTATCAATATTACCATGTTTCTTAACAAAGCATTTGCAACCAAAGACCCGAAAGTGTGTAACACTAGGCCTATGTCCAAACTAGAGCTCATCTGGTGTTTTACCTAGCTTAGCACACAAGAAAACACGATTTGAGACATAAAAAGCAGTTGCAATCGCATCAGCCCAAAATTTTCTAGGAGTTTGATATTCATCAAGCATAGTCCTAGCCATTTCAACTAAGGTTCTGTTCTTTCTTTCTACAAAACCGTTTTGTTGAGGTACATATGGTGAAGAAAATTGATGATCTATTCTATTTTCAGCACAAAAGTGATCAAAAGATTGATTTTTAAATTTGGTTCCGTTATCACTTCTAATTGCTTTTAAAGATCCTGGGTGATCAATTGATAATCTAAAAAATAAAGTTCTAAAGTGACTCAAAGCTTCATTCTTAGATGCCATAAAGTAAACCCAAGAGTATCTAGAATAATCATCAACAACCACAAGAACATACCATTTTCCTCTGAAGGATTGAACACGTGATGGTCCTATGGTGTCAAGGTACAAAAGTTGACCCGGTTCAGTTGTCATGATCATTGTGAGAGGAGTATGTGAACCTGCAACCATCTTAGCATGTCTACAAGAAGAGCACACAATTTCTTTTCCCCCCTTTAAGCTTAGGCAGCCCACGTATGCGATCAAGAGCACTAACACGCGTGAGATGATCAAAGCCTACGTGACCAAGTCTACGATGCCAAAAATATAAATCTTTGGAATCATTGGCAACTAGACATCTATTCTTAGAGGAAGACATATCAAAATCAGCTTTAAAAACTCTTGCAAACCGTGACATGTTAAAAATAAGCCCACTATTTGAATTTACAACTTTGCAACAATTTTTAGTGAAAATAATTTCCAAATTTTCATCTAGCAGTTGTGAAATAGAAAGCAAGTTGTATTTCAAATTTTTAACAAGTGCCACATCCTTCAAAGTGTAGTGATCATTTACTCTAACCGAACCTTTAGCAATTATAGAAGTTAAAGAATTATCAGCAAAAGTAACATTCTCTACACGTGACATAAAAGACAGGGAGGAGAACCATTCTTTGTTACCGGTCATGTGGCGTGATCAACCTGAATCCACAATCCAAATGTTCTCCTTCCTCAAGCGTGTAACCTACATAGAAGCACAATACGTCGATGACTCAATATTGGGTTTAGTCAAAAGGCATTTTGGAATCCAGTACTGAGTCACATGACGTGCAGCAGGAAAAACACGCAAAAGCTGAGACAAAACAGCAGGTTTATGAGCCAAAGCTTGAGGATTTTTGTACCCAACTACTGACCTACAAGGTGTTGCATGTGTAGCACGAAAAATAGTAGGTTTGGGAGCAAACTTTGTATGTTTTCGACTCATTACAGCAGGTTGCATGTTCCTATCATTCGGTTTAGCATGTGCAGAAAATTTTGCATGAAAGTTATGAGATCTAGCAATCATTCTTTCTTTTTTTATGTTGTTTAGCTAGTCTATAACAAAAATCTATGACATGACCATCTCTACCACAGTAGGTACAATGAAATTTAACTTTGTGTTCATGTCTAGATGAGCAAACAACATTTTTTATTTGACACCAAATGAGACAACACTCCTACAGATTTGAAAACCACTTCTTTTTGTTTAGGAACTGTTTGAATCAAACCACTTCCTAATGACTTTACAATTTTAGGTGGATGTGCCTTAGCATCAGCATGAGAATCAAAACCTAAACCAGTTTTATTATCGCAAGACTTCAAAGAATTCAGCAGCAAGTTTAGGTTCTTATTCCCATTACAAAACCGATCTAATGTCCTATGCATTTCATCAAGTTTATTGGATAAATGAAGGTAATTTTCACATGAAGTTTTCCTTTTAATTTGCAATTGGAACAATATTTAACTTCATGAGAAAGTAAAACATTGTTCAATATAGAAATTTCATTCATAGCATCTTGTAGTTTCTTATCAAGATCATCACAAGTAGAACAATACATATCAATTGTAGAATAGCTAGCATCTTTCAAGTTTTTATCATTAAGTGCAGTAAGCTCTCTGTCCTTTTCAATTTCTAACTCAAGTTTATCAAGTGTGGAGGTGTGCACACTTCTTAACGAGGACAATTGTTCATATATTAAATCACATGAGGAACAAGAATCATCACTAGGAATCAAGTATTTCAAACGATAAATTTCAGATTCTAGTGACTCAATTTTAACATCATTGTCCCTAATCTTTTTGTCCATTTTCTTAACTATAATAGTGCCATGAGAAATAGCATCACACATTTCTTTGCAAGTAGGACATACCTCTTCATTGTCGCTATTGTGTTCTGCCTCCTCCATACTTGATCTTGACTTGCCCGCCTTGAAACACAAGTTTGCCAAATCATCTTCATCTTCGTCACTTCCAATGTCCACGTTGCTTGAGCCAAGTTCTTGAAGTGCGGAGATAAAACTGCCCACCAATTGACGTCCTGTAAAACCCTTCTTTTTCTTCGTATCTTTTGCAGAGGATTGCTTTGTCTTTGTTTGCTTTTCATCCCGGGAAGTAGGACCTGAAAGGTTAGGCAATCTGAACGAAAATGTCTTATATTACCACATTCAAAGCATCGTTGAGGTCCGGAGCTTCCTCTCCTAGTTCTCACATTTTGCAATGCTTTTGAGAACTGAGTAGATATCAGTGCTAGCTCCTTCTCTGGAAACTCCTCAATCTGTTCAAGGGTTAGAGAGGACAACGAAGCAAGTGTACCACAAGATAAAGATTGGCCAGAGCTAGGCATATCACGTTGGGAAACAAATGCAAGAGACTTGTTGGGGTTCTTACGTGAGATTATGTCAATTTCATGAGTTTTCAATTTAGAATATAAAACATCTAAAGTGTACGCATGACAGTAGTTTCACGAATAGATGCAACTTTCATTCCCAAATTAACATGTCTAATGCACTTAGTAATTGCCTAGCATTTTGAGCATATGAAAAATTAACATTGACACTACGCAAGTTGCTGAGAATCTTATTAAAGCGAGCAAATAAATCGTCGATGGACTCAGCTGGTTGCATCTCGAAGCGCATGTATTCTTTCTTAAACATGTCTTGCCTTACCTTCTTGATCGTGTTGGATCATTCGTGGTAGTCACAAAGTGCTTTCCACACATCGTATGCAGATCGGAGGTGTGCAACACGGTCAAAGTCGCTTTGAGTAAATCCTTGTATGATCAAGTTTTGAGCCTTGTTGTTGTTGCTGACATCTCTCAGATTTGTAGCTGTAACTTCATCATTTGATGGCACTTCGTAAGGCTTGTACACCTTCTCCCATATTGCAAAGCCTTGTGCCTGGATGAAATCTTCCATACGTGCCTTCCAAACCTGAAATCAATACAACTAAAGATACAAGGTTTTGCAGAGTATTTCTCCATGATGATTAGTCAAAAACACATGCAAATAAAAAATATTAGAGCACTGTGGCTCTGATACCAATTGTAGGATTGAAGAGCACGTGAAAAGCTACCAGAGGGGGGGTGAATGGTAGATTTAAAACTTTTTTCAGCAGAAACAATGAAAACCCCTCGGTAGAAAGAAATCATGTGTGAGTCTAATCTAAACATGTTTCACCATGACAAAAGTGATAGATATCAGAGAGAATTAAGTCACGAATATGACACAACAAGAATCACTCAAATCCGTCGAGAGAAAGTCAAGTTACAATCGAAAGATCAAACAAAGGTCAATATGTTCTACCGAGTAAAAAAACAGTTGTGGAACACAACAAAGAAACCCGTGTAGATCAAAAACCAAAAATCCAATTATAACCAAATTTTGACAGATGATAGATAATTAAGTTGTGAAGACAACCCAAAAAGAACCACGTCAATTGGATTTGTAAAACTCGAGTTATGATAAAACCCCGGAAGAAAGGTAGTGCTGTGCAAAAACCGACGAGAAAGACTTGAAGAAAACAAGTTGGACGAACAAGGTACAAAAGTTCCTTCAAACTACGAATTTTATTGATCAAACAACAACAATAACAGCTCCAAAGTCGTGCACCACAAGCTCTGTCCTCCCTTGCTTATATAACCAGCCCTTAGGCCAACCCAAACTCAACTAGGACTCTAATCCTACTCAATTCACGAATTGAAACTTTCCATACCTGCTCAAGACTCTTCTATATGCAGATAGACACTACAGGAAATGTGAGTACTTACGTCGGCCGTATTAACATACATCGGCCAGCCAACAAAAGTGGAATAACTTACGTCGGCTAGAAGAAACCGACGTATGTTGACTAACTTTCGTTAGAGGCTGATGTAAGTTAATAGACCGACAGAAAAAACATGAACTTACGTCGGTCAAGACCCCAAGCCAACGTGAATTTATAGGCCGACGTAAGTTAAGCATAACTTACGTCGGCCACGATTATGGACGACGTAAGTAACACAGACCAACATATTTATACTAATTAACCGATGTAAGTTACGGAATTTAACCTACCCGTGCGTGCCTCTCTTTTCCTTACCCGTGCGCTGCTTCTCTCTTTTCCCCTCCGCCTCGCTCGACGCTGTCGCCTCAGCCGCCGCGCCCGCCGCCGTCCGACCCGCTGCCGCTAGGTACGACTCCTCCTCCAGCACCGCCCCTCCTCCCTCCCCGACCGCCGGCCCGGCCCCCTTGCCCCCTCCTCGAGCACTGCCCCTCTCCCCGACTGCCGCTTGCCTGGCCCTCCCCGCGCCCTCCTCGAGCACTGCCCCCCGCCCCCAACCCTCCGCGAGCCCCCCTCCCTTCCCCGACCCCCCTCCCCTCCCAGGCCCCCCTCCACCTCCTCTCCCCGGCCCCCTCCCCACCCCCCCTCACCCTCCCTGGAGAGGTACCCCCACCCTCCCCCTCCCCTCCCCTCCCCGAGCCCCCACCCCACCCCACCCTAACCCTCCCACTGAAATTCGAAATTCAATTGAATTGCATTGTTCAAATTTGAATTGAATTGAAATGAATTGGAATTGAATTAAATTGTTCAAATTTGAAATTGAATTGAATTGTTTAAATCATGCTTAAATTGCTTAATTGTTTATTTAATTATGCTTAATTAGTTAATTTGCTTACTTTAGATTATGTTTATTTAATTATGCTTAAGTGGTTAAGTTGCTTAATTATGCTTTGTGTAGATTATGCTTAATTAGTGTAGTGTAGATTACGCTTAATTGGTTTCATTATGTGTTGAGCTCGACCGCCGTGGAGAGGGCGGAGACGGGGGCGGTCGGGGCGCTGCAGCGCCGGGGGTGCGATTGGGGCACCGAGTTTGGGGGCCCTAAGGAGGGCGGCATCGGGGGCGGCCAGCTGTCAGGGCACTTAGGTTCTGTCGTGGCTATAGATGGCCAATGGGCCGTGCCGGGCCAGCCTGGCTCGAGCCTGGCTGGGCTCGTGCTTGAAAACATTAGGCCTGGCACGGCCCGCAAATTTGCCGTGCCGGGTCGGGCCGCTACGACGGGCCATAAGCCAAGGCCAAGCACAACGGATCCCATTTTCCCCTGTCAGGCCGTGCCCGACCCGTTCGTGGGCCGAGCGTGTCGTGCCGGCCCGAAGCCTGGCTGAGCCGTGGTCACCTCCTCGCACCTCGTTGCCTCCTCCGTAGCTTCTTCTCCAATAGTTTCTTCGGCTTGCCGTAGAACTACCGGGGTCCTCGCCTCGCCTCACCTCCTCTGGACGAGACTCTAGGAATCGTCGCTCGTTGGGATCGCCTCGCATCCTCATAGATTTGGGGAAGAATAGGGCTGGGCATCGCAGATGGTGGGCGGCGGCTCAATATGAGGCGAGGGAGCCGAGGGCGGCTGAGTGGGGTCTGGAGGACTCGATGGCCGGGGGGAGAAAGAAGGGTCGGGGACGGGCAGGATTCGGGATGTGGCGCTCGAAGTGTCGAACGGGGTGCTGGGTGCGGGGGAGGCGACCGAACAGGAGGAGTGGGAGGTGTTGTAGGGTTTGGAATTTCAGGTTACTACTTTTATATGCTAAGTGGGCAAAACGGGTGGTGGTCGGGCCGAGCCAGGTCAGTTGGGCTCATCGGGCCACATTGACGGGCCGACCGGGCCGCCCTTAATCGGGTCATGCCAGGCTAGCCCGATGGTCTTGAGGTCAAGCCCAAGCACGGCCCGTGTCAGGCTTCAGGCCGACCCAGTCTCGATTTTTTTGTGTCGGGCCATGCTCATGCCGTGCTTTTTTTATCGTGCTTCGGGTTGCCCCGTTCGGCCCAGCCCATTTGGCCATCCATAGTCGTGGCCCATTTAGTGTGCACTTAAAGTATGCGACTAAATCACCGCGTGTGTGTATGGCGGATGCCGACGGACCCAATTCACCATCTCTCTCATTATTTTCTCTATCGTTTATAAATTAACGAGAAACTAACGGTAATTTTGTCTGGCTTTAAATTCCAGAGTCAAACATGGGCAAAGAGCGTAGTTGGATGTATACTTGTTGGAAGAGCGGAACTGGTGGTCACTCAGATGAGTGGTACGTCAAGACAGAAGCTTTTGTGGAACAAGCTTTTTTCATTGTCAAATAGCGATAAGGCGCGGTGCCCATGTACGAACTGCTGAAACGGTACATTTTTGGACAAAGTGGAACTTATGATGCACTTGTGTCGAAATGGTTACATGTCACATTATGAGTTGTGGAACTTCCACGGCGAGACAACTTCTCAAGCTGTACAAGAAGTGGAAGTGGACAATGATGATGCCACGGAGGTTGATATGATGGATGAGATGCTGGAAGCTATACGAGAAGAGCTTACAGAGGATCCTCAAATAGCAGAGGTTAAAAAGTTCTTCAAACATCTCAAAGATTCAGCCGCTGCATGGACACACTAAAATGAAAATCCTCAATTTTGTGACTAGACTTATGGCAATTAAGTCTAAGTTCTTCTTTTCTAATAACTGTTACAATGAGCTCATCAATTTGTTCTACGATGCCCTTCCACATCCCAACAAGTGCCTAAAGATATGTATAAGTCGAAGAAAATTCTTTCCGATCTCGGTATGAAGTACGAGAAGATTGATGTGTGTCCGGACAACTGCATGCTTTTCTGGAGAGAGCATGCCAATGAGAACAAATGTCTGAAATGTGGTCAACCGAGGTTTGTCGAAGTTGTTAATAACGATGGTGATACTGTGACGATGGAAGTTGCACGTAAGCAGCTTCATTACTTACCTGTGACACCGAGGTTGAAGTGGTTGTTCCTTAAAAAAATGGCCAGACACATGAGATGGCACAAAGAAGGTGAGCATCAGAACAATGGAGTCATGACGCGCCCGTCTGCTGAGGCATGGAACGCGCTGGACCGGTTCGACCCAGAATTCGGTCGTGAGGCGAGAAATGTTTGCATCGGGTTGGCGACAGATGGGTTCACGCCGTTCAGCACAAACGCCGCACCATACTCCCGTTGGCCCGTCTTTGTCATTCTGTACAATCTTCCAACGGCTTTTTGCATGAATAATGAGTTCACATTTCTTAGCCACATTGTACCTGGGCCGGATCATCCTGGGTCACGTCTCAATGTGATGTTGAAACCGTTGATCAAAGAGTCAAAAATGTTATGGACAGGAGTCAAAGCATACGACTGTTACAAGAAGCAGAATTTCAACCTTCGAGCTGCTTATTTATGGTCCGTCCATGATTTTCTGGCATACAACATGTTTCTTGATGGAGCACTCATGGTCGGTTGACGTGTCCGATATGTGCCTCAGATACCGATTGCTTTCGACTTACCCATGGAGGCAAGATATCTTACTTCGATTGTCATAGACGTTGGCTGCCTCCAAATCATTGTTTAGACAACATAGGAATGTCTTTAGAAAGAACACCGTTGTCACTAAAGGACCACCAAAACGTCTTAATAGCTCATAAATATCTTATATGTTGGACAAACTGGTGCCAGATGAAGGTTGTCCTAGATATTTTGAAGGTTTCGGAGACAAACACAATTGGACTCACATATGTGGACTTTGGGAGCTACCGTATGTCAAGTCGTTGATTCTAAGGCACAACATTGATGTCATGCATCAAGAGCGTAACATGGCCGAATGTATCATAAACACATGCATGTACATGACGGGCAAAACAAAAGACAATTTAAAGGCTCGAAAGGATCTCGCCGAGCTTTGTAACCGTCAAACTCTTGAGCTCTCCGAAAATGGTGGTAAACCACACGCTCCTTTCTGTCTTAGACCTAATGAAAATAAAGAAGTTCCCGAATGGTTGCAAAGGTTGAAATTCCCAGATGGTTATGCAACTAGTCTGAGACGAGCCGTGAATGTGAAAACAGGAAAGCTCATTGGGTTGAAGAGTCATGATTATCACACAATCATGAAAAGACTTCTGCCTGTTATGTTTCGAGGCTACTTTGATGATGTGGTGTGGAAGGTGTTAGCCAGGCTTAGCCACTTCTATAGGCAACTCTGTGCTAAAGAAATCACGCCAGAGATGATGACTTAGTTGGAGAAGGAGATTCCGGTACTTTTGTATAAGATGGAAAAAAATTTTCCTCCGGGATTTTTCAATCCAATGCAACATCTCTTAATTCATCTTCCATTTGAAGCGAAAGTGGGCGGTCCTGTGCAATATAGGTGGATGTATCATATTGAAAGAGCACTCATATATGGTTGGTAACAGGGCAAGGGTTGAATGTTGCATCGCTGAATTTTTTACTCTTAAGGAAGTAGGATACTTCTCAAGTGTTTACTTTGCAGAGGAACACAATGTTAATACTTCGGTAATGCGGTACAATATGGATGAGCAACCTCCTTGTAGCGATATATCCATTTTTTGCAACAAGAGGCACTACTCTTGATAGTTACACTTCCTACGATGTTAGCGAAAAAGAAAGGCGTGCTGCTTTCTTCTACATGTACGCTATTATGGAAGAAATGAATGAATATTTCAAGTAAGTGTTTATCCTACACTTATGCTTTTCACCATCTTTTCCAACACATGTATTCTAAAAGGTTCACTTTTCGTGTAGTATGTTCGACAAGCAAAATTGGAGACATAGACATCAACCCACGAGCAAGCAAATAGAACAGATTCAATCGGAATGAATAAACGGGGGATCTAATTTTCTTTCCTAGTTTAGAGATCATGTAACGTTTTGTCGTTAACTTATCAATGTTAACAATGTTTTCTTATAATTTACTAATGCTTATGTTTTCAAATAACTTCATATCTTGGACAGTGCAAAAAAGATGCCAACGTCCATGAAGATTTGCGACAACTATCCTGTGGAGTGGTTAATGTTAGAAGCTATTGGAGTGGTTAATGTTAGAAGCTATAGTCGATATGACGTCAACGGCTTTCAATTCCTTACATCTCAATTTGAATCTCTTCGACCTCTCATGGCAACATGTAATACTGGAGTTGTGATGAGGGCAACTGATTCGCAAGAAAATGAAACTCAGTACTACAGAATTATTAAAAGAATCCTTGAATTCACTTTTGTCGGAAACAAGAAAATTCGAGCAGTATTCTTTGACCGCTAATGGTTTGATTCCATTCGTGGAATTCAAGTAAACAGATTTGGCATGGTCGAAGTAAAACACAAGGAACGGTTGAAAGGATTCAATTCATTAGTTCTTGCACACCAAGTAGAGCAAGTGTACTATCTACCTTATCCATGCAATAAATTCAATGCTTGGTGAGTGGTACATAAGGTGAATCCTCGTGAGTGGTTATACACTCCAGGAGATGATGATTGCCATGAGGAAACTGAGGCTAATGTGGTCTACCAAGAGGAAGAGTTGCCAAACTCCTTATCAGTCGAGCCCGGTGTAGGACTCAATGACTTAGTTGGAGACGCTCAAGATATCGAGACTAGCACAGAAGTGGAAACATAATCAGAATTGGAAACTGAAGATTTCGATGACTTAGCCGAACCTGCTGATTTGCGCAAATGAAAACGATATGGGGAAGAAGAAGATCAATGGGCTGGTTTAAGGAGTAGGGTGCATGACCGTGATGTTGATGAATTTTGAAGTAACGTTTTATTCACTAACTTAACATTAATTTTCTATATTATCTTTACATATTAATCATTTATTCATTGCAACAGGATGTCGTCAAAGGGGAAGGGGAAGGGGAAAGCAATGGGGAAGCCAAGAGAGGGTTTGAGGCGCCACGAGACCCTTGCTCAGGGACCTCGTTACCTTCGAGCCGACGTTCCCTCTTTCTAGCGCACGCTCCACCCTCAGCTGTCATGTGCTTTCAGCAGACGGAGGTAAATTTTAGTTTACAATAAAGTTATTTTATAAATTGCAGCCATTAATAATCATTTATTGTCAATCTTTTTCTTTTGTGCAATCTGACTCAGAGTCTTCTGAGTCCGAGTCAGAGGCTAGGGGCCGTTACAGGAGCCCGAGTCAGAGGCGGGGCCGCTACAGGCACCCTCTAGTGCTAGCCTCCCTTCGGAGCTGGCTAGCGCTAGCCTTCCTCTGCAGCCGGCTATCGCTAGCCTTCCTTTGGACTCCGGTGGTTCTGCAGAGCCTTCAGGATCACAGGACGCGGCGACGTCGCAGCAGAGGCGACGGACGAGGAGGACCCACTTTGCGGCTCCTCCTCCAATTACTTCTCAGTGGACCACGATCCGTCCTATCAGTGACAGGTAAAAACTGTATATAGTATATTAAATATTAGATGTTGTTTTCATTTACTTAATGATTTAATATATTTTGTAGATTTTGGTATGACTTTTCGTTCACGGGGGCCGAGAAACACCACAGGCAAGTTAACAGTGTCCTGGGTGCTATCGTGAAGTTGCACTACCCCAGTGTCATTGATAGTTTCCCAGTCTTGTTGTGGGACGACTATGCTCGTGTCTCTCACCAGGTCCACGGCACGACTCAGGGAGCCGTGTGGCACGATTTTATGATAAGTTTAACTGTTTTATTTTTTTAACTCGTTTGAATTGTTAATGAATATCACTTAAATGTTTGTTTGATTAAAACTAAGGTACCAAGTAGAGGAACCGGGCATGGAGGACAACGCGAGACGCGTGTTCCATTACAACGCTCGGAAGATCATGACGGCTGCATTGTCGAACGCCCGAACACAGGCCGTCAATGCATACTACAAGCGGCACCCCTGGGAGCAAGAGCAGGAGCAGCAAAGGGGTCCATTTGGGAAGGACTCCAACGCGTACTTGACAGAGGAGCAATACGTAGAGGTAATTTTTTAATATTGTTAAATATTTACAATATCTATGTATGTTAATTGCATTGATGAAAAATGAAATATGTGCAGGTTACTATTTCCTAGTTACAGGGTAACACCGAGGCGTACTTAGCTCTCTGTCGCTACTGGGATAGCGACGCTTTCATCAATAAGTCCACAAAGGCTAGACAGTGCCGCATGGGGTCTGACGGCAAGCACAACTATGGCGGCGACGACTACTTGCATTTGGCTAAATGCATGGTAAGTAATTTTTCAATTTATTTATGTGTTCCTAATATATTTATCTCACTAACAAGACTATACAGGAGCAAGAGATGGGTCATGAGCCGACCCTGACCCATGTTTGGAAGAGAGGTCATAAGGGAAGTGACCCTTCTCAGCCAGGGCAGTGTAGTCAAGTCGCAGCCGACCAACTGGTAAGTTTTCAAAATTTATCAATTTTATTATAACTAATACTATTATTGATATGCTTACAAGATTTCTTTGTTTTGTAGGCAAAGTACGCGCAGGAGGTCCCGAAGATACACAGTGCGGATTATGATTGGGAAAGCGTGCAAATTGACCCCCAAGCCGCGTACGTGAGCGGAGGCGGGAAGGCCCATGGACGGTGAGTTATTCATGTGTTTCATTTCTTTTTCAATTTATCTTCTTCTACTTAGTGTTTTCATTCTTTTGCAGGTTTGCCATTTTTGATGGAGTTGTCGACTCGAGGTCGATGCGACCTTTGAGAGGCACTTCATCGTTTGCAGGTCTCGTCCGTTGAGACCACTAGTGGTCGTCTCTCGCAGACCCGGCTGGAGCTCCTCACTTTGAAGGAGACGCTAGCACAGACCCAGACAGAGCTAGAGAGGTCAAGAGAGGAGCAGTGGAGGACGACCTTAATAATGGCCCAGATGCAAGCAGCAGTGGCGTTAAGTAATCTAAAGTACCGTAGTTAAATTTCATAGCATTTCAATAACATATATCTTCTTATATTTTGCAACGGCAGGCTCTTGCTCGACACAGCAGTCAGGATATCGAGATTCCTATGCTTCCGCTGTAGCAGACACCAGAGCAGGTAATATATGTCTATCCCTCTTTTTGTTTTCTGTACACCCTGTTATTGTGAGTTTTAGCCTTAGTGTTGAATATAAACTTGTTAGAGGACTCCGTAAGCTTTCCAGACATGTATATATATCCCTATGTTTCTGTTCAAATTTAGGAATTAAGTCTGCATATAATCCTTCGTGACAATTTATTTTTAGTCTTAGTACAATTTCTCTGTCCATATTTTTTGATGAAACCATAGAAGTAATTAGATCATCACATGCAAATTTATGATAGTCATGCGAAAATGCTTTCAGTCATAGATAAATAATTAGCCAAGAACATTAGGATCTCACCTGTACATGCTTGGGGCTTCTAACTTCAAATTTAGCGTTGGTAGAAACTGAAGTTGTAGCCAAAGTCCTGAAAACTTAATGATGTTTTGCACAACCATTTATAAAGAGCTTCAGTTAAATGAATTTTCCCAGAAGTCAAATTGGTTGGTTTCTTAAATCAGAATATGTTAGTATGATGCTGCGAGAAAATGGTTGGTTTCTTAAATCATAATTGGTTGGTTGCTTCTTCTGTAGGGTTCGAGAACGCGTCGAGAAGATCCCGGAGGCAGTGGAGGGGCTAGCGTGTAGCCAGGTGGAACATAATTTGCAAATTGTGTTGTTGTTGATATTTTGGATAATGTTTTATAACTGTTTTGCTGTGTATCTGTTCTGGATATTATCTGTATGTGTTCTGTGTTCTCGCCATCGAGCGAGGTAGTCAGTTTCTGTTTTTAAAAAAATTCAAAAACTTAACTTACGCTGGCTATAGCGATGCCGACGTAAGTTAGCCCAGTTTAACTTACATCGGTGTGTCCTGACCGACGTAAGTTACACTACTTAACTTATGTCGGCCTGCTGTGGCCAACATAAGTACTCCGGCCCAGCCCGCGGCCCATCCCGGTAAATAACTTACGTCGGTTGCCGAAAACCGACGTAATTAAGTAACTTACGTTGGCAACCGCGTAAGTTATCTTAATCACGTCCAAACTGCTTCGTCGGTTGGGAACTGTTGTAATTAAGGTTAAACCGACGTAATTAAGTAACTTACGTCGGTTTAAGCCTTAATTACGTCGGTTCTGGCCGACATAATTGATCGCGATTAATGTAGTGAGAAGCAATCTTAAGACTTCCAAACACCTTAGGAACATATCACACATTCCTAAAAAACCCATATTCGTGTCCCACATGAAATCCTATTATAACCAACTCAAAACATTCCATATTTGAGTCAAACACGACTCAACCGCAACTTGAGTCTATAACCTAGTCGGTTTGACCTTTCTGACCAATTCTTTACGTCCACATCTCTTCATCACGCTGCGGAACCATGTAGCCACGTCCATGCACTCCTTGCACACGTGCAAACATCTTCCAACGACGTCCACAATACCTTCATATGCATTCTTCTTAATTCATACATGCTGCGTGACCTCCCGATCAACTCAACCACAATTCCTCCCGAACTTGGTTGTTGAACCTCATCTTTTCCCTAAGACTAGTTCAGTGGATCCCGTCACCAGCCATGTCTTGAACTCAAGCAACACCTGCACATGAATAAACAACCAATATTTCTGAGCACAAGTCCTTGACTTGACTCTCGTTAGTTCCAAAACTGCAACATCTTACGTGAGCACCTCACGTAAGCATGTTACAAAACCACAATAAAACGATATCAGCCATATCAAACTAAATGCACCAAAAACTTAGCCAATGAATACTAAGCAATCTTTCCAACAATGTAAAATAAGTTCGAAACATTTCACAGTAAAAGCAGGAACATTGCAATCAAGCTTCGAATCTTACCAAAGCTAACCGGAGCTTGAGCCGGAGCTTACAAAAGCTAGTACAACCTAGCGCCGGAGCTTACCAAAGCTTGTACAACCTAGCACTAGAGCTTACGAAAGCTAGTACAACCTAGCATCGGAGCTATAAAAACATGTCAGAGCTAACCAACATAAGTCGGACCTAGCAAAACATATCGGAGCTTAACAAAGACATGCCGGAGCTATCAAAGACATGCCGGAGCTAAAGACAAAGCTCTCCGGAGCTACCCAAAAACATGTTGGACCTTGACAAAGAAAGTCGGACCTATTGTCGGACCTTGCAGAAGCTCTAAGCTAGAGTCGGACCTTGCTAAAAAGGTTGTTTTGGCAAAATTTTAGAACTTATATCATCAAAGCCAATGTATTCAGTACAAGCCAATGTATTTAGCACAGATAGGTCTCACAGAGTCAAAGCTGAACATCAAAGGCCAGCTGGATTATTGCAGCCATTAAAGGTACTGGAGTGGAAGTGGGAAGAAATCGACATGGACTTTATAGTTGGATTGCCATGTACTCAATCCTGTTATGACTCCATATGGGTTATTGTGGATCGATTGACCAAATCGACTCATTTTATTCCTATCAAGACCACCTATACCAACGCGAAGCTGGCAGAATTGTATACGGAGCATATTATGTGCTGACATGGGGTACAAAATAACACTACAAGGATTCCGCCCTATTGCAACGATTGTACTGCAACGAATACTAAATCATTGCAGTAAGCTTGGTCTTTTGCCACGATTCACTAGTTCGTGGCATTAGCATCTATCGCCAAGGAACACGATCATTGCATTAGGATCTATTGCCACGATTCAGTAGTTCGTGGAATTAGGATCTATCACCACGAATATGTTGCCACGATTCCCTAGTTCGTGGCATTAGCATCTATCGCCACGGAACACGATCGTTGCATTAGGATCTGTTGCCACGATTCACTAGTTTGTGGCATTAGGATCTATCACCACGAATATTTTGACTGATTCACTAGTTCGTGGCATTAGCATCTATCGCCACAGAACACGATCGTTGCACTAGGATCTGTTGCCATGATTCACTAGTTCGTGGCATTAGAACCTATCGCCACGAATCTGTTGCCACGATTCACTAGTTCGTGGCATTAGCATCTATCGCCACGGAACACGATCGTTGCATTAGGATCTGTTGCCACGATTCGCTAGTTTGTGGCATTAGGATCTATCACCACGAATCTGTTGCCACAATTCACTAGTTTGTGGCATTAGCATCTGTCGCCACGGAACACGATTGTTGCACTAGGATCTATTACCATGATTCACTAGTTTGTGGCATTAGGATCTATCGCCACGAATCTGTTGCCACAATTCACTAGTTCGTGGCATTAGCATCTATCACCACGGAAAACGATCGTTGCACTAGGATCTGTTGCCACGATTCACTAGTTCGTGGCGTTAGCATCTATCACCACGGAACCCAATCGTTGCATTAGGATCTGCTGCTACAATTCAATAGTTCACGTCGTTAGCATCTATTGCCACAGAACCCAATTGTTGCATTAGAATATGTTGCCATGATTCACTAGTTCATGGCATTAGCATCTATCACCACGGAACCCAATCGTTGCATTAGAATCTGTTGCCACGATTCACTAGTTCGTTGAATTAGCGTCTATCACAAAGGAACACAATCGTTGCATTAGGAACTTTTGCCACGATTCTCCAGTTCATGGCGTTAGGATCTATTGCCACGAAACACAAACGTTGTATTAGGAACTTATGTCACGATTCACAGGTTCGCGGCGATAGGATCTATCACCATGAAACACAATCTTTGTATTAGGATACGTTGCCACGAAATACCGGTTGGTGGCGTTAAGATCTATCACCACGGAACACAAATTTTGCATTACATAGTTCACGTACAGCTAGCTCACACAGTACCTATATGGAAAAATCATCATCTTCCTGTCCGCCCTCAATATTAGAGGTACAATACCATCATATATATATATGTATCATCATAGTTGTGGTCGTCGTCGTCGTCATCTTCATTTGAAAGAGCGGAAGCATCACAGGTTGCTCCGTCAATGTCATTCTCATTCCTATCCCATGTGGCATATCCTCATTTGTATAAGTAAGCCTTCGATCATCAAATAATGCCTCAGCCTCCATCGTCTCAGTGACATTATTTTCACTGTCTCCAGAGGGTATGGCAAAAAGGTTTCGTGGCTTCGTTTTAACAACTGTAGGCCATTTAGGTTGCTTCACACTTCTAACGTAAAAAACTTGTTCTGCTTGGGTGGCTAGAATGTAAGGCTCATACTTAAATTGAGAAATAGTAGTGTCAACATCTATCATTCCGTATCGATCCATTTTGTAGCCTCTGCTTTGGCTCTGACCGGAACGAGGCCAATCAAACCATTCACATTCAAATAACAGAACCTCTTGATTTTTTCGAAATCAACAGAAATCATTTTCTTGATTACTCCATACCACTCATGATCACCATCCCGAACAACAACACCACTGTTTTGCGTCTGTAAATCTTTTTCCACCTCTGCTATTCGAAAGAAGAAGCCATTCATGAATAATCGACTAAAAAAATGTGCCCGACGATCAGGTCCTCTAGATAATGCATACAAATAATCGGTTACTTTGCCTTCTTTGTGTAATTTCGTAATATATACACATTAATTAGTATAAAAGGGGTCATCGATAAACCAACTTCAGAACGGATATTCCTTCAATATTTCATCAAAGTAAAAACTTGCATGTACTTACTCGTTTCTGAAACCAATAAACAAACTCATCTTTATGGCATTTTTCAACATCACGAGAATGAATTTTTTTCATCTCTTCAAAATGCTCACTGAAAAGGGTACAAAATTAAATTAGCCATCTACAATAAGCATGATCCACTAATATAGTATAGAACATCTGAGTGTTATACATACTTGTTCCATGGAGCGGCCTATTCAACATTAGAAATAATATAATGCCTGATGTTAAGTAGTTCCACCATAGTAAGTTCGCCCCATTTAAACCCTTTTTTAGAATTATCAACATCTGTAAATATATTAGACTCGAGAGAAGGTTCATTCCTGGCTGCAGCTTCATGACATTCTGGCCTATTAAGCTTGGTGCTGATGTTATCCAAAAACTGACTGCAAAAAGTCATACACTCTTCCATAATATATACCTCCGCTATAGAACCCTCCGGGAGAGCTCTGTTACGTACATACCTCTTTAATGTACCAAGGTACCTCTCAATTGGATACATCCATCTATAAGAAACAGGTCCACCCAAGCGAGCTTCTTCGTCAAGATGGATTGGAAGATGTACCATGATATCAAAGAAAGCGGGAGGAAGCAACATCTCAAGCTTACAAATTTTTTCAGGAAATTGTTCAATCATCTCATCCAAATCTGGTTCCGCCAATTCTTTAGAACAAATTCCAGAAAAGAATCTGCTAAACTCAATTAAAGCATCAACAACCTTTTTCAGGCAATATGTCACATATTGCAATAGAAAGGAGCTTCTGAAATATAATATGGCAGTCATGAGTTTTTAGAACTGATACCTTACGTGCTATTATGTCCACACTTCTCTTGATGTTTGAGGCATAACCATCGGGCATCTTCACATCTGCCAAAAACTTGCACAAGGTGGTCTTCTGATCTTTTTTGCAAAGTATATGATGTTGGTGGACAATCATACTTCCCTTTCATACCCACCGGATGTTGCTTTGGCCGTATACCCATTTCCTGCATATCAAAATGAGCTTGTAGACTATCTTTTGTTTTACCATCCATATTAAACAATGTACCCAATACGCTATCACAAATGTTTTTCTCAATGTGCATGAGAAATGTCTCTTTCTTTGAACTGTCGTATGTTTCAATACCACCAGACCATAATTTCAGTAGCTCATCAATCAAAGGCTGCAAATACACATCAATGTTGTTTCCAGGTGACTTTGGCCCAGGAATTATCATTGACATCAACCAATAAGGCTGCTTCATACACAACCAAGGTGGTAGATTATAAGGGATTAGAATCACAGGCCATGTACTGTAAGAAACATTCATTACTCCAAAAGGATTGAAACCATCAGATGCTAGCCCAAGTATTATGTTGCGAGGATCAAATGAGAAATTTGGGTGAATGATATCAAAATGCTTCCATGCTTTCTAATCTGCAGGATGGCGTAATATTCCATCATCAATACGTTCTTCTTTGTGCCAGCGCATGTTTGATGCCGTTGATTCTGCCATATAAAATCTTTGAAGACAAGGAATAAGAGGGAAGTATCGTAGAATCTTGCGTGCTACAAGCTTCTTCGCTTTTCCACAAGGTAAATCCTCTCTTGCATCCCCACCAGTACTATTTTTCCATCTTAATTCACCACATTTTGGGCATCGATCCAATAGAGAATAGTACTTCCGGAATAATACACAGTCATTGACACATGCATCAATCTTTTCATAGCTCAGCCCGAGGTCACAAACAACCTTCTAAACTTTATCAAGTGTATTAGGAATGCAATGGCCCTCTGGAAGCACATATGAGAATAGTTCAAGGATGAACTCACACGCTTTTTTGCTCAAACAGTTAAACACTTTATCTGGGTACAATCTGACAATGAAGAATAATTGGGTCACCTTCTCACAACATGGATACAACTCCCTTTTGGCATCATTTAATAAGTCATAGAATGCCTTTGCACACCCAGTTGGCTCCTGCTGGTTTATAGCATTTTCTGGATCATCAACACCTGCTGAAGTACCACCATGATCACTAGTGCCTCTAAGAAGGCTGGACAACATATTTTCCATAGCAGCATCATCAGAAATTATCTCCTCATTATTTGCTAATTGCTCAGCAATTTTTTTCTCAACTCGTTTTTTCTCCATGGTGTACCCAACAAGTATAATCAAATGACATCCCATTACGAAGCAAGTGAAGATGAACTTCCTTGCGTCTCCTGTGGCAAATATTACGACATTTCATGCAAGGACAAGGGTTAGTTTCTTCTTCACGAGTGCCCTGGAATGCTAAATTTAAAAATGACTTCATTCCATCCTGCCACTCCTTCGTACGCCTGTCTTTTCCCATCCATGTCTTATCTTCTGACATCGCTTCCAACAATTCAATCAGCGTATCCATAAGAGGATTGAACTACAATAACATTATGTGAGCAATTGTTCCTAGCGCTGTTGCTCCTCCACGTGCGGCGACCGGCGGATGCTCCTCCACGCCGGTGGACGGCGGATGCTCTTCCAAGAGTGTGGCGGCCGACGGATGCTCCTCCAAGAGCGTGGCGGCCGGCGGATGCTCCTCCAAGAGTGTGGCAGCTGGCGGATGCTCCTCCAGGCGCGTTTCGTGCAATCGGGAGAGTGGGCCATTGTGGATTGAAGGGTCGGCGGGGAGGCAGCCAGGACAAAGCGTACGTGAAGCTATCAAAGTAGGCCAAACACTACTCTGGGTCGCTTGTTATTCATGGGCTGAAACTGCGCTGAGTCACTTTGTATTCGTGGGCCGAAACTGCACTGGAACACTTGGTATTCGTTGCCATGTATGTGTGAGCCATGTACTGAAATTTGGCGTCGTTAAAGGAGTTGTTTTTTGATAAAAGGAGAAATTTTTAATTTGACACGCGAAGGGCCCATCGTATGCGGGGAAAAATTATGCTTTAAAAGGATACGATTCCTTGGCGCTATCCATGTCATGTCCGGCCATCATACGACCTCGTTCGTTCATGTGGACACATGTCATAAATGTGGAACGGTATGCACAACCTTGGATATGCATACCGTATCCATAAATTTTTTTCTCGTTTGGGTAGGAGTGGTTCCACTTCAATCTAAGTGGATTGGAGAGTGTCCGCCATGATACGACCTGGCGTAATGAAGATTTTTGAATCTAATATACTCCTCTTTTTAATTCTTATCGTTATGAGCACAAGTTGCATTGTCTCAACCAAACACCACGCACAACAACAATGACTCAGCGGAATCGGGATCTGGCACCTTAAAATGGAATTTAGACCAACGCAGTCAACAATGACTGTTACATGTGTGCGTGCTTATCCTTTCTACAGTCTGGTGGTGAACCTGTGAAAGGATGACGAGCAGCGGCAGGTGAACACCATGCATTGGCGGCGCAATGGAAAATGGTGGCAGCGGACAGCGACGTACCTAGATGTTGGCTTAGTTGACCTCGCACATCTTCGCGAGTCGTTCACCTTCCAACGGAGCCATGCAGGTGCTTCTACAGCCAGAACGCCGTTCATCTTCACCGGCACATATGTACGGTCCAGTTGTGCCGGTGTGTACCTTAACCCCTGTCATGCGTCCCTGGTGGTGGTTGGAAGACCCCTGCAGGTATGTTCTGATTCCTGTCCTCTAACTACATCTAGGTTTCTGATGACGCATGCGGTTCACCACCAGACAAACAAGCAAAGCCTCGGTAATGAGCGGCATGCAAATTTTTTGATGACAAATTGGCTGCGGGGGCCTCCCGTTCGGATGCAACTTTGGTGCTCCCGTTTGTGCTTCCATGCGTACTCCACTTTTGTGTCATCATCTAATGGTTGAAGTTAAATAAGGCATTATGTTAGGTAAATGAAAGGGCCAATAAAATTATGACACTTAAGTAGGAGCACGCATGGAAGCACTGAATGGGAGTATACAAGCCATGTCCCTCCCGTTCTGTCCTCCCATGCGTCATCCCACTGATGTGTCAAAATGTTATTGGTCCCTTTATTAATGCTTAGTTTAACTACCATACCTTCACAACAAATAATATGATGACACATCAGCGGAGTGTCATCAAAAAACTAGAGATGGATGCGTCAGCAGGCCGAAGTCAGCGGGCCGCAGTCAATTTTTCATCAAAAAACTTGCATGCCGCTCAACCTCTTTTGGTTTGCCTGGTGGTGAACCGCCTGCGTCATCAGAAACCTAGAGATGGAGTAAGAGGACTGGAATCAGAGCATACCTGTAGGGCCCTTCCCAACAACCACTGGGGAAGGACAATGTACGGGGGGTTAAGGTACACCGGCACACTTATACCATACGTGTACCCGACCAACTGTGTAGTTTCCTTCGAACCTCCGGTAGAAGAAAGCGGCATGCAAGTTTCATTCTTTATGGAGAATGTTTGTTGTGTATTCATTAGGGAACACAGATACACTTTATATAGGCTAGCTAGTGTAGTGTGAAACCAAAACAAAACCCTTTCGCACTACACAGATTCAAAAGCTGGCGTTAATGACTAAACGTAGGCCTACGCAGTCAAACAATGACGTTAGACCAATGCAGTCAACAATGACTATTACATGTGTGCGTGCTTATCCTTTCTAGAGTCCGGTGGTGAACCGCTTGCGTCATCGGAAGCCTAGTTGGAGTTGGAGGACAGGAATCGGAGCAAACCAGCCTGGACCAGGATCGCCTGACGTAGCGACATTTTGCTGCACGCGTTCAGTAAAGGTTGCATCCATCGTTTGTTTTGATCCGACGGTTGTACTTCCTATCTATCCAACTAAGGGTCCATTCAAATCATTTCTTAAACTCTTGCTGCTTGCTTCAACATGAGAAAGAGTTTACATGCATATAATGATGCATACTTCAAACATTTAGATAAAACAAACTTCTATCACAAATTAACAGGATTAAAAACACATTACCTATCTTATGTGGCATGCCAATGTGTGGATGTCCAACTCAGATTAAGGATGGAAGTGAAATAGTTTTTTGAATTTGATGGACAAAATAATTGACCCATTTGAAAGTTGAAGGACCAAACTTAGTTTTGATTGAAATTTTGAGGATGAAGTTGAGTATTGCCAGCTGATGAGCTCAAGCTCAAAATGTTCGAGTAAGCTCATTTGTAAATTTGCCTGTACAATACTTTAGCCGCTAAAGGTGCCAAGAGATCGCCTGCAGCGTGGCCTGCAAAGCGGTCTGCAAAGTAGTATACAATACTAACAGGTAGCGACAACTGGAAAGAAAAGTGGAGACAATCAACAGAGAGAAAAGAAAAGAAAGGATGAGAAAAATGTTAGAAAAAGATAGGTAGAACTCCAATGTACCACTGGCCCTATGCCCCTATACGCGGTGTAATCATTACCACTACTCCTATACGCGGCCAGAAGTTATTACCACTGCTTCAAGGGAATTGTTGTGGACTAGATGTGCCAATTAGTTTATTGTGTTTATTGGGGATTATGTAACAGCTAGTTCTGTCGATTAGTGACGACTGGAATGAAAAGTGGAGACAATGAACAGAGAGAAGGGAACACTGATTTCCTTCGTTACAAACTACTGTATGATTGAATGTATTCATTTCCGAAAGAATCCATTTATTTAAACTGTCCTGTGAGTTTCCTTTGATGCAGATGGGGCTAAACATAAGACGAGCGCATAGGGGAAACACAACAAGTGCAACATTCATCAGAGACAAGAGGGCATAGGGGAAACACATATACTAGTACAAGTCTATTTTATATACTCCCTTTGTTCTCTTTTAATTGGCATTGGGAGAACTAGGGGTGCATCCAAACGGGAATGGAGGGAATATAACCCATATAGTACAATGCCAGACAGTAGAACAGGTCATGCTCGGTCTTAATATTACAGTTCTCTGTACAGAAGACTCTCCACTCCTCCCACGTAGGCCTGTCGCAGCGGGCAGTTCCCTGGATCCCCCTATTGAGTAGTCCCAAGCGTCATCATCAATGTTGGGCACTGCCACTGGCGGCGCTTTTGGACGAGGCCTGCCCAGGATCCTCCAGACGACGTCATCGATACTATTCATGGCTTCATGCCGACACCGGCAGCACTCCTTGTTGGTCCACTTCATGGCGATGGACCCAGCTGCGTTGTAGCAGATGTGGGCCTCACCTTCGACCTGCCGGATATACTCGAAGGCATCGCGGTCCCTGCGGTCGGTGTTGTAGCGGAGCATGGCGAGGACGTAGGATGCCACCTTGTGGCCGTTCGCGACCGCCCGGGCAAGGAACTAGGTGCCCGGCTGTGCACGACCGTGCAGGAAGACGAGGTCGAACCCGATGACGTAGCACGCATGAGGGTTGCGGACGATTGCTAGGCGCTCCACGACGCGGTTGTAGCTCCAGTTATACTTCCGAATGCTCTCCCGCTCCAGCGTCACGCGCCTGCCCACAGCGTGATCCCAACACGCCGCGCGCATGGCCTTGCAGGTGGCGCGCAGACTGGAGAGGTCGTCCATGGGCTGCGGGAAGGTTGCAGTGACCCACCCCATGATCATGACCGCAATATCGTGCGGCAAGGGGAACTCCATGGGCTTCGAAGGGAACCAATGAGGGCGCGCGCGACGGAGATGAAGAGGAAGAGTACGCGCAGAGAAGAGGATGGCCTGTGTGTGTTGCGGAGAAGAGGATGATGTGTCTTTATTAGTACGCGCGGAGAAGACGATGAGACGCACGCAATGATGTTTATGGCTTCTAAAGTGCACCATTTGGAATGCTACTTGCGAAATTGGGGTTACGGCTTCTAAAGTGCAACTGTACGCTACTTTAGCCACTGGAGTTGTCAGTAGGCAGGAGATCGCCCACAGCGGAGCCTACAAAGCGGTCTGTAAAATGTACTCCTCCCTCCGCCCCAACTCAACTCTATTTGTAGCTTTGGTCAAACTTACCTTTGACCAATGATTTCTTGCCTGGTCCTTATCCTGATCATCAAGGTCCTCCGCCTGTTGCCCCAGATGACTTGGGGCAGAATAGGGATGAAAACGGTCGGAATTGAGCTTATTACCTTTGACAACTCCTTATTCAACCTGGTGTCTGAAGAAAAAATTTTAAGAATTGAGATTGTTACTCCCTCCGTCTCTAAATACATGTCGCTTTGTAGTTCAAAAATAAACTACAAAGCGATATTTACTACGGCCCCGTTTGGAACGTAGGAATCCAAATCACAGGAATTGGAAAAAACATAGGAATAGACAAAATGCAGGAACGAAGAAAGCGAGAAAACCACGGAATCAAAATCAGAGGAATGGAGAATTCAAGATGTTTGGAATGCAGGAATGAAAACATAGGAAAAATGTTAGAGCAACTATAAACAAAATTCTTTAGAATCTTAACTATCATTATTTGTAATACATAAATCAAGGTCATAACTTCTTGCCAAAATGAACTACTAGTTTGTTTCATAAACAACTTCATTCCTATATTTCTAACATCAAAACTTCTATTGCATTGCAGTAGCTCAGAAATAATTATTCCCTTGTTTCAAAAAAAGAAATAATTATTCCATGCAAATCATTAGGTTAGTTAATTTGACTTTTAGCACCCTATATATTCCCTCCATAGCCAACCAGCAGACCACGAAGAACTTGGACTGGATTATTTCATTCGTCTATTTTACTTAGGAAAGGAAGTCTTTTTACAGGAAAGGAAATATTATTCCTGTGTTCCAAACACCTGTGACATCAACACAATGTAGGAATGAATTCATTTGAAGTTTCCTTTAAAAATCCTCTATTCCAAGGGATGGAGAGAGTACATGTTAGCCCATTAGACCCAACCTACTATTTGGAAAGTATTCGGTTATTGTTCGGAAATTTTCCATTAAGGTATTCCGACAATTCGGTCGGAAATCAGTCTAAATCGTTTCCATTCCGTTAACCAAATTTCAATGTCCGATAAAAACGGTAATCGGATAGAAAATTTCAGAAATTGTCGAAAATGGTAATCACATCGAAAATTTTCGAAAACGGTGTCGGACGGTTCGGGAATTTACCGTACCATTTTCATCCCTAGGGCAGAATGATCCTGGCGACCAGAATGAAGTGTCGGATATATGTTGTCCACGGCGCAGGGTTATTCAACACAAGCAATAGGTAGCATATCCTAATCTTTCTCCTCATATATAGCGTGTTAACTAATTTTTCAGCCCAAATGATCTAGAAAAGTTACTCCAGATTTGATGATGCCATAAATTAATCGCTGCTCAAAACAATGACGGTGCTCATCAAGCTCGCAAGCTCAACTTCATTCATCCTCAAACTAGCTAATTATTTCGGATGGATTTACGTTAAGGGGTGTGCATTCGGTCTACCCGATATTTTGGTTCGGGTATTTCAGTCTTTTTCAAATTTGGTTTCTTGAAATCACTACCCGAATTGTTGTAATAATATTAGGTACCCGAACATTTTGGGTACCAAAATTCTGATTCGGTCTTCGGTCCTACCCGATATATCCGAAATATACATTATATCCATGTCATGTTTGCAAAAATTTAATATGATTGATAAATTTAATCCCATGAGGTCATTTATTATAAATTGACAAATGAAAAATAAAAAATAAACGTTTAAATCCAACAACTTCACACATCACAACTTGAAAATAAAATATCTAAATTTGAATTGTTCATAGTTTAGCACGCATAATTTAACATATTATTTGATGGACCGGCTATTCGGTTATTTCAGTTACCCGAGAGTGGTACCCGAACCCGAAATTTATTTTTCAGTTATTTATATTTGCTACCTGAAAAGTACCCTATACCCGATATTTCGGTCTTTTCAGTTCCGGTCTCGGTTTTATCGGTTTCGGTTTTCTGGTCTCGGTTTATTTGCCCACCCCTAATTTACGTAGTAGTAGCATATGGGATATACATATTTCTCCTCCATTTTTTTTTGCAAAACTATTTAGTGATATATCCTATGTCCATAGTACATATGTAAAACTAATGTAAAGTATAAAACTTTTTCAAAGGGAAGTCTTAGGTTTCCTCAAATCTATCTTTGAGATTTATGCAATTTTGATCTGTTTTAACAATACAATAATTGTACTTTTAGATTCACCATGAAAATATTTCCATAGTATACAATCTAGTACTACATGTTATTAAAGTTAATAAATTCCATATAAATCATTGGTCAAAGGTAATTAGTTCGACCAAAACAGAAATAGAGTTGAGTTGGGGCGGAGGAAGTATTATACGTTGCTGTTTGCCACATAAGGTTTGGTCCTTCGTTCAAGCTGTAGCCATTTGTATTGGCGGCTGATGCGACTGGGCGCACCGAGCTTATGTGTGCGCCAGTCACCGAGGCGCCTTAAACGCGCGCAGCGCATGCGCATCTTTGAATTCAATAGGAACCGCTCTACGTCCCATCACCACTATTGTGTGCGTTGAGAGACGAACAGCCAGGCGGGTTCAAATCCCCTGCAGTACTGTAGGTGCAGTAGAGGTGGCTGACATGAGGGCCCCACATGGTGTGGGAACCACATGTCAGCCACCTCTACTACACCTGCAGTACTGCAAAGGATGAGCACCCCAGTCAGGCTGCTACTACGATATACGATAACTAGGGCACGACATCGTCTTCTCTGCATAGCCACTCTTCCTCTCTTCCCAAAACCGCGCCAAGAACACCATGGCTGACAAGACAACGCCGCCGCCAGGCCCACCGAAGGACACCAAGGGGAAGCGTCCCCGACCGGACTCCACCCCCCCCCCCCCCCCCCCCCCCGCGGACAAGGAGTGTGCTCTTCGGAAGATGGCGCGCGATGTATTTGACAATACATCATGCTCCATGCGTCGCCTTGGGCTTGGTCCCCTCCCAAAGTATGCTGCCATGGGGACCACGGGCCACTACATCTTCAACATGACGCACTTGGCCGATCGCCTCGACGTCCTCTAGGAGTCGCTGGTGGACGAGCTCGGCGTCGCCGGCCGCGACAACCTGGTGGCGGCGACGTCCAGGAAACTGGGCTTACCGTCTCCGCCACGGGAGGCGCCCCCGCCCAGCCAGGAGCCCAAGGAGGAGGAGGAGAAGGAGAAGTAGGTGGAGCGAGGTGGAGGAGAAGTAGTTTTTTTTCTTGTTTTTAGTTGTGTTGTTTATCTTTTCTTGTTTGTAGTTTGTGTTTTTCTTTTTTCCTGTTTGTAATGTATCGTCTTAAGGTAATGAACTTTATATTTCTGTTCATTGGTGCGCAAAAATAGTTCTAATGTTGCTGTTCTAACGATAAACTAGTGGACTATTTATCTCTTTTATCTTTTAGAATGGAATATATTTCCACTTCCAACTCTACTGAGCTAGAGATTCAGAAAGTGACTATCACCTACTAGTTTATCTGACAGGACCAGCAGGGAGAAGCCCACTCTCTGTTCAAACCCAACATGGATCCAACATAATGAGAAATCAAACAGCAAAGCACGTAGTAAATCACAAAAAATGCAGCAACAGTTTCTAGAGTACGTATCAACTTTAGCCCAGATTAGATGATCGTGGGCGTCATTGCAAAAGGGTGAAGACAAAACAGACTTGATTCGGATGGCTTGCAAAAACAAACTAGAAGTCAGGATCATCGAAATTTTTGCCCGATTTGGATTGAGTCTTAGTTATAGACTTCCATAATAATAAAATGTATCGGGTGTTTTACTTTCACAAGTGTGTCATAAAATGTATCGGGTGTTTTACTTTCACTAGTGTGTCATAAAGTGTACGCCGGCCACCTATCCTGATCCAACCGTACAACTTCAAATAAAGGAGGGTTAGAGCATCTCCAACCCCTTTGTTATTTTTGGTTTGCTATTCTTTCAAATGACAAATATGCTATCCACATTTAGCATCTCATTCTACGAGCATCTCCAACCCGTTTGCTATATGATGTGCTATATTAAATTTTTTCATATTTTATTAGTATATAATAATTATTTTAAAATTCAAATAACATTGTTGCAATGGCTATATTGTAACGGTTGTATTTATAACGGCTATTTTTCAATGGTTATATTTCTAATGACTATTTTTCAATGTATTTCCAACGACTAATTTTCAACGACTATTTTGCAACGGAATGGCGATAATGTACCAGAAATCGGGAATAGCAAACTGGATAGCATTTGCTACTAGTAGCACACCGAGAGCTCCATATAGCAAACGGCTAAAAGTAGCAATCCTAATAGCAAACCGGTTGGAGATGATTTTTGCTCTAGGTTTGCTAAATAATAGGATAGCACATCATATAGCTAATGGGTTGGATATGCTCTTTTAGCCATTAGCTATATGGTGTGCTATCCTATTATTTAGCAAATTTAGAGCAAAAATCATCTACAACCGGTTTGCTATTAGGATTGCTACTTTTAGCCATTTGCTATATGAAGCTCTCGGTGTGCTACTAGTAGCAAATGCTATCCGGTTTGCTATCCCCAATTTCTGCTACATTATTGTCGTTTTTGTTGCAAAATAGTTGTTGAAAATTAATCGTTGGAAATACAACCGTTGAAAAATAGTCATTAGAAATATAACCATTGAAAAATAGCCGTTAGAAATACAAATGTCACAATATAGCCATTGCAACAATGTTATTTGAATTTTAAAACAATTATTACATATTAATAAAATATGAAAATTTTTAATATAGCACATGATATAGTAAACGGGTTGGAGATGCTCATAGAATGAGATGCTAAATGTGGATAGCATATTTTCTATTTGAAAGAATAGCAAACTAAAAATAGAAAACGGGATTGGAGATGCTCTTAGAAGATTGGTGGAAAATAATACGAACTTATAAGAAAAAGGAGAAGAAGAAAAAGTATGGCGCGCGTTTTGATACATGAACCGTGACACTGCTGACATCCATCTTCATTGGACTGTTCTCGATTCCGCTAATCTCTCCAGCATGTATTCACACTAGCTACTCTCTGGTGACAGGACCAAGGGTATCCCGTGGCCCACCCGGCTTATCCAGTGGGTGGGCTCTTGAGAAATGTTGTTGTTGTTGTATGTGGTGTTAGGTTGAGACAATGCAACTTGTGGTCATAACGATAAGAATTAAAAATTAGAAAGAGTATATAAGATTCAAAAATCTTCATTACTCTCTTTACTCCGGGCTCGGGCCTGTCAAATTCAGAAAATCCTCCGCTCATATCGTAACAGCATCAGTTATATATCCAGGCCCATTTCCAATTAAAATCCAAACTAAAGGTGTAGACGAAGGTTTTGCACAAGAGAGAGATAGAGAGTTGTGCCGCGCCGCCGCAAACGGCAACTTTAGGGACAACGAGGAGAGAGACCCAATGGCGGGGACTTAGGTGTACAATGTGACGTTCGAGGAAGACGTGATCACCACCACCGTGACGTCGTCCGGCAAGGCTGTGGAGGACTGGATCGATGAGGTCCTCTTCGTCCACTGTCGGCGCCTTCACAAGCTCGTCGTCGGGCTCGACATCGAGTGGCGCCCCAGCTACTGCGCCGACCAAAACCCTGTCGCCGTTCTACAGCTCTGCGTCGATCGCCGCTTCCTCATCTTCCAGGTCATCCACGCTGACTACTTCCCCGACAAGCTGGAAGATTTCCTCAATGATTCCGACTATCGCTTTGTCGGCGTCGGCGTGGAGGGTGACGCCGACAGACTTTGGAAGGACTGGCAGCTGAAGGTGGCCAAAACGGTGGACCTGGCCGAGCTCACGGCGGAGGAGATGGATCGCCCGAGGCTCCGCCGCGCGGGCTGAAGGACATCGCGAGCACCGTGATGGGCGCCGACATGGAGAAGCCTTACGGGTTGAGGACGAGCAACAGGGATGCGTACAATCTCTCCGGCGAGCAGATCAGCTATGCGTACATTGATGCCTTCGTCTCCTTCGAGGTCGGCCGCAAGCTGCTCTTCGGTGAGCACTGATCTTACCACTGAGATTGCGGATCGGCTGCCGTCGATCATCCCGGCATATGGAATTCGTAGGTGCATCGCTCAAGTTCTAGCTTTTGTGCTTGTGCGCCCAATCTCTCATAAAATTATTTTTCTTGAGGAAACACTATATCTTGCTTTTAAAAACATGCATGTTATTTCACATGCATCGAGGTCTTTCACATGCATGTTAGTTGTCCATGCATGCTACGCCCCAAACATGATCAACGAGCCTCAAACATGACGATCTCTCAACAAAAAAGAGAACACATAACGTCAGCAAACATGATCGAGGTCTTTCATATGTATGTTAGACGTACATATGCTACGTCCCAAACATGTATTCCAAGAATAGAATAATATTTCCTACCATGTATATATATTTCTATATTTATCATATTCTCTACCATGCATGTGTGTATGCTCTCAACCTACAGTATAGGGCAGTTTAACTATCACACTAATGAAGAATATTATCCTATCATCAATAGAGATAACAAATTTGACACATGGATGTTCCCTCGACGGTACGAGGATAGAATGTGGACTACCATCGTCTAATAAGCACACAGCTCTCACCATGTACGTACGTTGTTCATCAAATTAATCGATCGCATGCTGCCATTATGTATCGCTGTACTCATCTTTTGAAGAAACAACAGGCGTAGGCGCTAGCCGCTACGTGTTCTGATTTTAGGAACAAATGAACACACTTGTGAAAACACGTACGCCACATCCAATCCTCAACGTCATCCAATTAACATGTTCCTCAACAAGGGGGCACAAAAATCCTCAACACGTGACCAAACATGCTTGATCGCGAGTCTCTTTCACATGCATTACATTCATGTCCACCATCATCCATGATCACGACAATTATCAGTTCGATATGAACTCTTGGTCGGCAATGGTCGAATCCTTTGTGTGTCAAATTGCCAGTCCCAAAGATATGGACTCTCGGTCGATTGCCACGCGCGTTCACGTCAATCTCCGCACCTTTGTGTGTCAAATTTAAAAAAACTGGCTGATGGGACGTGTTGAGCCGTTTAGATAACCGAGAGGAGGCGAACCGCAGTTTGGAGTAACTCTAACCGTCGATTCAAAAGCACAATTTTTCAAGCGTCCGATCATCTCCACTCACGCGCTTAGACGACCCGCTATAAAGGCACACCTTCCTCTTCTTCTCCGCCACACCTCTCAATAGATTTTAGCCTCCAAACTTCTCCTCTTGCTTCTCTGCCGCACCACCGTCGACCACCTCTCTCTCTTTGTTCGCACCTCTGTCGCCGCACAAATGGGTAGCCCCGCACCGAAGCGCTCCAGGTCACCGACGTCCTCCAAACCTCCTTCTCCATTTCCGTCGCCGCCAAGGCCGGTGGAACTGGAGGCGGTGCCCGCACCTCCTCCACTCCCGTCTCTGCCCGCGGTGCCCGCACCTCTTCCTTCCGACTATGATGAGACTGTCCGACTCATCAAGGAAAGCATCGACAAACTCAATGGCAAGCTTAAGGAGGTCACCAGCAGCCTGTTCGACGCCGACGTGCAAGCAAAAGCGCTCGACAAAATGGCGCAGGATGTATTTCACAATACATCTAACACTCGTCGCCGACTGGGACTTGGTGTCCTTCCCCACCACGCCAGCATGGACTCCACCAGCTACTACATCTTCGGGTTAGGCTTTGTTGCCGCTCGTCTCGACTGCCTCTATGTCACGATCGGTGAGGAGGCCGGGGAGGGGTTTCGTGAGCAACTCGTGAACGCCGTCAGCCGGAAGAAGTTTGATCTGGTGTTGGAGGATGCTCCGCCGGCGGTTGCGGCGGAGGCGGAGGCGGAGGCGGTGGCGGAGGTGGTCAAGTCCTCCTCCGAGTAGAGTAGGATGAGTAGTAGTTTTTTCTTTTGTTTTCTATGTGTTTTTTTCTCGTTTGTAATATATGTGTTGTTTTTATGTTAATGAATAATGTATTTTATTTTATGTTCATGAACAACGTGTCCTACAGTACATGCACTAACGAAAAACTCCTCATTTTATCGAAAATCATCGCATCTGGAAAATTAACACATTAGTAATATTATACAATATCTAATAAATACTCCCTCCTTATTCTTTTATTTGATGTTTTGGACAAAGCATTGAACTAACATTAGTAGGATGTACATAGTAGAATTATATTTTAAAAAATTACGAAAATAAAATGCTACACACTTAATTAATTTTTTTCTTTTCTCTTTACCAGCAGTCATCGTGCCCGCCCCACCATTCTAACCCACCGGCCTGGCCCTAGGCAGTAGCCCACAAATTTTCTATGACCCCGCCGCACAGCATCGCGCGTGCGCCCCCGCCTAGCACGCCATCCGATCAAAATCGCATAATCGTGGGAGCGGGACACGCAGGATATCCATCGATGGATCTCAGTGGGATTTCCATGGCACGGCGTGCGGGGCGGGGGCGCACACACAACGTTGTGCGACAGGGCCGCAGAAAATTTTTTTCCGCCCGCCTAGGCCTAGAGCCGGGCCTGCCTTTAAGACCATCCGCAGTGGTTCACAGTAAAGCTTTAGGCTGACACAATTTTTCAATACTAAAGTTTTGAAAACCACAATTTTTAAAATGACATGGAAATACCAAAGTATTTCAATAACACAGTTTTGTAATACCACGATTTTGCAATACATAGGACTGTTTGGTTGAACAACACCATTCTGTAAAAAATAACATAGTAATCTCAAATACCACGATTATGCTAATTGCTCAAAAACTCCAAAAATACCATGTTCCCAAACACCATTACTAGCCTGCGAATCAGATGGTCTTATCTCTTAACCCCTTGGTGCAGAAATTGAATTCTCTGTGGCCCTTCCGCATAGCATGACTTGGAGAAATGGGCCACCAGCGCATCCCGACCCTGCGAAAGGATGACGAGCAGCGGCAGGTGAACACCATGCAGCGGTGGCGCAATGGAAAACGGTGGCAGCGGACGGCGACGTACCTAGATGTTGGCGTAGTCGACCTCACACATCTTCCGCGAGTCGTTCACCTTCCAACGGAAGCCATGCAGGTGCTTCCACAGCCAGAACACCGCATCTGGCGATGTGACGTTGTCAAAGCAATAGCCCTTGTTGGCCTCAGACCTTGGCAAATGCAACAAACGAGGTTAAGTATCAATCAGTAAAAGACTGGACCTTGATTAGTATAATCATATATTTCAAAGCATAGGCGTGGTACAAATTTGTATTCCTAAGATTTTAGTTCCCATGGTTTTCACTTTTTTCTTTCTTGTGGCTTTCTCAGATCGTACGTTTTTTTCTATTCTTTCTTTTCTAATTCCTCCGATAGTAACAAACACTGCAGTTTATAGAAAGCACACCGTTCGATCCGAAATCTACGTCGGTCATGTAATCTAACGTTATCACTGTTATTTGGAATGACTACTTATAATGCTCTTTACATTAGGAACAAGACATCAAACCATGATGTCGTCTACAAGCATTCATGGTGGCCAACAAGCACCTGGTATAACTATAAATGTGTTTACTATAAAAAATAAACAAATTTAGACAACATTAAATCGTTTGCATGGTATGCAAAGAATATTGCAGCACATGAGTTCAGGAACACCGAGGTTCTTCACTCCCTGGTACTACTACGATGAACCCACAGCAGGTATAGATATACAAACCAGAAATACTCCTTCCGGCCCAGCGTAATTTTACTTTTGGAGCTTAAAAAATGTCCCACTCCAACTCCATCCTCGGTAGTAGCTTCCAACTACCCATATAACATCACATTACTACCTGCCTCTCTACTGTGCCATTTGTTTTGGCAGAGCGTGCTAGTTTTTTACTCTACTCCTTTGGCATTGAATTTGGAGCATTTTCAGAGACTACGTTCTGTCCTTTAGATGTATTGATGATGGGTGTATCATGGTCATTTGCATTCTTTCCTAGGCTCTACTAATTGTTTTAGCATGCCTTGCGATTCTACTTTCTTATTAGTACTTAGTCTTTATAGTTAACAGTTCATCAGCCTGTGTGATGGCGTGATTTTTTATGCCTCCACGCTGGGCTCTCTCGTCACCGGCCACTCCGGCTGGCACCGGCGCCCACGCTCACGCCCTGCTGCTGGTCACTTCAGTGTCCTCCCCGACGCGTCTCCCTCGCCCATCACCACGTCCCATCCTTCGCGTGCCATGATTACCCCGTCGCCCGCAAATCCCTGGCCATTACTCGCCCTGCCACCAATCCTCCTCGAGAGTTTCGGCGAGACCGAACCCTCGCTTTGTCGAGTGTCGCAAGCGGGCACTATGCAGTACTGCACCTGTAGTAGCCGCCACTGACAAGTAGACCTGATGTCTCATGGGCCCACATGTCAGTGGCAGCTAATGCAGGTGCAGTACTGCGAAGGATTTCAATCCCGCAAGCTGCCCGCCTTATCTGTCTTGCATTCGCCACCTGCTACCGCTGGCGTTCATTACTTGGCCTGCAACTAATAATTCTCTTCGAGACGCGCTCCGGCTGATGTCAGTCAGACTGAACCGGCGAACCCTATCTTTGTCTAGTCTAGCATTGCCAGCTGCATGCCCCCTCACAGTCCTGCCTGCTTCGCTCATGGACTGAAAATCCTCTGTAGTACTACGAGTGCGTGCCGCCACTGACATGTGTACCTGATGGCTCATTTTAGTGTATAAACAGCAACAAAGAAGTCAATAATGTAACCTCTCCATCAAAATAGTTGTCGTTAGGACAGTCCTAACTACTGTAGTAGTTCATTTTTAATTCATTTGTTGGTGACAATTAATATAAACTAGGAGGGAGTACTACAGAACAAAATGGTGCTGGCATGACGCGGTCGTCCCATGCTCGTATTTGCCGCACTCGTCCTGAAGATGGTATGAACATCAGACTTTTCTTCTTTTCACACTATTTGTACATGATACTAGACCTGTTCAGGCAGTAATTTGCTTTAATCATTTACCGTTTGAATCAATGTAACCAAGGAAGGAAGCTAGGAAGAAGTGTGGCTAAAGGACTTAAGGTTGCCAGAATATGCTATGCATCCCAAGTTAGTAGAACGGAGCATGTGAACCTACCAATTCAGTTCTCCGCTAGGTTGGGTGTTGCGGTTGGTATTAATCAGCGACACTTTGTCGATGATGTGTTATGTTTACAAAAATACATGCATCCCTCAGCGGTGCAAGGAAGTGGGCAGAGGTTGGCCATAGTAACAAGAGATACATAGTACGAGACATTTTGGTTAGTGTTGTCACACCCCCACACAAGTAATTTTTTTCTTGCAATCTCCATCCTGTACATTTACAACAACTTGTTATACAATGTACAGGATTCCTGGGACATGGAGGACACACCAGAGAGTGCAAGAAAATTTTTGAATATTGCTAGTGAGCGCTACAAGGGGTGGCGCTCGACTTTGCATGCCACCTATAAGAGTTATTCTACCGATGAAGAACGTATACTAAACCAGCCTGCAGACGTAACGACGCTCGAGTGGTTGCACCTAATAGAATATTTTGGGTCTGAGCGATTCAAGGTCAGCTAACATTTTAATAGCTTCGCATCATACAAAAAATATTTCATTTACTTTCATTCATGGAATTAATTCTTAAAATTATTGCAGTCAATAAGCATGACCAATTCTCAAAATCGAAGCAGACAAAAGGCGTGTCACTTGCTTGGCTCCAAATCCTACACCCAACTTAGTTACGAGAAGGTATGAAAAATAAATCACGCTTTTACTTTGCGATGCAAACAATATGTATACCGACATGTTGAAGTTTACTTGTATTTTATGTAGCGAGACCCAGAGATCGGAGAAGAACCCGATGACATACAACTGTGGGAGGCAAGCCATTTGTTGAACGGTAACTGGACAAACAAGTTGGCAGAAGTTGTACATGTGAGTAACACTTCAATCAATCCTCAATTAAATAAATATTTGCAAATTGCCCGTGACTTTTCTTTTCGTATATAGATCGAGGCACGTGCCCAAGTGGATGACATGGAAGCTGAGCAGGGAGGCCCAATTCCAAATGAGGAGAGAAACCACATCTTCCAGCATTGTTATAGATCCAAAATCGGTTGTGCAGGATCACAGGTTCGGGGTCGTGGTTATATGGCTAACCCAACTGGTCCCGAACGTGAACGAATGCGTATCCAGATGTCTAAACACCTCAACGACCAAGTTTGAAACTTAGAAGTTAGAAATGCAGGCCTCAATGAAATAGTGCAGGACTTGGAATGAAGAAATGATAGCTTAAACACCCAGATGGACTGCATAAACCAGAAGAATGAAGAGTTGATCGTTCAAGTCCAGAACTTACAAGGTCAGATAGCAGCTGATCATGAACTATGAAGGACATGCGCGCCTCAATGGCTGAAATGCACAAAATGATGATGGCAACCACTCCACAGAAGGTCCAACAAATAAGGAACCGCCAAAAGCCACCTGCTCCAACAATTAGTCCCGGTCAGCTTAGGAAAACTCTTAGCATGCAAAAATGTCGCTTAAGTAATCCTCGAGTGTTGTTATGCGTGTTGTATTGTCAATTGATGGATGTTTATTGTTAAACTCGTGATTCTGTTGGCACTAATTTTCAAACCTGGTGCATTCGGGTTCTACTGCCGCTAATTATAAAACATGGCATTATGAATTTCTTGTCACAAATGATAAATTGTTGCAATAGGAAGCTATTGCCAATACGGATGATAAAACGTGGCAATAGAATGACAAAATGTTGCAGTTTAAACATTTGGCAACGACTCAAAAAATGTTGCATTAAAACACTATTGCCATAGATAAGAAATCATTGCAATACCAAACTATTCGCCACGGATGCGAAATAGTTGTGGTACCATATACTAGTTCCAATGGATCTGAAATCGTTGCAATACGGTACTATTCGCCACATTTGTGGACTCGTTGCAATACCCCACTATTTGCCACAGATACGAAATCGTTGCAGTACCAGACTAGTTCCCACGGATCTGAAATCGTTGCAATACGGTACTATTCGCCATGTTTGTTGACTCGTTGCACTAACCTACTATTTGCCACGGACGTTAAACCGTCGTAGTATCATACTATTTGCCACGGCTGTGACATCGTTGCAGTACCATACTATTTGCCACGAATGTGAAATCGTTGCAATACCGTGATATTCATTGCACTATGGTAAATCATCGCTACACCATAACTCATTGCAATATGTTACTATTTGCCATGGCTGTGAAAATTGTTGCAATATTGTAGTATTTGCCACGAATGTGAAAATCGCTGCAGTCATGTACTATTACCACGAACGCGAAATCGTTGCAATACAATGCTATTCGTTGCAATACGTTAAATCGTCGCAATACGGTGAACCATCGCAATAACATACTATTTGCCACGAATGTAAAATCGTTGCCATACCAGACTATTGTCATGCCTGCGAAATCGTTGCAATACAATGCTATTCGTTGCAATACGTTAAATCGTCGCAATACACTAAACTGTTGCAATAACATATTATTTGCCACGATTGTGAAATCGTTACAATACTGTACTATTGCCACGTCTGTGAAATCGTTGCAACCACATAAAATTACCACGAATGTGAAATTGTTGCAATACCATGCTGTTTGTTGCAATACGTTAAATCGTCGCAATATGCTAAATCATTGTAACAACATACTATTTGCCACGAATATGAAATTGTTGCAATACCGTACTATTTGCCACGATCGTGAACCCGTTGCAATACAATACAATTCGTTGCGATACGTTAAATCGTCGCAATACATGAAAACGTTGCAATAGCTTCCTATTTGCCACCGATGTAAAATCGTTGCAATACCATACTATTCGCCATGGATGCCAAGGCATCGCAAATAACCTATCGCCGTGGGAATTATTATGACGATTCGTAAAAACTATTGCCACGCTCTTTTTCGTTGCAACAACGACCTATTGCGACGAAAAACAACCTATTGCGACAAATTTTTTCGTTGCGATAAACTGGAATCCTTGCAGTGGAAGATAGTGTATGATAGAGGTTCTCAATTCACCTTGAGGTTTTGCGAGGAACTACATGAAGCTATGGGGACAAGTTTGAACTTCAGCTCAGCATACCACCCGCAAACCGATGGACAAACCGAGAGGACAAATCATATTTTAGAGGACATGTTGAGAGCTTGTGCTCTGAAGCATGGGAAAAGTTGGGACAATAGCTTACCATATGCACAATTTTCATACAACAATAGTTATCAAGCAAGCTTGAAGATGTCACGTTTTGAAGCATTGTATGAGAGGAAGTGTAGGACACCATTATTTTGGAATGAACCAGGAGAGAACCAAGTGTTTGGACCGGATATGTTGCAAGAAGCTAAGAAACAAGTCCAGATTATTCGTGAAAACTTGAGGGCTGCTCAATCAAGGCAAAAAGGCTATGCGGACAATAGGAGAAGGAAACTAGACTTTGAAGTAGGAGATTCTGTTTACCTCAAGGTGTAAGACCTATGTGTGCTGAATACATTGGCTTGTAGTGAATACACTTGCTTTGACGATAAAAGTTTTGAATATCACCAAAACACCTTTTTATCAAGGTCCGACTCTAGCACCGAGCTACAGCAAGGTCCGACGGTAGGTTCGGCTTGTTTTGGGTAGCTCCGGCTATGTTAGATACTAGGTCCGACTTGTTGGTAAGGTCCGACTAGTTTTTGTTAGCTCTGGCTCAAGGTCCGGGTTGCTCTGGCAAGGTCCGGAACTTGACCACAATGCTTGTGTTTTTCATTTGCAATGGTTCGTACTTGCTTTACATCTCTGGAAAGATTGCTTAGTATTCATTTGCTAAGTCCTTGGTGCGTTTTTGGTTGACAAGGATGATATCGTGTTACTGTGGTTTTGCAACATGCTTATATGAGGTTCTCACGTAAGGTGTTGTGTTTGAAACTAACTTGAGTCAAGTCGAGGACTTGGGATCATATAGATTGGTTGTTTATTCGTGTGCAGGTGTTGCTTGAGTTCAAGACATGGCTGGTGATGGGATCCATTGGACTAGTCTCAGGGAGGAGATGAGGTTCCAACAACTAAATTTTGGAGGAATTGTGGTTGAGCTGATCAGGAGGTCGCGCAGCATGATTGAATGAAGAACAATGCATGTGAAGGTATCGTGGACGTCATTGGAAGATGTTTGCACGTGTGGAAGGAGTGCATGGATGTGGCTACATGGTTCCGAGACGTGATGAAGAGATGTGGACGTAAAGAGTTGGTCGGAAAGGTCCAACCGAATAGGTTATGGACTCGGGCTGCGGCTGAGTCGGGTTTGACTCAAATATGGAATGATTTGGGTTGGTTATGATAGGATTTCGTGTGGGTCAGGAATTTGAGTTGTTTAGGAATGTGGGATACGTTCCTAAGGTGTTTGGAAGTCTTAAGATTGCTTCTATCTGCGTATAGAAGAATCCTAAGCAGTTATAGAAAGTTACGATTCGTGAACAGAGTAGGATTAGGTTCCTGATTTGAGTTGAGCTGGCTTTCGAGCTGGTTATATAAGCAAGGGAGCCTAGTGCTTGTGGTGCACGACTTTGGGGCTGTTCCTCTTGTGTTCTATTGAATAAAATTCGTGGTTTGAAGGAACTTTTGTGCCTTGTTCGTCAGACTTGTTCCATACAAGTTCTACTCATCGAGTGTTTGGACAGCATTACCTTTTGTCGGTGGTTTTATCATAACTCGAGTTTTACCGATCCAATTGACGTGATTCTTTTTGGGTTGTCTTCACAACTTTATTATCTATCATCTGTCAAATTTTCACGGTCATTGGATTTGTGGTCTATGATATACACGAGTTTCTTTGCAGCGTTCCAGAACTGTTTTTTTCTCAGGTAGAACAGATTGACCTTTGTTTGATCTTTCGATCATAACAAGAGTTTCTCTCGACGGACTTGAGTGATTCTTCTTGTGTTTTCTTCGTGAATTGATTCTCTCTGATATCTATCACTTTTTTCACGGTGAAACACGTTTATATTAGTCTCACACACGATTTCTTTAACAGATCATTTTTCTGCCGAAGGGGTTGGGGTTTAATTATTTCTGCTGCGTAAGATTTTTAAATCTACCATTCACCCCCCCCTCTAGTATATTTTCACGTGCTCTTCGATCCTACACAAGGTGTCACCAATGAGAGGTCATAAGAGGTTTAACATAAGTGGCAAGCTAGCACCTCGATACATTGGACCATTCAAGATTCTGGACAGAAGAGGAGAAGTAGCATATAAGTTGGAGATGCCAGCTCACTTATCAGATGTTCATGATGTCTTTCATGTTTCCCAGCTCAAGAAGTGCTTGAGAGTGCCGGAAGAACAAGTGCCAATGATAGATTTGGAACTAGAGGCAGATTTGACATATGTCGAGCAACCGATCAAGATCTTGGAAACCAAGGAGAGGGTCACAAGAAACAAGATTATTAGATGGTGTAAACTTCAATGGAAGCATCACATAGAATCAGAGGCAACTTGGGAGCTGGAAGATGATCTCAAGAAGGATTTTCCCTATCTCTTTCCTTCTACGTCGAATCTCGAGGGCGAGATTCATTTTAAGGGGGGTAGGTTTGTAACACCCTCATTATCATGCATCATGCATTGCATACATCATTAACTATGTTTAACATTAATCCACGTTGTCAAAGCATGGACTAAGACACTTCCTCCGGTACTAATAAAACGTAGTCCGCGGAGGTTCGTATTCGGTTTGGGTGCCCAGAGATTATGGATGAGACGGAGACACAGAGAGTTTTACATGGTTCGCTCTGCCTGAGCATAACACCCTACTCCACGGGATGTTTGTTGATGTATGAGTGTACGGTGGCTTTAGTGAGTATCAACTTAGTCTTCCTTATGTACCGTGCGGATCAACCCTTTTATAGTCCAAGGGCTGGACGTTACATTGTCAGTCTGGCTTGACATGTGGCCCTAGCAGTAGTTAATTGTCCTATACACGATATGTGAATATTAAGCATAATTAACAGTGTGATAACACGCCTTAATGGTGACATTACTGGTGTTGAAGGTTGTCTGATCATGTGTCATTAATATGGTATTAATGACATGTAATCAGGTCTTGTAACTGTAGCTTTAACCGCCCCTTGAATGTTCGCACCATTGGAGATCCTCCAGTCTCCTCGTTGTTGTCTCAGGTCCAGAGGCTCGACACATGGCGGCCCTGGAGCTTCCCATCGAGGGGAGGCAGGTGCAGAGCCAGTATACACGTGTCAGCACTACAGCTTCCCTCTACTGGGGGTTAGGTCCGGGGTCACTGGACATGTGGCAAGACCAGAGCTTCCCTATGATGGGAGTTAGGTCCGACCTTGTGTTGCACGTGGCGGTGCCAGAGCTACCCAAATGAAGGAGGCGGGTCTAGTGTTGTTGTAAGACCTATATGTGCTGAATACATTGGCTTGTAGTGAATACACTTGGCTTTGATGATAAAAGTTTTTAATATCACCAAAACACCTTTTTATCAAGGTCCGACTCTAGCTCCGAGCTATAGCAAGGTCCGACGGTAGGTCCGGCTTGGTTTGGGTAGCTCCGGGTACGTTAGTTGCTAGGCCCGACTTCTTGGAAAGATCTGACCAGCTTTGATTAGCTCCGGTGAGCTTTATCTTTAGCTCCGGCATGTCTTTGATAGCTCCGGCATATACTTGATAGCTCCGACTTACTTTGTTCTAGCTCCGGTTTTGGGTTGACTAGTTCCGCACTAGTTTTGGTAAGCTCCGGTGCTAGGTTCTACTAGCTTTTGTTAGCTCCGGCAGGTGCTTCATTGTACTAGTATGCTCCGTCTCAAGCTCCGGGTTGCTCTGGCAAGGTCCGGAACTTGACCGCAGTGCTTCTGATTTTCATTTGCAATGTTTCGTACTTGCTTTACATTGTTGGAAAGATTGCTTAGTATTCATTTGCTAAGTTTTTGGTGTGTTTTGGATGATATGGTTGATATCGTTTCTACTGTGTTTATGCAACATGCTTATGTGAGGTTCTCACATAAGGTGTTATGTTCGGAACTAATTTGAGTCAAGTCGAGGACTTGGGCTCGTATGGATTGTTTGTTTGTTCATGTGCAGGTGTTGCTTGAGTTCAAGTCATGGCTGGTGACAGGACCCATTGGACTAGTCTCAGGAGGAGATGAGGTTCCAACAACCAAGTTTGGGAGGAACTGTGGTTGAGCGGGTCAGGAGGTCGCGCAGGATGATTGAATCAAGGGCAGTGCATATGAAGGTCAAAGGAAGGTGTTCGCACATGTGCATGAGGTGCATGAAGTGGCAATATGCTTCTAGAGACGGATTATGGAAGGAAGATCTGATCGGAAGGATCGGATCGTATCGATTGAAGACTTAGGCTGCTAGCTGAGTCGGTTATGGCTCGGTATGGAAATATCGACTTGGTTATGTTAGGATTTCGTGTGGGTCACGAATTTGAGTTGTTTAGGAATGTGGGATACGTTCCTAAGGTGTTTGGAAGTCTTAAGATTGCTTCTATCTGCGTATAGAAGAGTCCTAAGCAGTTATGTAAAGTTCCGATTGTGATCGGATTAGGATTGGAGTCCTAGTTGAGATTGGGATGGCCTAAAGGCTGGTTATATAAGCAAGGGAAGGCCAAAGCTCGTTAGAGACGACTTTGGGGGCTGTTCCTCTTGTGTTCTATTGAATAAAATTTATAGTTTGAGGGAACTTTTGTGCCTTGTTCGTCCAACTTGTTCCAGACAAGTTTTACTCGTCGAGTTTCTGGACAGCACTACCTTTCGTCGGTGGTTTTATCATAACTCGAGTTTTATAGATACAATTGACGTGATTCTTTTTGGGTTATCTTCACAACTTGATTGTCTAACATCTATCAAAATTTCACGGTCATTGGATTTGTAGTTTCTGAACTACACGAGTTTCTTTGCAGCATTCCAGAAACTGTTTTTCTCGGGTAGGTCAGATTGACCATAGTCTGATCTTTCGATCGTAACTTGAGTTTTTCTTGACGGATTTGAGTAATTCTTTTTGTGTTGTCTTCGTGACTTGATTATCTCTGATATTTATTACTTTTGTCACGGTGAAACACGTTTAGATTAGTCTCATACACGATTTCTTTAACAGATCATTTTTCTACCGAAAGGGTTTGGGGTTTTAATTGTTTCCGCTGCGTAAGATTTTTAAATCTACCATTCATCCCCCCTCTGGTAGCTTTTCACGTGCTCTTCGATCCTACAGTTGTGCAACACGTGCAGCCTTCGGAGGTCTTCAACTCGGACGGGTGGAACTCTTTAGTGTTTCTTGTGGTATCATGGGGTACCCGGTACGTAGGGTACCGACAGTGGCCCCTGGGCCCACCTCGGGGAGAAAACCTTTGGGTTAAGTTATTCTACTAGAGGTGGGGCCATTTTCAATTCCCCCGCTATGGCTTCAAAGGTCTTCTGATGTGCCGTTTGGGTGATGCTCCGCTGTTAAACCATCGTCGTGTGGCTTCTTTTGAATGCGGCAGGTGAGATCGTCGCGTGTGGATCTCACACAATTCAAGGTCACCGGTTCCCAATACGAAAACCTTATCGGTTCCGCGTGCCATGTCAGGCCGCTGCCCTCAGGCTTCCAACTTTCCATCATGACAACGGTTCACCTGGGTTAATAACTTTGGCCTTTCCACCAGAGTGGACCCGAGCCCATTCATCATTGACAGGGTAGATTTTTGAAAACATGATCTTGATCCCATTACGGTTTCCATCTAAGCGTTGCGGAGGCTTACTCAAGAAGGAAAGCCCACACGGTTTGAGGACTCTTTACGCTTTCAATTGAACTTGCGCTCAGAGCCTCCAAACCTTCGCATAGGCTTTTGAACTTTCGCTCCACTTTGCCGCGATGGAGTTAGGTCTTCCCCGTAGAAAGATCAAGACCGACGAAGATCTGTCGAGGGTCCGGACCTACATGGGGTGGTCTCGCAACTCCTGCAACAACGACATCTGCTTCGTCAAACTCCCCTTCAAGAAGGAGCGCACCAGAGAGATGGTGTACTTCTCAGCGTACGCCATGGTGGGTCTAATCCCACCTTTTGAACCTTTCTCTTGATGCTGCTGGAATTCTACGGCCTCCAGCTTCATCACCTCGGCCCCCACTCCCTCTTGCTTGTGGCGACCTTCGTCCACTTCTGCGAGATGTGGGTGGGTGTGCCTCCATGCATTGAGCTCTTTTGGACCTTCTTCACGGTCCACACCACCGGAAAGGGGACAGAGTGGATTGTCTTCTACTATTTCGTGAAGCGCAAGAATTGCCCCTTCAAGTACTTGAAGACCTTCCCCTCTGACAAGTGGGACGACTGGAAGAAAGACTGGGGATCATCGCAGTGGAGGAGCACAAGAGGTTGGAGCTACCGAAGAGCCTCCCCAATGTTGATATCGATGCCTGGAACGCAGTTCTGGAGCTGTCCAAAGCATACAAGCCCATCCTGAGAAGGATCTAGGAATGTGTTGAGGGTGGAGTGACCCCGCAGACGGTCTTCGGCAATTTCCTGGTGAACATGTGGGCTTCGTGAAGACTAGGGAGTGGCTCGCATAGGCTTTCAATAGTGAGATGGATCATAACTGAATTGAAATCAATTTGAATACCAACATGGATGATGAAGCTTTGAAGCTCCATCTCAAAAAGTTTCAGAACGGAACTATCTTCCATGATGCCTTGACTCTAATGAATACCTTCCTGCCTCTGAACATGGTTCCAAAGGTCAATAGGGAGCTCCGGAGGAGAATGCTGATGCTGGATGACCTCGTTGTGGTGGATAGGTGTAGAACCATCGGGGTCGCCATTCCTGGAGTTTCGGAGAGGGTGGCTCCGAACACTACTTCAAGCCGGAAGGTCGACGACGCCAGCAAGGGCAAAGGAAAGGGCAAGGAAACGGCTGAATCCTCTAGCCGAAAGTGGAAGATGAGACATGCTGACGGGAGCTCTCTCAGGTCAGCTCCATCTCCAGCAGCTCCTACTCCGGGACCAAGTATAACTTCGAAGTCAAGCCCTCTTTGGAGTCAGCGCCCTTGAGGAGCGCAAGCTCCGACAAATCGACTCCAGCTCTGGTGCCAGCTGCGAGCTCCAAGTCCGGTGGTCCTTCCCAGCCGAGGGAGGTCCCATTTTTGGAGACTCAAGCTACTGCAGGTAGCTCCCGGCCGAGGTCTGAGGTTTTTGCCTCACTGGGTCTGGTGGGCTCTGACTTCGGGCCTCAAAAGAAGAAATTCCGCAACGACTGTGGTGGTAGCATCCCTAGGTAAGCATTGTCATCTCATCTTGAGGTGCTAATCTTGTCTTTATCATGTCTTGAATTTTCCTAATCTTTTGTTTCCAGGGTATCAAGAAAGAAGTTTGAGGCTTTGGCACCTACTGTAGCAACTATGGCTGAGCGTGCGGAAGCTTCGGCTTCAACCCCTATGCCTCCCCAAGTGGTGGCAGAAGACACGGCAGCTCCAGCGCTAGCTTTCGTGGACTTGGATTCAGAGAAGACACCAAAAACACCCATGGTAGCGTCGGACCACGGGGGTGATGTTTGTGAAGATGCGCCAGCAGTTGTAGCGCTAGCGGCTGAAGCTCCGGTGCAGGAGACGAAGATGGCAGAAGCTCCGGATTTGGAGCCGAAGGTAACCGAAGCTCTGGTGCTTGTGTCGGAAGTTGTTGAAGGTCCGGTGGTTGAGCTGGATGTGCACGTAAGTCCGGCCTCCGTGCTGGAGATTGATGAAGCTCCGGCACTAGAGCCGGTTGCAGTCAAAGTACCAGCGCGTGAGCCAGTGGTGGTGGGGGCTCCGGGCGAAGCTTCGACGTCCGCCCCAGAGAAGATTACTTCGGAGGCACCCATGTCTGAGCCAGAGCGCCCAGAGGAGTCAGCGGCAGGCCCTCCACCCACGGAGCCGACGGTTGAAGATCCGGTAGGGGGGCCTTTAGCATTAGCCCCAGAGGTTGGAGTTCCCTTGGTAGGACCCTCGTCGGCGTCTGTAGAGGCTGGAGAGCTCCCGGAGGGTGGCCTTAGCACCACAGAGCCACAAGGGACCACACTTGTGCCGTGGGACCCAATTTTTGTACATGAAGACCCCTTGGAGCCGGCGAAGGAGATCCCGCTAGGTCTGCAGCCAATTCCTTTGGCTTTGTCTATTGACAACGCCTGTTCAAGTCTCCGCCAAGGTCAGCTCGCCTTCAGCCACGATAGTAAGGTCCTTGAAGAAGAGCGCCACACCTTGAGGTGTTGGCACAAATACTTCATTTAGAGACACAATTGACGCAATCAACGCTTGCAGATTAGCGGGAGTGGACCAAAAAGGAGAAGGATCGACTAATATACTGGGGCAAGCTGCTTGATGAGCAGGAGGCTTCCATCAGGGTCCTCGACGTGAAATCTTGAGAGATTCTCGAACATGCCAGGAAGAGCAGTGAGGCTATTGATGATTGTCAAGATAACCTCAACAAACTGAATCATATTTTCCTGAAGTGCTGAGAAGACCTCGATGAGAGGGAAGAGAAGCTCCTAGAGAAGCAGGAGGATATAATAAAGATGGAAGAGGAGCTCACCCAGAGATTGTCTCTGGGAGAGCAAAGCTTGGCAGACCGCACCAAAAAACGTGATCAGCGGTGCAATTAGGAGTAGGAGAAGAACTGGAAGGTGGGACATAAGCTCTCCAAAAGTGAACCTGATGTCGCCGCTAGGGAGGAGAGAGTAAGAGGGAGAGAGAAGGATCTGGCAGACCGCCAGAGCCGCATGCACCTTTGGGAGTCGGAGTTTGCTGACTGCAAAAAGCAACTGGCTGAGAGTATTTAGCAACATGCCAAAGATGTCCAGCGCATCACCCAGAAGAGTTCAGAGCTTGCAGCCGCCAGGCAGTCACTGGAGGAACTAAGGAATTTGAGGGCAAAAGAGTCCTAGCAAGTCTGGGACTTCTTGGGGCATGCTAACAAGGCTTTGGTGCCACTTGGCTTCAGTCCAGTTCGTCCGGATGACCCAGAGCCGGAGCTGGATAAGGCGGTGGTGGCATTGAGCTCTACCAACAACAAGCTGGACACGATGGGTGATGTCATCACTGACCAATTGGAGACGGAAGGGAAGTCTCTGGCTAAGAACGTTGCCGAATATGTGATGATGTGTTCCAAAAGCCGGTACCCCCAACTATCTCTAGATCCGGTGGTCGAAGGGCCTATTGCTGAAGAAGAAGATGCCGCCAGAGCTAGCGTTCGTGAAGCTATTGAGAAGGTTGCCTCATTTTTCCACAGCACTTAAAACCTCCAATTCCTAGGACCTTTTTCTTTTGCCTTTTACTGTAATCCTCATTTTGTAATCCAGTCTAGTCCGTCAAATGAATGAAATCCAAACTTCTTGAATGAATGAATGAATTCTATTTTTTGTTTGTCTTCAATGCATTGTCCTTTATCTTGTTGGCCCCCTAGTAGATGTACACAATTTGTTTGCAAACATATAACAGAAGGTTTTGACAATGTCTTGATGACTTGAACTTTTTTGAACTTGTAGCCAGAATGTTTAGATCTTAGGTCCAATGTTTACCTCCAACACCTCCACGGACCCTTTTGTGAGACATATGTGTGCTGAATATATTGGCTTTGACAATAAAAGTTTTGAATGCTGCCATAACATCTTTTCAGCAAGGTCCAACTCTAGCTCTGAGCTTCTGCAAGGTCCGACAATAGGTCCGACTTTCTTTGTCTAGGTCCAACATGTTTTTTGGGTAGCTCCGATGAGTTTTGTCTTTAGCTCCGGCATGTCTTTGTTAAGATCCGATATGTTTTGCTAGGTCCGACTTATGTTGGTTAGCTCCAACATGTTTTTCTAGCTCTGACCTTTGGGATGACTAGTTCCGACTAGTTTTGGTAAGCTCCGACGCTAGGTTGTACTAGCTTTGGTAAGCTCTGGTGCTAGGTTGTACTAGCTTTGGTAAGCTCCAGCACTAGGATGTATTAGCTGTGGTAAGCTCCAGCTCAAGCTCCGGTTAGTTTTGGCTAGGTTCGGAGCTTGATCGCAATGTTCCTGCTTTTATCTTACAATGTTTCAAACTTGCTTTATATTCTTAGAAAGATTGCTTAGTATTCATTTGCTAAGTTTTTGGTGCATTTTGGATGATATGGCTGATATCGTTCTGATATGCTTTGCAACATGCTTATGTGAGGTGCTCACGTAAGATGTTGTGTTCGGAACTGACTTGAGTCAAGTCGCGGACTTGGGCTCGTACGGATTGGTTGTTTATTCATGTGCAGGTGTTGCTTGAGTTCAATACATGGCTGGTGACGGGATCCATTGAACTATTCTTAGGGAGAAGATGAGGTTCAACAACCAAGTTCGGGAGGAATTGTGGTTGACTTGATCGGGAGGTTGCGCAACATGTTTGAATCAAGAACAATGCATATGAACGTATCGTGGACGTCATTGGAAGATGTTTGCACGTGTGCAAGGAGTGCATGACGTGGCTACATGGTTCCGAGGCATGATGAAGAGATGTGGACGTAAAGAATTGGTCGGAAGGGTCCAACCGACTAGGTTATGGACTCAGGCTGCGGCTGAGTCAGGTTTGACTCAAATATGAAAAGATTTGAGTTGGTTATGATAGGATTTTGTGTGGGTCACGAATTGGAGTTTTTTTAGGAATGTGGGATACGTTCCTAAGGTGTTTGGAAGTCTTAAGATTGCTTATATCTGCGTATAGAAGAGTCTTAAGCAGTTATGGAAAGTTTTGATTCGTGAACGGAGTAGTATTAGAGTTTTGATATCAGCCATATCAATGAAAATGCACCAAAAACTTATCAAATGAATACTAAGCAATCTTTCTAACAATGTAAAGCAAGTTCGAAACATTTTACAGTAAAAGCAGGATCATTGCAATCAAGCTCCGAATCTTGCCAAAGCTAACCGGAGCTTGAGTCGGAGCTTACCAAAGCTAGTACAACCTAGCACCGGAGCTTACTAAAGCTAGTCGGACCTAGCACCGGAGCTAACCAAATCTAGTTGGAACTAGTCAACCCAAATGTCGGAGCTAGAAAAACATGTTGGAACTAACCAACATAAGTCGGACCTAGCAAAACATATCAGAGCTTAACAAAGACATGCCGAAATTATCTAAGACATGCCGGAGCTAAAGACAAAGCTCACCGGAGCTACCAAAAAACATATCGAACCTTGAGAAAGCAAGTTGGACCTATTGTTAGACCTTGCAGAAGCTCGGAGCTAGAGTCGGACTTTGCTAAAAAGGTGTGTTAGCAGAATTTCAGAACTTTTATCATCAAAGCTAATCTATTCACTACAAGCCAATGTATTCAGCACACATAGGTCTCACAATCTCCCCTTTGATGAATGTGTTGGCAACACCCTTTAAGATCCGAACATTGGCTTATTCACATTAAAAGTTTTGAAAACAATTTCTCCCCATTTCTAAAATAGAAATAAAATGAGATAAAGAAATTATCCCCCTAAGAAGAATCGTGCAAAAACAATTGTGAATATGTGCAATGTGTAATCAATTTCTCCCCCTTGCATACTTATTATCTCTCCCCCTTTGACAATGTATTCATCAAGGTTCAAAAGAGAAATTTCAAATGTTATGAGCATATTATAAAATATACATATAAACAAAGCTCATCCAAGTCATACTATCAAGTAACTTACACTATCACATCAATGAGATACATAAAGTAGTGTAAGCCATGCTAGAGATCAAATGTAATTTTCAATTTAAAGAAGTCATGATCTCACAAACTTAACTATTTCAAAACTTGAAAGCATGACACTTAGTGTTGCATTTTATTATTTAAAGCACAAACTTTGAACATATGAAATTTGCAAGAGATTATATGCTACATCTGCCTTATTCTAACCAACCAAGCCAAACCTATGCCATTTGACAATCAGAAGCTTAAGGACATGGTTTTAGTCATACACAACTTCTTCCAAGTTCATATCTAAGTGCAATGATAAGCCATCTCAAAAGAAGCAGTGCGATGCATGCATATTCTCTTGATCTTTTCTCAACTTATATTTGTTCATAAAAACTCAACATGTGAGTTGATTACTTGATTGATTCTTTATGATTAAAAGTACTTGTGGGCATGCAACAAGTTCAAAACAACAAGAAAGTTCGACCATGACCAGATTTAGTGTATGTAATTATTCAATTACTAGACATGGCAAAAACTACAAAATGTATAACACGAGTAATGTAGTAAGAACTTTCAGCATGCAAAAGGAATCACAGAGTCATATATGTATAAAATACTATGCTCATATTATTTTAATTTCAAATTCACACATAGACTTCTCAAGTTTCAAAACTCCCCCTCCATGTAAGTCATGAGGATGCATAACCCCTATTTCACTATGAATAAAACAAAAATTAGTGAAATCTAAGGTTTTGTAAAAATGTCAGCCGATTGTTGTTCGGTATCTACATGGTGAAGCACAATGTTTCCTTTTTCAACATTATCACGGAGAAAGTGATACCTAATGTCAATGTGCTTAGTTCTAGAATGTTGCTCGGGGTTTTTAGCAATGCAAATGGCACTAGTGTTATCACAAAACATTGGAACACTATGTAGATCAATCCCATAGTCCTTAAGCATTTGAACAATCCAAAGAATTTGTGAGCAAGCACTAGCAGCAGCTACATATTCAGATTCGGTTGTGGATTGTGCAACTGAGTTTTGTTTTCTAGAGGACCAAGCAACTAGTGAATTACCAAGAAAATGACAAGCACCGGAAGTACTTTTCCTATCAATCCTACAACCTCCAAAATCAGCATCGGAAAAAGCTTTCAAAGTAACGGTTGAGGAAGAAGGAAGAAAAATGCCAAATTCTTGAGTTCCATGTAAGTACTTGAGAATCTTTTTGACGGCTTGACGATATGAAGCACATGGGGAGGCTTGAAACCGCACACAAAGACATACGCTAAATTGCATGTCCGGTCTTGATGCCGTGAGGTACAAAAGTGATCCGATTATGCTTCTATATTCTCTTTGATCCATGTGTTCACCATCTTCATCAAGTTCAAGTGTTGTTGCTGTTCCCATTGGTGTCCGAAGAGGCTTGCTTTTGTCCATGTTGAAGCGCCTTAGAAGGTCTTTTATATACTTCGTTTGATACTCAAAGGTACCCTCCTTGGTTTGCTTGATTTGCAGCCCTAAAAAGTACGTGAGTTCTCCCATCATACTCATCTCAAATTCTGAACTTATCATAGCTAAAAACTTGGACACAAGATCATGAGAAGCACAACCAAAGATAACATCATCCACATACACATGAACAAATAATGAGTCATTGCCATGCTTAAGCACAAAAAGAGTTTTATCAACCTTGCCCATGGTAAACCCCTTTTCAAGTAAGAATGTTTTTAACCTATCATACCATGCTCTAGGGGCTTGTTTCAGACCGTACAAGGCTTTGGACAGTTTGTAAACATGATTAGGAAAATCTGGATTTTCAAAACCCAGTGGTTGTTTGACATAAACCTCCTCATCTATGTAGCCATTAAGAAAAGAACTTTTAACATCCATTTGATATAGCTTAAAACCTTTAGATGCAGCAAAAGCTAACAAAATTCTTATGGCTTCTAATCTAGCAACAAGAGCAAAAGTTTATCAAAATCTAGACCTTCAACTTGAGTGAAACCTTGAGCAACCAACCTAGCCTTATTACTAACAACAACCCCATCCTCACTTTGTTTATTTTTAAACACCCATTTAGTTCCAATTAAAGTGTGACCTTGAGGTAGAGGTACAAGTTTCTAAACATTATTTCTTTCAAAATTTTCTAACTCTTCTTGGATGGTAATAATCCAAGATTCATTAGTGAGTGCGTGTGATATATCTTTCGGTTCAAAAGAAGCAACAAAAGCATAATGAGCATGAGAGTTTGGATCGCAAAACCTGGACCGTGTGACTCGTTCGTGCAAGCTTCCAATAATTTGTTGTGGGGGATGACTTTTAAGAACCCGGAGGGGAGTGGACACTTAACAAGCTTCTTATTCTTCATGTTCATCACAAATCGATGAGCTTGTGACTTGAAGAGGATCTGGACCAGCAATGGTGGTCGTCGGTGCTAGCTGTGAATCAAAATCATGAGTTGGAACAATGTCATTAGCTGCTGAATTTTCTGGCAGCAGCACCACTTCTTCCTCATCTTCAACAAAAATGCTCTCCCCAAGAGGATATGGATCCGGACCTGCAATGTTTGAGCTACTACCCGGGTTAGCTTCATCAAAAGACACTTCATAAGTCTCCACAATTTTGTTAGTGTCAAGTAAAAGCACACGGTAGCATCTAGTATGAGATGGATAACCAAGAAACATGCCATCAATGGATCTAGGTTCAAATTTATCAAGATTACCATGTTTCTTAACAAAGAATTTGCAACCAAAGACCCGAAAATGTGTAACACTGGGCCTATGTCCAAACCGGATCTCATATGGTGTTTTACCTAGCTTAGCGCGCAAGAAAACACGATTTGAGACATAACAGGCGGTTGCAATCGCATCAACCTAAAATTTCCTAGGAGTTTGATATTCATCAAGCATTGTCCTGGCCATCTCAACTAAGGTTCTGTTCTTTCTTTCTATAACACCATTTTGTTGAGGTCCATATGGTGAAGAAAATTGATGATCTATTCTATTTTCAGCACAAAATTGATCAAAAGATTGATTTTTAAATTCGGTTCCGTTATCACTTCTAATTGCTTTTAAAAATCTTGAGTGATCAATTGATAATCTAAGAAATAAAGTTCTAAAGTCACCAAAAGCTTCATTCTTAGATGCCATAAAGTAAACCCAAGAGTATCTAGAATAATCATCAACAATAACAAGAACATACCATTTACCTCCAAAGGATTGAACACGTGACGGTCCTACGGTGTCAAGGTGCAAAAGTTGACCCGGTTCAGTTGTCATGATCATTGTGAGAGGAGTATGTGAACCTTGAACCATCTTAGCATGTCTACAAGAAGAGCACACAATTTCTTTGTCCCCTTTAAGCTTAGGCAGCCCACGTATGCGATCAAGAGCACTAACACGTGTTAGATGACCAAAGCCTACGTGACCAAGTCTATGATGCCAAAAATATAAGTCCTTAGAATCATTATCAACTAGAAACCTATGCTTAGAGTAAGACATATCAAAATCAGCTTTAAAAACTCTTCCAAACCGTGACATGTTAAAATAAGCCCACTATTTGAATTTACAACTTTGCAGTAATTTTTAGTGAAAATAATTTCCAGATTTTCATCTAGCAGTTGTGAAACAGAAAGCAAGTTGTATTTCAAATACTTAACAAGTGCCACATCCTTCAAAGTGTTGTGATCATTTACTCTAATCGAACATTTAGCAACTATAGGAGTTGAAGAATTATCGACAAAAGTAACATTCTCTACACGTGACACAAAAGAGAGGGAGGAGAATAATTCTTTGTTACCGGTCATGTGGCGTGAGCAACCTGAATCCACAATCCAAATGTTCTCCTTCCTCAAGCGTGTAACCTACATAGAAGCACAATACGTCGATGACTCAATACAGGGGTTAGTCAAAAGGCATTTAGGAATCAAATACCGAGTCACACAACGTCCAGCAGGAATAACACGCGAAAGCTGAGACAAAACAGCAGGTTTATGAGCTGAAGCTTGAGGATTTTTGTACCCAACTGCTGACCTACGAGGTGTTACGTATGTAGCACGAAGAACAATAGGTTTGGGAGCAAACTTTGCATGTTTTCGACTCATTACAGCAGATTGCATGTTCCTATCATTCGGTTTAGCAAGTGCAGCAAATTTTGCATGAAAGTTATGAGATCTAGCAATCATTTTTTTCTTTTTATGTTGTTTAGCTAGTCTATAACAAAAATCTATTACATGACCAAACATCTCTACCCCAGTAGGTACAATGAAATTTAACTTTGTGTTCATGTCTAGACGAGCAAGCAACATTTTTATTTGAAACCGAATGATACAACACTCCTGCAGATTTAAAAACCACATTTTTTTGTTTAGAAACTGTTTGAATCAAACCACTTCCCAATGACTTTACAATTTTAGGTGGATGTGTCTTAGCATGAGCATGAAAATCAAAACCTAAACAAGTTTTATCATTGCAAGACTTGGAAGAATTCAGCAGCAAGTTTATGTTCTTATTCCCATTACAAAACAGATCTAATGGCATATGCATGTTATCGAGTTTATTGGACAGATCAAGGCAATTTTCACATGAAGTTTTTCCTTTTAATTTGCAATTGGAACAATATTTGACTTCATGAGAACGTAAAGCATTGTTCAATATATAAATTTCATTCATAGCATCTTGTAGTTTCTTATCAAGATTATCACAAGTAGAACAATGCAAATCAATTGTAGAACAGCTAGCATCTTTCAAGTTTTTATCATTAAGTGCAGCAAGCTCTCTGTTCTTTTCAATTTCTAACTCAAGCTTATCAAGTGTGGAGGTGTGCGCACTTCTTAATGAGGACAATTGTTCATATATTAAATCACATGAGGGACATGCATCATCACTAGGAATCAAAGCTTTTAAACGGTTGATTTCAGATTCCAGTGATTCAATTTTAGCAGAACTATCCCTAAGCTTTGTGTCCTTTATATTAACTATAATAGTGGCACGAGAAATAGCATCACACATTTCTTTGCAAGTAGGACATACCTCTTCATTGTCGCTGTTTTGTTTAGCCTCTTCCATAATCGATCTTGACTTGCTCCCCATGAAGCACAAGTTTGCAAAATTATCTTCATCTTCGTCACTTCCAATGTTCATATCGCTTCAGCCAAGTTCTTGAAGTGTGGAGATAAAACTACTCACCAATTGACGTCCTGTAAAACCCTTCTTTTTCTTCGTATCTTTTGCACAGGAGTGCTTCATCCTTGTTTTCTTTTCATCCCGGGAAGTAGGACCTGAAAGGTTAGAGAAATATGAACAAAAATGTCCTGTCTTACCACATTCGGAACATCGTTGAGGTCCAGAGCTTCCTCTCCTTCTAGTTCTCACATTTTGCAATGCTTTTGAGAACCTAGTAGAGAGAAGTACTAGCTCCTCCTCTAGAAACTCCTCAATCTGTTCAAAGGTTGGAGAGGACAACAAAGCAAGTGTGCCACAAGATGAATATTGGCCGGAGCTAGGCATATCACGTTGAGAAACAAAAGAAATAGACTTGTTGGGGTTCTTACGTGATATTATGTCAATTTCATGAGTTATTAACTTGGAATATAGCACATCTAAAGTAAGTGTACTCATGACAGTAGATTCACGGATAGATGTGACTTTCATCTCCGAAATTGGCATATCTAATGCACTTAACAATTGCCTACCATTTTTAGCATCTGAAAAATTAACATTGACACTATGCAAGTTGCTGAGAATTTTATTAAAGCGAGCAAAAAGGTCATCAATAGAATCACCAGGTTGCATCTCGAAGCGCATGTATTCTTTCTTGAACATGTCTTGCCTTACCTCCTCGATCGTGTTGGATCCTTCATGGTAATCACAAAGTGCTTTTTACACATCGTATGCAGATAGGAGGAGTGCAACACGGTCGAAGTCGCTTTGAGTTAATCATTGTATGGTCAAGTTCCGAGCCTTGTTGTTGTTGTCGACATCTCTCAGATTTGTAGTTGTAACTTGATCATTTGACGACACTTCATAAGGATTGTATACCTTCTCCCATATTGCGAAGCCTTGAGCCTGGATGAAGGCTTCCATACGTGCCTTCCAAACCTGGAAATCAATACCACTAAAGACACAAGGTTTTGCGGAGTATTTCTCTATGATGATTAGTCAAAATACGTGCAAATCACAAATATTAGAGCACCGTGGCTCTGATACCAATTGTAGGATCGAAGAGCACGTGAAAAGCTACTAGAGGGGGGTGAATGGTAGATTAAAAAATCTTACGCATCAGAAATAATTAAATCTCAACCCCTTCAGCAAAAAAACGATTTGTTAAAGAAATCATGTGTGAGACTAATCTAAACGAGTTTCACCGTGAAAAAAGTGATAGATATCAGAGAGAATCAAGTCACGAAGATGACACAACAAGAATCACACAAATATGGCGAGAGAAACTAAAGTTATGATCGAAAGATCGAACAAAGGTCAATCTGTCCTACGCGAGAAAAATAGTTCTGGAGGAGTACGCGTAGTGTTGATCGCGTTCTCTGGGTTGTTGTGCATCGATGCAGTGACCGACGCAAAGACACCATCCTATTGTCTGGCGTTGTTTGCAGGGCAGGTGGTGGTGGTGGTGCAACAACACCCGTTGGTACAACAGCGCCAGCCGGCTGTTGAATGCTGGAGGGATTCCCTCCGTCAGGCTGTCCGACAATGCTGTTGGACGAAGTTGCTACAGAGTTCACCATCTCAAAATCCCACGCGCCTCCCCGTACCTAGCGCACCAAATGTCGAAGCGTGGACTAAGACACTTCCTCCGGTACTACTAAAATGTTGTCGATAGAGGTTCGTATTCAGTTTGGGCGCGCGGAGATTATGGACGAGATGGAGACACAAAGAGTTTTACGTGGTTCGGGCCACCTGAATGTAACACCCTACTCCATGGGATGTCTGTTGATGTATTAATGTATGGTGGCTTTAGTGAGTATCAGCTTAGTCGTCCCTATGTACCGTGCGGCTCAACCCTTTTATAGTCCAAGGGCTGGCCATTACATTGTCAGCCTGGGCCGACATATGGCCCTGTCGGTAGTTAATTGCCTAATACAAGATCTAAGAATATTAAGCATAATTAACAGTGTGATAATGCACTTTAATGGTGGCGTTACCAGTGTTAAGGGTCCTCTGATCGTGTGTCATTAATATGGCATTAATTACACGTAATCAGGTCTTGTAACTGTAACTTTAACTTCCCCTTAAATGTTCGCACTGTTGCAGATCCGCCAGTCTCTTGTTGTTGTCTCAGGTACAGAGGCTCGACACGTGGCGACTCCGGAGCTTCCTATCGAGGGGAGGCAGGTTCGGAGCCACTATACACGTGGCGGCACCGGAGCTTCCCTCTACTGGGGGTTAGGTCTGGGGTCACTGGTCACGTGGCAAGACTGGAGCTTCTCTATGAAGGGAGTTAAGTTCGGCCTTGTGTTGCACGTGGCGGTGCCAGAGCTACGCAAATGGGGGAGGCGGGTCCAGTGTTGTGCAACACGTGCAGCCTTTGCATGTCTTCAACTCGGACGAGTGGAACTCCTTAGTGTTTCTTGCGGTATCGTGGGGTACCTGGTACGTAGGGTACCGATACACGTGGAAAGGAACAAGTTTAAAATGAATTAGAAGCAAAAACGCGCTAAAAAGTCTGGGAAGTGCGGACTAGTCTGAATTGCCCCGGACTAGTACGAATTTCTCTCTGGACCCGTTTTGGACTTGTCCATTTTTTTGCGGACTAGTCTGTTTTTCTCCCTGTACCAATTTCGGACGTGTGCGGCCTATTGCGGACTAGTCCAATCATCCCGTCCTTGAATTTTGCTAAGTCTCGGGACTCGTTCGGACTTGTCCGTTTTCTGCTAGACTTGTCTGTTTTCCTCTCTAACTAAGTTTGGACTTGTCCGATTTCGTCTGGACTTATCCGTTTTTGTTTTTGCCTAATATCATACTAGTCCGGTCTGGTGCGGACTTGTTCGGTGATCGCGATTCCGAGTTGATCTTTTGTCCCACAATGTGTTTTTGGGTTTTATCTTAAGTGGGCCTATGAATGTTTTTTCTAACTCTTTTGGAGCCCATGTGGGACCCCACACCCGTCTCCACCCTCTATAAAACTGACCTCCATTGAAACTCTAGCCCTCCACCCCCTATATAAACAACCCCACACCCTATTTTCACATCTCTTTGCCACTTTGAATCACACCCAAAACCCTAGCTCGTGGATAGCCACCAAGGAGGGAGAAGGGGATCCGGAGCAAGAAGAAGAAGAGGAGAAAACGAAAGAAGATCAAGAGGCCAAGATCTCCATCAACCTTGCGTTCTTCATCAACAATTCACAATCAAGTTCTCTTCATCAACCCTAGATCATCAAGATCCAAGTGTTGCCTCCAAAACCAATGATTCATTAGAGTTATAAAGACCTGATATACCTTCTACTCCCTTTTTTGTCACGTGAATTCAACCCTATTTCTCCAGATCAAGGTCGATCTAGAAAACCCTGACTCGCTGGTTCTGCGTAGGGTGGACTAGTCCGGCCAACATCGGACTTGTCCGGTCTCCAGGTTCGTTTAATAATAAATTAATTCCAATTTGATGTAATATCAACATGAACCTGTTTAAACTTGTTAATAACCATTTTAAATAAGTAGTGAACATTAATAGTAACTCATTAACTAGTTTTGCTTTGCATTTGCATTAATCATGCATGTCATGACATATTGAGTAATATATGTGCACTTATTGATTGTAATTTTTGTCTTGTATGTTTATTGCGCGGTTTAGACGGATTTGCGCTAGAGGGTGCTGTGGAGGACCTCTAGCACCAGAAATTTGAAGACTTTGACCCAAACCAAGCCCAAGAGCAAGGCAAATGCCCTTGAACATATTGATCTTGTTTTTACAATAAATGTTTGTTTTTGAAATCGCATGCTTGTGTCAATTTGATGGGTATTCCTATGATAGAAAGTTTACTGTAAAGGCCCTAACTTTTGTATACACTTTTTTCATCAGTTATGTGAATCTGTTTCAAATATAAGAAGTGCTTCCCACGTAAATTGATGTCTACATGAAATCAGAGGGCTTCAAAACTATTCTTTAACTCATGTTCATTTGTTAACATGAGGGTATACTGTACCATATGACTCATAATTAGGTGATTAACAATAGTACAAAGTATGTTGGAGGTTAAAACAATTTCCCAAATTAAATTAATTGTACAGTAACTTGGAATTTGAAACTCCAGAAATTAATGTAATTGAATCACCCAATTGATTTCAAATATTTAAAATAACTCCCCTGCCAAATTAGGTAATTTTTGGAGTCTACTTACTACTTATTTGAAGGGTTTGTTTCAAATAGGATTTAAATTCAAATTTGAATTTGAATTTGACTCAAACTTTCTCTAATTTGGATTCTAAGAGCACCAGGTTTTCCTCACAACAATCTTAGCTTACCCATAAAATTTCATGATTTTTGGACATCGTTTACAATTTTAAATTTAATTTTGAACTTGGTTGTGTCATATGTGTCTGCCATGTGGGGCCACGGGTCAGCCTCTGCTTATCGCTGAAACAGAGTTGCTGCCTTCGTTCTTGGCATATACGGCGCGATGTTTTGCCATGAGTTGATCCCAGGCAGGCGCCCTTATCACTTGAAAGAAACATCTAGGTCTCCACTCTTGCTCTCTCTCTCTCTCAGCTCTCTCTCTCTCTCACCCCAGCGCGCATACTCTCGCAGAAACTCGCGCAGCGACGTTCATCGCCGTTTCAGCCGCAGCGCACGAACCAGCTGTAGTTTGATCCCGAGCTCCACAGCAAAGTTGTGCACAACATTCTTCTCTACCATCCAGTCCAATTGGTTCTTCATTTCCTCAACCGTGCGCTCGTTTAATTTCAGCTTTCCACTGTCGATTTTCGGCCGCTGGGGAGGAGCTCCTTTGCTCCATCGGGGACAGCTCCACACAAGTGTTGTCAAGCTTCGACTCCCACATAGAAAAGAATCGCACATAGAGGGTGTTCTTCAAGTTTTCCCCATCACCATTGGAGAGAGTTCGGGTTCACCGTCGAGTTCATATTTAGAGCCGTGTTCGACCCAATTTGAGTGCACAATCATGTTCCTTGAGTGTCTAGGATGATTTTAGGAGTGATCCGCATTAAATTAAGGCCCTCCCGTGCTATGTTCATCGGAGCCTAGTTCATGGCCGCCGCCGCCGCCGGCTACCTTCTGGTCTTCTTCGTGCCTTGACATGTTGTCACACGTGTGTCCCAAGGTTCAAGGAACATTTTTTCGTTTTGTACCTTGGTCATTCCTTGCTTCTAGAAGCGGGAATGGACGAATATCATTGGTGCCGAGCTGTGCACTGGGCGCGAACTGGAGGACGCGACTGGAGGTTGAAGAAGGTGCTGACAGTGGGCCCCACTGTCAGCAACTCAACAATTTTCAAATCTCCAGCAGCATTGTTCAACTTCAAAATTCCATAACTCTCTGTAGGAGTGTCCAAAAATCACCAAAAAAATTTTGTTAGAAATCTTATGATCTATATTTTCCAGTGGTACAGTTGGTTCCTCATGAAAAGTCATTTTCCATTCTGGAAAATTCAATTTCTCTAAACACTTAGGGAATTTCTACAGCTGATCCTTCCACTGTAAAAATCCCAAACATTCGCAGAAATTCGTTTGATATGTTCTTGAACTACCGAAAAGGTTTCATTAGCATTGCACCTGTATAACATGACCGAACCCCAATTTTATTTCTGCTGTTCATTGATCAACAGAAACTATTTCCAGAAATTCATAGCAACTACAAAATTCAATATCTACCGCTAGTTTGTTTAGAAATTTATGAAACTAATTTTGGTAGAACCAGGACAACCTCCTATATTCAATAAACCACTGGTAGCCATCATACGGCTCCAGAATTAGAATGAAAATTCATAGAAGTGGAAACACATATGGAATTTTTGTGACCACATGCAGACAATGTACTCAAACTTTGCACACTGTGTACACATCATTCCTTGAAGCTACTGTTAAATTTTCAGCTTAATTGGACCTCTTGGGCATCATAAATCCCTTTATTATATGTCTACGTACATATAAACACTAAATCAAACTTGGAGTTAATCTTATCCATTCCACATCTTGTTTTCTTTCCTGTTACTATAGACTGCAATAACTAAAACTCCACCTTCCTTCCCTTATCATTTTTACTGAACCTGTACAACAGATTTAAATCATTTTCTAAATTACTTTTGTATATATGTGCATTTACCTTTCGATAGATTGTGCAACGTCGAAACTCGACGAGGTGTGTCGCATGGAGGAGAAGGCCAGGGTGTCTACTAGAAGTCATTGGCTGAGTCTCCGGAGCAAGACCACTAACAGTTGATGTTTAATAGAGTCACAAACCAAGGCAAGCCCTGGTTTGCATTTAAAAGCTTTACAAAATTTTGCAGTCTTTATCACCTGAAGTCTTCAGTTGATATTGTGCATTACGTATAAGGCGTTTGATATCCATTTGCATGACCAAAAATCCTAGGGGTTGGTTGTAACGGTTTACAGTTCGACCTGTAGTAACTGCCATACTAATTTATTGGGAATCTGGTAGAAGTCGAGTAGTTGGAATCTACTCGCGAGTGATGTAGGACTTTTCCCACAGGGTAGACATAGCAAGCACTTGAGATATGAACATGATTTTGAGACCAGGCAGGGGTGGATAGAAAGAGGCCAGACATGGTCTCGGGTGCGTAGCCCTGCCCGTGTTCAATAAGGACCGCGCCATATGCAATACCACTGGGCAAGTTTGAACTGCATCGGTTGCATAATGGGATATGGGCCCAATAAACTGATGTAACTCCAAACCGTAGTGTGGAAACTCCTCTGCTGTCCTTGAATGGAGATGCGAAGGCACAAAGTTGTAAATCTTCTAGCGAGCAACTTCGACGTGTCTGTGTAGGGGACCTTTTGCTCGGGATGAAGAGGTTTTTCAGCATTGAGGTCTTGGGTGAAAGGTGGCCACGTATGACGCGGGGAGGAGAGCACGTATGTGTCTCCCACGCTTATGTGTGTGTCGTGTAACCGGGTGTCTACTGATTGCAATCACCATCCCTCGCGGTTATTTGAGTACCACTTGTTTGGTGCTTTCGGGATGTAGTAATCCAGAGTAGTTATCATGTTATAAATTTTGCTACAATGAGTATAATATTGTGTTGCAACCTTGTATAGCTTAGAGAAAGCACAATTAAAGTTTACAGTTTTCAAACACTTAATCTGTAATAGCATGATGTGCTTTGGGCATGTCATATCATCAGCAAAGTGTTTCCTGTTTGAGTCTATGATGTGTCGTGCCCAAGGAATGTCATGTGCTACTTAAAACCTACCATTAAGGATCTTGTAGGCGAGTCTACTTATGCTATTCCCTACCTATCATTAGACTTTACCTTGCATATATCTAGTGAGACAGGTCAGTCTTGCTGAGCCCTATGCACACATTTGCAGTTAACGAGTTTTTGCAGGTTGTACCATTGATGAAGGGCATGACGACGACACCGTACCCCCATTAGGGTTCACGATCGAGTGGGAGCCCTGCAGGCCGCTGTGATCTTGTGAGCGAGAGCTGCTAGTTGGAAGCATCCTAAGGCATGGATGACTTTCTTTTTGCATAGCTAGTGCTGAGAGCGTAGCTATGATGTATAGGTCTCTTTCCCTTCATTTAGTATTGTTAAACTTCTGCTTTGTTTATAAATAAAAGACTTGGTTTGTATTTTATTCTCGTTCTTTTCATATATACTGTTGTGTGTCGCATAGCACGGCACCACCCGATGAGATCCTTGGATGTGGGGACCCCGGTCCCCACAGCATGGTATCAGAGCATCATTGGGAACAATGTGCCTGAAAAGAGCATATTTTCAAAAACTTAGGAGTATATGAGTGAGGAAATAGTTATATGCCCACTAAGGAGTATTACTAGTATAAGATATAAATGTGGCAATACTAACCTACTTGTTATTATATTCTGTAACGATGCTCCGACATCAGGTAAGAGGTAAGGTACAACACCGGGAGCAGACCAATCTCGGTAAGCTCTTCCATACAAGACATGGTATGTGATTGTTTTCATGGCTTGGCATGGAAAGTCAATATGAGTCTCTGAAACTCTCCATATTTCTGAGAACATATGACACGCGGTACCCCAACGTGCTTCAAAATTAGTGGGAGTCCTCGTCGGGTGGTGGATAACCCGATAGTATGTTCCCATGTTCAGTGGGAACGTGGGAAACACATATGCTCGAGTGTGTATAAGCTGGTTCGTGCGGGAGTCTTTGTTGTATAGACGTAGTACAACCATGTACCTCGAGACATGACATCACTCGAGGGCGACTCACACCAGAGTCGTATGCATTTACTTTCATATATATTATTGTGACTGCCTGTCGTGTTTCCCAGAGCCGCCCTTGTGGTGTGAAGGTATGAAATGGGACAGATTGTCTTCTGCAGGTACACTAACTACAGTAGCGACCCGTGTAGAACACGTTTGCGAGTGAACAATACTAGGGCCACCTATAGACGTATCCAGATATCCCGGTTAGATTTTCATTTTTGAGGCTTGTAGTACCGCCGTATCACATTTGATACATTGACCATCCCCCACGACAGAATGGATGCATTGTGTTTTAAAGTCCGACTACCAGTTGCTAGTAGGTTTTGGACATCGCAAATTGAATTTCAATCATAACTAGTGAAGAATCAAGGTTCTTTATTTCTGGCAGAAGTTTGCTCAACTTCGCCAGGTTGAAACCTTGATTAGTTTACAGAAAACATAGGCTTATGGTATATGGATGGAAATATAATCAAGTCCACTACAAAGTTTATTTTGGTCATTAGGACTGAAATGATACTACCTTGGTGTAAACTGAACTCCACAAAAACTACTACAAATGTCTTACCCAACTACACAGTCTCTGTATTTCCACCATAACTTCTTATAGAAAAATAGGTCTATTCTGATACATATCTAGAGAGAATAGAAGCAGCAGAATAACTTTGTAAATTGAAGTGTTTTCTAATTCGACACTGAACCAATCCAAATTCCAGGTTGAAACTGGTACACTGCAGAGCTGCTGGCAGAAAACTAGTCAGCTCATCTGTCAACTTTAGACAGTCATATCTCCTAATCTTAAAACTTGACATAGGCAGAACTATACATTTTTGGAAAGCTTACGAACTCCTAAATCAACTTATTATTCAACTCCTAAGCTGAAACTGGCAGAAACAAGGTCTAATTGCATTTGTCGCAAAAACCTGTGCTGGCTGTCAAGAACCAGAACCCAATGAGGCAGAGTTTGGTAATTGCCCGCTATAACCTGTATACCACTTTTGTAAGGTTGAACCATTTAATTTCTGGGACGTTAACATCAAGTTGTACAATGTTTTAATTTACATTATCTCCATATCTTAGAACTTTTATATCTGTATAAACTGTGGACAAAACCGACATATACAGGGGAGGTTCTGTCAAAATTCCCAGAAATGTCCATAAATGTCAAACCTGTATAACTTTTATTCCAGAGCTCACCTCATAGTGTCCGAGTACAATCTGGAAATATTTGGAAATTATCCATAACGTTTGTATTCAACTCAAATCCTATTCCTGCCATTTACTAGGAGCAAATTTCGAGTTTATACAGGATGGTCAGCTGGAACAGAACTGAAGTTCATATTCTAGATTTGAACCGTCTTGTAACCTTTAATCAAGCTTCCATATCTTCCACTCCAGAAATGATATGGGGGCAAAAGAATACATTCTGGAAATTTTTTTGAGTGTACTACAACTTTGTAGTTGAACTCAAAACCAAATTCTGCATTTAACTGTGAGAAATAATTACATTTCTGTAGACTGGTCTGACGGACCAAAAACTGGACAGCAAACCAGTGTGCGATGTTATCGAATCAAATCGTTTTAGTTTCACCTTCTTGTGTCACTCATCATGTCTAGAGGTGATTACTCGACATGATAGATTAACATAAAGTTGAAACACCATGTTAAGTAATTGGTGAGCAGTATCACTGTGACACCCTCATTTTCATGCATCATGCCTTGCATACACTCATATACATGTTTAACATTAACCCACATAAAGAGGAACAAGTTTAAAATTGATTTTGGGCATTTAAATTGATTTGGAACAAAACCGCACTTAAAATGCAGGAAAGTGCGGACTAGTCCGATTTTGCTGAGGACTAGTCCGATTTCTCTCTGACTAAAAACGGACTTTTCTGTTTTTGCTGCGGACTAGTCCGATTTTTCCTCTGGAAACTTTCGGACTTGTCCGATTTTGTGGGGACTAGTCCGATATTCCAAGAATCCTTGAAAAATTGCTAAGTCCTTGGACTTTTCCAGACTAGTCCGGTGTTCCAGTGGACCTGTCCGTTTTCCTCTCTGTTTAAAGTCAGACTTGTCCGATTTTAGGCCAGACTTGTCCGATTTTCTCTCTGGACGACTTCGGACTAGTCTGGTCCTTTCCGGACTTGTCCGATATTTCGTGACTCCGAATTGATCTTTTTTTACAACTTGTTTCTTGGGTTTCATGTTAAGTGGGCCTTGTCTAAAAAACTTGATGATATGCATAGGACACGAGCGGTTTTGTAGTGGGCATAAGAATCTAAACTTGCTGCTGAATTTCTCTAAGACTTGCAACGATGAAACTTGTTTAGGTTTTGATTCTCATGCTCATGCTAAGGCACATCCACCTAAAGTTGCTAAGTCACTAGGGAGTGGTTGGATTCAAATAGTTCCTAAACAAAAAAAGATGGTTTTTAGGTAAGCAGGGATGTTGTCTTATTCGGGTGCTAACACACACGTTGCTTGCTCATCTAGACATGAACATAAGGTTAAATTTCATTTTACTTACTATGGTAGAGATGGTCATGTCATAGAGTTTTGTTATAAACTAGCTAAACAAGAAAAGACCCAAAGAATGCTAGCTAGAACATGTAACAACCAAGCGAAACTTGTTGCATGTGCCAAACCGAATGTTAGACACTTGCATCCAGCTGCAATGAGTAAAAACATGCAAAATTTGCTCCCAAACCTACTGTTTTTCATGCTACTCATAACACACCTCGTAGTTCAGTAGTTGGGAACAAGAATTCTCAAATTTTGACTCAATAAAACAGTTGTTTTATCACAGCTTTCATGTGTTATTCCTAATGGATATTGCGTGACTCAGTACTAGATTTCAAAATGCTTTTTGAATAACCCCAGTATTGAGTCATCGACGTATTGTGCTTATACGTAGGTTACATGCCTGAGAAAGGAGGACTTTTGCCTTGTAGATTCAGGTTGTTCACATCATATGACAGGTAATAAAGCACTACAGGAATTGCACAAACAATTGTCGGCCTTGTAGCCGTCGGTAGGCTCCAGTAACCGATGACTCTAGAGTAAGACCATCGGCCTACCGACAGCCATAGCCGTCAAATCTAGCTCGATGTTCTTATCCACTTAGAGCTATTGGGACCGACGACTTTATTGCTTTAAAGTCCTCAGACAGCGTACCCCGACAGCCTTACTACGAAAACGCATATGACCGTCGGCCGCGGTAGCTCGATGGTCATAATGCAATAGAGCCGTCGACCCGCGTGTCTTGACATCTTTAATGCGTTATAAATTCATCGGCGCCCACGGGAACCGATGGCCATATAGACGCCACGTATGCCCTCTAGCGGACCTATAGCCGTCGGTTTGAGAGGTAAACCGACAGGCATATAGATGAAACATATGTGCTCTAGCTGACTGAAGCCAACGAGTATAATATATGGGCAGTAGAGCTGAATTCGGAGCTCGCCGGGCCTAGCTTATGGTCGTCGGCCACATTGGTGAAACCGACGATTCTATTTACGATCGTTGGTGTACCAAGTGGACTGACGTTTATAAGTATGCTCATCGGCCGATCGACATTTATAGTTTTGTTGTCGTCGGTTCCAAAAAACTGACGACCTTAGTCGACTTAAAATCGACAGCCCCGATGATTTTACTGTAGCCGACACTAGTTTGCCCAATTCTTGTAGTGAAGAATGGTTCTCCCCCTTCTCTTTTGTGTCATGTGTAGAGAAGTTACTTTTGCCAATAATTGTTCAACTCTTATAATTGTTAAGAGTTCGGCTAGAGTTAATAATCACTACACTTTATAAGATGTGTCACTTGTTAAGAATTTGGAATACAACTTGCTCTCAATTTTACAATTGGTAGATAAAAATCTTGAAATAACTTTCACTAAAAATTTCTACAAGGTTCTAGATTCAAGTGGTGAATTTATATTTAACATGTCTCGTTCTGGAAGAGCTTTTAAAGCTGATTTTGGTATATCAAACACTAAGCATAGGTGTCTAGTGTCTAATGAATCAAAATACTTATATTTTTGGCATCGTAGACTTGGTCACGCTGGCTTTGATCATCTCACACGTGTTAGTGCTCTTGACCGCATATGTTGGCTGTCTAAGCTTAGAAGGTACAAATAAATTGTTTGCTCTTCATGTAGACATGCTAAGATGGTTGTATGTTCACATGCTCCACTCACAATGATCGTGACAACAGCACCGACACAAATTTGACACCTTGACACTGTAGGTCCCTCTCATGTTCAATCTTTTGGAGGTAAATATATGTGTGCTTATAATTGTTGATGACTATTCTAGATACTCTTGGGTTTATTTTATGGCATCTAACAATGAAGCTTTTAGTCACTTTAGAAGTTTGGATCTTAGACTTTCACTTGACCACCCATGATTATTAAAAGCAATTAGAAGTGATAATGGAACCAAATTTAAAAATCAATCATTTGATCACTTTTGTGCTGAATATGGAATAGATCATCAATTTTTTTCATCATATGTACCCAGCAAAATGGTGTCGTGGAGAGGAAGAATAGAAACTTAGTAGAGATGGCTAAGACTATGTTTGATGAATATCAAACTCCTAGAAATTTTTGGGCAGATGCAATTGCAACAACTTGTTATGTCTCAGATCGAGTTTTCTTGCGTGCTAAGCTAGGAAAAACACTATATAAACTTCGGTTTGGACATAAGCCTACTGTCACACAATTTGTGGTCTTTGGTTGCAAATTTTTTGTTAAGAAACATTGTAATCTTGATAAATTTGAAGCTAGATCTGTTGATGGCCTGTTTCTTCATTACCCATCACATACTGGAGGCTACAGTGTGCTTTTACTTGACACTAACAAAATTGCGGAGATTTGTGAGGTTTCTTTTCATAAATCTAGCTCCGGTACTAACTCTAATATTTCAAGTCAAGTTGCATATCCGCAGGGAGGGAGTATTTTCATTGAAGATGAGGAGGAAGTGGTGTTGCTGCTCAAAAAAAATCAGCAGCTAATGACATCATTCTAGTTCCTGATTTTGATTCACAACCAACACCAACGACTTCTACTACTGGTCCAGACCATCCTCAAGCCACAAGCTCTTCGATTTGTGATGAACATGAAGAACAAGAATATTGTGAAGTGTATACTTCCCTCCGCGTCCTCAAAGGACACCCTCCACAACAGAATATTGGAAGCTTGCATGAACGGGTCACATGGTCCAGGTTTTTCGATCCAAACTCTCATGCCCGTTCTGCTTTGGTTGCTTCTTTTGAACAAAAATATATATCGCACACACTTACTAATGAATCTTGGATTATTGTGATGCAAGAAGAGGTAGAAAATTTTGAAAGAAATAATGTTTGGACATTAGTTCCTTCACCTAATGATCACACATTAATAGGAACTAAATGGGTGTTCAAAACAAACAAAGTCAGGATGGGGTCGTGGTTAGGAATAAAGCTAGGTTTGTTGCTCAAGGTTTCACACAAGTTGATGGTTTAGATTTTGATGAAACTTTTGCTCATATTGCAAGATTAGAACCCATAAGAATTTATTAGCATTTGTTGTATCTCAAGATTTCAAGTTATATCAAATGGATGTGAAAAGTGCTTTTCTTAATGGCTACATATATGAGGAGGTTTATGTTACGCAACCACCCGGTTTTGAAAATCTAAATTTTCCTAATCAAGTTTACAAACAAACCGTCCAAAGCTTCGTACGATCTTAAACAAGCCCTAGAGCATGGTATGTTAGGTTAAAAAAATCTTACTTCAAAAGGGGTTTATCATGAGAAAAGTAGATAAAACTCTATTTGTGCTTAAGCATGGCAACGACTCACTTTCGTTCAAGTGCATATGGATGATATTATCTTTGGTTGTGCTTCTCATGATCTTGTGTCCTAGTTTTCATATATGATTAGTTCAGAATTTGAGATGAGTATGATGACAGAACTCAAGTACTATTGAAGGATGCAAATTAAGCAAATCAAGGAGGGAACATTTGTGCATCAACGAAGTATAAGAAATATCTCCTTAGGTGCTTCAACATGGAAAACATCAAGCCTCTTCGGGCGCCAACGGGAACAACGACGACACTCAAACTTGATATCGATAGTGTTCCGCTGTTTTGTGATAACACTAGTGCCATTTGCATTGCTAAAAAACCGCGTGCAACATTATAGAACAAAGCACATTGACATCAGGTATCACTTTCATCGTGATAATGTTGAAAAGGGAAACATTGTGCTTCACCATGTAGACACCGAACAATAATTGGCTGACATTTTTACAAAACCTTTGGATTTCACTCGTTTTTCAATCATTCAAAGTAAAATAGGGGTTATGCATCCTCATGGCTTAAATTGAGGCAGAGTATTACAACTTGGTAAGTCTATGTGTGAATCTAAAATTAAAATATAATAAGAATAAATGTTTTATGCATATATGACTATGTGATTCCTTTTACATGCTGAAAGTTCTTACTACATTACTCGTGTTGTACATTTTGTAGTTTTATCCTTGACAAGTAAGTTATAATTACTTACACTAATCTGGTCATGATTGAACATTCTTGCTGTTTTGAACTTGTTGAATGCTCACAAGTGCTTTTAATCATGAAAAATTAATCAATCAATAGCCCACATGTTGATCTTTTAATAATCAAATGAAAAATCAGAAAACATCAAGAGAATATGCATGCACGACACTTCTTCTTTTGAGATTGCTTATCGTTATAGTTTGATATGAACATGAAAAGAGTTGTGTATGACGAAAACCATGTCCTTAATCTTCTAATTGTCAAATGACATATGTTTGCTTGGTTGGTTAGAACAAGGCAGATGATGCATATAATCTCTTGCAACGTTCATATTATTTAACCTTGTGTTTTAAAAGAAAATAAAAACAACAACATGTGTCATGCTTTTAGGTTTTCAAATAGTTGAGTCTATGAGATCATGACTTGCTTCAATTGAAATTACACTTGATCTTTAGCATGGCTTACACTACTTTATGTATCTCATTGATGTGATAGTGTAAGTTACTTGATAGTATGGCTTGGATGAGCTTTGCTTTATATGTATATGTCATATTACGCTCATAAACAATTCAAATTTCTATTTTGAACCTTGTTGATACTTTATCGAAGGGGGAGAAATATGTCACAGAGTGCAATTCATAAGTGTTTTGCACGATTCTTCTCAGGAGGAGTGAACATCCATAGGTGGAGAATTTTTGGGTTTCTTCTCAATTGATTTTTTTATTTTCAAAAAGGGGAGAAATTTTCTTTTTGCCAGAACTTTTCATGAAATGTGAATGAGCCAGTGTTCGACTTCGTAGTGGTGTTCCGAATGCATTCATTAAGGGGAAATTGTGAGACCTATGTGTGGTTAATACATTGGGAAATAAGCTAAAAGTCATGGTTTATATGAAAAGTTTTTAGTATACCTGAGAATCCCACTTTGGATTGTCCGAACTTGTGGGGACTAGTCATACACGTGAGGTGCACGTATTTTTGTTTGGATTGTCCGAACTTTGCAGCACGTGAGCTGCATGTGAGTCAATACTTTGGACTATCCGAACTTTTCCTTTTATAATGCATAGCGGCTTTTTGGATCGTCCGAACTTTCTTTGTGCTGAAATAATCGTGTGGTTGCTATGTTTTTAAGTTTTAATATTTTAAACATGCTTTACACTTATGAGATGGTTGCTTAGTACTTTTGTACTAAGTTTTGATGTGTTATGGCTGATCATGGTGGATATTATCTTGCTATGTTTGCAACATGGTTATGTGAGGTGCTCACATAACATGTTGTAGTTTTCAAACTAATGCGAGTCATGTCGAGGACTTGTGCTTGGAAAAGTTGCTTGTCTGTTCATGTGCAGGTGTTGATCGAGGTTAAGACATGGTTTGTGACAGTGATCTGTTGAACTAGTCTTAGGGAGAAGATGAGGTTCAACAACCATGTTTGTAGAGGAATTGTGGTTGAGTTGATCACGGGGTCACACAACATGTTTGGGTCAAGGATGATGCATATGAAGGTATCATGGATGTTGTTGGAAAGTGTTTGCACATGTGCAAGGGGTGCATGAACGTGGAAAAATTGTTCTAAGGCGTGGTGAATAGACATGGACGTGAATATATGGCTGAAAAGGTCCAACCGGCTAGATTATACGCTCAGGCTGCAGCTGAGCGATTATGGTTCATTTATGGAAGGTTTCGAGTTTATTTTGTTAGTTTTCATGTTAGTCATGAAGATGAGTTATTTTAGGAATGTCTGGGGCATTCCTAAGTTGTTTGGAAGTCTTAAGATTGCTTCTATCTGCGTATGGAAGAATCTTGAGCAGTTATGGAAAGTTCCGATTGAAACTGGGTAGGCATAGGAGTTCTAGTTAGGATTGGGTTAGCCTCCGGGCTGGTAATATAAGAAAGGGAGGCCAGAGCTCATGGTGCATGACCATGGGCTGTTTCTCTTGTGGTTTTTTGAAAAACTTTGTAGTTTTAGAGGAGCTTTTGTGCCTTGTTCGTCCGACTTGTTTTTGGCAAGTTTTTCTCGTCGGGTTTCTGGATAGCTATACATTAATTCGGTGTTTTAATCATAACTCGGTTTCACAGATCCAATTGTCATGATTATTTTTGTGTTTTCTTCACAAATCAATTATCTATCATCTGTAAAAATTTAACTGTCATTGGTTTTTTGGTTTATGAGATACACGAGTTTCTTTGCAGCGTAGCAGATCTTGTTTTTTGTCTGTCAAAAATAGATTAACCTTTTGCTTAGTGTTGTGATCATAACTTGAGTTTTACTTGATGGTTTTTCATGATTCTTGTTGTGGTCTCTTCATGACTTGATTCTCTACAAGATCTACTATTTTATCACGGTTGAACACATTTAGAATAGTTTCACACACAATTTCTTATTAGATCGATTTTCTACTGAGGGATTTTTGTAGCTTCCGCATAAAAAGTTTTAATCTACCATTCAATCCGTCTTCTGGTAGCTTTTCACGTGCTCTTCGATCCTACACGATCATATAGGTTTGTTACCACTTTGGTGTCACACTCATGGGTCTCAAACCCATCTCCGTTGCTGTACTTTCTATCGCATTACGAGATAGTCCCTCGTAAAGGGATCTTCAAAGATTTATCTAATTGTACGTATGAAATAGTTATCACTTTCAAGTTTCTTATTATTCTGACTGATTTCAAATGTGTCTTGATGATTTTGCATTATCCTTCGAATTGTTCACTTTGACAATCACTTTTGATTATCACAATTCATAAGAATTACCAATAAATATTTCTCAATCACAGGCAAATCCATCAAGATTTTTTGAAGCCATTATGCCTTTGCAGTCATTGTCTGCAATGCAAGATGTTATGCTTTCATGGTTTACCTTTTCAATATGGTCTGTTCGCAAGACCTCCATGATATTGTGCCACCAACAAGAATCAACACATATATACTGTGGCATAGAGCTCATCAACATCAGAGATCAAGTTCAAATCACTATACTCCTCAAGCACGATAGGATGCCCTGTATAATTGCAAGTTGCCTGGACGGGGGTGAATAGGCACATATAAAAATTTAATCTAATTAAATATGCCCAGATCCTAAAGTTTCAGATTTGTCCGAAGCGGGGTCGGTATTGTCCTACAGACCTCAAACATGTCAGAAAGGAAATCTGATTTGTCCGATTTCGTGCGCAGTGGTGCACAGAAAAGGGAACTTTACAAGCATTATCAATTTAAATAACACCCTAACAGTTCTAGAGTTGCAGTAGATGAACTATAGCAATATTGACATTAAGACCTAAATCAGTTGAAGCACTAAACTTGATGAGGATGCTCACAAGCAAGTAGTAAATGTAAGAAGCTGAATGTAAATGAAGGGAAGAAGACGGGGTTTTTCACCGAGTTTCGGTTCCACCAAGGAAACTACACCCCTTTTGAGGAGTTCACAATGGATTAGGCTTTCTCTATCCCTTCCCTCACCAAGTGATCACAAAGATCAAAACTTGATTCTTCAACTATCAATCAAGGGTATTACAAACTTCTCGGGCCTCAAACCACAAGTGGGAGCCCCAAGCGACACCTAGCATTTAGGGTATCAACCCAAGAGTACCACACAAGAAAAGCACAAAACTCAGAAAAATGATCACAATCTCAACCCCAAAACCCTCTCTTATAAAATCTCACTTCCTCTCACTCACTCTTCCCAAATATCCAAATTTTAGGCCAAAGAAGTTGAGGATGGGTTTAGAAGTGCTCTTGTGTGCTTGTGGTGCCAAGGTGTGTTGCTAGAGAATCATTGTTAGGGTTAGAGAGATCAGGACCCCTTTTTTATACCCATGTTGCCAACTATCCTTCAGACACGGCTGAAGTTGTGGGCCCCACTAAAGATACAACTCGATACTTTAGTTTAAATTATTGTGAAAAATCAGACCATGTCGGACATGTCTGAAACCCAACACATGATTTTGGCTAGGTGACATGTCGGAGTCCATGGCTTGGATAAGTCAGGTGTGGACATGTCCGAAGTGTTCGGACATGTCTGACCACCAGCAGAAAGCTAAAGTGGTCGAATTAGACAAGTCCGAACTATTCGGATATGTCGGAGCGCCAGCAGAGAGAATTTTTCAAAGTCTTGGCCATGTTGGACATGTCTAACGTGATCAGATATGTTCAATGGCCAACCGAGAGAGAAAGTGGCCTAAGTCAGATATTCTGGCTCAATCGGATAAGTCTGATTGCCATGAGTGAGTTTTTCTAAGTTTACGCTCACTCATTTTGAATATGCCCGAAAAGCTCTGATATATTTGACTACATAGCACTAGACAATTTAAATTCTACCCGGGACAAAACCATGCATTTCTTAATAGTACGTATGTCCTATACTCAAGAAATGTAAAAATCCCTACATTCTAAGGATTTCTTCATCACTTTTTTCTTTTCTCCTTTTAGAGGGTCACATGACTTATTTTGTGATTAAAATCTACAATAAGGCTCAACCTTTAATTAGATCCTTAATTGTTTGTCATTAATCATCATAACTCACACGGGAGCCTAGATGCACTTTCTATCTCTCACTTTTGGTGATTTATGACCATTAATTAAAGTTTACAATTATGATATAAACATGTGATATTTTGAGTATAATGAGTATATGAGCTTATGAAAAATGACAATGAAAATGAACTCATATATGCATTGTACTCGTGGGGTGCCTATATGCAATTTTGTGATCAAGCAATAACTCACGATGAAAATATGACAAATAGAAATCAAATGGGATCACATAACCATCAAAATATCACAATAAGAATCCACAAAGGTACCACGAATAGAGACATAAAGGTCCACATGTAAAGGTATTACAAGTCCACGTGTTTAAAAGTAAAAGAAGATACAATAGTCTGCTCCCCTTTGGCATCAAGGCATAAAAACGAAAAAAAAGAGACAAAGACCTAGAAAACTAGTCTTCATCCCTGCTAGACTCACTCTCGCTAGGCTCAGCTTGGCTCAATCGATGTACGAATACTTGTCTGGAAGCGTTCACTCCCGGCTCACACATGCAGTGCTGCAGTTGGTTAAGGTTCTCCGCTGCCGCCTGCGCAATCGCTGCCCTCGCTGGCTTTCACCGCTCACCCTCGTTCCTGGCCAAAGAATGGCTCATGGAGGAGTACTTGTGCACCTGCAGCAGTACGGACACCAACATCGGCAACAAGGAGTGTGTGTCATGCCAGATCTACGTGTCCCTCAGTGTCGGTGCAAACTCAGCCGTGTGCCAAATCCATAGCTTTCTTAAAGCCACCAGTATCATCAATCGCCAAGTCTCCATGCCACAAGCGGATTCGAGTTTCCCCATCGTCCCGATCTGCCCGCCTTCACCGGCTGGTTGCACAACGTAGTTTCCATCGCTGCAGCCACCTACTTCAGGGGCAGGTCTAGATCATGCAGCAAATGATGCTGTCAGCAGAAACTAGCTCGCCGGCATCGAACTCACTTGCTCACCTGCGACGCAGTAGACAGAGATGAACACTCAATTTTTTTTCAGCCGCTCAATGTGCAACAATTTAAAGTACAACCATGCCGAATAAAACACAACACACTACGGGGAGTGGCGGAGCTATTCCCAATCCCTCCAGCATCTTTGCCATGCTCACCACGACGAGGTCACCATGCCACAGCACGCACGACACGGACGCACATGCCACGATGCGAACAGACTTTCATCGTGGCCACTACTCTTAGACGATGTGCTTGGATGGATATGATTTTCCATGCCGAGCTCTACGCTATGGACATAACAAACACAGGATCACCGAATGCAATCACATTTCACCCCCCAATTCTGATGTTTCTTCTCAATCTTGACAACACCCATCTTGTCGCGAAGTTCACAGAATCTTTCTCGTGCCAATGGCTTAGTCAGAATGTCGGCAATCTGCTCCTCAGTGCGAACATGTTCGATGACCAGCTTCTTGTGCTTGATGCACTCCCGAATGAAGTGGAACCTAACATCAATATGCTTGCTTCAATCATGAAATACGGGGTACTTACTGAGTGCTATGGCCGACTGGCTGTCCATTTGCAAAGTCTAGGTTGTGTACTGCTCGCACTTCAACTCAGAGAGCAGCCATGCCAACCAAATGCCCTGACAGGCTGTCATCGTCCCCGCAATTTATTCTGCCTCGCAGGAAGACAACGTGACAACCTTCTGCCTCTGAGATTGCCAAGTCACCGGACTTGATCCCAGTTAGAACACTACACCCATGGTGCTTTTCCTTGTGTCGATGTTGCCCCCCCCCCCCCCCCCCCATGTCGGCGTTGCTGTAACCAAGCAGACCTTGCTCTTTCCCGCCACGCTAGTAGTGACACCCAAAGTTGATGGTGCTGGCCACTTAGCGTAGCAGCCACTTCACTGCGTTAAGGTAATCAGTGGTGGGTGACTCCATGACACGACTTACATATCAAACGGGAAACACAATCTCTAGTCTGGTGTGCACCAGGTATCGCGGACAGCCGATGAGGCCTCGATACTCCATGGCATCAATCGGAGGCGCCAAACTTGTCTTGGATAACTACAGTCAATGTTCCATCACACTACTACAAAAGGCATTTTTACAGGCGCCTCAATTTTTCAAACACAGGCGGTCCTTAAAAATATGAGACTGTGATGACGAATGATATAATAACCGCCTGCGATGAAAGAAAAACATAGGCGGATTTTAAAAAACAACCGCCTGGGTAAATACTCGATCTTCTCACGCGGTTATTACTTAAGATCCGTCTGCAATAAAATAACATCACAGGCGGATTTTAAGAAACAACCGCCTGGGTAAATACATAATCTTCACACGCGGTTCTTAATTAATAACCGCCTGTAATGTAATAAACTTCACAGGCAGTTCTTCATTAACAACGGCCTGAGAAGATCATGTATTTTCACCGGCAGTCATTGTTTAAGAACCGTATGTAGTTGTTCAATTATCACAAGCGGTTTTCATTGAAATTACAGGGATGTAGTCGCTGCAATTATCACAACTGTATGTAGTCATTGCAGGGAAAATTATATCAGGAAAAAAACACAGATGAGCGGATACTAGTACAGTAATGCATTATAGGAAATGCTCGATCACCAGTGAGGCTGGCTAAATTGTGATAATACACCATCAGAGGCTTTACAATTGTTCAAAGATAACATATTTACACACTGAGCACAAGTTTAAGTGAGTCTCTCTCTGCAACAGCTGCAAACAACGATGATGAAGCGCCCTGTCAAGTAGAAAACAAAAATCATGCTACATTCATTGTAGATCGACAATGAAGCTCCCATCAATCAATCTACAGTGTACCGTCCTGCTTGCTCCCGAAGACGTCTATCATATTCCACTGGATCCTGAAAATATTGACATTATTTAAATTAACAAATGTCGAAGGAGGAATGAATAACCTACATTGGTCACTAAGTCAAAGTGTCATCTAACCTTGATAAGTAGATTATAGCAATCATTTTCAATATCGAGCACATTTGGCTGATGCAGCAAACGCTGAACTTCAAGTAGTATAGTTTTGATTGTAAAAGCACTGCACCACCCCTACGAAATATAATTTAAGCAATATAAGAAACTAGTTCAAATAAGTTCGACAACAATTAAGTAATAATTATATGAGCAAAATAGGTCTATCTTACAGTCTCTTGATCAAGAATCCCGATGCAGAGTGCTCCCGAACGATGGACATTTGGGTGGAAGCACCCACTTGGAAAGGCGCATCTAGGAGGCACCAAGGGATAGACCTCAGAGAAGGAGATTGTCAGGGGGTAGTAACAATCTTCCTATTCAATCTGCAAAAGAAATTTATTAATAGGAGGACGATGGTTAAACTCATATTGTGCTTGTTCTTCATGACTTACCCCTTCTTTACCGGGGACGATGCACTACCACTTCAATAAATCTCCCGATTCAGGCTTCGCAGAGAAACCCAACGCAGAGAAATTGAAAATACCAAAAACAAACAAGACGGAAAAACAAACTACAGTTAAGTTCATCAGTCCATTACAGATACATATGTATATACAACCATGCGACCGGTGTGCCATATGTACATACATGGGGATGGTTCTTGCGCCACGCCAAACGCTCCTCCTTCAATCGGCTACACGCCCGAGACATCATTATCTGAAAGACCAAACTTCAAAATTATTGAGTCCGAACGCATATGTACACAAATGCAAAAGGACACAATCCATATACCAACACACAAAACTGTCAGCTTATGAAAATATACAAAGAAAAAGGTAGCATGCAATGCATAGTAAGGAAACTATGCAAATTTACTTAGGTACCTCGTGGCGCGATGTGGGACTGGGCAGAGGCGTGCCTCCGCGGGGTCTTTATATAGGTGTCAGTTTTTCATAGGCGTTTTTTAAATTTTTCATAGGCGGTTGGTACTTAATAACCGCCTGAGAAGATGTTTATCTTAGGCGGGTTTTACTTACCGTCCGCCTCTGATGCTACTAAGCTCCTGTCAAGCTATTCCCTGCACAGCAAGCTATTGTAGATGTAAGTAACACCCGTGGCTCATCATTTGAATTGTTGAGAGCATCAATTTGAAGCCTGACGATCCTTGGAAGGATTTTCCCATCCATTTGAACGATTTCTTTCCCTCCTGTCCATTTGAAAACTTAGGAAGATGCTCATTTCTCAGTTTTAATGCCTAAATATATTGACTAAAAATCAGTACTCACTTTCTTAGTGCTTCACACAAGCGAGTAAGCGAACAACTTCAATCACAAATCTTGTTTTTACACTTTCATAGAGATTTAACCTTAATCTTTCAAGCATAGATTTATCAAATAAGTGAAGCTTCCTTATCACACATGTTAATGGCAGTTATAAGTGAAGGATGTGTCGAAGCTAACGAAATCTGAATCGGACTGAAGATAAAGAGATCCTGCATATGAGTGGCAATATTTAGGTTAAACATCGTGAAGGCTGTCATCATAGCTTCATGCTGTCTAACCTGGACATTATAACTCATATGCAACATCTCTTTGTCTTCAATCCCATTGAGATTTCATTAGCTTCGACACACCCTTCCCTTGTAACTGCTATTAACATGTCTGATGAAGAAGCTTCAATTATTAATAGATCCATGCTTGAAAGATTAAGGTAAAATTCCTATGAAAATTGTAAAAACAAGATTTGTGATTGAAGTTGTACGTTTCGTCGCTTGTGTAAAGCACTAAGAGAGATGGTACTGATTTGTAGTCAATATATTCAGCCATTAGAACTGATAAAGTAGCATCTTCGTAAGTTATCAAAATGGAGAGAAGAGAAAGAAATCTTGCAGGGCTTGTTTGGGTGTACTCCTATCCAAACAAGCCCTCAAATGGACGAGAAGTATCGTCAGACTTCAATTGAAGCTTTTAACAATCCAAATGATGAGTCTCGAGTGTTACTTGCATCTACAAGAGCTTGTTGTGAAGGGATTAGCTTGACAGGAGCTCGAAACAGAAGCTGAATTTAATAATGTTCGAAACATGCTATCTAAAGCTGAAATAGAACATTGTTCAAAGTTGATTTTAGAAGATACGAATATATACAATATATATCATCTCGCATTGATATATACATTTTTTCTAGCATTGACATCTTCTCGCATATAGGGTTTCAAATTCTTTTTAATGCTTCTCTCTACGCGCTTGATGTTTTCTGGTTCGGTGAAAAGGTACATCTCTTCATATTGACTATATTCCTCTTCATTATCTCCCACATACTGCTATGGCAAAGCCTGATCGTGACTTCAACGGGAATACACTTCTGTTAAATTATGATGTGGTGCAAGTTCTTCAGATCATTGATAATGATTATGAAGATTATGAAATAGACCACATCACACCTGAGGGGATCGCGACTCTGGGGCAGGCTGTCAACCAAATAATCTTTTGGCACCGACGCGATATCGTGTTGGACGATGAGCCAATTTCTAGCGCCGTCGCATCTCCAAATACTGTAACCCCATCTTCTAAGGCAAAAGTGCATGAAGATCCACTCCCAGTCCAGGAAGATCAACTCCCCCTATGTCTCAGCAAGGATGATAGTAACCTTGCTAGTAAAGATATCCAAGAGCAACAAGTTGGACAACAGCTTCAAGCGGAACCAGAGCAAGCTGTTGCTAGTAAAGAGCAACTAGTTGAGCAACAGTTTGAAGTAGTACTAGAGCCAGCTGCTGGGAGTAAAGAGCAATCAGTTGAACAACAGGTTCAACAAGCCAGTGTCCAACTTCCGACGACTACTCCTTATCATTAGTGCCTATCAAAGTTAGCCCATACGAAAATAAGAAACCTTCATCAGAAGTGTCAAAATATTTGGAAACTATGAAGGAAAATATTATGAAATCGAGTGCATCTCGTTCTTCCCAGGAGCCAGAATTAGGAAATATCGAGGAGTGAGAAGAAGACGGCGTCATATATAATCAGCGGACGGCTTTAGTTAAACCAGGAGTTCCAATATACAAGCTTGAGGATGTTCCTCCTAAATTTTAGAATGGGAAGCCGTTCATGATATCCGTACAACTTAGCAAACAACCCCTCCCGCTCAGAAGAATGCATGAGTGGTACATCCTTACCAGCACAAGATATGGTCTTAATTGTGTCACATTTCGTATTCCAAAACAAGCATTCTGGAGCACTGGAGAAGATAGACGAGTCATTTTATTTGAAGAGTTGCGTCCCCTTTTGCATCGAGGCATGCTCAAAATCAACCTGCTACTCGTCTGGTGCTTGTAAGTGCTCTAATATTTTGTATTTGCTTTTCTTACTACACGCATACGCATTTTCTGATATTATAACAATTCTGGACTTCTTCAATTGGATGCAATACATGGATAATGAAAAGTTGGCGCGCAAGACAGGTATCCTTGACCCTACTAGGATTGCAAAGGCGCTATTCAATGTCCAGGCAGATCAAAACTCAGAACAGTTCAAGCACATGAAAAAATAAAGATTTTTAAAAAGAAATCGCAAAACTTAAGAAGGATAAAAGGACAAAAGTTGCAGCTTACATAGGACATGCAGTGTTTTACTTTGTCAAGGACGGCAAGGACCTTGTAAAGGCTCTGTACAACTTCGAGTAAGTTCGACACATGACATTGAAATAGCAGTTATTGGTAATTATTAACACGTGTGTTTGTGTGTTTGCAGTGATCACTACATAATGATCTTCATCAAGCCAACGCAGGGAAAGGCAACAGTCTTGGACTCGGCCGATTTCCCACCAGATCGTTACAAATATTTCCTTTCCATTTTGAAACTGTACGTTTATTCAATAATTTTAATTTACACACATTCAGAACGTGTTGACAAGTTTTATATGACATTTCTTGTATTACAGCGCTTGGCGGTTTTACGCGAAACAGCTTGGCGGTGAGAGACCTTCCAATACGAGTGCATTGGACATTAAAACGTCTAATGCTTGTCCGAAGCAGCCTGCTGGGAGTGTCTTATGCGGGTATTATGTATGTGAGCATCTTCGGACCGCCGACGCATATAGAGTGAATCATGAGGATGTAAGTTATCCTTAATGTCGATACCTTATTTTCTTACTTTTGAGTTTCATTTTCATTGTAACTAGCATAGTTTAATACTTATATTCTCTGCTGTTCAATATTACTAGAAACATTATTTTCATATTTTGATTCCAACTTCAAAATTCAATTGCTCATAGTACAACTGCTCCAAAAATACCAACTAAATTCCTGTATACTCTCACTTTGATCTATACTTTGAGATTGTTCAAACCAACACATTCTAAACCTTGTTATATGTTATATTGCAGCACACGAAGAATCTGAACGAAGAATGGTCGGTTTGTAGAAGTATTCCTGATGGAGGAGCCGACAGGATTGCTTCTGAACTCTGTCAGTTCATTCGTCGCGAAATTTTGCACAAAAAAGGGAAGTTCTTTGATGAGAATGGTGCAGCAGCTGATGTGCCAGAACTTTGCGACTATGCCAATAGAAACGGTTTTTAGTGAAAACTTGTAAACTATGAGATGAATTGTATGTGTAACTTGTACATATGTATATTGTTTTAGTGAAATTGACTTATGTGATGATAATATTATTGACTTTTGTTCTGTGATGAAATTGTTGATGTTCGTTCTGTGATTATATTGAATTGACCTGGAAATTAGAAATCATAGCAGTAGTACTGCATAGGTTATACCTTATCACAGGCGGTTATTAACCAACAGCTAGGCATGCCTGTGAAAAACAATTATCACAAGCGGCTAGATACAGGTAAAGAACCATCTGTGATAACCTAATTATCATAGGCGGTTACTGTTATGGTAGAAACCGGCTGCGGTAAAAGGTCTTCACAGGCAGCTTGATGTAGGTCAACATCCGCCTATGATAACACCATTATTACAGGCGGTTAGTTATGCTGCAAGACCCGCCTGTGATAAGACAATTATCACAGGCGGATATATATGCTGAACCACCCGCCTGTGATAACTTATATTCACAGGCGGCTAGCATAAGTAAAAACCGTCTGTGATGTTTCTTCACAGGCGGTATCACTTCTCCGCCTGTGAAGTTGCGGATTATCACAGGCTCTTCGTTTCAGGCGGTTTTAAAAACCGCGTGTGATAATAGGTTTGGAGCCGCCTGCGATAAGGCTTATTGTAGTAGTGTCAGAGTATGGCATGGGTTGCAGCTTTCCAGGCCCACGCATTCTAGAATCTTGCGCGTGTATGCCTCCTATGGCACGCTTATGCCATTTCTTCCCTGCTTCACTTCAATACCAAGATAAAAACTGAGTAAACCTTAATCACTCATTTTGAAGCGGGTACTCTTATGTTGTTTCAACAAGCCGATCTTGATATTTTCTGGTGATGATGAGGTCATCCACGTTGACTCCCACCAGCAACCATTTCGCGCCCTTGCCACGAGCGTACACGGCATGTTCCAACGTCCTGCGGCTGAAACCAAGTGCCAACAGCATCTTGTAAAGCTTCATGTCCACGCTCACGGTGCCCGATGAAGTCCATAGAGTACCTTGTCAAGACACAACACCTTGTCTTCCTGCCCTTTGATGATGAAGCCAGGAGGCTGACGAACATACACCTCCTCGGTGAATTCTCCATTCAAAAATGCGAAACTTCACGTCCATGTGACAAACGTGCCATCCCTGGGCAGCGATTGTGAGCAGCAACCGTATGACTCAATCCTCATGAAGGCCACAAATACTTCATGCAAATTCACCTTCTACTGCTGGACATATTCTTTTGCTAACCGCGCTTTGTGCTTGATCACCTCGCCGGCGCATTCTTCTTCAATTTATAGACCTATTTCAATCTGATGGGGTGGTGTCCAGGAGGATGTGACACCAGCCGCCACATCATGTTGCTCTCAACGGAATCAATCTCCTCCAGCACTGCGCTATGCCAGGGTTGAAGTCGCTTAGACTCGGCGAAGGTGTCTGGCTCGTCCACCGCCTGCAAGTGGAGCGCGGCCCCCAACTGGCACGCGGCAAGCCGTGGTCAAACGGCCTCACTGAGGATGTTGTCGATGTGTCGATACCTCAGCTCGACATCATCGGTGTCAATGTCCAGATAATCACCTGCATTTGCCGGTGGTGACATGAACTCAGGCTGAGGAGGTGGCGTCACTGCTGGTGCAGGTGTGTCGCCAGTGATGCAACTGGCGTAGTAGGCGATACATCCAGCGCACCTTCCTGTGGTGCTGGCATGTCCAAGTACTCGAGGGCACTTTGTAGAGTGTAATACTCCACAACATGATCTACGCCGGATCCCATGTTCTGCTCCTCTCAATTCCATGACAACGGCTCGTCGAAGACCACATCCCTGGACACGATGATGAGCCCTGGGCTGGATCAAGAAAGCACCAAGCCTTGGCACCCTGCTTGTAGCCGATGAAGACCATCAGCACACCACAATCTTCGAGCTTCTGAAGGTGTGGCTTCGTTTCCTTGATGTATGCCACACATCTGAACGTCAGGAGGTGGCGGATGTTAGGCTTGCGACCATGCCAGACTTCGTTCGGGGTCGCACGGTTGACAGCCTTGGTGGGCGCCCAATTTAGCAGGTACACAACTGTCGCTATTGCCTCTGCCCAGAGGATGGCCAGCACATTTCGGCTCTTGAGCGGACTCCTTGCCATGGTTAATATGGATTGATTTCTCCTCCCGACCATTCCATTTTGTTGTGGGGTATACGGTGTGGTGTGCTGTCTTCCAATGCCACACTCAGCACAGTACATCTCAAACTCAACGGAAGAGAACTCCCCGTCTGGAACTTCTTCAACACAGCAAGTGTGTCTCTCTTGGCAGACAGCAGAACGAGCCACATGTATCTACTTTTGTCATCGACAAGCAGGAGGAAGTACCTTCTATTCCCAGGCATCACCAGCAATATCGGACCACAGAGGTCTCCATGGACCAAATCAAGGTGGCCCTCTGCTCACCACTAAGCCTGTGCCTGGAATGGATTTTGCTTTGTCTTGGTGGCGACACAGTCAGTGCAGTGCTAGTGGACATGCTCGATATGAGCCATGCCTTGCACCATTCTCAGCTACTTCAGCGCATCAAAACAAAGATTGCCGTACCGTTCATGACACAGCCATGCGGCTTCCGAGGCTCGGGCAGCCAGGCAGAGCGACTTCCCGATTTTCACTCACAGCAGGTACAGTCGGCTCCCCGACCGTTGCTCCCATGCGATCAACCTCCCTTCACAATCACAGATTTGCAGAATGTCGCATCGCGCACGGAAGTCACAACCTCCTTCGTTGAGTTGGCCAAGAATGATTATGTTGGTGGTTAGCCTTGGAATGAAGTACACCATTGTTAGCGGGAGGTGTTCTCCGGTTGTCCCTTCGAATAGCATTGTCCTGGGCCCTTCGATGTTGACTTCTGAGCCATCGCCAAACTTGATAATGCCACCGACGCATGTGTCTATGTCGACGAAGTCCCGGTGGCAACCTGACATGTGGTTGATTGCCCTGCTGTCAAGATACCACAGCGAGTCATCTCGCTCATTTTCCTCATCGAGCTGGACGATGACCTTTTCCTCGACGATGTGCATAGTTCGGTGACCCTGCCGAGTCTCGCCATGCTCGATGGGAAGTGGCAAGGGCGGGAGAGGAGAAACCCAAGACATTAACAATGTGAGCTTGTGTAGGACCGAAGAGCACGTGAAAATCTACCAAAGGGGGCAGTGAAGGGTAGATGAAAACTTTTTCAACGGAAGCTAAAAAAAACCCATCAGCAGAAACCAATCTGTTAAAGAAATCGTGTGTGAGATTGATTTAAAAGTGTTTAACCGTGATAAAAATATTAGAGATTGTATATAACCATTTCATGAAGACATGACAACAAGAATCACGAGAAAACATCGAGTAAAACTCAAGTTATGACCAAAAGTCTGAGCAAAGGTCAATCTGTTCTAACAGAAGAAAACAGATCCGTTATATTGCAAAGAAACTCGTGTAACTCAATAACCATGAAATCAATTACCATGCATATGATAGAGCATCAATTTTTTAATACAACACAAAAAGAATCACTTTGATTGGATCTATAAAACGTGAGTTATGAACAAAACATTGAAGCAATGTCGGGCTGTGCAGAAACTCAACGAGAAAGACCTGACGAAAACAAGTTGGACGAACAAGGCACAAAAACTACTCTAAGCTACAAATTTTATTCACCATAAACAAAAGAGGAGCAGACACAAGTCATCTTTTTATGAGCTGTGGCCTCCCTTGCTTATATAACCATCACTAAGGCAACTTCAATCCATCTAGGACTATCTACTCCTACTTGGATTTAACCAAAAAATTTTATAACTGCTCAAGACTCTTCCGTACATAAATATAAGCAATATTAAGGCTTCTAAATACCTTAGGAACATCCCACAAATTCCTAAGACAAACTAACTTCGTGATCAACACAAAAACTAACCAAAACAAAGTCGAAACCTTCCATATATGAACTATAACTACTCAGCCGCAGCTTGAGGTATAAACCAGCCGGTTGGACCTTTTCGGCCATATCTTCACGTCCATAACTCTTCACTACACCTTGGAACAATGTTTCCATGTCCATGCACCCCTTGCACACGTGCAAACACTTTCCAACTATGTCCATGATACCTTCATATGCATTGTTCTTGACCCAAACATGTTGCATGACTTCCCGATCAACTCAACAATAATTCCTCCCGAACTTGGTTGTCGAACCTCATCTTCTCCATAAGACTGGTTCAATGGATCATCATCGCAAGCCATGTCTTGACCTCAAGCAACACCTTCTCATGAATAAACAACAAAATCTTTGGAGCATAAGTCCTCGACTTGACTCTCGTTAGTCCGATAACCACAACACCTTATGTGAGCACCTCACATAAGCATGTTGCAATAGCAAAATAATATCCACCATGATCTGCTGAAACACATCGAAAACTTAGTAAATGAACACTAAGCAAGCTTCTCATAAACCAAAAAGAAATATTGCAAGTTAAAATATAGCAGCCGCACAAATATTTGAGCAAAAGTAAGATCGAACAATTGACTGTGGCCTAGAGGGGGTGAATAGGCCTTTGAATTTTTTCCTAAAACACTTAGCAGACTTGTCAAATATAGAAAGGCCGAACTAGTTCTGTGTAGGGTACGGACTAGTCTGGTGTTATCTCCACACTTGCAAAAACCTAAATATTTTTGGTATTTTCTCGAGGTTGTAATGCAGCAGAATGTGTACTCTACTTTAGAGTGATTAGCAAGTCTATATGATATCCAATTTACATTAAGATCAAAAGTTTAATGGAGAATACGAGAATGATCAAGTTTTTCCCTAACTAGTTGCAAATATGAAAAAAGTAAATGAGAGGCACAAGACGTGGCGATTTTTACCGAGGTTCAATCCCACAAAAGGGATATATGTCCTCGTTGAGGAGCTCACACAGAGTCGGGTCTCAAACAACCCTTCCCTCGTCAAGTCACCACAAAGGCTGACTTGATCTCCACTATCAACAGGGTAATAACAAAGTCAATGGGGCAACCTCACAAGATGAGGGCTTCCATAAGATTACAGCAAGAGAATTGATCAAACACACTCGAATGATGTGCCAGAAACAACAAGAGTGTGAGAGAGATCAAACCCAAGAGCTCAAGATTGCATAGAACGTTGCTGTCCCTTTCCCAAATCTCAAATCCCAAAGGTTGAACATTTAGGGCCTTAGGCGTGTGGAGAGGATTGTTTTTTTGCTCTTGGGAGCTGTGACGGCGCTAGGTTTCTAGGTTGGTTGCTATGGGTGTTGATGGTCCTTAAGTGGCAAATTTTGACCGTCAATTCACCTCATAATGTGCAAAAATAGAAACACAATTTAGTGGAGGGTTAAAAACTAGACAATTCCACAAGTGTTGGTATCTATTTTTATGCAAGTGAATTTAGACCCAAAATACCAAAACATGCATGGAGTAATCCATAAAATTTGATTTTGACAAATCAGGTGATGCCACATGGCACCACATGTATCAAATGGCCTACAAACAGAAGTATCCAAGGCCATCCATTGGTGTACACCATATATAAGTTAATAGAACCAACCTGGAACCCACCTCAAGAAAGCACAGGCCGTTTGGATCCAGGACCAGGTCGGCCAACCCCTTCCTAGCGCCAAACTTGGTCAGCTTCCACGTGTTGGCTCCTCCGGGCTTGAAGAAGTCAGTGGTGACTGATTCACATTCAATTGGTGGCGGGAACGAACCCTTTCTCCACCTATAAATAGCACCCCACACCTCACTTCACACACACACCAAATGTTGAGAATAGAACACCACTCCTAAGGTTTAGCGTAGTCCTAGAGGCTACCAAGTAGAAGGAGAGTGTGGTGAAGAGTTTAGAAGAAGGAGGCTCTAGTTTTTCAAGTCCCTCTTCTACACCTGTACCCCTACACAAGTGTTATTCAAATCAAGTGAGCCTTTGTGAATCCATTTCATGTATGATTTCCAATTTAAGGTAGTTTGCACAAGTAATTACTTGTGGGCTCATTGCTTTAATTTATTAGAGGCTCTAGTTGTAGCTTTGTGTTCGAAAACATAGATTGTGATTTAGAACGTAAGTGTGATTCTTAGGTTAGAAATCACCAGTGAATGTCTCGTAGACTCACAGATTGAAGAGGTAGGCAGTAGGTGGTGACAACCCTATCTGTCCTTAGTAATCCTCCATGTTCGGCTATGCCATAGGCTCTTGGCGAGACTTGTCCTAGTGTTGCTATGGGTAAACCCATGCCCGAAGCAAGCAGCTACCGCAAAATTCCTTTGAATTATAATTAATACTTTAAATTCCTCTCTCATTCTTGCCTACCAAACACCTTTGTGTCCTTGGGTGGATTAGTTCGTCAGATTAGCACATATGTTCCTTGAATTTGATACCCTTGGGAATACTCTTAAGGGGAAGTGCTACCCGACAGTTTCTGTGCACTTGCGGATTTTTATCTGTGACATAAGAAACGTCAACAAGCATTTCAGGCGCCATTGTCGGGGAATGGTTGCTGTTAATCTTCGAACCTTGTTCACCCTCATATCTATCTTCTTATCTTTTCTTTCCTTTTCTCACCACCACCACATATATGGAGCAACCCATCATTCTTTCATATTCCGCCACAAAGGGGAGGTTCTATGAGCCACCGCTTTCAGCAGAACCCATTTGTTGTACTAGCTATGAACTTCGCCCTGGCTTTATAGCCATGGTTCAGGAACAATCCTTCTTAGGGATGGATTGTAAAAACCCCTACCACCATCTATGAGAGTTCGAACAATTGTGTTCTTGCCTTCTAATCAAGGGTATGACACAAGAAACTCTCAAATGGAAGTTGTTTCTATTTTCCCTCAGGGAAAAAGCCAAACAATGGTAGGACCACAACGGTTGGAAGACAAATGTAAATTTGAATGAATTACGAGACACATTTTGTCTTGCTTTCTTTCCAATTGCTCAAATTGTTTCCTTACGAAAGGAAGTACTATGCTTCCAGCAGATGGAGAAGGAATCCATAGGTGCTGCTTGGGTTATGTTTTCTGTTTTGAGAAATTCCGGTCCAGACTTGTCCATCCCTGATCTGTTGCTTTTGCAACACTTCTACATGGGATGGAACAAAGAGTCTGCCCTACATCTTGACATTACGACTGGAGGATCTTTCCTCCATAAGACGGCAGAAGAAGGTGAGGATCTTCTAGATCAAATTCTAGAAAATTCTTCTTTCATTATGGGTCTTAATCAGCCTCCTCAAGAGGAAGTTGTGTCAAGAACCGAGGATAAACCCATGAAAAAGAATGAACCCACTTCTTGGTTATCTCAACCCTTGCTGAAGGAATCCTATCACGAGCCAGAAACTACGAAGGAAGAAGAAATCCAACCTTCAATGTTTCCCTTTTACTTCGAGGAAGAAATATTTGAAGATTTTGGAAATACCTAGAAGTATTGTTGCCATAGGAAACCATCATTGCCACTAACTCCACCTGGCCCACTTGATGGAGTGTTCATCCAACAGACGGTCAAAGAGTTAACCTCTATTTTAAGCAGGGAATGGACTGTGAAGTTGAGCAATCCCCTGAAATCCTTTGGATTACCTCAACTTTGGCAACCATTCTATGTTTTATTAGAGGGACACCAATGAGGGTCCTATACAAGCCCACTATTGGAACAAATCTCATTTCTGATTCTTGTGCTCTTGCCATTCTAGGCGATGTGCTGTTGGCACCAACATATAATTTCTTTCGAGATTTTTTTGGAAACATCTTTGAAGGATGTGGGGTTTTGCAACAGGTGTCTATAAGACACAAAGATATTGAGGCTGCTAGACTTCCATGTGTTCAAAATCAAAGATTTCGACATATGGATTGGGATTCCGATCAAGAAATTTCTCATGGAAATTCCTTTGGAAGGAAATCTCAAAGTCAAACTTGGAGGGAGAAAATTCTATATTCCTAACCTGTGTTCCAAGAACACATCCGCAGAATCTTCCATCCAAGATGAACCATTAGAGGAGGTTAGAACTCTTCAATTCTTAGAACCCCCTGAAATGGAAGGAGAAGAACATTTCATCCAAGAGGAAGATGAATTTCAGGAGACAATTGAATAGCCAAAAGAAGAGTTCTTCCCAAAACCTCCTGTTGAGCTAAAAATTCTACCTCCAGGCCTATGATATGGCTTTCTAAATGGCGATTTGGAAGCCACCGTCATCATAAGTGACGAACTTTCAGATGATGAGACACTCAAACTCATTGTTATGTTAGAAAAGCATAGAGCTGTTTTGGGCTATTCACTAGAGGATCCCAAGGGGATTAGTCCAGCATTATGCACCCATCGCATTACTATTGACCCAGAGAGTGTCCCCTCAATGGAACCTCAAAGGCGATTGAATAATGCAATGTGGGAAGTTTTCAAGAAAGAAGTCTTTAAAACTTCTGCATGTCGGAATTATCTACCCTATTCCTAATAGTGAATGGGTCAGCCCAGTTCAAGTAGTGCATAAGAAGGGAGGTATGACGGTCGTTCAAAATGAGAAGAACGAATTAATTTCTCAATGAACCATCGCGGGATGGAGGATGTGCATTGATTACCAAAAACTTAACAAGGCCACAAGGAAGGATCATTTTCCACAACCCTTCAACGATGAAATATTATAGCGGTTGGCAAAACAATCCTACTTTTGTTTGTTTGATGGGTATTTGGGCTATCATAAAATCCTAATCCATCCCAACAATCAAAGTAAGACCACATTCACATGTCGCTACAAAACTTGTGCCTACCGGCGTATGTCCTTTGGACTATATAATGCTCCTGCCTCTTTTCAAAGATGCATAATGTCTATCTTTTCCGACATGATTGAGGAGATCATGGAAGTTTTTATGGATGATTTCTCTGTCTATGGGAAAACTTTTTATCATTGTCTGGAAAACTTAGACAAGGTCTTACAAAGATGCCAAGAGAAGGACCTCATGCTTAATTGGGAAAAGTGTCATTCCATGGTCTGTGAAGGCATCGTTCTTGGACACTTAGTGTCCGAGAGAGGGATAGAGGTGGACAAAGCAAAGACTGAAGTCATTGAAAAACTCCCACCTCCTATCGTTAAGGGAATCCGTAGCTTTATAGGTCATGCGGGGTTCTATCAGCGATTCATCAAAGATTTCTCAAAAGTCACTAGACTCCTCACCAACCTCTTAGCAATGGAAGCTCCCTTTGATTTCGATGATAAATTCCTTAAATCATTTGATACACTCAAAAAACCACTCACCTTAGCTCCAATCATTCAACCTCCCGATTGGACGCTGCCATTCGAAATCATGTGTAATGCTAGTGATTTTGCTGTTGGTGCCGTCATAGTCCAAACCAAAAATAAAAAGCATCACGCAATAGCCTATGCTAGCAAAACTCTTACAGGAGCTCAACTCAATTATGTCACAACTGAAAAAAGAGCTCTTAGTTGTAGTTTTTGCTATCGATAGGTTTAGGTCCGATTTGGATGGAGTCAAAGTCATAGTCTACACAGACCATGGTGCCTTAAAGTATTTGCTAACCAAAAAGGATGCTAAACCAAGGCTAATCTGATGGATTCTTATACTCCACGAGTTTGACTTAGAAATCAAGGATAAGAAAGAGGTGAGAATTACATAGCAGATCATCTCTCGCGTATGGAAGTCACTCAAACCATGGAAATTCCTACCAATGACTTCCTATGAGATGATATGCTTCTCAAGATGACTGACTCTCATCCTTGGTACGCGGATATCGTGAACTTCATGATCACAGGATACGTACCGCCAAGAGAAAACAAAAAGAAACTCATCTATGAGAGTCGAATACACCTTTGGGATTACCCATACCTCTATCGAGTTTGTGCCGATGGCCTTCCTAGAAGGAGCGTCCCTATCGAAGGCACCCAGATTATTGAGAAATGCCATGCTAGCCCCTATGGTGGCCATTACAGTGTTTACTGTACACAGGCAAAGATTTAGCAAAGTGAATTATATTGGCCTTCTATGTATGAAGACACAAAAGAAATCATTCTTAGATGCTGGAAATGCCAGAAGCATGGAGGAATTTCTGCTCAGAACGCGATGCCCCTAATATATAATCTCCAAGTGGAATTATTTGATGTGTGGTGTATTGATTTCATGGGACCTTTCCCTAGGTCATATGATTGCGAGTATATCTTGGTGGCCATAGATTACATGTCAAAATGGGTAGAAGCTTTGCCATGCAAAAAATGCTAATTCCAAGCAAGCTAGAAAAAAGTTTCATGAGATCATTTTCCTACGTGTTGGCACTCCCCGTATGGTCATAAGTCATGGAGGGTCTCATTTCATAGATAAGACCTTCCGGAACTTTTTGAGGGAGATTGGTGTCAAACATAACATTGCTACTCCATACCTCCCACAAACAAGTGGTCAAGAAGAAACATCTAATAAGCAAATTAAGAATATTCTGCAAAAGACCGTCTTGGAAATGGGAATGGGATGGAAGCATAAGCTACCCGATGCATTGTGAGCCTGCCATACTGCCTACAAAACTCCCATCGACATGTCTCTATTCCAACTTGTCTATCAGAAGACTTGTCATCTTCCTGTAGAATTGGAACATAGAGCCTATTGGGCCATCAAGTGGTGGAACATGGACCTTCATGAGGCCAAAAAAACCGATTGAAGCAACTTTCCGAGTTGGAAGAGTGGAGAGATAAGGCATAACATAGTGCCAAAATCTACAAGGAAAGAACCAAAAGATGGCACAATAAGAGGATTACACCTAAATAGTTCAAACCTGGAGATAAAGTTTTACTTTTCAACTCTAGGGTTAAATTCTTTGGAAATGGGAAGCTTAGAAGTAAATGGGATGGACCATTCACTATAGTAGAAACCTCATCCCATGGAGCAATCAAACTCCAAGGTGATGATGATCAGCTATTTAAAATGAATGGGCACCGACTCAAATTATTTCTTGAATCCTAGGAGGGGGAGGCAGAAAAAGAAATTGATGTGATAAATCTTAGTGATTTTCATGCCGTTTCTTTAAATTATGTCTAAATTCTCCACGTCCAATTAATGTGCCCATCCAATCAATCATCCATGGGACCCATTAAGCCAACCCACGAAAACCTAGCCCGAACGGAGTCAGGAAGGGTTCAGCCAAACCCTAGGGTCGGTCAACTCCTCCTTTGTGCCATCAGCATTCTGTTTTCTCGTGCGGCTCCCGACATTTACAAACAAGACTCTAAGTGATATCGTATTTTCCCCGCTTATTTATTGACGGGAACAGAGAGGGGAACCTTGCACCATCCACAAAAAAATCCATCTCTTGTTTCTCCCATCCAAGTCATGGCCGACATGAAAATTGTGCCTCATGCCTCCTCTAGCTCAACCTTAAACCTGAGCGGAGACATGCACCGGCCCATGACAAGTCCACCCCCGCTTTAGAGTCTATCATGGCATTAGATGTTGTACCTCTTGCCATGATCCCGCCACCGACAATGACTCCACGTAGGCGTAGCACCACGCCTAGTGGTGCTGCACGGTTGCTCTCCCCTCGGAGGATGCCCATGAAGTCCACGATACCTGAATGTCGTCTGACTACGGTTGGCCTTAAATCAGTCAAGACTTGTCTTTTTCCTGAAAAAGAGGAGTCTCTCCCAAAGCTGCACCCTGGCGAGGAGTTCATGTACACTCTGAAGACCAAGGACAGTGATGTAGTGACCCACCACTACAAGTCACCTACGTGTACCTCGCCTGACCGTGTGAGAGATCGCCTCATTATCCATGGGGTGTGCAAGCCTGAAGGAGGCCATGCAACAGGCTTTTTCAAGCAAGTGGATAATTTGGTGATGGAGGAGTTGACGGGCTCGTCACCCTCCAAAATAAGGCGTCACCTCTCGCCACCTACCATCAGAGGGCCACATAGCCAATTTAAGGATAGCGACAAGAAATCTCCTCGTACCCCTAAAGTGGCACAACTTTCTAAGGAGTTAGCTTCTCTTCGTTTGGAGAACAAGAATCTATCAGACTTAGTGGCTAAAGGGCGCATAGAGCGGGCGATACTGAAGGATGAGCTCATCTTCCTCAAGGAGTAGATTGATGGTGTTCGTCATGGCATGAGTGCCAAGCTGCGGCGCGTATGCAATGTTGTCGGGAAGCCCGACATCAACAATGCACCATAGTTTCAGTGTCCTGACTGTATAGGATGCTTACTAATTTAGTTTTGTTTTATTCCAAATTTTTATTCCTTGAACTTCGATTGAATAATGTAAGCATCCCTAATATTTTGAATTCAATAAAGTAAACTTACTGATTCGTCTAACCCGGTAAAGTTGCCCCTTTAGTTTGTTTTTGTTGAATAAAGAATCCAGGGAACAAGTGTGTGGGAGGCACCCCAACTCGCGAAATCTCGACGTGCAAAAATAGTGTTGCATCCCGAAACATGTCGCAACCGAACATACGACTAGACTTGTCAAAACAAAGCAACAGAGAGGCCAGAAGGAGGTCGGCCGAACACCCTGGTCGGCCGACCTGGTGTGGGCCCCACACGGCTCCGTTTTGCTCTACAATTTTGTTTTGGATCTCTTACCCCTGAATATGCATGCTACGTTACTGTTTTAGTTGATTTAATATTGAATATTTATAAGCAAATCAACTCAACAATAAAAAAATTAAAACTCGGTAGTCAAAATTTGCTTAAACTGAAAATTTGAAAACTTTATATTTCAATTTATTGCCTTGTTTGTGATTCCCACAATTAAAATGGGAAAAACATGTCATCTAAGTATTTAACTAGTGTGATATGGTAAATGAGTGTTTCGAGGAGATATCTCTTTGCTTGAAATTGATTTTGATGTTTACAAAAAATTGGAGTCTTGAACTTTGCCTATTCTCTCATTGAAAATTTAAATACCCACCAAGGCCATATTATACACTTATTGAAAACCACATGCATATGCCACTTTGCTTTCATTGAACTTTGTCAAACTCGTGACCCAATTGAGTGACATGCATAAACTTTTGACTTAGAAATTCTTGTACACCCTATTCATGCAAAATATCTCACATTGAGAATTTGCATCCACCATCCATCCATCCAAATAAAGAAACTGCATACATTATGGTTATCAAAATCTCTCTAGAAAAATATATAAAAAGGAGTAAATACATGGCTACCAAAAAAAGAGAGAGAGAGAGAAGCATCTACTCTTCAAAAGAGTAAGTATGCCAAAAAAAGAGAGAGAAAAGTAGCCATGTTTCATCCTTAAAGAGAGAAAACCATAGAGTCCACATTTCTCCATTCCATTCATGTGCACAAGGATTTTCTTTGTCAATTTGTTTGTTGCATAAGTCTCTCATAGGACCAAGTTTTTGACTTAGTAACATATGAATTGCAATGTGTGCCACATTTATCCCTACCAACCTCCAGATATAGCCATATTTAGTATCGGGACAAAATTGGCACAACATGCCAAGGTGAGATCAAAACACTTTGAGATATTTGATAGATTCCAAATGAGAGATAAGGGCAATTGTTTCTTTGACTTCCTGAATAGAGCAGAACATTTCGGCAGGGGGAGATCAAAGAGAACTGCATTTCAACCATTCCACTCTTCAAACATCAAAGATTGATGTGGTAGCCACATTCCACAAAGGGAATTCATGAATTGAGGTATGAGTTGAAATATCAAGTACTCTCATTTTTTAACTTACACCAAATTCATGACAACACCTTAGTTCTTCTTCTTGCCTTCACTCGAGGACAAGCAAAGGACTATGTGTGGGGGATTTTGTTGATGGTCCTTGAGTGCCATATTTAGACCGTCAATTCACCTCATAATGTGCAGAAAAGAGAAACACAACATAGCGGTAGGGTTAAAAACTAACCAATTCCACAAGTGTTGGTGTTTATTTGTATGCAGGTGAAATTAGACCCAAAATAACAAAACATGCAGGGAGTAATCTATAAAATTGGATTTCAACAAATCAGGCAACGCCATGTGGCACCACATGGATCAAATGGCCCACAAACAGAAGTATCCGAGGCTATCCAACGGTGTATGTCGGTGGTTTTGATCCGGCAGATCTCCCGACACTGCTAAAGTGTTGAAGGAGTTTGTGGTTCGGTGTGGGCGCGCGGAGATTCAAGAAGGTGAATTGTAGTTTAACACAGGAGACACAAGGATTTACGTGGTTCGGGCCGCCTGAGCGTAATACCCTACTCAACGGGTGTGTTGGTGTTGTATTAGCTTGTCACGAGTGTATCGGGTGCGTGAGTTCGTCTGTGAACGTCCCTAAGTGTATCGTCGGCCTGTCCTTTTATAGTACAAGGACAGGTCGTTACAAGCTAGCCTGGCCCGACATGTGGGCCCGGCGGTTACTAGTATTGATACAAGATTAATTGCTGTTAATGATCCTGTAACGGGTTCCGACAGTGTCGTTACTGGTGTTAAGATCGTCCGTTTAAGTGTCATTAATATGTCATTAATGACGCTTAATCAGGTCTTGAAGTCCTTGGCTCTCCTTTGAAGATCCGGAGTCGTTACAAGGTCTTCCGGAGGTTAGAGGCTGTCAGGTCCGACGTTTGGACACGTGGCAGCTCCAGAGCTTGCTGTGGGAAGCAGGTAGCTCCGGGGCTACCTGACACGTGTCAGGTCTGGAGCTTCTCTCGGTCAGGGGTTAAGTACGGAGGTGCCATTCCGGTACGTGGCCTGGAGCTTCCCCCTTGTGGGCGGTAGCTCTGGTTTGGTTGTACACGTGGCGACCCAGGGATTAACCATGTTGGAGAAGCGGGTCCGGTCATGTCTGACAAGTGGGCCTTCGAGGGTCTTCAAACCAAGTAGATGGCCTTCCTTTGAAATCTTTGTAACTTCAAGGGGTGTATGGTTTTTAGGATACCGACAGTGGCCCCCTGGACCTACCTCCGGGGAAGATCACTAGGGTGAAGTCATTCCGCCAGAGGTGGGTCCATCCTCGCGACTCTTGAACTGAGTCTTCAAGGGTCTTCGGAGGTGCCGTTGGCTGGGATTTACATTTAGATCCCACCGCGTGGCGCACCTCAGGCGGCAGATGAGATCTTTGACGTGCGGATATCACGCAATTGAAGGTTGCCGGTTCCCGATACGAAAACCGTATCGGTTCCGCGCGCCCTGTCAGGCCGCCGCCTTTGGGTTTCCCGCCTCGTGATGACAACCGTTCGCCTGGGTAAGAGCCTTGACTTGATCGTCGGGGTGGTCCCGGGCCCTCTTGTCATCGGCTGGGTTGAATTCCTTAGTGGTATCTTCAACTTCCCTGCGGTTTCCATCCAAGCGTTGCAAGGGCTTACTTAAGAAGGAAAGCGCGCACCGTGAGAAGTTCTTTATGCCTCTCATCTGATCTTGCGCTCAAACTCCCGACTCGTACTTCGCTCCTCTTCTCTTGCCTAGCTGTGCCGCGATGGAGTTGGGTCTGCGCGAGAGTCGCTTGAAGACCGACAACGATTTGAAGAAGGTCCGGGCCCTCATGGGGTGGTCCTCGGACTTCTTCAACCGCTTGGTCCTTGCCGGCGGAGAGCTCCCTTTCGAGAAGGAGCGCGCTGGCGAGATGGTGTACTTTTCTTCGTACGCCATGGTGGGGTTGATCCCACCTTTTTCTTCCTTCTTCTTGATGCTGCTAGACTTCTATGGTCTTCAGCTATACCACCTTGGCCCTCACTCCATTCTCCTCGTGTCCATCTTTGTCCACTTCTGTGAGATGTGGGTGGGCATTCCCCCTTGAATCGAACTCTTCCGGACCTTCTTCACCGTCCACACCACCGGCCGGAGCAATGAGTACCTTGGCTTCTACTACTTTGTGAAGCGCAAGAAGTGCCCATTCAAGTACCTCTGGTCGTTCCCTTCCGGGAAGTGGGATGACTGGAAGAAAGATTGGATAGTCATCAGGGTGGAGGAGCATGAGCGGTTGGAGCTACCCGACGGTCTGCCCAGCATCGACACGACGATCTGGAGTGAAGTTCTGGTGTTGGCGGAAGCTTTCAACCCCGCCCTGACCAGGATCCGCCAATGCGTGGAGGGAGAATTGACTCCCCAGGCGGTATTATGCAATTTCCTGGCCAACAGGTGGGCGCCGCTGAAGAGGAGGGAGAAGCTCGCCTGGGCCCTCAACGGCGTGATGGACGAGGACCGGGTTGAGACCGGGTTGAAGTCCAACATGGTGGGGAAGACCTTGGAGTTCCACCTCAAGAAACTTCAGCACGACATCGATGTCGACGGTGATCACTTGACTCCGCCGTGGGCCTTTCTCCCTCTGAACGTGGATGTGGAGTTCAGCAGGGAGCTCCGGCGGACGATGCCCGCACTTGACGACCTTGGTGTTGTTGAGAGGAGATCAACCACCCGGGTGGCGATCCCCGGGATGCCCGAGGACGGCTCCGCCCCTGCCCGACAGCTGAGGGTCGAGGTCGTCGGCAAGGGCAAGGAGCTGGCGGAGGAGCCGGAGAGCCGGAAGAGGAAGCTGCGACACGCCGACGGAAGGTCCGTCAGGCCCGCTACTTCCGCCTCGGTTCCTTCTCCCCAGGGGGGAAGATCATCTGCCACCGTGGCGACTGTTCCCGTAGTGGGGTCCTTCCGGAACGATACCGTTCCGGTAGTGGGATCCTCCCGGAGCGCGTCTGTCCCTGTGGTGGAACCCTCCTGGGGCGCTAGCTCCGGGCGCACGACTCCGGCACCTGGGACGGTGGGAGCCTCCAGGTCCAGGGGTTCCTCCCGATCGAGGAGAGCCTCGACTCGAGAAACGCCCGTAGCTGCGACAAGTTCCGGGGGCCCTTTCGGAGCTCCTACACCGACCGTGGCCAGCCCGGAACGTCCAGGAAAAAGGTTCCGCGCAAGCTGGCGTGGAAGCCTTCCAAGGTAATTTTTAATCTTTACCTTGGTTAACTTTTTATTTGTAGCAACTGTTTGTTGATTTTCTTCGATCATCATCTGCAGTGTCCCCAAGAAGGGGAGTGAAGCTCCACCCTCAGCCACAGTGTCTGAGGCCGTGGGAGCTTCTGCTCCAGTCCCGGTGCCGCCCCAAGCGGTGGCCGAGGCTGCGACAGCTCCGGCGCCGGCTGTCGTGGTCATGGACCTTGACTCATCCCCAGAAGTTCCCGTGGTAGCGCCGGACCACGGGAGTGAAGACACGCCAGCGGCACCTGTCCCGGAGGTTGAAGCTTCGGGTCCTGGTGCTGCAGTGATGGAAGCTCCGGCTGTTGAGCCGGAGGAAGTAGTAGTTCCGGCTTCGGAGCCGGAAAGTGCTGAAGCCCCGGCGGTTAAGCCGGAGGTGATTGAAGCCCCGACATGCAAGCCGGAAGTTGAGGTAGCTCCGGCAGTTGAGCTGGCTACCTCCGAAGCACCGGCCGCTGAGTCGGTGATTGTTGGAGCTCCGGTCACGGGGCCGGTTGAAGATGAAGATCTTCCGACGCCTGAACAGGTGGTTGAAGAGGCAAGGGAGCTCAAGCCTCCCTCGGAAGAGGTGTCCTGGCCGGAGCCAGTAGCGGCTCTTGCTCCGGAGGCAACGACGTCGGTGGTACCTGCGGCCGAGCCGGAGTGCCCAAGCGCAGTCGCTGGCCCCCTGCCCGAGGGGGCGAATGAAGACTTGGCGGCGGGGCCTTCTTCGATGGCGACTGAGGCCATCCCGGAGGACGGCCCTAGTGCCTTGGAAGCTCAGGGTTCCACTCTCGTAGAGTGGGACACAATTTTTGTATGTGAAGACCCGCTGGAACCAGCGGAGGAGACCCCAGCAGGTACGGAGCCCATCCCGCTGTCGATGTCTATCGACAATGCCTGCTCCAGTCTGCGTCAAGTCCAACTGGCCTTCTTCCACGACAGCAAGGCTCTTGAAGAGGAGCGCCAAACCCTTAGGCGGTGGCGTAATCGGCTCCAGTTCGAGACTAAGCTGGCACAGTCGAGGCTAGCGGATGACAAGGAATGGATCAAGCGGGAGAAGATCTACCTGGAGTACTGGGGCAAGCTGCTGGACGATAGGGAGAGCATGACTCATGCCCTCGACGTCCATTCCCAGGAGATTTACAATCAAGCCAAAGCAGCCAACAGTGCGACCGAGGAACGCCATGAAAGGCTGGAGGTCATTAACACTGCACTCATCAAGCGCCGGGGGGCACTTGAAGAGAGGGAGAAACGGCTCGAAAATGAAGAGCAGAAACTCCTTGAGTTGCGGGATGATGTCCTGAGGAGGGAAGAGGAGCTTGCCGAGAAGGTAGCTCTGGCAGACAAGGGCCTCGAGGAGCGCACCAAGAAATTGGAAGAGCGCTGCCAAGAGGAGGAGGAGAAGACCTGGGTGTGGGGGCAGGAACTCTACGAATATGAGTGTGCCCTTGTTGCCCGGGAGAAAAAAGTGGAGGCTAGGGAGAAGGACCTGGTCGTTTGTCGGAACAAGATCCACCTCCGGGAGGAGCTCGGAAGACTCGAGAGGCGGGTGGCTGCAAAGATTCAGCAAAACGCCAAATAAGTTGAGCGCCTCGCCCGGGAGAATTCCGAACTGACGGCGGCCAGGAGATCCCTGGAAGATATGAAGAGCTTGAGGACGGCGGACTCCCTACAGATTTGGGAGTTCCTGGGCAAGGCCAACGACGCGCTGACGCCGATGGGTTTCAGCCTCGTGCGCCCGGATGATCCGAAGCCGGAGCCAGACCTTGCGCTGCAGGCATTGAGCGCGGCTGGTAGCAAGCTCTCCAAGGTGGGCGATGTCATCGCGGACCAACTGGAGGTTGAGGGGCAATCCCTGGCGAGGAACGTCACAGAATATGTGTTGACGTGCTACACCAGCCAGAACTCTCAATTTCTTCTGGACCCGATGCTTGAAGGCCCCGTCGAAGGAGAAGGTGAAGCTACCCGAGCCAGCGTATCGGAGGTCGCCCAGAAAGTCGCCGAATTATTCCATAGGGTCTAGGACCATCTCTTTAGCTCTCACTTGTATTTTCTCTTCTTCTTCCTCAATTTTGTAATCCCTTGTCTCCAGATGAATGAAATCCCCAAAATTTTTGAGAATTTCACTTTTTGTCTTCAACACCTTTATCTTCACTTGGCCCCCTAGTAGATGTACACAATTTAATTGTGAACATGTACCAAAAGGATATTGTGTTTTGTTGAAGACGCATTTGCTCCGAACTTGTAGAATTTAGGTCCAAAGTCTTCGATAGTGAAGGTCCCCTGAGGTTGTCGAAGCTTAGAAGCTCCGGCATTGTCCATCGCTGGAGCTTGGTAGCTCCGGCAATAGCCTCTATCAACACGTAGGGTGTCAATAGTTAGTCCTCCGGGGTGTCGGAGCTTAGTAGCTCCGGCAGTGAACTTTGCCAACACTTGGTTTGTTGGCAGCAGACTCCATTTACGGGGTCTTCTCACCATCTTTTATTCAGCGTCGACGGTTAGCCCCCTTGGGTGAGTCGGAGCTTAGTTAGCTCCGGCTTTTCTCCATCAACGTAGAGTTTATTTTTCCTGCACACTTAAGCCAAGAAAAATAGTAAAATTCATTCCTTGTCTATAATTTCGCCGCGGCTTATGATTCTCGAGAAAACTTTAAGTTGAACGTGATTTTAAATACAACCGGATGCATTGCCTTTTCTCTTAGATTCAACTGTCCATGGACCCGCCTTACTTCGGCCTGGCGGGGTGTAGGTAGAGTGGCGTACTTAGGGTGCTTGACCAGGCTAAGTCGATAGCACACTCCGGCCCTAGATTGGCTTGGCGGCTTTCAGGCGAGTTGGCCATGAACGATATTTGAATCCAAAAGAACTGACAATGCAACTCGAATCGTATATAAACCGGTCGAACTAAAATTTCTTAAGAATTGCACGTCTCTGTTATAGACAAGAAAGAGAAAAATAAAAATGTCGAGCCTGCACAAAATAAATGCACGTGGAGTCTATTTCACATGAAGATGTCTTTCATTATAGATCCGGGGTACAGGGGAAACAAGTACACTCTTAGGGTATTGAACTAGGCTAAGTGTGTTTCGTTTCTCGTTTGACCCAGGGTAGTTAGCCACACTTTTAGTCCTGAGACTGTGACAAGTGTTGCATGAGCTTTGCGGACCTTTCGGGAAAGGTCCGGCTGCTCTCCCGGAGGAACTACCCGACTCTGTACAATGACTCTATAACATACACCCCAAGTTACTCATGACTCACATCCGTGGTATTAAGTGTAGAACTTACGGAGGTGCTCGATGTTCCAAGGATTTGGGAGAGGTGTCCCATCCTCGGTAGCCAAGCGAACGCTTTCCGGGACGGGATACTTTGATCACTCGGAAGGGCCCCTCCCAGCCGGGGGAGAGTTTGTTTAACCCTTCTCTGGATAGTATTCTCCGTAGCACCAGATCGCCTTCCTCGAGCTGTCGGTTGTGTACATGCCGCTGGTGATAACGTCGTAGAGCTTGACGATATCGGGCATTCCGAACAGCTGCTTGGCACCTTCCCTCCTCAAGGAGGTCTAGGTCTTCACGCCGGAGCTGGTCCTGCGCGGCTTCATCGAAGGTTCGGACCCGGAGTGAACCCAAGGTGATTTCCGGAGGAAGGATTGCTTCAGCTCCGTACACCAGGAAGAAGGGTGTCTCTCCAGTTGACCGGTTTTGAGATGTCCTGTTGGCCCATAAAGTAGGCAGAAGCTCTTCGATCCAGTTGGCTCCATGTTTCTTCAAGCGCTCATAGGTGCGTGTTTTGAGTCCCTTAAGGATCTCTGCATTTGCTCTCTTGGCTTGGCCATTGCTGGCTGGGTGAGCTACGGAGGAGTAGCAAACTTGTATGCCGAGGTCTTCGCAATATCCTTGGAATGCGGAGCTTGTGAATTGAGTCCCATTATCAGTGATGATCTTGTTTGGGACTCCAAATCTGCTCACAATGGATTGCAGAAAGTTGATAGCAGATTGCTTGTTGATCATCACAACTGGAGTTGCTTCCGGCCACTTGGTGAACTTGTCAATGGCGACGTACAAGAACTTGTAACCTCCGACGGCTCTTGGGAAGGGTCCCAAGATGTCCATCCCCCACACAGCGAAGGGCCATGTAGGAGGTATCATTTGTAAGGGCTGAGCCGGTGTATGAATTTGCTTTGCATGAAATTGGCATGCTTCGCATTTCTTCACTAGCTCAGTGGCATCCTGGAGCGCTGTAGGCCAGTAGAAGCCATGCCGAAAGGCTTTTCCGACCAGCGTGCGGGAAGATGCGTGGTTCCCGCACTCGCCTCCATGGATTTCTGCGAGGAGCTCGCAGCCTTCTTCCCTTGTGATGCACCACATTAGGATGCTGTTGGCACCGCGCTGGTAGAGATCCCCTTCTACCAGCGTGTATCTTTTAGCCAATCTGACTACCCGGTCAGCGGATACATCATCGTCAGGAAGGATGTTGTCTTTCAAGTAGCTCCGTATCTCCGAGATCCATGCATTGAAGCTAGCTTGAGCATTTGAGTCTTGCGTGCTGGGTTGCTCGGAGCTTCTGGCAACACCTACGACCCTTGATGGCTGCCATGGTAACAGGGCCATCGGGACCGTCAGCTTCAGGATGCTGATCTCGCCCCCTTCGCTCAGCTCGGCAGGTTGAGCTGTGGGTTTTGACAACCTCTGGACGAAGATTCCATCAGGAGCCGGAGCTCCGGTTGATGCTTTCGTCGAGAGTTTGTCGGCTTCAGCGTTGAGAGCACGCTGAACATGGTGAAGATCTAGGACTTCAAAGTCCTTTTGGAGCTTCTGGACTTCAAGGAGGTAAGCAGCTATCTGGATATTGTTGCAGGAGCATTCACCCTTCACTTGCTTAACGATGAGCTGCGAATCTCCCTTGACCAGCAGTTGCTTGACACCGTATTACAGTGCTACCTTTAGTCCATAGATGGGTGCTTCGTACTCCGCCATGTTGTTGGTTGCCTTGAAGTCAAGGTGTGCCATGTATTTTACCTTCTCTCCGGTTGGCGCGAGGAGAAGAATTCTAGCTCTGCCCCCCCCCCCCCCCCCGCTTTTGCATGGAGCCGTCAAAGTAGAGGGTCCAGTGAGGCTCGGTGAAGACCGAAGTCTTGTGTTCCGACTTCTGCTCACTGGGGCCCCCAGGGTTTGATGGAGAGGGAGTCCATTCCGCCACGAAATCTGCCAATGCTTGACTCTTGATTGCTTGCCTCAGAATGAATTCGAGATCGAATTCAGCCAATTTTGCTGCCCATTTTGCGATGTTCTTAGTTGAATTGGGATTATGCAAAATTGCTCGGAGTGGATAAGAGGTCACCACCGAAATCTTGTGAGCTTGGAAGTAATGGCGAAGCTTCCTGGAGGCAATAAGAACTGCATAGAGCAGCTTATGCACCTCTAGGTATCGAGTCTTGGCGTCATGAAGTACTTCACTGATGAAGTACACTGGGCGCTGGATGGTCCGGACCCTCCCGGAGGGGCTCGGAGCTTCCTCTTCATCAACCCGGATACTTGCTGATGGATCCGGCACTTCTTCAGGGATCTCCGGATCCTGGCTGGAGGGACCTAGAGCTACATCAGCAACGACCTGGACCTTCCCGGAGGGGTCTGGGTCTTCTGAAGTACCTCCTTGTTGGTTCGAGTCTGGGAGCTGAGACCCCGACTCGCTTTCAGGGACATCCGGACCCTCCCGAAGAGATCTGGAGTCCTGAGTATGGGGCGGCTCTGGTCTCTCCGCAACCAGAACCATACTAACAACTTCGTCAGTTGCTGAAATATAAAGCAATAAAGGCTCACCAGGGTTCGGAGCTACCAGGATTGGTAGGGTGGTGAGGAACTGTTTCAGCTCCTGGAACGCCTTCTTTGCTTCTTCAGACCATTGAAATGGTCCGGACTTCCTCAATAACTTGAAGAAGGGAAGTGCCCGTTCTGCCAGTCTTGAAATGAACCGGCTAAGGGCTGCTAGACATCCAGTTAGCTTCTGGACATCCTTGATGCGGGTTGGTGGCCGCATGTCTTCAATGGCTTTGATCTTCGCCGGATTAGCTTCTATGCCCCGGTGACTCACCAGGAAACCAAGAAGTTTTCTGGAGTTAACCCCGAAGACACACTTGTCTGGGTTTAGCTTCGTGCGGGTGACCCGCAGCTTATCGAAGACAGCCTGCAAGGTGTCAAGGAGAGACTCCTTGTTCTTGACCTTGACCACGATGTCATCAACGTACACTTCCACTATGTCTCTAATGAGTTCTTCAAAAGTTTTGTACATAGCTCGTACAAAAGTTGAAGCTGCATTCTTGAGACCAAATGGCATGGCTGTGTAACAATATAATCCATCTACTGTGATGAAAGAAGTATGTTCTTCATCTTCCCTAGACATTCTGATTTGATGATACCCAGAATATGCGTCTAGGAAACACAGTAATTCACACCCGGAGGTGGAATCCACTATCTGATCTATTCTAGGTAATGGGAATGGATCTTTTGGACATGCCTTATTTAGTGTCGTGTAGTCGATACACATCCGAAGCTTCCCGCCGGCCTTGGGTACAATGACTGGGTTTGCCAGCCATTTTGAATGGAAGACCTCTCGGATGAATCCAGCTTCGAGCATCTTCTTCACTTCTTATCGGATGAAGTTCTGCCGTTCTATGGATTGCTTCCGAGGCTTCTGGTGTACTGTCCGTGCATCTGGGTAGATCTTCAGATTGTGCTCAATCACTTCCCTGGGGATCCCAGGCATTTGTGACGGTTGCCAAGCAAACACGTCGACATTTGCCCGGAGGAAAGTGATGAGCGCGAGTTCCTATTTGTCATTCAGCCCTCCCGATATACATGTGGTCTGAGCGGCATCAGAACCAATTTGGACGACTTTGACGGGAATGTCGGTGTCGCCGCTTGGCTGCACACGAGGTGTTGACGTCGAGCCTCGCTGACGAATGCTCGGAGGTCTTGGAGCTTGCTCCTGCCTGGAGTCTTCCTCTTGCGCTGTAGTGAGCGCATGAAGTTTCTCCAAAGCAGTTACTCCTGCAGTACGATCTCCGCGGATCCGGAGAACGCCTACTGGTGTTGGCATTTTCAACACCAGATAACCATAATGAGCGGCTGCCATGAATTTGTACAGGGCAGACCTACCCAAGATGGCGTTGAATGGTAAGTTGATTTGAGCAACGTCAAAGACCAACTTCTCGGTGCGATACTTCTCCCGTGTCCCGAAGGTAACAGGAAGAGTAATAGCTCCGAGTGGGGTAATGGCCCCCTGACCTACTCCGGAGAAAGGTCGGGAGGGATGGAGATCCGAAGGTCGGAGTTGAAGCTTGGTAAAAGCTTCAAAGCTTATGAGGTTCAGCCCCGAACCTCCGTCCACCATAACATGATGGAGCTGGATGTTATTGATGGTGGGAGATACCATCAAAGGTAACTGTCCAGCTCCGACCATGCTTCAAGGATAGTCTGAAGCATCAAAAGTGATGGCTGTGTGCATCCACTTTCAATGTGGCTCCAGTCTAGCTGTAGGAGCTACAGCGGCCATATCACGACGCATAGTCTTGATGACGCGGCCGGAGGTGATGTCCCATGATCCACCAAAAATAGTGTTCATGGTTTTCCGACGCTCGTTGTCGGAGACGTCAGAATCGTCGTCGACGGAGGTGTAGACGGCTTTCAGGACCTTTTTGGGATCCTGAAACCCTAACTCCTCTTCAGCCGGAGCTTCGTCGACTTTCTGTTTTCCTTCCCTTTGACGGAAAGGAGACTCTTCCCGGCGCTTGTTGTAGCGCTCGGCGAGGTTTTGGACCTCCCGGCAATTTTCCAAACTGTGGCTGCCCGTTTTGTGAATTGGACACCACACCTTGGATTTGCCTCCGTCTTCTGAAGACGGTCGAGGTCGCTTTTCGAGGCGTGGCCCCCGGCCACCCGGAGCTGCAGCAGCTGCGGCATTGGATGTACCGGTCGACGGCTTCTTCTTGCCGTTGGTCTTTTTCTTCTTCTTGCCGTTCCCGGAGGTAGCGGCTTCTTCTTTGGAGGATTTCTTGTTACCCTCCGGAGTTGATTTGGAGTGCATTTCACGGACCTCCGCAGCTCTGGCGCACTTGTCAGCCAAGCTGAAGAGCTCCGTGACACTGGTAATCTCTTTGATTGCCAGTTTCTCCAACATCTTCTTATCCTGTACTCCCTGCTGAATGCCACAATGACAGAGGCGCTAGAGATAGAAGGAATAGTGTTGCGTACCTGAGAGAACCTCTGTATGAAGGATCGCAAGGATTCTCTCTCTTTTTGCATGACGGCAAAAAGATACAGTTCGGTGCCTGGTCGGGTGTATGAACTCCCGAAGTTGGCGGTGAGCTGTCGGCACAACTCCTCCCAACTGTTGATAGAGTTGGGTGGAAGGCTCATAAACCAGGATCTCGCGGTTCCGGTTAAAGCCACAGGGAAATAATTGGCCATTACAGCCTCATTTCCTCCAGCTGCCAAAATAGTAGTGGAGTAAATCTAAAGAAATTCGGCGGGGTTGACAGTCCCGTCGAACTTCTCCGGCAGATGAGGCCGGAACTTCTGTGGCCAATTGACCATGCGTAGATGCATGGCTAGGGCTGAACAGCCTCCTCCTACTCCCTCGGGAGCAGGAGTGCTTTGAGCCTCTCGTCTCTCACGAGCACGCTCAATATGGACTCGGCCGTGTCGCTGACGATATCGGTGATCAAGCTCCGACCGGAGGTCATGAGTTGTGTAGAATCGAAGAGCACGTGAAAATCTACCAGAGGGGGGGTGAATGGTAGATTTAAAAATTTTACGCAACGGAAACAATAAAACCCTAATCCCTTCAGTAGAAAAACGATCTGTTAAAGAAATCGTGTATGAGACTAATCTAAACGTGTTTCACCGTGACAAAAGTGATATATATCAGAGAGAATCAAGTCACGAAGACAACACAAAAAGAATTACTCAAATTCGTCGAGAACAACTCAAGTTATGATCAAAAGATCAAACACTGGTCAATCTGACCTACCCGAGAAAAACAGTTTCTGGAGTGCTGCAAAGAAACTCGTGTAGATCAAAAACCACAAATCCAATGACCGTGAAATTTTAACAGATGATATATAATCAAGTTGTGAAGACAACCCAAAAAGAATCATGTCAATTGGATCTGTAGAACTCGAGCTATGATAAAACCACCGACGAAAGGTAGTGCTGTCCAGAAACTCGACGAGTAAAACTTGTCTGGAACAAGTCGGACGAACAAGGCACAAAAGTTCCTTCAAACTACGAATTTTATTCAATAGAAAACAAGAGGAACAGCCCCAAAGTCATCTCAACGAGATTTGGCCTTCCCTTGCTTATATAACCAGCCCTTAGGCCATCCCAATCTCAACTAGGACTCCAATCCTAATCCGATCACAATCGGAACTTACCATAACTGCTCAAGGTTCTTCTATACGCAGATAGAAGCAATCTTAAGACTTCCAAACACCTTAGGAATGTATACCACATTCCTAAACAACTCAATTTCGTGATACACACGAAATCCTAACATAACCAACTCGATACTTCCCATACCGAGCCATAACCGACTCTGCCGCAGCCAAAGTCTTCAACCGATACGATCCGATCCTTCCGATCAGATCTTCCTTCCATAATCCGTCTCTAGAAGCATATTGCCACGTCATGCACCTCATGCATACGTGCGAACACCTTCCTTCGACCTTCATATGCACTGCCCTTGATTCAATCATCCTGCGCGACCTCCTGACCCACTCAACCACAGTTCCTCCCGAACTTGGTTGTTGGAACCTCATCTCCTCCTGAGACTAGTCCAATGGATCCTGTCACCAGCCATGACTTGAACTCAAGCAACACCTGCACATGAACAAACAACCAATCCATACGAGCCCAAGTCCTCGACTTGACTCACGTTAGTTCCGAACACAACACCTTATGTGAGTACCTCACATAAGCATGTTGCAAAACCACAGTAGAAACGATATCAACCATATTCAACCAAAACGCACCAAAAACTTAGCAAATGAATACTAAGCAATCTTTCCAATCATGTAAAGCAAGTATGAAACATTGCAAATGAAAAAGCAGAAGTACTTCAGTCAAGTTCCGGACCTTGCTAGAGCAACCCGAAGCTTGAGCCGGAGCTAAGCAGAAACACTGCGGTCAAGTTCCGGACCTTGCCAGAGCAACCCGGAGCTTGAGCCGGAGCTAACAAAAGCTAGTAGAACCTAGTGCCGGAGCTTACCAAAACTAGTACGGAACTAGTCAACCCAAAACCGGAGCTAGACAAAATACGTCGAAGCTTAGCAAAAACATGCCGGAGCTATCAAATATATGCCGGAGCTATCTAAGACATGTCGGAGCTATCAAATATATGTCGGAGCAATCAAAGACATGCCGGAGCTAAACATAAAGCTCACCGGAGCTATCCAAAGCTAGTCGGACCTTACTAAGAAGCCGGACCTAGCTTCGAACATAGCCGGAGCTACCCAATACAAGTCGGACCTACCGTCGGACCTTGCTGTAGCTCGGAGCTAGAGTCGGACCTTGATAAAAAGGTGTTTTAGTGATATTTAAAACTTTTATCATCAAAGCCAAGTGTATTTACTACAAGCCAATGTATTCAGCACACATAGGTCTTACAATCTCCCCCTTGATGAATGCATTGGCAACACCATCTAAAATCCGAACATTGGCTTATTCACATAAAAGTTTTGAAAACAATTTCTCCCCCTTTGTAAATCAAAAGTAAAAAGAGAAAAAAATGAAATCTCTCCCCCTTTATTATATGAAAATCTCTCCCCCTTTATTATCTCTCCTTTCTTTTCATGCTTGTCTCTCCCCCTTTGACAATGTATTCAGCATGTCATGAGCATATAAACAAATTATCTCTCCAACTTTAGTTGTTATGAGCATATTATAACATATACATATAAACAAAGCTCATCCAAGTCATACTATCAAGTAACTTACACTATCACATCAATGAGATACATAAAGTTGTGTAAGCCATGCTAGAGATCATATGTAATTTTCAATTTAAGCAAGTCATGATCTTACAAACTTAACTATTTAAAAACTTGAAAGCATGACACTAGTTGCTGCATTTTATTATTTTTCAAAGCATAAATTTATATCATATGATATTTGCAAGAGATTATATGCGCATCTGCCTTATTCTAACCAACCAAGCCAAGCCTATGTCATTTGACAATCAGAAGCTTAAGGACATGGTTTTAGTCATACACAACTTCTTCCAAGTTCATATCTAAGTGCAATGACAAGCCATCTCAAAAGAAGAAGTGTGATGCAAGCATATTCTCTTGATCTTTTCTCAATTTATATTTGTTCATAAAAACTCAACATGTGAGTTGATTACTTGATTAATTCTTAATGATTAAAAGCATTTGTGAGCATGCAACAAGTTCAAAACAGCAAGAAAGTTCGACCATGACCAGATTTAGTGTAAGTAATTATTCCAATTACTAGACATGGCAAAAACTACAAAATGTATAACACGAGTAATGTAGTAAGAACTTTCAGCATGTAAAAAGAATCACAAAGTCATATATGTATGAAATACTATGCTCATATTATTTTAATTTCAGATTCACACATAGACTTCCCAAGTTTCAAAAACTCCCCCTCAATTTAAGCCATGAGGGTGCATAACCCCTATTTCACTACGAATGTAACAAAAACGAGTGAAATCCAAAGGTTTTGTAAAAATGTCAGCCAATTGTTGTTCGGTATCTACATGGTGAAGCACAATGTTTCCTTTTTCAACGTAATCTTGGAGAAAGTGATACCTAATATCAATGTGCTTAGTTCTAGAATGTTGCACGGGGTTTTTGGCAATGCAAATAGCACTAGTGTTATCACAAAACAGTGGAACACTATCTAGATCAACCCCATAGTCCTTAAGTGTTTGAACAATCCAAAGAATTTGTGAGCAAGCACTAGCAGCAGCTACATATTCAGATTCGGCTGTGGATTGTGCAACTGAACTTTGTTTTCTAGAGGACCAAGCAACAAGAGAATTACCAAGAAAATGACAAGCACCGGAAGTACTTTTCCTATCAATCCTACAACCCCCAAAATCAGCATCCGAAAAAGCTTTCAAAATAACGGTTGAGGAAGAAGGAAGAAAAATGCCAAATTCTTGAGTTCCATGTAAGTACCTGAGAATTCTTTTGACGGCTTGACGATGTGAAACACGTGGGGAAGCTTGAAACCGTGCACAAAGACATACGCTGAATTGTATGTCCGGTCTTGATGCCGTGAGGTACAAAAGTGATCCGATCATGCTTCTATATTCTTTTTGATCCACGGATTCACCATCTGTTCAAGTGTTGTTGCTGTTCCCATTGGTGTCCGAAGAGGCTTGCTTTTGTCCATGTTGAAGCGCCTTAGGAGGTCTTTGGTATACTTCATTTGATGCACAAAGGTACCCTCCTTGGTTTGCTTGATTTGCAGCCCCAAAAAGTAAGTGAGTTCACCCATCATACTCATTTCAAATTCAGAACTCATCATTGCTGAAAACTTGGACACAAGATCATAAGAAGCACAACCAAAGATAATATCATCCACATACACTTGAACGAATAATGAGTTATTGCCATGTTTAAGCACAAAAAGAGTTTTATCAACCTTGCCCATTGTAAACCCATTTTCAAGTAAGAATGTTTTTAACCTATCATACCATGCTCTAGGGGCTTGTTTGAGACCATATAAGGCTTTGGATAGTTTGTAAACATGATTAGGAAAATCTGGATTTTCAAAACCCGGTGGTTGTTTGACATAAACCTCCTCATCTATGTAGCCATTAAGAAAAGCACTTTTAACATCCATTTGATATAGCTTGAAACCTTTAGATGCTGCAAAAGCTAACAAAATTCTTATGGCTTCTAATCTAGCGACAGGAGCAAAAGTTTCATCAAAATCTAGACCTTCAACTTGAGTGAAACCTTGAGCAACCAACCTAACCTTATTTCTAACCACAACCCCATCCTCACTTTGTTTATTTTTAAATACCCATTTAGTTCCAATTAAAGTGTGACCTTGAGGTGGAGGTACAAGTTTCCAAACATTATTTCTTTCAAAATTTTCTAACTCTTCTTGCATGGCAATAATCCAAGATTCATTAGTGAGTGCGTGTGATATATCTTTGGGTTCAAAAGAAGCAACAAAAGAAGAATGAGCATGAGAGTTTGGATCGCAAAACCTGGACCGTGTGACTCGTTCGTGCAAGCTTCCAATCATCTGTTGTGGGGGATGATCTTTGTAAAAGCGTAGGGGAACATATGTCTCACAAGCTTCTTCTTCATTAGGTTCATTGTAGATTGATGAGCTTGTGACTTGTGGACGATCAGGACCAACATAGGTGATAGCCGGAGCTTGTTCAATGTCCGGAGCTGGACACGTGTCAACTTCGGAACTACCAGGCAGTATCACCGGCTCTTCTTCATCTTCAAAAATACCCTCCCCCTGAGGATACGAATCTGGTCCTGCAACACCGGAGCTAGTACCTGGGCTAGCTTCATCAAAAGACACTTCACATGTCTCCACAATTTTGTTAGTGTCAAGTAAAAGCACACGGTAGCCTCTAGTATGAGATGGATAACCAAGAAACATGCCATCAATGGATCTAGGTTCAAATTTATCAAGGTTACCATCTTTCTTAACAAAGCATTTGCAACCAAAGACCCGAAAGTGTGTAACACTAGGCCTATGTCCAAACCGAAGCTCATATGGTGTTTTACCTAGCTTAGCACGCAAGAAAACACGATTTGAGACATAACAAGCGGTTGCTAACGCATCAGCCCAAAATTTCCTAGGAGTTTGATATTCATCAAGCATAGTCCTAGCCATCTCAACTAAGGTTCTGTTCTTTCTTTCTACAACACCGTTTTGTTGAGGTACATATGGTGAAGAAAATTGATGATCTATTCCATGTTCAGCACAAAAGTGATCAAAAGATTGATTTCTAAATTCAGTTCCATTATCACTTCTAATTGCTTTTAATGATCCTGGGTGATCAATTGATAATCTAAGAAATAAAGTTCTAAAGTGACTAAAAACTTCATTCTTAGACGCCATAAAATACACCCAAGAATATCTAGAATAATCATCAACAATAACAAGAGCATACCATTTACCTCCGAAGGATTGAACACGTGAAGGTCCTACGGTGTCAAGGTGCAAAAGTTGACATAGTTCAGTTGTCATGATCATTGTGAGAGGAGTATGTGAACCTGCAACCATCTTAGCATGTCTACAAGAAGAGCACACAATTTCTTTGTCCCCTTTCAGCTTAGGCAGCCCACGTATGCGATCAAGAGTACTAACACGCGTTAGGTGATCAAAGCCTACGTGACCAAGTCTACGATGCCAAAAATATAAGTCCTTTGAATCATCAGCAACTAGACACCTATGCTTAGAGGAAGACATATCAAAATCAGCTTTAAAAACTCTTCCAAACCGAGACATGTTAAAAATAAGCTCACTGTTTGAACCTACAACTTTGCAGCAGTTTTTATTGAAAATAATTTCTAGATTTTCATCTAGCAATTGTGAAACAGAAAGCAAGATGTATTTCAAATTTTTGACAAGTGCCACATTTTTCAAAGTGTAGTGATCATTTACTCTAACCGAACCCTTAGCAATTATAGGAGTTGAAGAATTATCGGCAAAAGTAACATTTTCTACACGTGACACAAAAGAGAGGGAGGAGAACCAATCTTTGTTACCGGTCATGTGGCGTGAGCAACCTGAATCCACAATCCAAATGTTCTCCTTCCTCAAGCGTGTAACCTATATAAAAGAACAATACGTCGATGACTCAATACTGGGGTTAGTCAAAAGGCATTTAGGTATCCAGTACTAAGTCACACGACGTGCAGCAGGAAAAACACACGAATGCTAAGATAAAACAGCAGGTTTATGAGTCAAAGATTGAGGTTTTCTGTTCTTAACAGTTGATTTAGAAGTTGTTACTTGTTTAGAGTGAAAACCGGTAGCTCCGGAGGTAAAAGCAGAATGTCCGGAGGCAAAAACTGAAGCTCCGGAGGGAACAACAGAAGATCCGGGAGCTCTCGGAGCTATCGGAACTATCGGAGCTGCTTTTGCGGATTTCTTACCAGAAGGTCTGGAAGCTACCTTTTCAAATTTCTGACTCACTAAAGCAGGTTGCATGTTTCTAATTTTTGGTTTAGCATGAAAGTTATGAGATCTAGCAGACATTCTTTCCCTTTTCTGTTGTTTAGCTAGTCTATAACAAAAATCTATGACATGACCATCTCTACCACAGTAGGTACAATGAAACTTAATTTTGTAATCATGTCTCGATGAGCACCCAACATTAGAAACAGAATTAGAAAGCACTCCCGCAGATTTGAAAACCACTCCTTTTTGTTTAGGAACTGTTTGAATCAAACCACTTCCTAATGACTTTTCAATTTTAGGTGGATGTGCCTTAGCATGAGCATGAGAATCAAAACCTAAACCAGATTTATCATTGCAAGACTTAGAAGAATTCAACAGCAGGTTCAGATTCTTATTCCCATTATAAAACCGACCTAGTGTCTTATTCATGTCATCAAGTTTCTTAGACAAGTCTAGGCAGTTTGTACATGAAGTTTTTCCTTTTAGTTTGCAATTGGAACAATTTTTAACTTCATGAGATCGTAATGTATTGTTCAGAATGGAAATTTCATTCGTTGCATCTTTTAGTTTCTTATCAAGATTTTCACATGTAGAACAATGCAAATCATCTGTAAAACAAGAAGCATCTTTTAAATTTTTATCACTAAGTGCAGCAAGCTTTTTGTTCTTTTCAATTTCTTCATCAAGTCTGTCTAGAGTGGAGGAATGTGCACTTCTTAGGGAGGACAATTGTTCATAGATTAAGTCACATGAGGGACATGTATCATCACTAGGAATCAAGGTTTTTAAACGGTTAATTTCAGATTCTAGTGATTCAATTTTAGCAGCATTATCCCTAAGCTTTTTGTCCTTTTTTCTTGACAATAATAGTTGCACGAGAAATAGCATCACACATTTCATTGCAGGTAGAACATACCTCATCATCGTCACTGTTGTGTTCTGCTTCCTCCTGACTTGATCTTGATCTTGCTTTGCCCGCCATGAAGCATAAGTTGGCCAATTCATCATTCTCTTCATCACTTTCAAAGTCAATGTCACTTGAACTGAGCTCTTGAAGCGCGGTGATGAAGCTGTTGATCATCTTGCATCCTATGGTACCCTTCTTTTTCTTGTTGGAATTTCCAGAGGAGGTCCGGACCTTGCTTTGTTTTTCTTCCCGGGTGGTCGGACCTGAAAGGTTAGAGCATTCTGTACGAAAGTGTCCTGTTTTAACACATTCAAAACAACGTTGAGGTCCGGAGCTTCCTCTCCTTCTAGTTCTCACATTTTGCAATGCTTTTGAGAATCTAGTAGAGATGAGTGCCAACTCCTCTTCTGGAAATTCTTCGATCTGTTCCAGGGTTAGTGAGGACAACAAAGCAAGAGTATTGCAGGATGATGATTGACCAGAGCTAGACACATCTCGTTGTGAGACAAATGCAATAGACTTGTTTGGGTTCTTACGTGCTAGGATGTCAATTTCATGAGTTTTTAGTTTAGAATAAAGTACATCTAATGTAAGAGAACTCATGATAGTTGATTCATGAATGGATGTTACTTTCATCTCCCAAACTGACATGTCTAATGCACTAAGAAGTTGTCTAGCATTCTCAGCATCAGAAAAATTAACATTGACACTACGTAAGTTGCTGAGAATTTTATTGAACCGAGCAAAGAGGTCATCGATTGACTCACCTGGTTGCATCTCAAAGCGCATATATTCTTTCTTGAACATATATTGTTTTACCTCCTTGATTGTGTTGGAGCCTTCATGATAATCACAGAGAGCTCTCCAAACATCGTATGCTGATCGGAGGTGCGCGACACGATCAAAGTCGCTTTGAGTGAGTCCTTGGATGATCAAGTTTCGGGCTTTGTTGTTGTTGTCGACATCCCGGAGGTTCGTAGCCATAACTTGATCGTTAGGCGGGACTTCATAAGGTTTGTACACCTTTTCCCATATTGCGAAGCCTTGCGCCTGGATGAAAGCCTCCATGCGTGCCTTCCAAACCTGAAAATCAATACCAGCAAACACACAAGGTTTGGCGGAGTACTTCTCCATGATGATTAGTCAAAAACATGTGCAAATCACAAAGATTAGAGCACCGTGGCTCTGATACCAATTGTAGAATCGAAGAGCACGTGAAAAGCTACCAGAGGGGGGGGGGTGAATGGTAGATTTAAAAATCTTACGCAGCGGAAACAATAAAACCCTAATCCCTTCGGTAGAAAAACAATCTGTTAAAGAAATCGTGTATGAGACTAATCTAAACGTGTTTCACCGTGACAAAAGTGATATATATCAGAGAGAATCAAGTCACGAAGACAACACAAAAAGAATTACTCAAATCCGTCGAGAACAACTCAAGTTATGATCAAAAGATCAAACACTGGTCAATCTGACCTACCCGAGAAAAACAGTTTCTGGAGTGCTGCAAAGAAACTCGTGTAGATCAAAAACCACAAATCCAATGACCGTGAAATTTTGACAGATGATAGATAATCAAGTTGTGAAGACAACCCAAAAAGAATCACGTCAATTGGATCTGTAGAACTCGAGTTATGATAAAACCACCGATGAAAGGTAGTGCTGTCCAGAAACTCGACGAGTAAAACTTGTCTGGAACAAGTCGGACGAACAAGGCACAAAAGTTCCTTCAAACTACGAATTTTATTCAATAGAACAAAAGAGGAACAGCCCCAAAGTCATCTCAACGAGCTTTGGCCTTCCCTTGCTTATATAACCAGCCCTTAGGCCATCCCAATCTCAACTAGGACTCCAATCCTAATCCGATCACAATCGGAACTTACCATAACTGCTCAAGATTCTTCTATACGCAGATAGAAGCAATCTTAAGACTTCCAAACACCTTAGGAACGTATCCCACATTCCTAAACAACTCAATTTTGTGATACACATGAAATCCTAACATAACCAACTCGATACTTCCCATACCAAGCCATAACCGACTCTGCCGCAGCCAAAGTCTTCAACCGATACGATCCAATCCTTCCGATCAGATCTTCCTTCCATAATCCGTCTCTAGAAGCATATTGCCACGTCATGCACCTCATGCATACGTGCGAACACCTTCCTTCGACCTTCATATGCACTGCCCTTGATTCAATCATCCTGCGCGACCTCCTGACCCGCTCAACCACAGTTCCTCCCGAACTTGGTTGTTGGAACCTCATCTCCTCCTGAGACTAGTCCAATGGATCCTGTCACCAGCCATGACTTGAACTCAAGCAACACCTGCACATGAACAAACAACCAATCCATACGAGCCCAAGTCCTCAACATGACTCACGTTAGTTCCGAACACGACACCTTATGTGAGTACCTCACAAAAGCATGTTGCAAAACCACAGTAGAAACGATATCAACCATATTCAACCAAAACGCACCAAAAACTTAGCAAATGAATACTAATCAATCTTTCCAATCATGTAAAGCAAGTATGAAACATTGCAAATGAAAAAGCAGAAGTACTTCGGTCAAGTTCCGGACCTTGCCAGAGCAACCCGGAGCTTGAGCCGGAGCTAAGCAGAAACACTGCGGTCAAGTTCTGGACCTTGCCAGAGCAACCCGGAGCTTGAGCCGAAGCTAACAAAAGCTAGTAGAACCTAGCGCCGGAGCTTACCAAATCTAGTACGGAACTAGTCAACCTAAAACCGGAGTTAGACAAAATACGTCGGAGCTTAGCAAAAACATGCCGGAGCTATAAAATATATGCCGGAGCTATCAAATATATGCCGGAGCTATCTAAGACATGCCGGAGCTATCAAATATATGCCGGAGCTATCAAAGACATGCCGGAGCTAAACATAAAGCTCACCGGAGCTATCCAAAGCTAGTCGGACCTTACTAAGAAGCCGGACCTAGCTTCGAACATAGCCGGAGCTACCCAATACAAGTCGGACCTACCGTCGGACCTTGCTGTAGCTCGGAGCTAGAGTCAGACCTTGATAAAAAAGGTGTTTTAGTGATATTTAAAACTTTTATCATCAAAGCCAAGTGTATTTACTACAAGCCAATGTATTCAGCACACATAGGTCTTACAAGTTGAAAGCCTGGATATCGTATGGTTGCGTCGTGCCCCAGAGGGCAACGACGTCACTTGTTGTGACGCAGCTCGTCTCCTATTGTTGGAGACATGCAGACCAAGTCTACCAGACAAAGTCCGCCGCTGCGACGGGGCCCATCCTGAAGGAGGAGGACCTTGGTTGCTGATGCGGTCGGCTGCGGCTGCAACCAAATGTTCCACATCAGCTCTCCACTGCTCCAATGCATCCCGAGATGCATCAGGAGGTGGTGGACGTTGAAGAAGAGCACGCGCTGCATGAAGCGCATGTTCCAGATTGTCATGATTCGCCGACGCCGTGATGGACGCCGGTGCACCATCGCGTTGTCCAGCTTGGTTTGCTGGAGGAGGCGGCGGTGGTGGCTGTGTGACTGCTGCTGGCGCTGAGGCTCTTGCTGGTGGGGGCATATTGGAGGGATTGCCTCCAACAGCCTGAGCAGCGGGTTGACCATTGGATGATCCAGCAGCGGAGTTCACCATTCTTGAAATCTCAGGCTCCCCCTACCTGGCGCGCCAACTGTCGGTGGTTTTGATCCGGCAGATCTCCTGACACTGCTAAAGTGTTGAAGGAGTTTGTGGTTCGGTGTGGGCGCGCGGAGATTCAAGAAGGTGAATTGTAGTTTAACACAGGAGACACAAGGATTTACGTGGTTCGGGCCGCCTGAGCATAATACCCTACTCCACGGGTGTGTTGGTGTTGTATTAGCTTGTCACGAGTGTATCGGGTGCGTGAGTTCGTCTGTGAACGTCCCTAAGTGTATCGTCGGCCTGTCCTTTTATAGTACAAGGACAGGCCGTTACAAGCTAGCCTGGCCCGACATGTGGCCCCGGTGGTTACTAGTATTGATACAAGATTAATTGCTGTTAATGATCCTGTAACGGGCTCCGACAGTGTCGTTACTGGTGTTAAGATCGTCCGTTTAAGTGTCATTAATATGGCATTAATGACGCTTAATCGGGTCTTGAAGTCATTGGCTCTCCTTTGAAGATCCGAAGCCGTTACAAGGTCTTCCGGAGGTTAGAGGCTGTCAGGTCCGACGTTTGGACACGTGGCAGCTCCGGAGCTTGCTGTGGGAAGCAGGTAGCTCCGGGGCTACCTGACACGTGTCAGGTCCGGAGCTTCTCTCGGTCAGGGGTTAAGTACGGAGGTGCCGTTCCGGTACGTGGCCCGGAGCTTCCCCCTTGTGGGCGGTAGCTCCGGTTTGGTTGTACACGTGGCGACCCAAGGATTAACCATGTTGGAGAAGCGGGTCCGGTCATGTCTGACAAGTGGGCCTTTGAGGGTCTTCAAACCAAGTAGATGGCCTTCCTTTGAAATCTTTGTAACTTCAAGGGGTGTATGGTTTTTAGGGTACCGACAGTGTACAATCTATATCAGTCAATGGGACCCACGTAGAAGCCACCTGGAGAAAGCACAGGACGTTTGGATCTAGGACCAGATCGACAGATGTGGTGGTTCGGCCGACCCCTTCCTGGCGCCAAACACAGAAAACTTCCACATGTTGGCTCCTCCCGGCTTGAAGAAGTAAGTGGTGACTGATTCGCGAGCAATCGGTGGCGAGAACTGACCCTTCACAAAAGTTGAGAATAGAATACCACTTATAAGGTTTAGAGTAGTCCTAGAGGCTGCCAAGTAGAAGGAGAGTGTGGTGAAGAGTTTAGAATAAGGAAGCTTGGGCTTGTCAAGTCCTTCTTCTACACTTGTACCCCTACAAAAGTGTTATTCAAATCAAGTAATCCTTTTTGAGTTCATTTTAAGTTTGATTTCCAATTCAAGATAGTTTGCATAAGTAGTTACTTGTGGGTTCATTGCTTTAATTTATTAGAGGCTCTAGTTGTAGCTTTGTGTTCAAAACAACTAGAGTTGTGATTAGAACGTATGCGTGGTGCTTAGGTTAGAAATCACCAGTGAATATCTCATAGAACCGCAGATTGAAGAGGTAGTGAAAGTGCATCTAGGAATCTCTTGTGTGTTTTGATTGATTAATGACAAACATATGAGATCCTAACAAAATTGTTGAGGTGAGGGCATGTTTTAAAGATTTTAGAAGGAAATCACAAAAAGAAAGGAGAATGAGGATCCAAAAGGAATAGAGCTCAAGACTTGAAAAGATAGATTTGTTTTGTAAGGAGTGTGTTGGAGAAACACACCCCAAGAGCTCAAGTAAAAAAGATTGCACTCACTGCACATATATCAGGAAGAGCGGACAAGTCCAATATACACCGGACTAGTCTGAAATCTCTCTGACTAAAATCGATCAAGTCCTCCAAGTGCAGACTTGTCCTTAGTTCTCTACATGTGCACCACACCGGACGAGTCCGATATCTACCGACTAGTCTGAAATGTCTCTAAATAAAATCGGACAGGTCCGCACCTTAACATACTAGCTCGGTATCCATCAACACTTAGAGGTTTTCAAACACGCACACCGGACAAGTCCGGTGTCTACCACAGACTAGTACAGACCTCGCAAACCCTAACGGTAACTTTTGGAAACCCTAGTATAAAAAGAGGTGCATGGCCACACAACAAACTCTCTCGACTACCTGCGCCGTACCACCTCCCAAGAGCCCAAAAATACTTCTCTCCACTCATTCTAAACCAAAAAGGATCAAATCTTTGAGGATTGGAAAAAGGAGAGAACTTGTTCTACACGATCTTGAGCTCTTGGGTTTGATCTCTCGCACTCTCATTGTTTATTGTACATCTTTTGAGTGTGTTTGGCGGTGTTCAATCATTGTAATCTTTGGGGAGCCCTCAACTTGTGAGAAGGACCCTTGAACGAGTTATTTGCCCCTTTGTGGTTAGTGATTGTGAATCGGCCTCTGTGGCGATTCAGCGAGAGAAGGGTTGATGAAGACATGATCCTCCGTGGACTCCTCAACGGGGATGTAGGTTCCTCCGTGGAATCGAACCTTGGGATAAAATCTTGTCTCAAGTGTTTTTTATTTATCATTCATCATATTCTAGGGTTTGCATAGTCTTGTGTAATTCACATTGAAAACATTAGATTAAACTTGATAATTGCAATACCTTATTTCATTGTCATAATACACTTGCCTATTGATTTCCTCTGCATAGATTACTCGAACCAAAATTCAAGATCTACTTTGTTTTTCAATTATGCTGTTATAGAACTAGTCCACACTGTAACGAACCTAGTACAACCTCCCTGTATTTGATCTCGTTGTTAAGTGTTTCAGGGAACGTTAAAAATTCAAAAAGCCTATTCACCCCCCCTCTATGCTGCATTCAATTGGTATTAGAGCAAAACTCTTCAAAAGAGACTCACCGCTCGAAGAGACAATGTCGTACATCAAGGGTGACCACAAGGGCTTCAACAACGAAAATGTTGATGAAAGGAACCAAAAACTAGAGAAACTCCTCGATGCCATTCAAAAGCATGAGGATGATGATGAGAAGATACTTGAACTCAAGACTCTTCTATGGAAGAAGGCACTCTCTCCAAAAGGGAAGAAGAAGATTGAAGATGAGAAGAAAAAGGGGAGTAGTCACACAGACTACTCCAGATATCCTTTTAACTATGAGCCTTTGAATTCTAATAATAGTCATTACTTGTCAATTCTTTTAGGAAAAGCACCTTACTTTGATGGAAATGACTATTCAATGTGTAGACAAAACATGAAAATGCACCTTATATCTCATAACTCAAGTCTTTGGCACATAGTGTGTACAGGGATAGATATTCCAGATGATGATGAAGAGCTAACTCCAAGTCAAGGTCAAGCTATTCATTGAAATGCTCAAGCCGCAGTTGTAATTACATCATCATTGAGCCGAGACGAGTTCACCAAGGTGGATGGACTCGTGATTGCCAAGGAAATCAGGGATACTCTCAAAACCGCACATGAAGGTGATCGTCATGTGCGCAAAGCTAAAATTGAGATGATTGAAGGTGAATTGGGAAGATTTGCTATAGAAGAAGGTGAAACACCCCAATATATGTACAATCAACTGAAGTCTCTCATCAACAAAGTCCAAGCTTACGGTAGCAAGAAGTGGACAAATCAGGAGGTTGTAAAACTGATTCTTAGGGCATTCATGCCTCGGAACTTGACGCTTTGCTCTATGATTAGAGAAAGTCCAGTGTATCAAAAAATGACCGCGGGCGAAATTCTTGGCAAGATCATCAACTTCGAAATGATGGAGAAGGAGGCCAAGCAAGTCAAGGAACTTGCCGACCTTACCTCAGCAAAGAAGAAAGGAGTTGCTCTAAAGGCAACCTGTAAGCCCGCATCAAAAGAAGCTCGAGAAGCTCCTGAGGAAGATGATGGTGATGATGAAAGCACTGATATCGATGAAGAAGACATGATCTTGTCCATGAAAAAGTTCAAGAAAATGATGAGAAGAAGAAAGGTTGGTAGCTCAAATGAAGGATGACAAAGGGACAAACAAAGACCCAAGATAAGACGTGCATGCTATAATTGTGGAGAGTATGATCATTTCATAGTAGATTGTCCACATGAAGATAATAAGAGGAAGAGTAAAGACAACAAGCCTAAACAAAAGAAAGTATTCAAGAAAAAGAAGCAATATGGCCAAGCACATCTAGGGAAGGAGTGGGACTCCAATGATGAGTCATCATATGAAGAAGAAGAGGAGATGGCCACTATAGCCATTAAGAAGTCTACCAAGAAGTCAAATCTTTTCCGAACCATAGGCGCATTGAAGGACACTGACCACACATGTCTAATGGCCAAGGAAGGTAAAAGGAAAGTTATAACTAGATCTTCCTCCTCGCTTTCTTTTACTAGTAATATTGATAATTCTAGTGATGATGAAGACATGCTTAGTGGTTTAGATAAAAAGACTGCTGCTAAAATGAAATTTCTAATGGATACAATTGTTGATAAGGGGATCTAATCAATCACCAAGAAGATATGATCATTCTCTAAAAGGGTGAATATCTTGAGATTGAAAAGCTCCTTGAGCTTGAAAAGGAGTGAAGAAATCACTAGAACTTGAGTCGGCTTCAAGCAAGGAAGCTTGTTTGAATTTAAAAGACTCAAACATGACTATCAAGGATTAACTTGCTAACTTAACCAAAGTTAAAAGATCCTTGAGACACAAGTTGAGTCACTCAAGCAAAGTGGTTCTTCATCCTCTTCAATCTCACCTCAACATATCAAATCTGAAACTATCATTAATTGTACATATGCTGAAAATAATACCAACTTGAAAGAAAAGTCCAACTTGACAAAAGACAAGCATCCCTCCTGATGAGGACATTACTACTATGGATACAAACAACACTCCATTGAACATACAAGATGCAATCAATAGAGTTCACACAAAATAATTAATTTCAGATCTGAGCTCGTTCTTATATGTTTCCTTATATGTTTTTTAGCATAGATTCCTACCTAATGGTTTAGTTGTTATTAGGGTTCATGGAGAAGTTCAAGGAGTACTTGGAGGAAGTCTTAGGGACATGGAGGACCATAGAATACGTTCAAAGAAGATGGAAACCGAGCCCAACTTAAAATTGTATCCAACTCGGAGTCTAGGAGCAGTTCACATTAAAAGGACGCCTAGGATGCATACAATCTCCGTTTTGAACATTCTACATATGCACGAAAAGGGGAGAGTATTACTTTTCCAATGCTGCTGGTCCCATGTCAAAATTCCTAGGAGTGGATGGGAATCATTGAAACAAATTCGAGTTCAGAATCTGTCAGGATGCTGCACCATTGTATTGGGCTATTGGGCCTTGTATCAAGTCTAAGTCTATTATTTTCGTGTTTTAGGATTAGGTCACAAACCCAACATCTTATTAGACTTCCTCCCACCTATATATACTCCATGGTGGCCACCATAAACAATTGGGTTTTGCTTAGATTAATCTGTTATACACAGTTTCGCCGTTCATCGGTTTGTGAGACCCCAACTTAGCAATTCAGATTGCTTCTACCTTGTTCTTGCTTGTGTTCTCGGTTGCACTTGCAGGGATTAGCCTTCGTGGTGAGGTCAAGCGTGTGAACCACGATTGATAACCAACAGAGCGGTGGTGTAATGATTGCAGGGGTTGTTCGTTTCTACTCGAGAGCCTCGGATCATCAACGTCGAGATTTCCATCATTCGACTTATCTATTACCTTTCGGAAGATCGGGACTCATCAATCTTATCAATTGGTATCAGATTTCCAGGTTGCCTGTTAGGTAATCCATCTTATCAATTGGTAATATATTAGTTTGGTTTTTCATACCTAGAGTCCACAAAAAACTTATAGTTTTGTAGATCTATTCATCACATTGTCCAAACCACCTTTGAGCCTTTGTAACTTTGTTTTATAGTTCAGTTTTGTTGTGTTTTTGTCCTTGGTTGAGTCATATGCTGGTTTAGAAAGTGTTTTTTGTCTTAGTTGTAGTTTTGCTTTGTGTTGATTCATCCTTTTGAATCACGTCATCACGTCCAGATTAGATTCATATCTATCCAGCTTGGTATTTTCATCATATCTCACTCATACGAACTTGGATTTTGGAGTTCTTGTACTTTATGAAAATCTTAAAAAGTTCGCTACAACTTTCGTATTCATAGGTTTCTCAGAAAACTGAGTTATTCTGGTCAAAAGTGCATTAAATCTGAATCTGTTCTCAACCTAGAATTTCTGAACAGTCTGTGTTTCGGGGACAATATCTCCTATTGTTCTTGTCCAAAATAGGTATTATGTATACCAAAATTAAAGAGGAGAGATATACCTAATATCTTTCTGTTGTAAGTTTTTCTATTTGAAGCCTCTAAGTATGCCTATTTATCCTTCGAAGATTGAGCAGAAAATCTGTAACAGACCCACGAGATATCTTTGATTGCTTTTCATTGTGTTCTTCTTTTGCAGTACATTTTGAACAAAAAAGACAAAATAGAAAGTAAAGTGAAAAACAAGATACAAAAGCCACACAAAAAAATAGGAGGAAAAAAACAACGAAAAAAAAACAGAAGTGCTTGCATAACCTTTATGTCATCTAGTTTTATCTCATGTCCTGCTAGCTTGAACTACTAGGAACACATTTAGGCTAGCAACTTTGACAAGTACTTTGGACACTTATTCAACTTTACTATCTGATTGCATTGTTGCTAATCCTTTCTACATATAAAGTATCATCCAAGCTACACTTTACTCTTGAGCAGAATCGACACACTTTTGCAATCATCCCACGCTTCATTGGTTTCTTCATACCGGCCACCGTTTGCCACCTGCAATGTCGGTATAAACACTTGTAAGAGCGTGGTAAGAGGCTTGAGAGTGTGTGATTTCGCTTCCACTTTACCATTATCCTTGTAGTTGATAGGGATAACATATTTTCTTGTTGTCTTTTGTTTCTACTAACAATGTCAGGTAAAAGCAAGAATCATGCATTATATGCTGAGATGATTGTTGACGGCTGTTATATACCAATTTCATCCGTCAATTTAACTCAATTATGTGAAGGATTTGTCATTTATTGCTCACATCACCTTTCTATCTAACCCAATTCCACTTGGACTTGGAGAAATATGTGTATGTAGCATTTTATGCAGGAAATGAGGAAATGTAGAGGGACCAATCCTATAAAATATCATCCCAGCCAATCAGGTGATGACACGTGGCATCCCATGGGTCAAATGGCCCACAAACAGAAGTATCCGGGGAGATCCAATGGTGTATCACCCATATACATCAATGGGACCCACCTGGCAGCCACCTGGAGAAAGCACACGAGAAATGGTGTAATGACCAGGTCGGTCGAACCAGGGGGTCGGCCGACCTGGTCTTTGCACCAAACTTTATCACCCTCCACGTGTTGGCTCCTCCCGGCTCCCTAGAGTCAATGGTGACTTATTCGCGCACTTTTGGTGGCGGGAACCGACCTCAACACTAGTATAAATAGGAACCCCTACCCCTCACATCAACACAACCACTTGATCTTCATCTCTATTGTATACACTATCATCCATAGTCTTAGAGGAGTTAGGTTGTAGAGAGCAGAGTCTCTAGTCCCAAGTCCAAATTGGGAAAGGAGTAAGGAGTCTCTCTCTCTTCCCAATCCTACATTGGGAAATGTATGGCTCATGTATTCTTTCTTGTATTTGTGACTTTATGCATAATAAAGATAGTATCTTTAGTCTCTACTTATACATATACTTGGGCAAAGCGTTTCTTGTTTGATTGTGGAGTCCATGTATGTGGAAGGTATAGCTTCTATGACTGTTTCATCATGAACATATCTCATTATCATAGAACCTATAGACCCCCACTATAGTCTAGTTAATTATAACATAACTAGGTTAGTATGGATAATTATGTTGTGTATCAACATTGGTTCAATTCATCGCCTTAGGATGGATTGTGCCTAGGCTCTTAAGGTAATTACTTAATATGCTAGCATGGTGCTAGGATAGCTAAGTAGCATTGGATGTCTCATGGACCCACGGATTGAAGAGGTAGGCAGTAGATGGTGACAGCTCTATCTGTCATTTGTAATCCTCCACGTTCGGCTATGCCACATGCTCTTGGCAGGAGTCGCCCTAGTATTGCTAGGGGTAAGCCCGTGCTCGATGTGTTGAACCACATAGCATAAGTATTCACTATTAATCTAGCTTATGAATAATTAGTTTAGACTATGTATATGTACAATAGAGCATCGTAGGAGTACCTCCATAACTCTCAACCTTAACTAACTCTAGGATCCTCTTACCCCCCTTAGACTTGAAAGCTTTTGTGTGTGTCACACTACCTCCACTATTATTTTATCCATCCTTACTAGATTCTTACCTAGACCTTTCTATCCTGTCCACTTGATGATTGTTATATCTCTTCTGTGACGCACGGTTCCGAGAAAAGAACCAAGCTAACGCATATGTGTGCCCAGGATGTTCATCACACATACACGAGTGCAATCACAAACGATATACAGAAAATTACCACAGAGCAAGATTAATTAACCAAATTTTATTACACAAACCAGATTATCCTCGAATACAAGCTCTAATGAATATTAAGGACAAGTTCAACTAATGCAGCGAAAATAAACTAATTAAACAAACTAAACAGCTAGGCAGCATAAGCAATAGGGTATAGCGCAGCTCCAATCAACACCAAAGGGAAAGCTGATGGTAGACACGGCCTAGAACTCCGCATTATCACCATTAAACTCCCAATTCTGACCTGCAACTGTTGGGGGGGGGGGGGGAATTGCAAGAGTGAGTACATGTCGTACTCAGCAAGTGTGGAAAGTATGACATGTGGCTTATTCAAATGATGACAATAATAATGGTTAAGTGCTGAAAAGTACATTAAAATGTTAGAAAAGCAATATATTATATGTATGTGAAGTAAACCCATCATAATCATAAGTAATACCATAATACCAGTCCACAATTTACCATGTTCATCAATAATTCCAGATTTCACCATTTGCCAATAACCATATTCAATACTAGAATTAATCCATAACCATCCCAAATTCCAATTTCCCTCTAATCATGGAAGTTGTCCAGGTTCTAATAACCGGGAGCATGGCTATCATGATAGTTTTATTTAACTCTGCAGAGTTTGTACCACTTTACCCACGTGTTTGTGATTTCATCACCTTTCGGTGACTAAGAATCTCCCTTATGCCCATGACCCATCGGTCACATTATACACTTCCGTTGGTGTGTGGCCAACAGATCACAAAATAGCCTTTACAAAGGGATTACTAGCCTATTTAGACCCCACTGAGGTTTCACCGGTGGCGATGCCTCCAACTAAGCACATATTCAACCAAGGGCCCCCTCTTGAGCCATTCGGATCCCAGGGTAGTCCCACCAATCATCAACAAACCCAATCCGACTACCCCTTCCCCGAGCATCCACAATGGTCCAAACAGTACTAGCAAAGCCCTAATTAATCAGCTACGCCGCACCCATACTTGGCCTCGTGGTGGCACTGTAGTCTTGGCTTATTCTCGCATGAACCGGTCCTTAGATCTAAAGCAAGCAAACCACCATGACATCCAACCCATCCACGTACCGGCTTGCTTAGATCACCCATTACCATATCATGTTATCCAATTCATGTTAATCATAATATCATCCATGCATAGTTAAATTGAGTGGTATAGTTGTTTCCATCCCAGTTGATTAAGCGAAGCAAAAAGGTAAAAACTCTTCCCGACTCTCTATCATATGTCCCAGGTGACAAAGGTGGTTAAACAAAGCTAATAAACTTTCTATCATAGGGTTCCCCATCAATTTGACACAGCATGCAGTTTTGCAAACAAAACATTTATTTTTAAACAGGATCAATATGCTTCAAGAACACTTGCCTTGCTCTTGCTGTTGATTAGGGTCAAAGCCTTCAAACTCTTGGTGTTGTAGATCCTCCGTGGCACTTTCTAGCGCAAATCCGTCTAATCCACACAATAAACATACAAGACAAGAAACACAATCAAAGAGTGCACAAATATTACTCAATATGATATGACATGCATGATTGATGCAAATGCAAGGTAGAACTTGTTACTAGATTGCTTTTAATGATCACTAACTAGTTCTAATAGCTTTTAACAAGTTTATACAGGCTTGGATTCGGTTAGATCAAATTTTAGAATTAATTCAACACAATTTAACCAGAAAGATCAGACTAGTCCGCTAGGGACCGGACAAGTCCGCACTCCGCGAGATCAGCAGATTAGGGTTTTCTAGATCGACGTGAATTTGGAGATTTGGGGTTGAATTCACGTAAGGAAAAGAGAATAGAAGGTATACCAGGTGTTTAGGACTCCAATGAATCAAGAAACTTAGAGGTAACACTTGGATCTTGATGATCTAGGGTTGGTGATGAACTTGGGGATGAATTGGTGGTGAAGGACGAAATTTGGTGGAGATCTTGATCCTCTTTCGTTTCTTCCTCTTCTTCTTCTTGCTTGGGATCTTCTCCTCCCTCCTTGACGGTGGCTCCCCACGAAATATGGTTTGGGTGGGGTGGAAAAGTAGCAAATAGATGTCAATCCAAGGGGTGGGCTTGTTTATATAGAGGTGGAGACTAGGGTTAGATGGATTTTGAGTTTGAGAGGAGTAGAGGCCGGTTTAGAGTCCCACAGGGGCTCTAAAAGAGTTAAGCACAACGTCCCTAGTCCCACTTAATGTGAAACCCAAGAAACAAGTCGTAAAACAAAAGATCAACTCGGAGTCGCAAAATATCGGAAAAGTCTAGAAAGGACCGGACTAGTCCGAAGTTGTCCAGAGAGAAAATCAGACAAGTCTGGCCTAAAATCGGACCAGTCTAACTTTAAACAGAGCTGAAAAACGGACAAGTCCGCTGGAACACCGGACTAGTCCGGAAAAGTCCAAGGACTTAGCAATTTTTCAAGGATTCATGGAATAACGGACTAATCCGCACAAAATCGGACAAGTCCGAAAGTTCCCAGAGCCAAAATCGGACTAGTCCGCAGCAAAAATGGACAAGTCCATTTTTAGTCAGTGAGAAATCGGACTAGTCCTTAGTAAAATCGGACTAGTCCGCACTTTCCTGCATTTTAAGTGCGGTTTTGTTCCAAATCAATTTTAAATGCTCCAAATCAATTTTAAACTTGTTCCTCTTGTTGTGGGTTAACGTTAAACACGTATATGAGTGCATGCAAGGCATGATGCATGAAAATGAGGGTGTTACAAACCTACCCCCCTTAAAATGAATCTCTCCCTCGAGATTCGACGTGGAAGAGAAAAGATAGGGAAATTCCTTCTTGAGATCATCTTCCAATTCCCACGTTGCTTCTTTTTTGGTGTAATGCTTCCATTGAACTTTACACCATCTAATAACCTTGTTCCTTGTGACTCTCTCCTTGGTTTCCAAGATTTTGATCGGTTGTTCAGCATAAGTCAAATCTTCCTCTAGTTCCAATTCTTCCATTGGCACTTGTTCTTCCGGTACTCTCAAGCACTTCTTGAGCTGGGAAACATGAAAGACATCATGTATGTCTGAAAGATGAGTTGACATCTCCAACTTATACGCTACTTCTCCTCTTTTGTCCAAAATCTTGAACCGTCCAATAAAACGAGGTGCGAGCTTGCCTCTTATGTTAAACCTCTTTTGACCTCTCATTGGTGACACCTTGAGGTAAACAAAATCTCCTATTTCAAAGGCTAATTTCCTTCTCCTATTGTTCGCATAGCCTTTTTGTCTTGATTGGGCAGCCCTCAAGTTTTCACGAATTATTTGGACTTGCTTTTCGGCTTCTTGCAACACACCCGGACCAAATACTTGAGTTTCTCCTGCCTCATTCCAGAACAAAGGTGTCCTACACTTCCTCCCATAAAGCGCTTCATACGGTGACATCTTCAAACTTGCTTGGTAACTATTGTTGTAAGAAAACCGCGTATGGCAAGCTTTTGTCCCAACTTTTCCCATGCTTTAAAGCACAAGCTCTTAACATGTCCTCCAAAATCTGATTGGTCCTCTCGGTTTGTCCATCCGTTTGAGGATGATATGCTGAACTAAAATTCAACCTCGTTCCCAAAGCTTCATGCAATTTTTGCCAAAATCTGGAGGTAAATTGAGAACCTCTATCCGACACGATCTTCTTCGGGACTCCGTGTCGACACACAATATGCTCCATGTATATTTCGGCCAATCGTGCAGCTGTATATTTGGTCTTCACAGGGACCAAATGAGCTGACTTGGTTAAGCGATCCACAATTACCCAAATTGAGTCATACCCGGACTGAGTACGTGGTAACCCAACTATGAAGTCCATTCCATTTTCTTCCCACTTCCATTCCAGAATCTTCAACGGTTGCAATAAACCGGCTGGCCTTTGATGTTCCGCCTTGACTCGTTGGCACACATCACACAATGCTACGTATTCAGCTATGTCCTTCTTCATGCTATCCCACCAATAGCAAGTCTTCAAGTCTTTGTACATCTTTGTACAACCAGGGTGAATTGAGTAAGGCGAGTCATGTGCCTCCTTTAATATTGTCTCCCGAATATGCTTTACATTAGGCACAACGATTCTCTTTCCAAGCCATAATGTACCATGTTCGTCTTCATCAAATCTGAATTCTCTCCCTTCTTCGGTCCTTTCCTTGATTTCCTTGATCTCCTCATCCGCGGTTTGTGCTTCTCGAATTTCTTGCTCCAAGGTTGGGTTTAACTCCATCATCTTCGTCTCATTTACAAATCCGAGGTTCAACCTTTCAAACTCCTTACATAACTTGAATGGTAACTCTCGAACTGTGAGTTGATGACTTACTCCCTTTCTACTCAAAGCATCAGCCACTACATTGGCTTTTCCCGCATGATAGTTGATCCCCAAATCATAATCCTTGATGAGATCCAACCATCTTCGTTGCCTCAAGTTCAGATCCGTTTGCGTGAAAATATACTTAAGACTCTTGTGATTCGTACAAATTTCACACCTATGTCCAAGAATATAGTGCCTCCAAATCTTCAATGTGTGTACCACGGCCGCGAGTTCCAAATCGTGCGTGGGGTAATTCTGCTCATGTTTCTTCATTTGTCTTGATGCATAGGCAACCACTTGACCTTCTTGCATCAATACACATCCAAGTCCTTGTCTCGATGCGTCGCAATAAATGTCAAAACTCTTGCTTACATCTGGCAATACCAAAACTGGGGCTGTTGTCAACCTCTTCTTTAACTCCTCAAAACTATTCTGACAAGCTTCAGTCAATTGGAACGCCTTTCCCTTCATTAGCAACTCCGTCATTGACTTGGCTATCTTGGAAAAGTCCTTGATGAATCGACGGTAATATCCAGCCATCCCAAGAAAACTTCTTATTTCCTTGACGTTTTGCGGCGGTTCCCATTTCAACACGTCTCTCACCTTTCCGGGGTCAACCGACACTCCTTCTCCTGAGATGATGTGACCCAAAAACGACACCTCTCTCAACCAAAACTGACACTTGTTGAACTTGGCATACAATTGATGCTCCCTCAATTTCTGCAATGTAAGCCTCAAGTGTTCCTCATGTTCTTTCTCATCCTTCGAGTAGATCATAATGTCATCAATAAACACCACAACAAACTTATCCAAGTACTCCATGAGGACCTTATTCATGAGGTACATAAAGTAGGCAGGCGCATTTGTCAATCCAAATGACATCACGGTGTACTCATAAGATCCATACCGTGTCCTAAAAGCTGTCTTGGGTATGTCTAATGGTCTAATCTTCATTTGAAAGTATCCCGACCTCAAGTCAATCTTAGAGAAGACACAAGCACCCTTCATTTGATCAAACAAGTCTCCTATGTGTGGCAAGGTGTACTTGTTCTTGATTGTTACCTCGTTGAGAGCTCGGTAATCCACACACAACCTTTGGGTCCCATCCTTCTTGTCCACGAATAGAATGAGCGCTCCCCAAGGTGAAGAGCTAGGGCGAATAAAACCATTCTCTAGTTGCTCTTGAATTTGCTTCTTGACCTCCGCTAATTCCATAGGAGGCATCCTATACGGCCTCTTAGCTATAGGTGCAGTTCGAGGTATTAAATCAATAACAAACTCAATATCTCGATCGGGTGGCATACCTGGCAACTCATCCGGAAAAACATCCAAAAATTCACACACCACCGGAATCTCCTCAATTGTGGCACCGTCCATATGATTCAACTCCAATTGCTTCGGTGCGGTTTGAGATGCTTCAAATTCTACGGGGATCCCTTCTTCGTTGGTCAACTTCATCGTCTTCATGGCACACTCAATAACTCCATTGTGCTTCCTCAACCAGTCCATACCAAGTATAATATCCAACCCTTGAGAATCCAAAACAATGAGGTTGGCGGAGAAGTCTACCCCCCCTTATTCTAAGGCTTACTTTTGGACATACTATATTTGTCCTCATCTCTCCTCCAGGAGACTTAACCAATAGAGTAAACTTCATATGAGAGATAGGCAAACTATACTTGGCAACATACTTCAATGCAATGAATGAATGCGATGCTCCAGAATCAAATAACATAGTCGCGGGGTTGGAGTTGGCGAGAAACATACCAATGACCACGTCATCCGCTTGTTGAGCATCCTCCGTAGAGACATGGTTCACGTTGCCACGAGCAAAATTCTGCTGTCCACGGTTCCCTTGTGGTTGTCCTCCATTGGGTCTTGGGTTTTGCCTCGGAGCATTACTTCCTTGACCAAGGCCTGACTTAGGACATTGATGTACAAAGTGTGCAACTTCTCCACAAGTATAACACTTCTTAACTCCACCAGAATTATTGGGACGAGCTTGCTTTTGAGCACTTGCAGCAGGAAAATTAGCACGAGGCGCATAAGGCATTGGAGGCCTAGGTGCTTGCATGACAGGGCGCTGCTGCACAAATTGAGTTGGGCGTGGTGCATAACCAGGGCGCTGAGCAGGAATAGAAGGGCTGAAGTAAGGCACATTGGGCGGCGCAAAGCGAGGGCACACATTATTTCCTTGCTGCTGTCCTTGATATGGCGCCTTTCTCTTATTGTCTTGCTCCATCTCACGAATCTTGTTCTCAACCACAATCGCTTTGTCCACAAGCTTCTGAAAATTTGCATAGTCACAATTGAGTAGTTGCACTTGGATTTCATTGTTCAAGCCCCTCATGAACAAGTATTGCTTCCGGCTGTCCCGACTAACATCCTCAGGTGCATATCTTGAGAGTTGAGTGAACTTGTTGAGATATTCACTCACGCTTGATTTTCCTTGCCTTAAATTCTCAAATTCTTGCCTCTTCAAGATCATAACACCCTCCGGCACATAATGAGAACAAAAATTCTCCTTGAATTCGGCCCAAGTAATTCTCTCTTGGTTCTCATGAGCATTGCAATAAGCATCCCACCAATCCGCAACTGCTCCAACTAGTTGATGAGAAGCAAACAAGACCTTCTCCCGGTCACTGCATTGGACAATAGCTAGCTTCTTCTCCACGAACTTGAGCCAATCGTTCGCATCCATAGGGTCAGCGGCTTGAGCAAAGGTCGGCGGCCTAGTCCTCATAAACTCTCCCAATCGGTTATGAGGAGGCGGGGTGGCGGTGGAGGCATGTGGGGCTGATTGTAGATGTGGAGGCATGTGGGGCTGATTGTAGATGTTGCCAGCCTGCAGCTGTCCCATAGTTTGTATCATGGTCTGCATGAGCTGGTTTTGCATAGCCAATAGCTGCTCAATGTTGATAGCTCCCTAAGTAGATCCTTGTCCAATGTTGTTCTGAGGCACTCCATAGTTCTCCTCCTCATCATTGACATCCCTCTGGTTGCGAGTCCTCACCATCTGAAGAAAAGCAATAGGTAAGAATTATAAAACGTCTACAACTATATGCATCAAGGGATATAAACTAAACAACTAGCTACACTAGCCTAGGTGGACATGGCAATGCTAAGGCATCCCAAAATCCTCTATTAAGCACACAAGCAAGCAATATATATAGAAAACAACACTCCAAGCAAAAACACATCGATTCCTGAGTGCTCCTATGTGCTCTAAAGTGTCCATCCTATCTAGGCTGCATCCTACGGTCAACCTGTGGCTCTGATACCAATCAGTGACGCCCGGTTCCGAGAAAAGAACCAAGCTAATGCATATGTGTGCCCAGGATGTTCATCACACATACACGAGTGCAATCACAAACGATATATAGAAAATTACCACAGAGCAATATTAATTAACAAAATTTTATTACACAAACCAGATTATCCTCGAATACAAGCTCTAATGAATATCAAGGACAAGTTCAACTAATGCAACGAAAATAAACTAATTAAGCAAACTAAACAGCTAGGCAGCATAAGCAATAGGGTATAGCGCAGCTCCAATCAACACCACAGACAAAGCTGACGGTAGACACGGCCTAGAACTCCGCATTATCACCATTAAACTCCCAATCCTGACCTGCAACTGTTGCGGGGGGGGGGGGGGGGTAATTGCAAGAGTGAGTACATGTCATACTCAGCAAGTGTGGAAAGTATGACATGTGGCTTATTCAAATGATGACAATAATAATGGTTAAGTGCTGAAAAGTACATTAAAACGTTTGAAAAGCAATATATTATATGTATGTGAAGTAAACCCATCATAATAATAAGTAATACCATAATACCAGTCCACAATTTACCATCTTCATCAATAATTCCGGATTTCACCATTTGCCAATAACCATATTCAATACCAGAAATAAATCCATAACTATCCCAAATTCCAATTTCCCTCTAAACATGGAAGTTGTCCAGGTGCTCATAACCGGGAGCACGACTATCATGATAGTTTTATTTAACTCTGTAGAGTTTGTACCACTTTACCCATGTGTTTGTGATTTCATCACCTTTCGGTGTCTAAGAATCTACCTTATGCCCATGACCCGTCGGTCACATTATACACTTCCGTTGGTGTGTGGCCAAGAGATAACAAAATAGCCTTTACAAAGGGATTACTAGCCTATTTAGACCCCACTGAGGTTTCACCGGTGGCTATGCCTCCAACTGAGCACATCTTCAACCAAGGGCCCCCTCTTGAGCCATTCGGATCCCAGGGTAGTCACACCAATCATCAACAAACCCAATCCGACTACCCCTTCCCCGAGCATCCACAATGGTCCAAACAGTACTAGCAAAGCCCTAATTAATCAGCTACGCCGCACCCATACTTGGCCTCGTGGTGGCACTGTAGTCCTGGCTTATTCTGGCATGAACCGGTCCTTAGATCTAAAGCAAGCAAACCACCATGACATCCAACCCATCCACGTACCGGCTTGCTTAGATCACCCATTACCATATCATGTTATCCAGTTCATGTTAATCATAATCTCAACCATGCATAGTTAAATTGAGTGGTATAGTTGTTTCCATCCCAGTTGATTAAGCGAAGCAAAAAGGTAAAAACCCTTCCCAACTCTCTATCATATGTCCCAGGTGACAAAGGTGGTTAAACAAAGCTAGTAAACTTCCTATCATAGGGTTCCCCATCAATTTGACACAGCATGCAGTTTTGCAAGCAAAACATTTATTTTTAAACAGGATCAATATGCTTCAAGGACACTTGCCTTGCTCTTGCTGTTGATTAGGGTCAAAGCCTTCAAACTCTTGGTGTTGTAGATCCTCCGTGGCACTTTCTAGCGCAAATCCATCTAATCCACACAATAAAGATACAAGACAAGAAACACAATCAAAGAGTGCACAAATATTACTCAATATGACATGACATGCATGATTGATGCAAATGCAAGGTAGAACTTGTTACTAGATTACTTTTAATGATCACTAACTAGTTCTAATAGCTTTTAACAAGTTTATACAGGTTTGGATTCAATTAGATCAAATTTTAGAATTAATTCAACAAAATTTAACCAGAAAGATCGGACTAGTCTGCTAGGGACCGGACAAGTCCGCACTCCGCGAGATCAGCAGATTAGGGTTTTCTAGATCGACGTGAATTTGGAGATTTGGGGTTGAATTCAGGTAAGCAAAAGAGAACAGAAGGTATACCAGGTGTTTAGGACTCCAATGAATCAAGAAACTTGGAGGTAACACTTGGATCTTGATGATCTAGGGTTGGTGATGAACTTGGGGATAAATTGGTGGTGAAGGACGAAACTTGGTGGAGATCTTGATCCTATTTCGTTTCCTCCTCTTCTTCTTCTTGCTTGAGATCTTCTCCTCCGTCCTTGATGGTGGCTCCCCACGAACTAGGGTTTGGGTGGGGTGGAAAAGTGGCAAATAGATGTCAATCCAAGGGGTGGGGTTGTTTATATAGAGGTGGAGGCTAGGGTCAGATGGATTTCGAGTTTGAGAGGAGTAGAGGCTGGTTTAGAGTCCCACATGGGCTCTAAAAGAGTTAGGCACAACGTCCCTAGGCCCACTTAACGTGAAACCCAAGAAACAAGTCGTAAAACAAAAGATCAACTCGGAGTCGCAAAATATCGGACAAGTCCGGAAAGGACCGGGCTAGTCCAAAGTTGTCCAGAGAGAAAATCGGACAAGTCTGGCCTAAAATCAGACCAGTCCGACTTTGAACAGAGCAGAAAAATGGACAAGTCCGCTGGAACACCGGACTAGTCCAGAAAAGTCCAAGGACTTAGCAATTTTTCAAGGATTCATGGAATAACGGACTAGTCCGCACAAAATCGGACAAGTCCGAAAGTTTCCAGAGCCAAAATCGGACTAGTCCGCAGCAAAAACGGACAAGTACGTTTTTAGTCAGAGAGAAATTGGACTAGTCCTCAGTAAAATCGGACTAGTCCGCACTTTCCTGCGTTTTAAGTGCGGTTTTGTTCCAAATCAATTTTAAACTTGTTTCTCTTGTTGTGGGTTAACGTTAAACACGTATATGAGTGCATGCAAGGCATGATGCATGAAAATGAGGGTGTTACATCTTCCATGCCTTCCTTTGGGATCAAATAAATGACACCCTTGGGAATACTCTTAAGGGGAAATACTACAATGATACCTCCGTGCGCTTGCGGAATTCACTCTGTGATCCAAGAGAACCGTTAACAAGCATTTCTAACACATCAGTTGGAGATATTTAGTTAATGGTGCATAAGTAATACCAACAAGCATTTCTGGCACCGTTGCCGGTGATGATTTGTTAGTATATCTTAGGAGCCGTCAATAAGGATTTCTGGCGCCGTTGCCGGGGAAGGCAAATAGATATATAACATGACTGAGTGAATAGCATTGAACCCTGAGTAGGACTGTAGTAGGATAACCATTCTTTGTTTTCGCATTTATTTTAAATGTGAAAAAAGGGTAGTGTATGTCTGGTTTCCGCCTGCCGGAAAACTTTGTTGAAGATCCTGAATCTCTTCTGAGAGACCGACCCCATGTCGTTACTCCTCAGAAGATTCGAGCGGCAAAGCAAGCCAGCATTTCTGCACCAATAATCCAAACGCCAATGACTCAGAAGACCCTTCGCGAGTTCTCAGCTCCCTATGCTATCAATGTGCCTATTTAGCTTACTGCTAACACGGGAGATGTGAACTTCGAGATCAAAACTTGCCTTATCACTATGGTGCAAGCCAACCCATTCTGTGGGAAGGCTAACGAGGATGCAAGTGCTCACCTACAACAATTCCTCGAGATCTGCAGCACTTTTAAGATCAATTACGTGTCTCCGGATGCGGTCCGTCTGAGACTGTTCCCGTGCTCTCTCCTTGGGAGAGCGAAATAGTTGTTCTACGCGAACCGAAGTGCTATAGACACTTGGGAGAAGTGTTCTACGGCATTCCTAGCCAAATTCTTCCCGTTGGGCAAAACCAATGCCCTACGTGGAAGGATTTCTAGCTTTCAGCAAGAGCCCAAGGAATCTATTCTCGAGGCATGGGAAAGGCTTCAAGAGTACATCCTAGCCTGTCCCCATCATGGGATGGATGATTGGCTCCTTATTCATAATTTCTATAATAGGATGATCCCATCAGCTCGTGACCATTTGGATGCTGCTGCTGGAGGAGCCTTCTTCTCATTGACGGTGCCAAAAGCTAAAGATCTTATTGAGAAGATGGTGTCCAACATGGGATGGAAATGAGCGTCTCCATACCCGACAGAGAGGCATGCACACCTTGAAGGAGGTTGACATGATCGCTGCAAAATTGCACCTCCTAATGAAGAAAATTGATGGACAAGCCAGTGGTGAAGTGTCTGACAATGTATATGCCCTAGACTCTCACATCACGTGCGAAGTCTATGGCAGCACGGGTCATATGGGCAATGATTGCCCAGAAACTCGTAAGGATGCCTTATACCTCGCCAACAATGGAAATTTCAACAACAATGGATATCGCCCAGGAGGTCAAGGGTGAGGTCAACAATGCCCATTCTTTCAAGGAGGGTACAACAACAATGGCAACCCTGGAAATCAGCCCAACTTGAGAGAACTTGCCATTAGCCAGCTCAAGATCAACGATGCCCTATCCAAGAAGCTGTCATCTAATGACAAGACCCTGGAAAACATCAATGCCAAGATTGAAGGACTATCCTCAACATTCAAGAATCAACTAAGCTTCAACAAGATGTTGGAGACTCAGCTGGCACAACTTGCTGCAGTTGTCCCTCCATTAGAAAACAACAGAATTCTGGGGCAGCCAGAAGCCCCAGTGGAGAACGTCAATGCAGTGGTTACGAGAGGAGGAAAGACCACTCGTGACCCACCATATCCAACACAAGAAAAGAGGACAACTGAGCCTGAGAAGGAGGATGTCCCAAGTGAATTACTTGGTGAGAGAATGGTCAAACACTTTGAAGACACCAACTTATTGACATTCCCTCACAGACAAAGGAAGCCAACAGTGGATGAGCAATTCAACCGTTTTGTTGAGATCATCCAAAAGATCCACATCAATGTGCCCTTGATTGATGCGATGCAAGTACCCACTTATGCTCGCTATATCAAGGACATATTGAACAACAAATGACCATTGCCCACCACTGAGGTCGTCAAGCTTACGGAAGACCGCAGTGCAACCATCCTCAATAGGCTTCCTGAAAAGAAAAAGGACCCCGGATGTCCTACCATTCCATGCTCAATTGGGGCTCACCACTTTGACAAGGCACTTTGTGATCTGGGAGCAAGTGTTAGTGTGATGCCCAAGGTTGTGTTCGACCAACTGAACTTCACAGAGCTGACTCCAACACCAATGCAGCTACAACTAGCTGACTCTTTAGTCCGTTATCCAGCGGGTATTGTTGAAGACGTCCCGACAAAGATCCAGAACTGCTTCATACCCGTGGATTTTGTGGTGCAAGACATGGACACCGAGAAGGATACACCACTCATTCTTGGGCGCCCATTCCTCAGCACTGCAAAAGCTCGCATAGATGTGAGAGCTGGAGAAATCCACTTCCATATCAATGGCAAGGAGGAAAGGTTTACTTTCGACCAAAATTAGAACAATGGTCCATGGTTCGAATCAACTATGGGCCAAATTATAAACACATTAGAGAGGTCGAAGTCACACCTCCAAAGGTGGACTCACTCATTGCATTCATGAGAAGATTAATCTACGAGGAGAATCCGTCATTTCGACCACGCTGATATCCATAGGCGACGGAATCATCTGGACCTTCTCGAAGGCCCAAGTCCACAAAGCCGCCAAAGAAGGAATGGCAGAAGAAGTAAGAAAAGCTGTCCGAGCCCATCCCTCTGGGCCCGGATATGAAATGAAGACGAAGGAATGGCAATCTCATCAGACGGTGGTGAGACCTACGCCAATAGGTTAAATTGGTAGTTATCCCACTCTATTTTTCTTTCTTTCTTTTTCCACCCCATTTGGATTTTTCCCATTGCATATTTGATTTTCCCTAGCAAGTTGAGATTCTTATATTCTCAACTATCATTTTTCTTTCTTTTCAAAAGAAATTTTTTATTGGATTTGAAAAAAAAAGTTTTTATTTGAAAAACAATTTTTTCTGAGCTGCACATGTGGCATTTCACCAACGTGCTAACTTTATAGCCGTTGGGGAGCCACTTGCAAAAAGGGGAACCAGGGGGGCCACCTGTCAGGGAGTGGAGCTAAATTGGCTCCCCTTCCTCCAACGGCTATATTTTGAACCCCTAGTGACCGTTGGAGGGTGCACCCTATAAATTGTGGTCGTGAGGAGCACCTCTCTTCACACACCACATCATTTTACACCTCCCCAAGTCACTCTCTAAATCACCTTGTTTTTCTTGCTCTTCATTGCAACACTCTTGCTCAAATCCATCCCCAAAAAGATTTTATTTTGTTTGCATTTGCATTTTACACTCAAGCTTTCAAGACGAGAAAATTCGTTGAGAGTTTTGTTTTCCAAACATCGCTTCTTTTCGGATTTTTCTCGCCTTGTTTTGTTCCTGCTTGTTGAACTCAAAAGGACATGAAGAGGTTGTTTGGAAAGAGGAAGGAGGATGCAAGATCAAGCCACGGTGAAGGTTCTAGTGCACGCCTCTCTTTCATGGGTACAAGCCCAAGGAGGAGAAGTGTGTGTGAGGAAACTCCCATGGAAGAGAGAAGCAACCCACACCAACTTCTTCATGACAACGACCTCAACATACGAAGCGAAGTTGAAGATCAAGCACGTAGGCTTCTTCAAGATCGTGAGTTCCGCCACACCGAGGCTTACGATCCACATTTGATCTCCAAAATAGGTATGGACTCCGAATTTCTTTCCATTTGGCATGCAATTGGATTTGATGACTTTTCTCACATAGAGGAGAAAGGTTGACGCCTTCTTACTATCCAATTACTTCGCACACTAAGAATAGGATTTGATGGTATTGCTTTTAGATTATTTCAAAAAGAATACAAAATCCTATGGAAAGAATTAGGTAACATCCTAGGCTTCCATAAATGGTGTTTGCTAGATTTAGACAATTTGCCTAAGTTTAACAAACAAAGTTTTTGGCATGAGCTAACTAGTGAGGTCACATGTAGGGCTCCTAGGAATAGCCACATCCAAAACCCTACCTTACACTTCATACATAGATGGGTGGCTATGACTATGTTCCCTAAGGGAGATGTTAGGGTTGTGCGAGATGATGAATTGAAAATTTTGTTTGCCATGACTAAAAAGATAAAAGTTGCTCCAGTCAATGCCACGATGACACAATAGTTAGATTACATTTCAAAATCAGGACCAATTGAATGCACTTCATTGATTACTCATATTGCTAATAGGGTAGGAGCACTTAAATACTCTTCATTTGAATATATTGAAACTAAAAGAGAATTAATTGATGAAGACTATTTAGTGCAAGGACATACCCTTAAGCATGATCAAGATGGGTCCTTGATATTTTTCTATCCCGGCGTTGTCAATGAAATTCGGTTACCTAACCCGGATTTTCATTTGTACAAATGCCGGAGGCTAACCATTAATCTTCTTCCCCTTGAGGAAGCAAGAAGAAGTAATGTATCTGGCAGGATAACAAGGAATCGTGTGAGGGATGCAGCCACAGACATGCCACCGATAATCTCTCCGGTCCATGAATACCAAGAGGAAGATAACCCAATAGGTTATGCGCTCGGATGGACTCAACCCCCGACATATGAGACTGGGGGATCATCTTGGCAAGAATGGCAAAGGGATCCACCCTTATCCACTTCAAGCTCTAGCAACTTGCCCCCAACGTCCATGAGAGGACATCGTTCCTTCTCGGCTAGAAGTCATCATGACTATAGCCAAGGAATGACAGACCTCACTAGACGTATGGGAGAACTTGAAGTGAGAACGGATGACATCTACATCACACTCCAGAAGCATGTTCAAGGTACCCAGAATTGGCAACAACACATGGATGCTCAATTCACCAACTTCAACACGGCGCTACAACAACCACGAGCCGATCTTGCAGCGCACTTCCATCATCAAGGGTTCAACCCTTATCACGGATGTAGTTGAAGAACAAGCTTGAGGGAGGACCCCTACTTGAGGTAACATGTATCACATTCCTTGCATATTTATTTTCCATCCATCCATCATCCACCATGCATTTAATATATATATATATATATATATATATATATATATATATATATATAGGTTAGATTTGCTTTCATCAAATAAAGATGTGCGGTAAGAATGATTTAGAATTCACATAGATGAAATGATGAATAGTTGCTCTGTTTTATTTTCCTGAGTCTCTAGTTTACAAATTGCTACTCTCCGAATATTGCTTTCATTGGTTTGAAATACTTTTACCTTAATTTGGAAGTTATGGGTAGCAAAAGCTTAATCTAATTCTAGGTTGTTGCAAGATTAGAATTAGTAATAGGGCTGCTAGTCCTAGTTTGAAAGTAAAACTTAGATTTCCAGAGAAATTCTAAAAAGATTTAAGTTTCCCTCATTTGATTGGAAATACCTACCAAAGCCATATGATGTTCATACATAGACAAAACCTTATGCATATGCTATTTGCTTTCACATTGAGCCTAGTCAAACTAGTATAGACCTATGTGAGAAATCATTCAACTCTTTTTTAATTCAATACTTCACTTGCACATGCTATACTTCTACACTAGAAGTAAGCAAAACGTCCATCATATCCACCATACCACAACAAAAAGAGAAACTCCATGCTATTCATGTTTAGCACTCTCTTCAAAATTCATTGCAAAAAAAGGAGTAGAAGACATGGCTACAAAAAAAAATGAAAAAAAAAAGGAATGCTTACATCATAAGCATGAGAAAAACAAGAGAGAAGAAAAGTATCCATGTTTGATCCCTGCAAAGGAAAGAGAGATTATACCAAAAAGGAGTTATCTCAAGTATCCTCATCCACTTCCACTCCATCACACATGCACTAGTCTTGAATCAAAAAGTTTTGATTTGAATTCTCCTAAGGCTTACTCTTTTGACTTAGCAATATATGTCATGCAAATATGCCTACTTACTTTTCTTACCAAGCTCCACATACAAGCCATATTCAATGAGTAGGAATAGTAGAGGCACAATGCTTTGGTGAGGAAATATTTCCACTATCCACAAAGGAGTGATTGAGAGAATCAAATTGAAGTACTTAATATCTAAATTGAATTCTCCGGGATTTAAGTGGAACTTGATTTCTAGGCTATGTTTGCTCCATTTGTTATTCTACCTTTCAAATACTCATGAATATGAAAAAGCATAAGTCCCATGATAACTCAAGAAAGGTAGAGTATCATAGCCAGTTCCCTTCAATACTAGGTAGAGTATCTTGTTGTGCATTAGATACTTTTGAAAATAAGATATTGTAGAAACTCCTGATCATCAACCTAAAGTCTTGACTTTGCTCGGGACGAGCAAAGGATAAGCTTGGGGGGAGTTTGTTGACGGCTGTTATATACCAATTTCATCTATCAATTTAACTCAATTATGTGAAGGATTTGTCATTTCTTGCACACATCACCTTTCTATCTAACCCAATTCCACTTGGACTTGGAGAAATATGTGTATGCAACATTTTATGCAGGAAATGAGGAAATGTAGAGGGACCAATCCTAGAAAATATCATCCCAGCCAATCAGGTGATGACACGTGGCATCCCATGGATCAAATGGCCCACAAACAAAAGTATTCGAGGAGATCCAACGATGTATCACCCATATACATCAATGGGACCCACCTAGCAGCCACCTGGAGAAAGCACACGAGAAACGGTGCAATGACCAGGTCGGCCAAACCAGGGGGTCGGCTGACTTGATCTTTGCATCAAACTCGGTCGGCCTCCACGTGTTGGCTCCTCCCGGCTCCCTGGAGTCAATGGTGACTGATTCGTGCGCTTTTCGTCGTGGGAACCAACCTCAACACTAGTATAAATAGGACCCCCTACCCCTCACTTTAACACACACCACTTGAGCTTCATCTCTATTGTATACACTATCATCCATAGTCTTAGAGGAGTTAGGTTGTAGAGAGGAGAGTCTCTAGTCCCAAGTCCAAATTGGGAAAGGAGTAAGGAGTCTCTCTCTTCCCAATCCTACATTGGGAAAGGTATGGCTCATGTATTCTTTCTTGTATTTGTCACTTTATGCATAATAAAGATAGTATCTATCTCTACTTATACATATACTTGGGCAAATCGTTTCTTGTTTGATTGTGGAGTCCATGTATGTGGAAGGTATAGCTTCTATGACTGTTTCATCATGAACATATCTCATTATCATAGAACCTATAGACCCCCACTATAGTCTAGTTAATTATAACATAACTAGGTTAGTATGGATAATTATGTTGTGTATCAACATTGGTTCAATGATGATTCAATTCATTGCCTTAGGATGGATTGTGCCTAGGATCTTAAGGTAATTACTTAATATGCTAGCATGGTGCTAGGATAGCTAAGTAGCATTGGATGTCTCATAGACCCACAGATTGTAGAGGTAGGCAGTAGGTGGTGACAACCCTCTCTGTCCTTTGTAATCCTCCACGTTCGGCTATGCCACAGGCTCTTGGCGGGAGTCGCCCTAGTATTGCTAGGGGTAAGCCCGTGCTCGATGTGATGAGCCACATAGCATAAGTATTCACTATTAATCTAGCTTATAAATTATTAGTTTAGACTATGTATATGTACAATAGAGCTTAGTCGGATTACCTCCATAACTCTCAACCTTAACTAACCTCTAGGATCCTCTTACCCCCCTTAGACTTGAAAGCTTTTGTGTGTGTCACACTACCTCCACTATTATTTTATCCATCCTTACTAGATTCTTACATAGACCTTTCTACCCTGTCCACATGATGATTGTTATATCTCTTCCCTGCCTTCCTTTGGGATCAGATAAATGACACCCTTGGGAATACTCTTAAGGGGAAATGCTACAATGATACCTCCGTGCGCTTGCGGAATTCACTCTGTGATCCAATAGAACCGTTAACAAGCATTTTTGACACATCAGTTGGAGATGTTTTGTTAATGGTGCATAAGTAATACCAACAAGCATTTCTGGCACCGTTACTGGGGATGATTTGTTAGTATATCTTAGGAGCCATCAACAATGATTGACATGATGAAGACGGTGATGGAGTTGCTTGCTAAGAATGAAACATCAACCAAGGTTTCACATGAAATTCAGACCATATTAAGGATTGGGATGCAGGCAGCATCCAAGGTTACTTGAGAACCTTGATGAAGGTGATAAGTAAGAGGAGAAGATTTGATGTGGTCGACTACATATGGAATGATATGGTGAACATCTCTTGCACTCCGAACTGTTCCTGTGGCTATGCACCGTACATTATGTTCATGATTGAGAAGGTCACAAGATGTAAGTTTGTGAAGGATATGGAGCATACTGCTTTAAGGCCTCAGAAGCCGCCTCAAGCTGCTCTCCCAGCATCTCCCTCCCCTGCGTCAAGTGAATAGTCCCTAGGAGAACCCAAGAAAAGACAAGGCCTCCCTGTAGATTTAAGGCCCCTCCATCTCACAAGGGGTCCCCTAGTGGGATAATGAAGTATTTAGCTGCTATCATTGGTTTTTGCCGCATGGCAGAGGTGAAGATACACAAGATAAACAAGGAGAGAAAGGAGCGAATGCGGTACATGAAGGAAAATGTCAAAGCCATTTGCCAAAAACTGGAGATTGAGCCTGTTGGGTCTCCTGTTATTTCACAGGACTCTGGATCTGATTTCTCGGAGCTTCCTACTCTCACTGACTCCGAGCTTTTTTACTTTGGCCTTAGGGGCATGAATGGTTCCTCTCACTGACTCCGAGGAGTGGTTCCTCTCCTCCTCCTTATCCTGATGAAGAAGATGAAGAAAGGACCGACAACGAGTAGATCCCTCCTTCTCTTCCTTTTTGGTGCCTTGATGCCAAGGGGGAGAGATTGAGGTGGAGTCCTAGGTCATAGCTCAGGTTGATAAGGAGAGTCCTAGATCTCTTTTGTGTGTTGCTGCTCTTATTTGGTCTTGTAAAACTTATACTATGTTCTCATTATTCTTTTGGACATGTATTATGAAGTTATGATTATGATTTACTATGATCAATGTTTTATTCCTTAAATTTGCGATGTGTACTTTATAATATTGATGATGTTATGATTATGCCTTTGAACTCATCACATCAATATTATTGCTCACACACACATAGTTTTACACCCCACCATAAAGAGTGCACATATGAGTAGTACTTCTACATTCACAATTTTTCTCAAAACTCATATGTGCACACTTTATGAAAATCTGAATTTTTCATCATATTTGCGTAATCTCAATGGGTTGTCATCAATCACCAAAAGGGGTAGATAGAGTGCATCTAGGAATCCCTTGTGGGTTTTGGTTGATTAATGAAAAACAAATGAGATCCTAACAAAATTGTTGAGATGTGTGGAGGTTTTAAAGAGATTAGAAGGAAATCACAAAAAGAAAGGAGGATGAGCATACAAAAGAAAAAGAACTCAATCTTGAAAACTTGGAGGATATTTATTTTTTAAGGAGTGTGTTGGAGAAACACACCCCAATAGCTCAAGTCAAATAGATTGCACTCACTGCACATATATCAGGAAGAGCGGAACACTCAGATATACACCGAACTAGTCCGAAAACTCTCTGACTAAAATCGTACAAGTCTCTAAGTGCGGACTTGTCATAGGTTCACCACATTTGCACCACACCGGAGAATTCCGATATCTATTAGACTAGTCCAAAATGTCTCTGACTAAAATCGGACAAGTCCGCACCTTAACAGACTAGTTCAGTATCCATCAACACTTACGGATTTTCACACATGCACACCGGACTAGTCCAGTGTCCACCATGGACTAGTCCGGACTTCACAAACTGTAGGATCGAAGAGCACATGAAAAGCTACCAGAGGGGGTGAATGGTAGATTTAAAAATCTTACGCAGCGGAAACAATTAAACCCCAACCCCTTCGGTAGAAAAATGATATGTTAAAGAAATCGTGTGTGAGACTAATCTAAACATGTTTCACCATGACAAAAGTGATAGATATCAGAGATAATCAAGTCACGAAGACAACACAACAAGAATCACTCAAATCCGTCGAGAAAAACTCAAGTTATGATCGAAAGATCAAACAAAGGTCAATCTGCCCTACTCAAGAAAAAACAGTTTTGGAACGCTACAAAGAAACTCGTGTAGATCATAGACCACAAATCCAATGACCGTGAAATTTTGATATATGATAGATAATCAAGTTGTGAAGACAACCCAAGAAGAATCACGTCAATTGGATCTGTAAAACTCTGTAAATACTATCATAACCAACTCAAATCTTTCCATATTTGAGTCAAACCCGACTCAGCCGCAGCCAGAGTCCATAACCTAGTCGGTTGGACCTTTCCGACCAACTCTTTACGTCCACATCTCTTCATCATGTCTCGGAACCATGTAACCACGTCCATGCACTCCTTGCACACGTGCAAACATCTTCCAATGACGTCCACAATACCTTCACATTCATTGTTCTTGATTCAATCATGCTGCGCAACCTCCCGATCAGCTCAACCACAATTCCTCCTGAATTTGGTTGTTGGAACTTCATCTCCTCCCTGAGACTAGTCCAATGGATCCTGTCACCAGCCATGTCTTGAACTCAAGCAACACCTGAACATTAATAAACAACCAATCCATACGAGCCCAAGTCCTCGACTTGACTCAAGTTACTTCTGAACACAACACCTTACGTGAGAACCTCCCATAAGCATGTTGCAAAACCACAGTAACACGATATCATCCATATCAACCAAAAACGCACCAAAGACTTAGCAAATGAATACTAAGCAATCTTTCCAGAGATGTAAAGCAAGTACGAAACATTGCAAATGAAAAACAGAAGCATTGCGGTCAAGTTCCGGACCTTGCCAGAGCAACCCGGACCTTGAGCCGGAGCTAACAAAAGCTAGTAGAACCTAGCGCCAGAACTTACCAAAACTAGTATAACCAAGCTCCCGCCGGAGCTTACAAAAGTAGCCGGACCTTAATAAAAAGGTGTCTTGGTGATATTCAAAACTTTTATCATCAATGCCAAGTGTATTCACTACAAGCCAATGTATTCAGCACACATAGGTCTTACAATCTCCCCCTTGATGAATGCATTGGCAACACCATTTAAAATCCGAACATTGGCTTATTCACGTAAAAGTTTTGAAGGCAATTTCTCCCCCTTTGTAAATCAAAAGTAAAATGAGAAGAAAATCCAAAAATTATCCCATATTATCTCTCCCCCTTTATTATCTCTCCTTATGCCACATATTCTCTTTCTCTTCATGCTTATCTCTCCCCCTTTGACAATGTATTCAGCAAGTCATGAGCATATTAAACAAATTATCTCTCCCCCTTTAGTTGTTATGAGCATATTATAACATATACATATAAACAAAGCTCATCCAAGTCATACTATCAAGTACCTTACATTATCACATCACTGAAATACATAAAGTAGTGTAAGCCATGCTAGAGATCAAATGTAATTTTCAATTTAAGTAAGTCATGATCTCACAAACTTAACTATTTCATAACTTGAAAGCATGACACTAGTTGCTGAATTTTATTATTTTTCAAAGAATAAATTTAGATCATATGATATTTGCAAGAGATTATATGCGCATCTGCCTTATTCTAATCAACCAAGCCAAGCCTATGTCATTTGACAATCAGAAGCTTAAGGACATGGTTTTAGTCATACACAACTTCTTCCAAGTTCATATCTAAGTGCAATGATAAGCCATCTCTAAAGAAGAAGTCCGATGCATGAATATTCTCTTGATCTTTTCTCAATTTATATTTGTTCATAAAACTCAACATGTGAGTTGATTACTTGATTAATTCTTAATGATTAAAAGCACTTGTGAACATGTAACAAGTTCCAAACAGCAAGAAAGTTCGACCATGACCAGTCTTAGTGTAAGTAATTAGTCCAATTACTAGACATGGCAAAAACTACAAAATGTATAACACGAGTAATGTAGTAAGAACTTTCAGCATGTAAAAGGAATCACAAAGTCATATATGTATGAAATACTATGCTCATATTATTTTAATTTCAGATTCACACATATACTTCCCAAGTTTCAAAACTCCCCCTCAATTTAAGCCATGAGGATGCATAACCCCTATTTCACTACGAATGTAACAAAAACGAGTGAAATCCAAAGGTTTTGTAAAAATGTCAGCCAATTGTTGTTCGGTATCTACATGGTGAAGCACAATGTTTCCTTTTTCAACATTATCTCGGAGAAAGTGATACCTAATGTCAATGTGCTTAGTTCTAGAATGTTGCACGGGGTTTTTAGCAATGCAAATGGCACTAGTGTTATCATAGAACAGTGGAACACTATCTAGATCAACCCCATAGTCCTTAAGTGTTTGAACAATCCAAAGAATTTGTGAGCAAGCACTAGCAGCAGCTACATATTCAGATTCGGCTGTGGATTGTGCAACTGAATTTTGTTTTCTAGAGGACCAAGCAACAAGAGAATTACCAAGAAAATGACAAGCGCCAGAAGTATTTTTCCTATCAATCCTACAACCCACAAAATCAGCATCCGAAAAAGCTTTCAAAGTAATGGTTGAGGAAGAAGGAAGAAAAATTACAAATTCTTGAGTTCCATGTAAGTACCTGAGAATCCTTTTGACGGCTTCATGATGTGAAGCACGTGGGGAGGCTTGAAACCGTGCACAAAGACATACGCTGAATTGTATGTCTGGTATTGATGTCATGAGGTACAAAAGTGATCCGATCATGCTTCTATATTCTTTTTGATCCATGGGTTCACCATCTTCATCAAGTCCAAGTGGTGTTGCTTTTCCCATTGGTGTTCGAAGAGACTTGCTTTTGTCCATGTTGAAGAGCCTTAACAGATCTTTTGTATACTTCGTTTGATGCACAAAGGTACCCTCATTAGTTTGCTTGATTTGCAGCCCCAAAAAGTAAGTGAGTTCACCCATCATACTCCTTTCAAATTCGGAACTCATCATTGCTGAAAACTTGGACACAAGATCATGAGAAGCACAACCAAAGATAATATCATCCACATACACTTGAACGAATAATGAGTCATTGCCATGCTTAAGCACAAAAAAGAGTTTTATCAACCTTGCCCATGGTAAACCCCTTTTCAAGTAAGAATGTTTTTAACATATCGTACCATGCTCTAGGGGCTTGTTTGAGACCGTATAAGGCTTTGGACAGTTTGTAAACATGATTAGGTAAATCTGGATTTTCAAAACCCAGTGGTTGTTTGACATAAACCTCCTCATCTATGTAGCCATTAAGAAAAGAACTTTTAACATCCATTTGATATAGCTTAAAACCAATAGATGAAGCAAAAGCTAACAAAATTCTTATGGCTTCTAATCTAGCAACAGGAGCAAAAGTTTCATCAAAATCTAGACCTTCAACTTGAGTGAAACCTTGAGCAACCAACCTAGCCTTATTCCTAACCACAACCCCATCCTCACTTTCTTTATATTTAAATACCCATTTAGTTCCAATTAAAGTGTGACCTTGAGGTGGAGGTACAAGTTTCCAAACATTATTTCTTTCGAAATTTTCTAACTCTTCTTGCATGGCAATAATCCAAGATTCATTAGTGAGTGCGTGTGATATATCTTTGGGTTCAAAAGAAGCAACAAAAGCAGAATGAGCATAAGAGTTTGGATCGCAAAACCTGGACCATGTGACTCGTTCGTGCAAGCTTCCAATCATCTGTTGTGGGGGATGATCTTTGTAAAACAGTAGTGGAACAGATGTCTCACAAACTTCTTCTTCTTAATGTTCATCACAAATAGATGATCTTGTGACTTGAGGATGATTTGAATCAGCATTGATGGTTGTCGGTGCTGGTTGAGAATTAACACCCGGAGCTGAACCAAAGTCTTTAGCTGCTGAATTTTCGGGAAGCAGCTCCAATTCTTCCTCATCTTCATCGAAAGTGCTCTCCCCCTGTAGATATGGATCTGGACCTGCAATGTTTGAACTAGTACCTGGGCTAGATTCATCAAAAGACACTTCACAAGTCTCCTCAATTTTGTTAGTGTCAAGTAAAAGCACACGGTAGCCTCTAGTATGAGATGAATAACCAAGAAACATGCCATCAATGGATCTAGGTTCAAATTTATCAAGATTACCATGTTTCTTAACAAAGAATTTGCAACCAAAGACCCGAAAGTGTGTAAAACTAGGCCTATGTCCAAACCGGAGCTCATATGGTATTTTACCTAGCTTAGCACGCAAGAAAACACGATTTGAGACATAACAAGTGGTTGCTAACGCATCAGCCCAAAATTTCCTAGGAGTTTGATATTCATCAAGCATAGTCCTAGCCATCTCAACTAAGGTTCTGTTCTTTCTTTCTACAACACCATTTTGTTGAGGTACATATGGTGAAGAAAATTGATGATCTATTCTATTTTCAGCACAAAAGTGATCAAAAGATTGATTTTTAAATTCAGTTCCATTATCACTTCTAATTGCTTTTAAAGATCCTGGGTAATCAATTGATAATCTCAGAAATAAAGTTCTAAAGTGACTAAAAACTTCATTCTTAGAAGCCATAAAATAAACCCAAGAGTATCTAGAATAACCATCAACAATCACAAGTACATATCATTTACCTCCGAAGGATTGAACACGTGAAGGTCCTACGGTGTCAAGATGCAAAAGTTGACATGGTTCAGTTGTCACGATCATTGTGAGAGGAGTATGTGAACCTGCAACCATCTTAGCATGTCTACAGAAGAGCGCACAATTTCTTTGTCCCCTTTAAGCTTAGGCAGCCCACGTATGCGATCAAGAGCACTAACACGCGTTAGGTGATCAAAGCCTACGTGACCAAGTCTACGATACCAAAAATATAGGTCCTTTGAATCATTAGCAACTAGACACCTATGCTTAGAGGAAGACATATCAAAATCAGCTTTAAAAACTCTTCCAAACCAGGACATGTTAAAAATAAGCTCACTATTTGAACTTACAACTTTGCAGTAGTTTTTATTGAAAATAATTTCTAGATTTTCATCTAGCAATTGTGAAACAGAAAGCAAGTTGTATTTCAAATTTTTGACAAGTGCCACATCCTTCAAAGTGTAGTGATCATTTACTCTAACTGAATCCTTAGCAATTATAGGAGTTGAAGAATTATCGGCAAAAGTAACATTTTGTACACATGACACAAAGGAGAGGGAGGAGAACCAATCTTTGTTACCGGTCATGTGGTGTAAGCAACCTGAATCCACAATCCAAATGTTCTCCTTCCTCAAACATGTAACCTACATAAAAGCACAATACGTCGATGACTCAATACTGGGGTTAGACAAAAGGCATTTAGGTATCCAGTACTAAGTCACACGACGTGCAGCAGGAAAAACACGCAGAAGCTGAGATAAAACAGCATCTTTATGAGTAAAAGTTTGAGGTTTTATATTCTTAACTCGTTTAGCACAAAAACCAGTAGCTCCGGAGGCAAAACAGAAGGTCCGGAGGTAAACTTTGAATGTTTTTGACTCAAAACAGCAGGTTGTACATTCGGTTCAATATATGTAGCAAATTTTGCATGAAAGTTATGAGATATAGCAACCATTCTTTCCCTTTTCTGTTGTTTAGCTAGTCTATAACAAAAATCTATGACATGACCATCTCTACCACAGTAGGTACAATGAAATTTAACTTTGTGTTCATGTCTAGATGAGCAAACAACATTTTTATTTGAACCCGAATGAGACAACACTCCTGCAGATTTGAAAACCACTTCTTTTTGTTTAGGAACTATTTGAATCAAACCACTTCCTAATGACTTTACAATTTTAGGTGGATGTGCCTTAGCATGAGCATGAGAATCAAAACCTAAACCAGTTTTATCTTTGCAAGACTTGGAAGAATTCAGCAGCAAGTTTAGGTTCTTATTCCCATTACAAAACCGATCTAGTGTCCTATTCATGTCATCAAGTCTCTTAGACAAGTCTGGGCAGTTTGCACATGAAGTTTTTCCTTTTAGTTTGCAATTGGAGCAATATTTAACTTCATGAGAACGTAAAGCATTGTTCAATATAGAAATTTCATTCATAGCATATTGCAGTTTTTTATCAAGATCATCACAACTAGAACAATGCAAATCAATTGTAGAACAAGAAGCATCTTTTAAATTTCCAATATTAAGTGCAGCAAGCTTTTTTTTCTTTTCAATTTCAAGTTCAAGTTTATCAAGTGTGGAGGTATGTGCAGTTCTTAGGGAGGACAATTGTTCATATATTAAGTCACATGAGGAACAAGAATCATCACTAGGAATCAAGGATTTCAAACGATTAGTTTCATATTCTAGTGACTCAATTTTAACAGCATTGTCCCTAAGCTTTTTGTCCTTTTTCTTAACAATAATAGTGGCACGAGAAATAGCATCACACATTTCTTCGCAAGTAGGACATACCTCTTCATTGTCGCTGTTGTGTTCTGCCTCCTTCATACTTGATCTTGACTTGCCTGCCATGAAGCACAAGTTTGCCAAATCATCTTCATTTTCATCACTTCCAATGTCCACGTCGCTTGAACCAAGTTCCTGGAGTGCTGAGATAAAACTATTCACCAGTTGGCGACCTATAAAGCCCTTCTTTTTCTTCTTATCATTTGTTGAGGGGTGCTTTGTCCTTGATTGTTTTTCTTCCCGGGAGGTAGGACCGTTTAGGACAATCTGTACGAAATTGTCCTGTCTTACCACATTCGAAGCATCGTTGAGGTCCGGAGCTTCCTCTCCTTCTAGTTCTCACATTTTTCAATGCTTTTGAGAACCTCGTAGAAAGAAGTGCTAGCTCCTCCTCTGAAAACTCCTAAATCTGTTCAAGGGTTAGAGAGGACAACAAAGCAAGTGTACCACAAGATGACGATTGGCCGGAGCTAGGCATATCACGTTGAGAAACAAAAGCAATAGACTTGTTGGGGTTCTTACGTGATATTATGTCAATTTCATGAGTTTTTAGCTTGGAATATAGGACATATAAAGTAAGTGTAACCATGACAGTAGATTCACGAATAGATGTGACTTTCATCTCCCAAATTGACATATCTAATGCACTTAGAAATTGCCTAGCATTTTCAGCATCTGAAAAATTAACATTGACACTATGCAAGTTGCTGAGAATCTTATTAAAGCGAGCAAAAAGGTCATCAATAGACTCACCGGGTTGCATCTCGAAGCGCATGTATTCTTTCTTGAACATGTCTTGCCTTACCACTTTGATCGTGTTGGATCCTTCGTGGTAGTCACAAAGTGCTTTCCACAGATCGTATGCAGATCGGAGGTGTGCAACACGGTCGAAGTCGCTTTGTGTTAATCCTTGTATGATCAAGTTCCGAGCCTTGTTGTTGTCGAAATCTCTCAGATTTGTAGCTGTAACTTGATTGTTTGATAGCACTTCGTAAGGCTTGTATACCTTCTCCCATATTGCAAAGCCTTGTGCCTGGATGAAAGCCTCCATGTGTGCCTTCCAAACCTGAAAATCAATACCAGCAAACACACAAGGTTTGGCGGAGTACTTCTCCATGATGACTAGTCAAAAACACGCGCAAATCACAAAGATTAGAGCATCTTGGCTATGATACCAAGTGTAGGATCGAAGATCACGTGAAAAGCTACCAGAGGGGGGTGAATGGTAGATTTAAAAATCTTACGCAGCAGAAACAATTAAACCCCAACCCCTTCAGCGGAAAAATGATATGTTAAAGAAATCGTGTGTGACACTAATCTAAACGTGTTTCACCATGACAAAAGTGATATATATCATATAGAATCAAGTCATGAAGACAACACAACAAGAATCACTAAAATCCGTCGAGAAAAACTCAAGTTATGATCGAAAGATCAAACAAAGGTCAATCTGCCCTACTCAAGAAAAAACAGTTCTGGAACGCTGCAAAGAAACTCGTGTAGATCATAGACCACAAATCCGATGACCGTGCAATTTTGACATATGATAGATAATCAAGTTGTGAAGACAACCCAAAAAGAATCACGTCAATTGGATCTGTAAAACTCGAGTTATGAGAAAACCACCGACGAAAGGTAGTGCTGTCCAGAAACTCGACGAGAAAAACTTGTCTGGAACAAGTCGGACGAACAAGGCACAAAAGTTCCTTCAAACTACGAATTTTATTCAATAGAACACAAGAGGAACAGCTCCAAAGTCGTGCAACACGAGCTCTGGGATCCCTTGCTTATATAACCAGCTCGAAAGCCAACTCAACTCAAATCAGGAACTTAATCCTACTCTGTTCACGAATCGTAACTTTCCATAACTGCTTAGGATTCTTCTATACGCAGATAGAAGGAATCTTAAGACTTCCATACACCTTAGGAACGTATCCCACATTCCTAAACAACTCAAATTCGTGACCCACACAAAATCATAACCAACTCAAATCTTTCCATACTTGAGTCAAACCTGACTCAGCCGCAGCCTGAGTCCATAACCTAGTTGGTTGGACCTTTCCGACCAACTCTTTACGTACACATCTCTTCATCACGTCTCGGAACCATGTATACACGTCCATGCACTCCTTGCACACATGCAAACATCTTCCAATGACGTCCACAATACCTTCACATGCATTGTTCTTGATTCAATCATGCTGCGCAACCTTCTGATCAGCTCAACCACAATTCCTCCTGAATTTGGTTGTTGGAACCTCATCTCCTCCCTGAGACTAGTCCAATGGATCCTGTCACCAGCCATTTCTTGAACTCAAGCAACACCTGAACATGAATAAACAACCAATCCATACGAGCCCAAGTCCTCGACTTGACTTAAGTTAGTTCCGAACACAACACCTTATGTGAGAACCTCACATAAGCATGTTGCAAAACCACAGTAACACGATATCATCCATATCAACCAAAAACGCACCAAAGACTTAGCAAATGAATACTAAGCAATCTTTCGAGAGATGTAAAGCAAGTATGAAACATTGCAAATGAAAAACAGAAGCATTGCAGTCAAGTTCCAGACCTTGCGAGAGCAACCCGGACCTTGAGCCGGAGCTAACAAAAGCTAGTAGAACCTAGAGCCGGAACTTACCAAAACTAGTATAACCAAGCTCCCGCCGGAGCTTACAAAACTAGTCGGACCTTAATAAAAAGGTGTTTTGGTGATATTCAAAACTTTTATCATCAAAGCCAAGTGTATTCACTACAAGCCAATGTATTCAGCACACATAGGTCTTACACAAACCCTAACAGTAACTTATAGAAACCCTAGTATAAAAAGAGGTGCACGGCCACACAACAAACTCTCTCGACTCCCTGCGCTGTCACACCTCCCAAGAGCCCAAAAAAACTTCTCTCCACTCATTATAAACCAAAAAGGATAAAATCATTGAGGATTAGGGATTGGGAGAAAGAGAGAACTTGTTCTACACGATCTTGAGCTCTTTGGTTTGATCTCTCGCACACTCTCATTATTTATTGTACATCTTTTGAGCATGTTTTGTTGTGTTCGATCATTGTAATATTTGGGGGGGGGGTCAACTTGTGAGAATGCCCCTTGAACGAGTTATTTGCACCTTTGTGATTAGTGAATGTGAATCGGCCTTCATCGAGATTCAACGAGGGAAGGGGATGTGAAGAACCGGTCCTCTGTGGACTCCTCAACGGGGATGTAGGTTCCTCGGTAGAATTGAATCTCGAGATAAAATCTTGTCTCACGTGTTTTTGATTTACCATTCATCATATTCTTGGGTTTGCATAGTCTTGTGTAATTCACGTTGAAAACATTGGATTAAACTTGATAATTGCAATACCTTATTTCAATGTCATAATGCACTTAACTTGTCTATTGATTTCCGCTGCATAGATTACTCGAACCAAAATTCAAGATCTACTTTGTTTTTCAATTACGCGTATACCAGACTAGTCCGCACTGTGACGGACTAGTCCGGCCTCCCTGTATTTTATCTTGTTGTTAAGTGTTTCTGGGATCGTTAAAAATTCAAAAATCCTATTCACCCCCCTCTAGGCTGCATTCATGTAGGAAGTAGGTGTTGATAGCCCTATCAGTCCTTAGTAATCTTCCATTATCGGCCATGCCATAGGCTCTTGGCGAGAGTCGTCCTAGTGTTGCTAGGGGTAAACCCGTGCCCGAAGTAAGTAGCTACCGCAACATTCCTTTGAATTAGAATCAATACCCTATCAAACAAATTTGTGTCCTTAGGTGGATTAGTTCGTAAGATTAGGACATACGTTCCTTGGATTCGATCCTCTTGGGAATACTCTTGAGGGGAAGTGCTACATGACAGTTTCCGTGCACTTGTAGATTTTTATTTGTGACGTAAGAAATGTCAACAACGGGGTCGTGGATCTCTTATTTATAGATATTTTGAAAAGTTACCGTTTGGATCCAGCGCTCAAACTAGTCCGGTGTGCTGTGTGTGATATACGCGAAGTTGTGCAGCACGCTAGAAACCCTAATTTATGTAAGTGTACTGGACTAGTCCGTTTCGTGTGTAGATAGAAATCAGACTAGTCTTGCCAATATGTGACTAGTCAGGTGTTGGTGAAAACTGAAGGGTATAGGACAGTTCCGGTGTGGAGGACTTGTCCGATTGTGCACCAGAGACATGTCGGACTAGTCCGGTGCATGTGAAAATGCAAAGTCAAGGACTAGTCTGCATTTGTGGAGTTGTCCGTTTGAGCACCAGGGGGATATTGGACTAGTCTAAACAATATAGGACTAGTCCATTCTCTACTCAGAGAGGAATTGGACTAGTCTGCACATTTTCAGACTAGTCCAGTGCTTGGCTGTGTTTTCAATTATGTTTTAGCCCTTACTCTCTCAGCAAAGACTTGGGCTCTTGGGGGTTCATCTCTCACACACACCCTATACATTTCGGACTACTTTCTGCATCTTTTCTTCACTTGTGCTCTTTCTATCTGGATTATCATTTTTCATCTTTTTGCACCTTTAGTTCCATTCTCCAAAACCATCTCTTAACTCAACAAATTTGATTAGGATCTCGCTTATTTGTCATCAATCATCCAAAACCAACAAGGGTGTGCCTAAATGCACTTTCAATCCCCCCCTTTCTGGTGATTGATGACAATCATTTTGAGATTACAAAAGTATGAATAAAAACTTGATTTTTATAAAGTGTGCATATATGAGAATAAAAAATATGAACATGAATCACTTCTCACATATATGCACTCTTTATGGTGGGGCGCCTAATCATGTGTGTGTGAACAATATTGGTGATAAACATGAATAACAATATGATGAGCATAAACAACAATAATCATGGAGGCATGGTAATAAGCATCACACACATTAACACTAAGGCATAATAAGCATTATCCAAAATTAAACTTATGATAGTATAAAATTTAAAAGATAGTACATGTCCAAGATTGAATAATCCTTAAAAAGACTGCTACTCTCCATCTCTCTCCCTTTCGTATCAAGACACCAAAAAAGGGAAAATGAGGGAAAACTACTCGTTGTCCTCACTTCCAGCTACACTATCCATTCTATCATCGTCTTCATCCTTGTCTTCATGAGCATGGGTAGGGGGAGGAGGGGGAGCCCAAGAGCCACCAAATCCAAAGAAGGCGATCTCATCGTCTGTGTAAGGGAGGAACTCAGTGAAGTCATTAGCAGAGTCTTTAGAGGAGAGCCAACAAGATCAATCTCCAGCTTCTGACAGATCGCCTTGATGTTGTCCTTGGCAAAGCGCTGGTGCTTCTTCTTGGCTAGACTCTCCTTGTGTTTCTTTACTTCCACTTTGCGGCAGGAGGCGAAAATGGAAGAAAGCATCTTTAGAATGCCACTAGAGGACCCCTTAGAGGAGGGAGAAGTCGAGGTACTAGATGGAACCCTCAAACCTTTCTGAGCTTGCTTCGAGCACTGCTCTCTCGAGGGAGAGAGAAGTGCCAGAGGGTCTGAGGATCCAGAGGGTATCTGAGGCTTGAGACCTATGTGCTCAACATCCTTCACAAACTCCAGACCAGTAACCTTTTCAATCATGAACATAATGTATAGAGCATAGCCACAAGAGCGGTTTGGAGTGCAAAAGATGTTCACCATATTGTTGTAGATGTAGTAGTCAAACACATTGAACTTTCTCCTCCAGCTAATCACCTTCATCCAGAATCTCACGAAACCTTGAATACTGCTAGCATTGCCATCCTTAGGAGCTATGGTCTTTCTCAAGACCCGATTGAGAACGAAGAATGGCTTCATGTTCTTTGTAGAGGGTGGTCAATAGGGCATTCGGGTGTCATATAGAAAAGTGAGCTTATCCTTGTCCAAAGCTTTGGTGTTGTAAATAAAAATCTCATTCTCCAAAGTGTCCTCTAGATGAAGAAGCTTGGCAAAATCCTCATATGAGATACTATACTTGGAGCTATTAGTCATCGAAGTAATTCCTTCTCCATCATTGCCCAAGAAGTAACAGGTGAAATAAAATTGGACAATCACTTCATCATTGCAGGTATATATAAAGGCAAGGAGATCCTTCAGTCCATGTATTTCCAGTGCCACTGCCACCTCCTGAAATGCTTCACAGCTATTGGACTCCAAGTATTGCATATCCACCCATTGACTCTTCACAACTGGGGTCTTCATTCTCAGATAGACCTTATTGTAATAATCCACCCATTGCTTGGCTTGTTGGTAGACATTCACCTTTCTGTGCTTCCAGGCTATGTCACTTCCTTTGCTGGTGAAAATGTGCTCAGAGGGACTCTTCGATATGTTTGAACGGGATAAGTCATTACCAATGGACCAATAGGTCCAGCTGCACGTCCTTTCCCTTTGCTCTTGCTCCTCCTTCGCACCGTTGAGCTATCAGCAACCACATCTTTGTCTCCACCGTTAGAGGGCTTCTTGGTGACAACCTTTCTACACCTCACCAGAGAGGAAGCAGGCGGAGGAGCGGAGGCTTCGCGATCATGTCATTTCTTGCTCCCCCTTTATTGAGCATGAGCGAACCTCTCCCTATCCTGCTCGGCCTCACAGTCGAACATGCTCTCATCCGATGAGGTCGACATTGTTTCTGCCACAAGAAATGCAAGGAGGAATGGTTAGGATAGATTTAAGGACTTGTCGAGACTAGAAGCAAGTTAGCACAAACTGTCCTAGACCGGACTTGTTCGATTTCAGAGTGCGGACTTGTCATGTGTACCGGACTTGTCCGCACCTAGGGATGGACTAGTTCAATGTAAATAGTTCGAACCCTAGCCTAAAAATCTAGACTAATCTAGAAAACATTGGCGCAATGTTATGGGGAAATGATAGGAATACATCATGGATTGGCATATTAACCCTAGGGACCAAGCATCTTGAACAAAACATGAAGAGTGAAGAAACTAGGGTTTGGAGAAAAGATTACCAAATCCAACAAATCACAGGAGATGTGTAAAAGCCCTAAATTCAAGGTACAAAGTTCATATAGGAGAATTTAAATTAGGATAGGCAAAAGAAATCAATTGGAAACTGAGAAATAAAACCAATTCAAACTTCAAAAGAAGGGACTCAAAAATTCAAATTTAGCTCCTGTTCAAACTTTGCCAAAATGAAAATCTGAGTTAATCATTAGCTTCAAATACTCCAAATAGCACCCCTGCAAATTTTCATAATATTTGGAGCACTGGTTCTATTTAATTCAATGGGTACATTGAATTCTATTCAAATTCAAATTTGAATTAGAATTTCACATGAGACCTGTCCAAATTTGAAATACAATTTTGGAATCTTAATCTCCATGTTTGAATTGGCCTCTCCACAAAAATCTAGCATTTTTGGACATGTTTAGGTGGGAGAATTGGAGTTCCAGAGAAGGATTGGGATGAAAAGGGCAGTGGAACCGACTCGATGGAACCGACTGAGTGCTCCGTTTACGGCTGTCCCCATGCTTCAACGTCAGCAAAACTCGCCACCGCGAAAAGCCATGCAAACAAGCAGCTCCGTGGCACCCAACGTGGATTTATACGCCTCCCCTCGTGTCTCGTCGGCCATACTCATCCCACACACCGTCGTCGCTCCTTTACTCGCCGCAAGAACAGAACCGCACCGTCTGCCCATCGCTTGACTTGCCAGCCAAACGAAGCCATCTTTTGTCGTGCTACCAACAGGAAAAGGTAGCGCAACTTGGTGCTCTTCCTTCCGATCACCTTGCTTGCTTGATTCACTACTTATCGGCGTGGTATTTTGAAGTTTTTCCGGAGCTTGCGGGTGAAGCCGTCAGTGAGCTCTCTGCTCCATGAAGATAAGCTAATACAAGCAAGTTCTCGTCTCCTTCCTTGAAGCAATAAGGCGCGCAAAGGTACATAGATGCTTCTGGTAAAGTTTCAGCCCCTATCGTGCCTCCTAGCGTCCGTATATCAAGTTTCACTGTGGCTAGTTTGCACCAAGGTCACTAGATCATCGGTTTAAATCCGTTTCTAAGTGCAACGATTCGTCAATCGAATCAAGTATTATCTTCTAGATCTTCCGGTGCACCATCTCACCAAAAATTGAGGGAAGTCATCGAGAGACGAGGTCGGATTTCGAGTTTTCGCGGCCACCAATATAAATCTGTCGGTCCGCCGTTGAACCCATAGTTGTCGACTGTTCCACCCCGTTTGCACCTCCAAATCATCATCCTCATGCTCCCAGGAACATTCCCAGCTTTTTCCCGATGTGCTTGAGCCATTTCCGAGCGAGTTCGACATAGCCGAAACCCTAGCCGCCGCCGCCGTCGTCGCACCACCATCTCCGGCTGTCGTCGCCACGATTGGACCCCAGCATCGTGTTGAGCACCCGATTTTAGGGTTAGGTGTCAAGACTAGGCTGAGAGGATATCGACGCAGCCATCCCAGCGAGCTCGCCGGCGCTGCGCCGCCACGGCCGAACCGCGCGTCACGAGGTAGAAGACGACGCGCGGGTCCCACCGGTAAACGTCTTTTTTTCCCGGTATGTCCTACTTGTGATGAAATGTGTGATGCTATTTCCTGTGCAACTGTTATTGTTAAGAAAAAAGGACAAAAAGCTTAAGGACAATACTATTAAAATTGAGTTAGTAGAATCTGAAATTAATCGTTTGAAATCCTTGATTCCGAGTAATGATTCTTGTTCCTCATGTGATTTAATATATGAACAATTGTCCTCATTAAGAAGTGCGCATACCTCCACATTTCATAAACTTGAGTAAGAAATTGGAAAGAACAGAGAGCTTGTTGCACTTAATGATAAAAACTTGAAAGATGCTATCTGTTCTACAATTGATTTGCATTGTTCTACTTGTGATAATCATGATGAGAAATTGAAAGATGCTATGAATGAAATTTCTGTTTTGAACAATGCTTTACGTGCAACATGAAGTTAAAAATTGTTCTAATTGCAAATTAAAAGAAAAAACTTCGTGTGAAAATTTCCTTGATCTGTCCAATAAACTTGATGACATGCATAGGACATTAGATCGGTTTTGTAATGCAAATAAGAACCTAAACTTGTTGTTGAATTCATCCAAGTCTTGTAATGATAAATATGGTTTAGGCTTTGATTATCATGCTCATGCTCAGACACATCCACCTAAAATTGTAAAGTCATTAGGAAGTGGTTTGATCCAAACAGTTCCTGAACAAAAAGAAGTGATTTTCAAATCTGCAGGATTGTTGTCTCATTCGATTGCTAATAAACATGTTGCTTGCTCATCTAGACATGAACACAAAGTTAAATTTCATTGTACCTTTTGTGGTAAAGATGGTCATGTCATAGATTTTTGTTATAGACTAACTAAACAACAGAAAAAAGGAAAGAATGCAAGCTAGATCTCTTAATTCTCATGCAACATTAGCTGCACATGATAAACCAAATATCAAGAACATGCAACGTGCTGTTATGAGTCAAAAACATTCAAAGTGTACCTTCAGAGCTTCAGTTTTTGCCTCCGGACCTCTTGTTGTTACCTACAAACCTTCTGTTTTTGCCTTCGGAGCTACTGATTTTCGCGCTGCACAAGTAACACCTCATAGGTTAGTAGTTAATAACAAAAAATGTCAGACTTTGACTCATAATCCTGCTGTTTTATCTAAGCTGTCGCATGTTGTTCCTGCTAGACGTTGTGTGACTCAGTACTGGATTCCTAAATGCCTTTTGACTAACCCCAGTATTGAGTCGGCGATGTATTGTGCTTCTATGTAGGTTACATGCTTGAGGAAGGAGAACATTTGGATTGTAGATTCAGGTTGCTCACGCCACATGACCGGTAACAAAGAATGGTTCTCCTTCCTTTCTTTTGTGTCACGTGTAGAGAATGTTACTTTTGCCAATAATTCTCAACTCCTATAATTGCTAAGGGTCCGGTTAGAGTAAATGACCACTACACTTTGAAGGATGTGGCACTTGTCAAAAATTTGAAATACAACTTGCTTTCTGTTTTACAATTGCTAGATGAAAATCTGGTAATTATTTTCAATTAAAGTTGCTGCAAAGTTGTAGGTTCAAATAGTGAGCTTATTTTTAACATGTCTCGGTTTGGAAGAGTTTTTAAAGCTGATTTTGATATGTCTTCTTTTAAGCATAGGTGTCTAGTTGCTAATGATTCAAAAGACTTGTATTTTTGGCATCGTAGACTTGGTCACATAGGCTTTGATCATCTCACACGTGTTAGTTCTCTTGATCGCATACGTGGGCTGCCTAAGCTTAAAGGGGACAAATAAATTGTATGCTCTTCTTGCAGACATGCTAAGATGGTTGTAGGTTCACATGCTCCTCTCATAATGACTATGACAACTGAACCAGGTCAACTTTTGCATCTTTACACCGTAGGACCTTTACGTGTTTAATCCTTCGGAGGTAAATGGTATGCTCTTGTGATTGTTGATGATTTTTCTAGATAATCTTGGGTTTACTTTATGGCATCTAATAATGAAGCTTTTAGTCACTTTAGAACTTTATTTCTTAGATTATAAATTGATCACCCAAAATCTTTTAAAGCAATTAGAAGCGATAACGGAACTGAATCTAAAAATCAAACTTTTGATCACTTTTGTGCTGAAAAAGGAATAGATCATCAATTTTCTTCACCATATGTACCTCAACAAAACTCCTAGAACCTTAGTTGAGATGGCTAGGACTATGCTTGATGAATATCAAACTCCTAGAAGGTTTTGGGCAGATGCAATTGCAACCGCTTGTTATGTTTCAAAACGTGTTTTCTTGCGTGGTAGGCTAGGAAAAACACCATATGAGCTTCGGTTTGGACATAGGCCTAGTGTCACACACTTTAGGGTCTTTGGTTGCAAATGCTTTGTTAAGAAACATGGTAATCTTGATAAATTTGAAGCTAGATCTGTTGATGGCATGTTTCTTGGTTATCCATCTCATACTAGAGGCTATCGTGTGCTTTTTCTCGACACTAACAAAATTGTGGAGACTTGTGAGGTTTCCTTTGATGAAGCTAGCCCAGGTACTAGCGCAAATATTGCAGGTTCAGATCCATACCCGCAGGTGGAGAGCATTTTCGTTGAAGATGAGGAAGAAGTGGAGCTGCTGCCTGAAAATTCAGCAGCTAATGACATTGTTCCAGCTCCAGATGTCGATTCACAACCAGCACCGACGACCACCATTGCTGGTCCAGATCGTCTTCAAGTCACAAGCTCATCGATTTGTGATGAACATGAAGAAGAAGAAGGTTCTTGTGAAGTGTGTACTCCCCTCCGAATCCTCAAAAGTCATCCTCCACAACAAATTATTGGAAGCTTGCACGAACGAGTCACACGGTCCAAGTTTTGCGATCCAAACTCTCATGCTCATTCCGCTTTTGTTGCTTCTTTTAAACCCAAAGATATATCACACAAACTCACTAATGAATCTTGGATTATTGACATGCAAGAAGAGTTAGAAAATTTTGAAAGAAATAATGTTTGAAAACTTGTACCTCCACCTCAAGGTCACACTTTAATTGGAACTAAATGGGTGTCTAAAAATAAACAAAGTGGGGTAGGGGTGTGGTTAGAAATAAGGCTTGGTTGGTTGCTCAAGGTTTCACACAAATTGAAGGTCTAGATTTTGATGAAACATTTGCTCCTGACCTCCATGGTTGTTGATTCGGCGGGTGGCTCACTGAGCAGTGGTGGCCCTGTTGTGTCAGGTGGCAACGCAACTCCTGATCAGACTCCAGGGGCAAGATATCCAGTTTTGGTGGCCTCGCCTTCACCGCTACGGGAGGAAGGGGTCCCCGAGATGATCACCGGACGACCTTCCCTGACTTTGGCGCAGCCCGAGCGGCTTTCCGAAATCATGGACTTGACGCAATCCAGCATCCTTTAGTTGCAATCCAACCTCCGCCGGGTGCAAGAGGCTCTTGCCGTGGAGTGGGAGAAGTTGCATGTCGAGGGTGAGCGCCTCCGAGGCTAGGAGGGTCTCCTGAGCTCCACTATCGCCGAGGCGAAGGCGAAGTACCAGAGCATGGAACTGGAGGTGAGGCACTGCTTGGTGAGGGCCTCAGACGCCTTGACCCAAAAGATTCTGGCCGGCGCCAAGGTAGCCAATGACACCGCTGACACCCGCCTGCATGCTCTTGCTGCCGATCGAGAGGCCCTGAGTCATTAGGAAGCCGACGTTGCCAAGAGGGAGGCTGCTGTCACCGAACAAGAGGGGTTGTGCAGGCGATGATGGCTCGGGCTGAGGCTGACCAGGATAGACAGAAGTCCTGCCTCGAAGACCTTGAGGTTCGGGAGAGTATTTTGGCGCGGGACGGGGCGCAACACCTAGCTGAGCATCAGGAACTCCTCCTGCACGATCTTGATGTTCATGCCCGGGAGCAGGCAGCAGAGCCCCGCGGCCGGGAGCTTGATCTGCTGGAGCGTCAGCTCGCTCAGCGTCTAGAAGCCGAGGGTAGGGCGACGGTGGAGACGGTAGCATCCCATGTCTTGGTGTGCTACTAGAGCTGGTACCCTGATCTGCCACTGGAGCCAGTTTTTGAAGGCCCTGTTGAGGAACGCGAGGCGACAGCAGCGGTGGAGGTTAAGGAAGCCGCCCAACATGTCGTACGCAGTTCAGTCGGGGCTGAGACTGGTAGCTTGTTTATTGTATTTGTGGTTCACTATCCCTTCTAAAGAATTCCTTAATGAATTTGAACTTGTGTTTGGCTTCTTGCATTGTCTTTGTGCTTTACAACTATTGCTCTGAGCCCTTAGCTACATAGGGATTTGCAGAAACTTAGTTGAGCTTGTTGGCTTCTCAGGACCAGCAATTTGCACGCTTGACATGGCCGAAGTATCGTCCGTTGATTTTCTGCATGTGTATCCCCTTAGAGGCCCCTTGGTAGATGTGGTTAGTTGGCTAAGCACATCTACCACTTGATCGTAGAATTTCTTGAATTGGCCCCTTGGGAGATGCTCAGGCATCATCCAATATCTTCATGTGGACGTCGACGGCTGGCCCCTTTGGAGGTGCCGGCGCTGGATGCTCTGGCGTCGTCCACCATCTTCATATAGACGTCGACGACAGGTCCCTTGGGAGGTGCTGGAGCTGGATGCTCTGGCATCATCCACGATCTTTGTGTAGACGTCGATGACAGGCCCCTTGGGTGGTGCCGGAGCTGGATGCTCCGGTGTCGTCCACCATCTTCATGTAGACGTTGACGACGGGCCCCTTGTGAGGTGCCAGAGTTGGATGCTCTGGCATCGTCCACCATCTTCGTAGATATGTCGACGGTAGGCCCCTTGGGTGGTGCCGGAGCTGGAGGCTCCAGCGTCGTCCACCATCATCGTAGAGATGTCGATGGCAGGCCCCTAGTTTATAGGCCATCACAAGGGAACCTTGTTAGCAACAAGAGCGGGGCAGGAGAGTTTACTCACTTATCCGTGCTTGGTGTTGTCGTTGAAATTTTTGGACGTTGATGGCAGGCCCCTTGTGAGGTGCCGAAGTAGGATGCTCTGGTGTCGTCCACCATCTTTGTATAGATGTCGATGGCAGGCCCCTTGGGTGGTGCCGGAGCTGGATGCTCCAGCGTCGTCCACCATCGTCGTAGAGATGTCGATGGCAGGCCCCTGGTTTACACGCCATCGCAAGGGAAACTTGATAGCAACAAGAGCGGGGCAGGAGAGTTTACTCACTTATCCGCACTTAGTGTTGTCGTTGACATTTTTGGACGTCGACGACAGGCCCCTTGTGAGGTGCCTGTGATGCCCGGTTCCAAAAAAAATGAACCAAGCTATCGCATATGTGTGCTCAGGATGTTCATCACACATACACGAGTGCAATCACAAAAGAGTATACAGAAAATTTCCACAGAACAAGATTAATTAACCAAATTTTATTACACAAACCAGATTATCCTCGAACACAAGCTCTAATGAATATTAATGTCAAGTTCAACTAATGTAGCGGAAATAAACTAATTAAGCAAACTAAACAGCTAGGCAGCATAAGCAATAGGGTAGAGCGCAGCTCTAATCAACACCACAGGCAAAGCTGACGGTAGACACGGCCTAGAACTCCGCATTATCACCATTAAACTCCCAATCCTGGCCTGCAACTGTTGGGGGGGGGGGGATTGAAAGAGTGAGTACATGTCGTACTCAGCAAGTGTGGAAAGTATGACATGTGGCTTATTCAAATGACGACAATAATAATGGCAAAGTGCTGAAAAGTACATTAAAACATTTGAAAAGCAATATATTATATGTATGTGAAGTAAACCCATCATAATCATAAGTAATACCATAATACCAGTCCACAATTTACCATCTTCATCAATAATTCCAGATTTCACCATTTGCCAATAACCATATTCAATACCAGAAATAAATCCATAACCATCCCAAATTCCAATTTCCCTCTAATCATGGAAGTTGTCCAAGTGCTCATAACTGGGAGCACGGCTATCATGATAGTTTTATTTAACTCTGCAAAGTTTGTACCTCTTTACCCACGTATTCATGATTTTATCACCTTTCGATGACTGGAACCTATATTATGCCGTGCCACACTTCCGTCGGTGTGTGGCCAAGAGATCACAAAATAGCCTTTACAAAGGGATTACTAGCCTATTTAGACTCCACTGAGGTTTCACCGGTGGCGATGCCTCCAACTGAGCACATCTTCAACCAAGGGCCCCCTCTTGAGCCATTCGGATCCCAGGGTAGTCCCACCAATCATCAACAAACCCAATCCGACTACCCCTTCCCCGAGCATCCATAATGGTCCAAACAGTACTAGCAAAGCCCTAATTAATCATCTATGCCGCACCCATACTTGGCCTCGTGGTGGCACTGTAGTCCTGGCTTATTCTTGCATGAACCGGTCCTTAGATCTAAAGCAAGCAAACCACCATACATCCAACCCATCCACGTACTAGGCTTGCTTAGATCACCCATCATTTAAACCAGTTCATGTTAATCATAATCTCATCCATGCATAATTAAATTGAGTGGTATAGTTGTTTCCCATCCCAGTTGATTAGTTGATTAACCGAAGCAAAAGGTAAAAGCCCTTCCCGAATCTCTACCACAAATTCCAGGTGACAAGGGTGGTTAAACAATTCTAGTAAACTTCCTATCATAGGATTCCCATCAAATTGACACAGCATGCAGTTTTGCAAACAAAACATTTATTTTAAAACAGGGTCAATATGCTTCAAGGACACTTGCCTTGCTCTTGCTGTTGATTAGGATCAAAGCCTTCAAACTCTTGGTGCTGAAGATCCTCCGCGGCACTCTCTAGCGCAAATCCGTCTAATCCACACAATAAACATACAAGACAAGAAACACAATCAAAGAGTGCACAAATATTACTCAATATGATATGACATGCATGATTTATGCAAATGCAAGGTAGAACTTGTTACTAGATTGCTTTTAATGATCACTAACTAGTTCTAATAGCTTTTAACAAGTTTATACAGGTTTGTATTCGATTAGATCAAATTTTAGAATTAATTCAACCCAATTTAACCAGAAAGATCGGACTAGTCCGCTAGGGACCGGACAAGTCCGCACTCCGCGAGATCAGCATATTAGGGTTTTCTAGATCGACGTGAATTTGGAGATTTGGGGTTGAATTCACGTAAGGAAAAGATAATAGAAGGTATACCAGGTGTTTAGGACTCCAATAAATCAAGAAACTTGGAGGTAACACTTGGATCTTGATGATCTAGGGTTGGTGATGAACTTGGGGATGAATTGGTGGTGAAGAACGAAACTTGGTGAAGATCTTGATCCTCTTTCATTTCCTCCTCTTCTTCTTCCTGCTTGCGATCTTATCCTCCTTCCTTGGCGGTAGCTCTCCACGAACTAGGGTTTGGGTGGGTGAAAAAGTGGCAAATATATGTCAATCGAAGGGGTGGGGCTGTTTATATAGAGGTGGAGGCTAGGGTTAGATGGATTTCGAGTTTGAGAGGAGTAGAGGCCGGTTTAGAGTCCCACATGGGCTCTAAAAGAGTTAGGCACAATGTCCCTAGGCCCACTTAACGTGAAACCCAAGAAACAAGTCGTAAAACAAAATATCAACTCGGAGTCGCGAAATATCGGACAAGTCCAGAAAGGACCGTACTAGTCCGAAGTCATCCAAAGAGAAAATCGGACAAGTCTGGCAAAACAACGGACAAGTCCGACTTTAAATAGAGAGGAAATCGGACAAGTCCACTGGAACACCGGGCTAGTCCGGAAAAGTCCAAGGACTTAGCAAATTTTCAAGGATTCTTGGAATATCGGACTAGTCCGCACAAAATCGGACAAGTCCGAAAGTTTCCAGAGGCAAAATCGGACTACTCCTCAGCAAAAACGGACAAGTCCGTTTTAAGTCAGAGAGAAATCGGACTAGTCCTCAGTAAAATGGGACTAGTCCGCACTTTCCTGCATTTTAAGTGCGGTTTTGTTCCAAATCAATTTTAAATGCTCCGAATCAATTTTAAACTCGTTCCTCTTTATGTGGGTTAATGTTAAACATGTATATGAGTGTATGTAGGGCATGATGCATGAAAACGAGGGTGTTACGAACCTACCCCCTTAAAATGAATCTCGCCCTTGAGATTCGACGCGAAAGAGAAGTGATAGGGAAATTCCTTCTTGAGATCATTCTCCAATTCCCACGTTGCTTCTTTTTTGGTGTAGTGCTTCCATTTAACTTTACACCATCTAATGACCTTGTTCCTTGTGACCCTCTCCTTAGTTTCCAAGATTTTGACCGGTTGCTCGGCATAAGTCAAATCTTCCTCTAATTCCAATCCTTCCATTGGCACTTGTTCTTCCGGTACTCTCAAACACTTCTTGAGCTGGGAAACATGAAAGACATCATGTACGTCTGAAAGATGAGCTGGCATCTCCAGCTTATACGCTACTTCTCCTCTTTTGTCCAAAATCTTGAATGGTCCAATATAGCGAGGTGCTATCTTTCCTCTTATGTTAAACCTCTTATGACCTCTCATTGGTGACACCTTGAGGTAAACAAAATCTCCTATTTCAAAGGCTAATTTCCTTCTCCTATTGTCCGCATAGCCTTTTTGCCTTGATTGGGCAGCCCTCAAGTTTTCACGAATTATTTGGACTTGCTTTTCGGCTTCTTGCAACACATTCGGTCCAAATACTTGAGTTTCTCCCGCCTCATTCTAGAATAAAGGTGTCCTACACTTCCTCCCATAAAGCGCTTCATATGGTGACATCTTCAAACTTGCTTGATAACTATTGTTGTTTTAAAATTCCGCGTATGGCAAGCTTTTGTCCCAACTCTTCCCATGCTTTAAAGCACAAGCTCTTAACATGTCCTCCAAAATTTGATTGGTCCTCTCGGTTTGTCCATCCGTTTGAGGATGATACGCTGAACTAAATTCAACCTCGTTCCCAAGGCTTCATGCAATTTTTGCCAAAATCTGGAGGTAAATTGAGAACCTCTATCCGACACGATCTTCTTCGGGACTCCTTGTCGACACACAATATGCTCCATGTATATTTCAGCCAATTGTGCAGCTGTATACTTGGTCTTGATAGGGACAAAGTGAGCTGACTTGGTTAAGCGATCCACAATTACCCAAATTGAGTCATACCCGGACTGAGTACGTGGTAACCCAACTATGAAGTCCATACCTATTTCTTCCAACTTCCATTCTAGGATCTTTAACGGTTGCAATAATCCAGCTGGCCTTTTATGTTCCGCCTTGACTAGTTGGCACACATCACACAATGCTACGTATTCAGCTATGTCCTTCTTCACGCTATCCCACCAATAGCAAGTCTTCAAGTCTTTGTACATCTTTGTACAACCAGGGTGAATTGAGTAAGGCGAGTCATGTGCCTCCTTTAATATTGTCTCCCGAATATGCTTTAAATTAGGCACAACGATTCTCTTTCCAAGCCATAAGGTACCATGTTTGTCTTCATCAAATCTGAATTCTCTCACTTCCTCGATCCTTTCCTTGATTTCCTTGATCTCCTCATCTACGGTCTGTGCCTCTCGAATTTCTTGCTCCAAGGTTGGGTTTAACTCCATCATCTCCATCTCATTTACAAATACGAGGTTCAACCTTTCAAATTCCTTACATAACTCGAATGGTAACTCTCGAACTGTGAGTTGGTGACTTACTCCCTTTCTACTCAAGGCCTCGGCCACTACATTGGCCTTTCCCGGATGATAGTAGATCCCCAAATCATAATCTTTGATGAGCTCCAACCATCTTCGTTGCCTCAAGTTCAGATCCGTTTGTGTGAAAATATACTTCAAACTCTTATGATCTGTATAAATTTCACACCTATGTCTAAGAATATAGTGCCTCCAAATCTTCAATGTGTGTACCACGGCCGCGAGTTCCAAATCGTGTGTGGGGTAATTCTGCTCATGTTTCTTCAATTGTCTTGATGCATAGGCGACCACTTGACCTTCTTGCATCAATACACATCCAAGTCCTTGTCTCGATGCGTCGCAATAAATGTCAAAACTCTTGCTCACCTCCAGCAGTACCAAAACTGGGGTTGTTGTCAACCTCTTCTTCAACTCCTCAAAACTGTTTTGACAAGCTTGGGTCCATTGGAAAGCCTTTCCCGTCATTAGCAACTCCATCATAGGCTTGGCTATGTTGGAGAAGTCCTTGATAAACTGATGGTAATATCCAGCCATCCCAAGAAAACTTCTTATTTCCTTGACATTTTGTGGCGGTTCCCACTTCAACACGTCTCTCACTTTTCCGGGGTCAACCGAAACTCCTCCTCCCAAGATTATATGACCCAAAAACGACACCTCTTTCAACCAAAACTGACACTTGTTGAACTTGGCATACAATCGATACTCCCTCAATTTCTGCAATGTAAGCCTCAAGTGTTCCTCATGTTCTTTCTCATCCTTCGAGTAGATCATAATATCATCAATAAACACCACAACGAACTTATCCAAGTACTCCATGAAGACCTTATTCATGAGGTACATAAAGTAGGCAGGTGCATTTGTCAATCCAAAAGACATCATGGTGTACTCATAAGATCCATACCGTGTCCTAAAAGTTGTCTTGGGTATGTCCGATGGTCTAATCTTTATTTGAAAGTATCCCGACCTTAAGTCGATCTTAGAGAAGACACAAGCACCCTTTATCTGATCAAACAAGTCTTCTATGCGTGGCAAGGTGTACTTGTTCTTGATTGTTACCTCATTGAGAGCTCGGTAATCCACACACATCCTTTGGGATCCATCCTTCTTGTCCACGAACTGCACGGGTGCTCCCCAAGGTGAAGAGCTAGGGCGAGTAAAACCCTTCTCTAATTGCTCTTGAATTTGCTTCTTGAGCTCCGCTAATTCCATAGGATGCATCCTATACGGCCTCTTAGCTATAGGTGCAATTCTAGGTATTAAATCAATAACAAACTCAATGTCTCGATTGGGTGGCATACCTGGCAGCTCGTCCGGAAAAACATCCAAAAATTCACACACCACCGGAACCTCCTCAATCGTGGCACCGTCCATATGATTCAACTCCAATTGCTTCGGTGCGGTTTGAGATGCTTCAAATTCTACGGTGATCCCTTCTTCGTTGGTCAACTTCACCGTCTTCGTGGCACACTCAATAACTCCATTTGTCTTCCTCAACAAGTCCATACCAAGTATAATATCCAACCCTTGAGAATCCAAAACAATGAGGTTGGTGGAGAAGTCTAACCCCCTTATTCTAAGGCTTACTTTTGGACATACTATATTTGTTCTCATATCTCTTCCAGGAGACTTAACCAATAGAGTAAACTTCATATGAGAGATAGGAAAACTATACTTGGCAACATACTTCGATGCAATGAATGAATGCGATGTTCCAGAATCAAATAACATAGTCGTGGGGTTGGAGTTGGCGAGAAACATACCAATGACCACGTCATCCGCTTGTTGAGCATCCTCCGTAGAGACATGGTTCACGTTACCATGAGCAAAATTCTGCTGTCCATAGTTCCCTTGTGGTTGTCCTCCATTGGGTCTTGGGTTTTGCCTCGGAGCATTGCTTCCTTGACCAAGGCCTGACTTAGGACATTGATGCGCAAAGTGTCCAACTTCTCCACAAGTATAACACTTCTTAACTCCACCAGAATTATTGGAACGATCTTGGTTTTGAGCACTTGTAGCAGGAAAATTAGCACGAGGCGCACAAGGCATTGGAGGCCTAGGTGCTTGCATGACAGGGCACTGCTGCACAAACTGAGTTGGGCGTGGTGCATAACCAGGGCGCTGAGCAGGAATAGAAGGGCTGAAGTAAGGCGCATTGGGTGGTGCAAGGCGAGGGCGCACATTACTTCCTTGCTGCTGTCCTTGATAAGGCGCCTTTCTCTTATTGTCTTGCTCCATCTCACGAATCTTGTTCTCAACCACAATCGCTTTGTCCACAAGCTTCTAAAAATTTGCATAGTCACAATTGAGTAGTTGCACTTGGATTTCATTGTTCAAGCCCCTCATGAACAAGTATTGCTTCCGGCTGTCCCGACTAACATCCTCAGGTGCATATCTTGAGAGTTGAGTGAACTTGTTGAGATATTCACTCACGCTTGATTTTCCTTGCCTTAAATTCTCAAATTCTTGCCTCTTCAAGATCATAACACCCTCCGGCACATAATGAGAACAAAAATTCTCCTTCAATTTGGCCCAAGTAATTCTCTCTTGGTTCTCATGAGCATTGCAATAAGCATCCCACCAATCCGCAGCTGCTCCAACTAGTTGATGTGAAGCAAACAAGACCTTCTCCCGGTCACTGCATTGGACAATAGCTAGCTTCTTCTCCACGGACTTGAGCCAATCATCCGCATCCATATGGTCAGCAGCTTGAGCAAAGGTCGGCGGCCTAGTCCTCATAAACTCTCCCAATCGGTTATGAGGAGGCGGGGGTGGCGGTGGAGGCATGTGGGGCTGATTGTTGATGTTGCCAGCCTGCAGCTGTCCCATTGTTTGTATCATGGTCTGCATGAGCTGGTTTTGCATAGCCAATAGCTGCTCAATGTTGATAGCTCCCTGAGTAGATCCTTGTCCAATGTTATTCTGAGGCACTCCATTGTTCTCCTCATCATCATTGCCATCCCTCTGGTTGCGAGTCCTCACCATCTGAAGAAAAGCAATAGGTAAGAATTAGAAAACGTCCCCAACTATATGCATCAAGGGATATAAACTAAACAGCTAGCTACACTATCCTAGGTGGACATGGCAATGCTAAGGCATCCCAAAATCCTCTATTAAGCACACAAGCAAGCAATATATATAGCAAACAGCACACCAACAAAATCAAATCGATTCCTAAGTGCTCCTATGTGCTCTAAAGTGTCCATTCTATCTAGGTTGCATCCTACGGTCAACCTGTGGCTCTGATACCAATCTATGACGCCTGGTTCCGAAAAAATGAACCAAGCTATCGCATATGTGTGCCCAGGATGTTCATCACACATACACGAGTGCAATCACAAAAGAGTATACAAAAAATTACCACAGAACAAGATTAATTAACCAAATTTTATTACACAAACTAGATTATCCTCGAATACAAGCTCTAATGAATATTAATGACAAGTTCAACTAATGCAGCACAAATAAACTAATTAAGCAAACTAAACAGCTAGGCAGCATAAGCAATAGGGTATAGCGCAGCTCCAATCAACACCACAGGCAAAGATGACGGTAGACACGGCCTAGAACTCTGCATTATCACCATTAAACTCCTAATCCTGACCTGCAACTGTTGGGGGGGGGGGGGGGGGGAATTGCAAGAGTGAGTACATGTCATACTCAGCAAGTGTGGAAAGTGTGACATGTGGCTTATTCAAATGACGACAACAATAATGGCAAAGTGCTAAAAAGTACATTAAAACATTTGAAAAGCAATATATTATATGTATGTGAAGTAAACCAATCATAATTCATAAGTAATACCATAATACCAGTCCACAATTTACCATCTTCATCAATAATTCTAGATTTCACCATTTGTCAATAACCATATTCAATACCAGAAATAAGTCCATAACCATCCCAAATTCCAATTTCCCTCTAATCATGGAAGTTGTCCAGGTGCTCATAACCGGGAGCACGGCTATCATGATAGTTTTATTTAACTCTGCAGAGTTTGTACCTCTTTACCCCCGTGTTCGTGATTTCATCACCTTTCGATGACTAGAACCTCTATTATGCCATCTCACACTTCTGTCAGTGTGTGGCCAAGAGATCACAAAATAGCCTTTACAGGGGGATTTCTAGCCTACTTAGACCCCACTGAGGTTTCACCGGTGGCGATGCCTCCAACTGAGCACATCTTCAACCAAGGGCCCCCTCTTGAGCCATTCGGATCCCAGGGTAGTCCCACCAATCATCAACAAACCCAATCTGACTACCCCTTCCCCGAGCATCCACAATGGTCCAAACAGTACTAGCAAAGCCCTAATTAATCAGCTACGCTGCACCCATACTTGGCCTCGTGGTGGCACTGTAGTCATGGCTTATTCTCGCATGAACTGGTCCTTAGATCTAAAGCAAGCAAACCACCATACGTCCAACCCATCCACATACCAGGCTTTCTTAGATCATCCATCATTTAATCCAGTTCATGTTAATCATAATCTCATCCATGCATAATTAAATTGAGTGGTATAGTTGTTTCCCATCCCAGTTGATTAGTTGATTAAGCGAAGCAAAAGGTAAAAGCCCTTCCCGACTCTCTACGATAAATTCCAGGTGACAACGGTGGTTAAACAATTCTAGTAAACTTCCTATCATAGGATTCCCATCAAATTGATACAGCATGCAGTTTTGCAAACAAAACATTTATTTTAAAACAGGGTCAATATGCTTCAAGGACACTTGCCTTGCTCTTGCTGTTGATTAGGATCAAAGTCTTCAAACTCTTGGTGCTGAAGATCCTCCGCGACACTCTCTAGCGCAAATCCGTCTAATCCACACAATAAACATACAAGACAAGAAACACAATCAAAGAGTGCACAAATATTACTCAATATGATATGACATGCATGATTGATGCAAATGCAAGGTAGAACTTGTTACTAGATTGCTTTTAATGATCACTAACTAGTTCTAATAGCTTTTAACAAGTCAAATTTTAGAATTAATTCAACCCAATTTAACCAGAAAGATCGGACTAGTCCGCTAGGGACCGGACAAGTCCGCAATCCGCGAGATCAGCAGATTAGGGTTTTCTAGATCGACGTGAATTTGGAGATTTGGGGTTGAATTCACGTAAGGAAAAGATAATAGAAGGTATACCAGGTGTTTAGGACTCCAATAAATCAAGAAACTTGGAGGTAACACTTGGATCTTGATGATCTAGGGTTGGTGATGAACTTGGGGATGAATTGGTGGTGAAGAACGAAACTTGGTGAAGATCTTGATCCTCTTTCATTTCCTCCTCTTCTTCTTCCTGCTTGCGATCTTATCCTCCTTCCTTGGCGGTGGCTCTCCACGAACTAGGGTTTGGGTGGGTTAAAAAGTGGCAAATATATGTCAATCCAAGGGGTGGGGCTGTTTATATAGAGGTGGAGGCTAGGGTTAGATGGATTTCGAGTTTGAGAGGAGTAGAGGCCGGTTTAGAGTCCCACATGGGCTCTAAAAGAGTTAGGCACAATGTCCCTAGGCCCACTTAACATGAAACCCAAGAAACAAGTCGTAAAACAAAAGATCAACTCGGAGTCGCGAAATATCGGACAAGTCCAGAAAGGACCGGACTAGTCCGAAGTCGTCCAGAGAGAAAATCGGACAAGTCTGGCAAAACATCGGACAAGTCCAACTTTAAACAGGGAGGAAATTGGACAAGTCCGCTGGAACACCGGACTAGTCCGGAAAAGTCCAAGGACTTACCAAATTTTCAAGGATTCTTAGAATATCGGACCAGTCCACACAAAATCGGACAAGTCCGAATGTTTCCAGAGGCAAAATCGGACTAGTCCTCAGCAAAAACGGACAAGTACATTTTTAGTCAGAGAGAAATCGGACTAGTCCTCAGTAAAATCGGACTAGTCCGCACTTTCCTGGATTTTAAGTGCGGTTTTGTTCAAAATCAATTTTAAATGCTTCGAATCAATTTTAAACTCGTTCCTCTTTATGTGGGTTAATGTTAAACATGTATATGAGTGTATGTAGGGCATGATGCATGAAAATGAGGGTGTTATAGTGCCGAAGCTGGATGCTCTGGCGTCATTCACCATCTTCGTATAGACATCGATGGCAGGCCCCTTGGGAGGTGCTGGAGCTGGATGCCCCGACGTCGTTCACCATATTTGTGTAGATGTCGACGGCAGGCTGCTTGGGAGGGTGACAGGGATGGACGCTCTGTTCATTTGTCCTGCATATAGGAAGAGGGGGGCTATCCTTGTTCGTCGGTTATACCTGTTCCTATCCTTAGATCTACCACGTCTTACAGTTCTGGACTGACGTACAGGGCTTGGGTAATTTGATGCATCGGTGCTCCAAGGTCCGGCTCCTTTCGGCCTTAGGGTGTGAGCTCTCTGGTTCGAGTACTCAGCTGTAGCGTTGGGAGGCAGGGTGTGTTTGCTTAGGGTGCAGGACCAAGCTAAGCAACTTGCACCCCATGGACCTCAAGTTGGCCCGCCTGTAGCTTTCCTAGGGAACCTTTTGGTGCCACGGGGCCCTAATGATGAGAGCAGTCGGGTGGACCTTTTGCACACTGCAGGTACCTCAAGTTGGCCCACCTGTAGCTGGATTGTATGACTTTAGCTAGGACGAGTTACAGAGTATGCGATGGTGAATATGAAGGTAACACATGGTAAACGAGTTTACCATGGCATGATCATAAAATTAATGTGTAATTAAATAAACAAAGTTTTTAAGAAGCATTTGAGTAAAATAGTGAATTTTCAATAGGAGTTTGTAGGAGGAGACAACATTTTACAAAACAGGGCAACGGCTTGCTTCCAGATGACGAGGGAGGTAGGGTGTGCAGGCTTAGTGTTTGGAACCAATCTAAGCTGACTGTGCACTCCGGGCCTGACCCTCCCAGCGCTCGGTTGTCCTTAGTGCTTCTCCTATGCCCTATAAATCTATTACACTATTCTACTAAGCCTAGTATTTACAATAGGGCCACCCAAAGCTCCATGGGTAGATGCAATGGTTGGCGGGAAACCTTGCTGTCAACAGCTACTTAGAGGGGTGATGAGCAAGTTATCCATATTTCCCGTCTTGACCGCCCGTCTTGCAAATGGTTCGAGCACGATCGGTGCTGGTCTTGGAAGCTTTGACGGAGGTGTCGGTTGTAACACCCTCAATTTCATGCATCATGCCCTACATACACTCATATGCATGTTTAACATTAACCCACAACAAGAGGAACAAGTTTAAAATTGACTTGGAGCAAAACTGCACATAAAACGCAGGAAAGTGCGGACTAGTCCGATTTTGCTGAGGACTAGTCCGATTTCTCTCTAACTAAAAACAGACTTGTCCGTTTTTGCTGCAGACTGTTCCGATTTTGCCCCTGGAAACTTTCGGACTTGTCCGATTTTGTGCGGACTAGTCTGATATTCCATAAATCCCTGAAAATTTGCTAAGTCCCGGGACTTTTCCGGACTAGTCCGGTGTTCCAGCGGACTTGTCCGTTTTCCTCTCTGTTCAAAGTCAGACTTGTCCGATTTTTGGCCAGACTTGTCCGATTTTCTCTCTGGACGACTTCGGACTAGTCCGATCCTGTCCGGACTTGTTCGATATTTTGTGCCTCCGAGTTGATCTTTTGTTTTATGACTTGTTTCTTGGGTTTCACGTTAAGTGGGCCTAGGGACGTCGTGCCTAACTCTTTTAGAGCCCATGTGGGACTCTAAAACGGCCTCTACTCGTCCCAAAACTCGAAATCCATCTAACCCTAGCCTCCACCTCTATATAAAAAGCCCCACCCCTTGGATTGACATCTATTTGCCACTTTTCCACCCACCTAAACACTAGTTCGTGGGGAGCCACCATCAAGGAGGGAGGAGAAGATCCCAAGCAAGAAGAAGAAGAGGAGGAAACAAAAGAGGATCAAGATCTCCACCAAGTTTTGTCCTTCACCACCAATTCATCTCCAAGTTCATCATCAACCCTAGATCACCAATATCCAATTGTTATCTCCAAGTTTCTTGATTCATTGGAGTTCTAAATACCTGGTATACCTTCTATTCTCTTTTCCTTACGTGAATTCAACCCCTAATCTCGGAATTTATGTCGATCTAGAAAACCCTAATCTGCTGATCTCGCAGAGTGCGGACTTGTCCGGTCCCTAGCGGACTAGTCCGATCTTTCTGGTTAAATTGTGTTGAATTAATTCTAAAATTTGATCTAATCGAATCCAAACCTGTATAAACTTGTTAAAAGCTATTAGAACTAGTTAGTGATCATTAAAAGCAATCTAGTAAATGGTTCTACCTTGCATTTGCATCAATCATGCATGTCATGTCATATTGAGTAATGTATGTGCACTCTTTGATTGTGTTTCTTGTCTTGTATGTTTATTGTGTGGATTAGACGGATTTGCGCTAGAGAGTGCCGCGGATGATCTACAGCACCAAGAGTTTGAAGGCTTTGACCCTAATCAACAGCAAGAGCAAGGCAAGTGTCCTTGAAGCATATTGATCCTGTTTTTTAAAATAAATGTTTTGTTTGCAAAACTGCATGCTTGTGTCATTTTTGATGGGAATCCTATGATAGGAAGTTTACTAGCTTTGTTTAACCACCCTTGTCACCTGGAATATATGGTAGAGAGTCGGGAAGGTTTTTTTTTTACCTTTTCGCTTTGCTTAATCAACTGGGATGGGAAACAACTATACCACTCAATTTAATTATGCATTAATGATATTCTGGTTAATGTGAACTGGTCAATATGATATGGTAATAGGTGATCTATTCAAGCCTGGTATGTGGATGGGTTGGATGTTATGGTGGTTTTGCTTCCTTTAGATCTAAGGACTGGTTCATGTGAGAATAAGCCAGGACTACAGTGCCACCACGAGGCCAAGTATGGGTGCGGTGTAGCTGATTAATTAGGGCTTTGCCAGTGCTATTTGGACCATTAAGGATGCTCGGGGAAGGGGTTGTCGGATTGGGTTTGTTGATGATTGGTGGGACTACCCTGGGATCCGAATGGCTCAAGAGGGGGCCCTTGGTTGAAGATGTTCTCAGTTGGAGGCATCGCCACCGGTGAAACCTCAGTGGGGTCTAAATAGGCTAGTAATCCCTTTATAAAGGCTATTTTGTGATCTCTTGGACACATACCTACGGAAGTGTGAGACGGCATAATGGAGGTTCCTTAGTCACTGAAAGGTGATGAAATCACGAACACGTGGTAAAGAGGTACAAACTCTGAAGAGTTAAATAAAACTATCATGATAGCCGTGCTCCCGGTTATGAGCACCTGGACAACTTCCATGATTAGAGGGTACTCAGTAGTGGGATGGTTATGGTTGGTATTGTGGTTATGGATTAATTTCTGGTATTGAATATGGTTATTGGCGAATGGTGAAATCTGGAATTATGGATGAGGATGGTGAATTATGGACTGGTATTATGGTATTACTTATGATTATGATGGGTTTACTTCACATACATATAATATATTGCTTTTCAAACGTTTTAATGTACTTTTCAGCACTTAACCATTATTATTGTCGACATTTGAATAAGCCACATGTCATACTTTCCACACTTGCTGAGTACGACATGTACTCACTCTTGCAATCCCCCCCAACAGTTGCAGGTCAAGATTGGGAGTTTAATGGTGATAATGCGTAGTTCTAGGCCATGTCTACCGTCAGCTTTGCCTGTGGTGTTATTGGAGTTGCGCTATACCCTATTGCTTATGCTGCCTAGCTGTTTAGTTTGCTTAATTAGTTTATTTCCACTGCATTAGTTAAACTTGTCATAAATATTCATTAGAGCTTGTATTCGAGGATAATCTGGTTGTTTAATAAAATTTGGTTAATTAATCTTGTCTTGTGGTAATTATCTGTATATCGTTTGTGATTGCACTCGTGTATGTGTGATGAACATGCTGGGCACACATATGCATTAGCTTGGTTCATTTTTCGGAACCGGGCATCACAGATTGGTATCAGAGCCACAGGTTGACCGTAGGACGGAGCGTAGATAGAATGGAAACTTTAGAGCACATAGGAGCACTCAGGAATCGATGTGTTTTTGCTTGGAGTGCTGTTTGCTATATATATTGCTTGCTTGTGTGCTTAATAGAGGATTTTGGGATGCCTTAGCATTGCCATGTCCACCTAGGCTAGTATAGCTAGTTGGTTAGCTTCATATCCCTTGATGCATATAGTTGGGGACGTTCTCGAATTCTTACCTATTGCTTTTCTTCAGATGGTGAGGACTCGCAACCAGAGGGATGGCAATGATGAGGAGGAGAACAATGGAGTGCCTCAGAACAACATCGTACAAGGATCTACTCAGGGAGCTATCAACATTGAGCAGCTTTTGGCTATGCAAAACCAGCTCATGCAGACCATGATACAAACAATAGGACAGCTGCAGGCTGGAAACATCAACAATCAGCCCCACATGCCTCCACCGCCACCCCCACCTCCTCATAACTGATTGGGAGAGTTTATGAGGACTAGGCCGCCAACCTTTGCTCAAGCTGCTGACCCTATGGATGCGGATGATTGGCTCAAGTCCGTGGAGAGGAAACTTGCTATTGTCCAATGCAGTGACCGGGATAAGGTCTTGTTTGCTTCTCATCAACTAGTTGGAGCATCTGCGGATTGGTGGGATGCTTATTGCAATGCTCATGAGAACCAAGAGAGAATTAATTGGACCGAATTCAAGGAGAGTTTCCGTTATCATTATGTGCCGGAGGGAGTTATGATCTTGAAGAGACAAGAATTTGAGAATTTAAGGCAAGGAAGATCAAGCGTGAGTGAATATCTCAATAAATTCACTCAACTCTCAAGGTACGCGCCTGAGGATGTTAGTCGGGACAACCGGAAGCAATACTTGTTCATGAGGGGCTTGAACAATGAGATCCAAGTGCAACTACTCAACTGCGATGATGCCAATTTTCAGAAGCTTGTGGACAAAGCAATCGTGGTTGAAAACAAGATTCGTGAGATGGAGCAACACAATAAGAGAAAGGCGCCATATCAAGGACAGCAACAAGGAAGTAATGTGTGCCATCGCTTTGCGCCGCCCAATGCGCCTTACTTCAGCCCTTCTATTCCTGCTCAGCGCCCTGGTTATGCACCACGCCCAACTCAGTTTGTGCAGCAGTGCCCTGTTATGCAAGCACCTAGGCCTCCAATGCCTTATGCACCTCGTTCTAATTTTCCTGCTGCAAGTGTTCAAAACCAAGCTCGTCCCAATAATTCTGGTGGAGTTAAGAAGTGCTATACTTGTGGAGAAGCTAGACACTTTGCGCATCAATGTCCTAAGTCAGGCCTTGGTAAAGGACGCAATGCGCCGAGGCAAAACCCAAGACCCAATGGAGGACAACCACAATGGAACCGCGGACAACGGAATTTTGCTCGTGGCAACGTGAACCATGTCTCTACGGAGGATGCTCAACAAGCGGATGACATGGTCATTGGTATGTTTCTCGCCAACTCCAACCCCGCGACTATGTTATTTGATTCTGGAGCAACGCATTCATTCATTGCATCAAAGTATGTTGCCAAGTATAGTTTTCCTATCTCTCATATGAAGTTTACTCTATTGGTTAAGTATCCTGGAGGAGAGATGAGGACAAATATAGTATGTCCAAAAGTAAGTCTTAGAATAAGGGGGGTAGACTTCTCCGCCAACCTCATAGTTTTGGGTTCTCAAGGATTGGACATTATACTTTGTATGGACTGGTTGAGGAAGCACAATGGAGTTATTGAGTGTGCCACGAAGATGGTGAAGTTGACTAATGAAGAAGGGATCACCGTAGAATTTGAAGCATCTCAAACCGCACCAAAGCAATTGGAGCTGAATCGTATGGACGGTGCCGCAATTGAGGAGATTCCGGTGGTGTGTGAATTTTTGGATGTTTTTCCGTACGAGTTGCCAGGTATGCCACCCGATCGAGATATTGAGTTTGTTATTGATTTAATACCTGGAACTGCACCTATAGCTAAGAGGCCGTATAGGATGCCTCCTTTGGAATTAGCGGAGCTCAAGAAGCAAATTCAAGAGCAATTAGAGAAGGGTTTTATTCGCCCAAGCTCTTCACCTTGGGGAGCGCCCGTTCTATTTGTGGACAAGAAGGATGGAACCCAAAGGGTGTGCGTGGATTACCGAGCTCTCAACGAGGTAACAATCAAGAACAAGTACACCTTACCACGCATAGAAGACTTGTTTGATCAGATGAAGGGTGCTTGTGTCTTCTCCAAGATTGATTTCAGGACGGGATACTTTCAAATGAAGATTAGACCATCGGACATACCCAAGACAGCTTTTAGAACACGGTATCGATCTTATGAGTACACCGTGATGTCTTTTGGATTGACAAATGTGCCTGCCTACTTTATGTACCTCATGAATAAGGTCTTCACGGAGTGCTTGGATAGATTCGTTGTGGTGTTTATTGATGACATTATGATCTACTCGAAGTATGAGAAAGAACATGAGGAACACTTGAGGCTTACATTGCAGAAATTGAGGGAGCATCGATTGTATGCCAAGTTCAACAAGTGTTAGTTTTGGTTGAGAGAGGTGTCGTTTTTGGGTCATATAATTTCAGGAGGAGGGGTATCGGTTGAGCCCGGAAAAGTGAGATACGTGTTGAAGTGGGAACCGCCGCAAAATGTCAAGGAAATAAGGAGTTTTCTTGGAATGGCTGGATATTACAGTAGATTCATCAAGGACTTTTCCAAGATAGCCAAGCCAATGATGGAGTTGCTAATGAAGGGAAAGGCATTCCAATGGACTCAAGCTTGTCAAGAGAGTTTTGAGGAGTTGAAGAAGAGGTTGACAACAGCCCCAGTTTTGGTATTGCCGGACGTGAGCAAGAGTTTTGACATTTATTGTGATGCATCAAGACAAGGACTTGGATGTGTATTGATGCAAGAAGGTCAAGTGTTCGCCTATGCATCAAGACAATTGAAGAAACATGAGCAGAATTACCCAACACATGATTTAGAACTTGCAGCCGTGGTACATGCATTGAAGATTTGGAGGCACTATATTCTTGGACATAGGTGTGAAATTTATACGGATCATAAGAGTTTGAAGTATATTTTCACACAAACGGATCTGAACTTGAGGCAACGAAGGTGGTTGGAGCTCATCAAAGATTATGATTTGGGGATCAACAATCATCCGGGAAAAGCCAATGTAGTGGCCGATGCTTTGAGTAGAAAGGGAGTAAGTCACCAACTCACAGTTCGAGAGTTACCATCCGAGTTATGCAAGGAGTTTGAACGGTTGAACCTCGGGTTTGTAAATGAGATGGAGATGATGGAGTTAAACCCAACCTTGGAGCAAGAAATTCGAGAGGCACAAACAGCAGATGACGAGATCAAGGAAATCAAGGACAGGACCGAAGAAGGGAGAGAATTCAGATTTGATGAAGACGAACATGGTACCTTATGGCTTGGGAAGAGAATCGTTGTGCCTAAGATGAAGCATATCCGGGAGACAATATTAAAGGAAGCACATGACTCACCTTACTCAATTCACCCTGGTTGTACAAAGATGTACAAAGACTTGAAGGCTAGCTATTGGTGGGATAGCATGAAGAAGGACATAGCTGAAAATGTAGCATTGTGTGATGTGTGCCAACGAGTCAAGGTGGAACATCAAAGGCCAGCCAGATTATTGCAACCGTTGAAGGTTTCAGAATGGAAGTGGGAAGAAATTGGAATGCACTTCATAGTTGGGTTACCACGTACTCAGTCGGGGTATGACTCAATTTGGGTAATTGTGGATCGCTTAACCAAGTCAGCTCATTTTGTCCCTGTGAAGACCAAATATACAGCTGCACGATTGGCCAAAATATACATGGAGCATATTGTGTGTCGACACGGAGTCCCGAAGAAAATCGTGTCGGATAAAGGTTCTCAATTTACCTCCAGATTTTGGCAAAAATTGCATGAAGCCTTGGGAACGAGGTTGAATTTTAGTTCAGCGTATCATCCTCAAACGGATGGACAAACCAAGAGGACCAATCAAATTTTGGAGGACATGTTAAGAGCTTGTGCTTTAAAGCATGGGAAGAGTTGGGACAAAAGCTTGCCATACGCGGAATTTTCATACAACAATAGTTATCAAGCAAGTTTGAAGATGTCACCATATGAAGCGCTTTATGGGAGGAAGTGTAGGACACCTTTATTCTGGAATGAGGCAGGAGAAACTCAAGTATTTGGATCGGATGTGTTGCAAGAAGCCGAAAAGCAACTCCAAATAATTCGTGAAATCTTGAGGGCTTCCCAATCAAGGCAAAAAGGCTATGCGGACAATAGGAGAAGGAAACTAGCCTTTGAAGTGGGATATTTTGTTTACCTCAAGGTGTCGCCAATGAGAGGTCATAAGAGGTTTAACATAAGAGGCAAGCTCGCACCTCGTTATATTGGACCACTCAAGATTTTGGATAAAAGAGGAGAAGTAGCGTATAAGTTGGAGATGCCAGCTCATCTTTCGGATGTCCATGATGTCTTTCATGTTTCCCAGCTCAAGAAGTGTTTGAGAGTACCGGAAGAACAAGTGCCAATGGAAGAATTGGAACTAGGGGAAGATTTGGCTTATGCCGAACAACCGGTCAAAATCTTGGAAACTAAGGAGAGGGTCACAAGGAACAAGGTTATTAGATGGTGTAAGGTTCAATGGAAGCACCACACAAAAAAAGAAGCAACTTGGGAGCTAGAAGATGATCTCAAGAAGGACTTTCCCTATCTCTTCTCTTCCGCGTCGAATCTCGAGGGCGAGATTCATTTTAAGGGGGGTAGGTTTGTAACACCCACATTTTCATGCATCATTCCCTACATACACTCATATGCATGTTTAACATTAACCCCCAACAAGAGGAACAAGTTTAAAAATGATTTGGAGCAAAACCACACTTAAAACGCAGGAAAGTGCGGACTAGTCCGATTTTGCTGAGGACTAGTCCGATTTCTCTCTGACTAAAAACGGACTTGTCCGTTTTTGCTGCAGACTAGTCCGATTTTGCCCCTGGAAACTTTCGGACTTGTCTGATTTTGTGCAGACTAGTTCGATATTCCATGAATCCCTGAAAATTTGCTAAGTCCCTGGACTTTTCCGGACTAGTCCGGTGTTCCAGCGGACTTGTCCGTTTTCCTCTCAGTTCAAAGTCAGGCTTGTCCGAATTTTGGCCAGACTTGTCCGATTTTCTCTCTGGACGACTTCGGACTAGTCCGATCCTGTTCGGACTTGTCCGATATTTCGTGACTCCGAGTTGATCTTTTGTTTTACAACTTGTTTCTTGGGTTTCACGTAAAGTGGGCCTAGGGACGTTGTGCCTAACTCTTTTAGAGCCCATGTGGGACTCTAAACCGGTCTCTACTCATCCCAAAACTCGAAATCCATCTAACCCTAGTCTCCACCTCTATATAAACAGCCCCACCCCTTGGATTGACATCTATTTGCCACTTTTCCACCCACCCAAACCCTAGTTCGTGGGGAGCCACCATCAAGGAGGTAGGAGAAGATCCCAAGAAAGAAGAAGAAGAGGAGGAAACGAAAGAGGATCAAGATCTCCACCAAGTTTTGTCCTTCACCACCAATTCATCTCCAAGTTCATCATCAACCCTAGATCACCAATATCCAAGTGTTATCTCCAAGTTTCTTGATTCATTGGAGTTCTAAACACCTGATATACCTTCTATTCTCTTTTCCTTACGTGAATTCAACCCCTAATCTCGGAATTTATGTCGATCTAGAAAACCCTAATCTGCTGATCTCGCAGAGTGCGGACTTGTCCGGTCCCTAGCGGACTAGTCCAATCTTTCTGGTTAAATTGTGTTGAATTAATTCTAAAATTTGATCTAATAGAATCCAAACCTGTATAAACTTGTTAAAAGCTATTAGAACTAGTTAGTGATCATTAAAAGCAATCTAGTAAATGGTTCTACCTTGCATTTGCATCAATCATGCATGTCATGTCATATTGAGTAATATATGTGCACTCTTTGATTGTGTTTCTTGTCTTGTATGTTTATTGTGTGGATTAGACGGATTTGCGCTAGAGAGTTCCGCGGATGATCTACAACACCAAGAGTTTGAAGGCTTTGACCCTAATCAACAGCAAGAGCAAGGCAAGTGTCCTTGAAGCATATTGATCCTATTTTTTAAAATAAATGTTTTGTTTGCAAAACTGCATGCTTGTGTCAATTTTGATGGGAATCCTATGATAGGAAGTTTACTAGCTTTGTTTAACCACCCTTGTCACCTGGAATATATGGTAGAGAGTCAGGAAGGTTTTTTTTTACCTTTTCGCTTCGCTTAATCAACTGGGATGGGAAACAACTATACCACTCAATTTAATTATGCATTAATGATATTCTGGTTAATGTGAACTGGTGAATATGATATGGTAATGGGTGATCTAATCAAGCCTGGTATGTGGATGGGTTGGATGTTATGGTGGTTTTGCTTGCTTTAGATCTAAGGACTGGTTCATGCGAGAATAAGCCGGGACTACAGTGCCACCACAAGGCCAAGTATGGGTGCGGCATAGCTGATTAATTAGGGCTTTGCCAGTGCTATTTGGACCATTAAAGATGCTCGGTGAAGGGGTAGTCGGATTGGGTTTGTTGATGATTGGTGGGATTATCCTGGGATCCGAATGGCTCAAGAGGGGGCCCTTGGTTGAAGATGTGCTCAGTTGGAGGCATCGCCACCGGTGAAACCTCAGTGGGGTCTAAATACGCTAGTAATCCCTTTGTAAAGGCTATTTTGTGATCTATTGGCCACACACCTACGGAAGTGTGAGACGGCATAATGGAGGTTCCTTAGTCACTGAAAGGTGATGAAATCACGAACACATGGGTAAAGAGGTACAAACTCTATAGAGTTAAATAAAACTATCATGATAGCCGTGCTCCCGATTATGAGCACCTGGACAACTTCCATGATTAGAGGGTACTCAGTAGTGGGATGGTTATGGTTGGTATTATGGTTATGGATTAATTTCTGGTATTGAATATGGTTATTAGCGAATGGTGAAATCTGGAATTATGGATAAGGATGGTGAATTATGGACTGGTATTATGGTATTACTTATGATTATGATGGGTTTACTTCACATACATATAATATATTGCTTTTAAAACATTTTAATGTACTTTTCAGCACTTAACCATTATTATTGTCGACATTTGAATAAGCCACAAGTCATACTTTCCACACTTGCTGAGTACGACATGTACTCACTCTTGCAATCCCCCCAACAGTTGCAGGTCAAGACTGGGAGTTTAATGGTGATAATGCGGAGTTCTAGGCCGTGTCTACCGTCATCTTTGCCTGTGGTGTTATTGGAGTTGCGCTATACCCTATTGCTTATGCTGCCTAGCTGTTTAGTTTGCTTAATTAGTTTATTTCCGCTGCATTAGCTGAACTTGTCATAAATATTCATTAGAGCTTGTATTCGAGGATAATCTGGTTGTTTAATAAAATTTTGTTAATTAATCTTGTGTTGTGGTAATTATATGTATATCGTTTGTGATTGCACTCGTGTATGTGTGATGAACATCCTGGGCACACATATGCGTTCGCTTGGTTCATTTTTCGGAACCGGGCGTCACAGATGGTGCTGCGGGGGGGGGGGGGGGGGGTGGGGCTGCATCTAACGCGCGGCGGGTGCTTTGTGCTGACGCGAGCTTGGCAGAGGTCGACTCGATCCAGCGCCGCCCAGGACACGTGTTGGGTCTGCTGTGAGTGCTTGGAGCTGTTCCAAGGCAAACATTGCAGCGGTGCGATCTCCGCAGATCCTGAGGACGCCAGAGGGGGTTGGCATCTTCAAGGCGAGGTAGCCGTAGTGGGCTACAACCATAAACTGGTAGAGAGCAGGCCTACCGATGATGGCATTGAAGGGGAGGCTGACATCAGCAACGTCGAAGAGGATGCTCTCCGTCCTGTAGTTGTCAGGTGTCCCGAAGGTCACCCGCAGGTGGATGCTGCCGTAAGGGATGATGCTCCCAGGTGCCACCCGCAAGAATGGGCTCGAGGGAGCAAGCTTGGACACTGGGATCTGCAGCTGCTCGAATGCTGCCTGGCTGAGGAGGTTGAGGTCGGCCCGGCTATCTATCAAGATGTAGTGGAGCTTGATGTTGGCTATGGTGGGGGCGACTAGAAGAGGTAGTACCCCGGCCATGTTCTTGGGGCAGTCAGAGGCATCGAAGCTGATTGGCATCTCCTTCTAGCGGTGGTGCTGCGCCGGAGTGGGTACGGGGGCTATCGAAGTCACCACACGATGAAGGGTCTTGACCGCGTTCCGGGATGCGGGATCCCAAGACCCTCCGAAGATGACGTGCAGGGTCTTGCGACACTCGTTGTCGCTGCTCGCGTCAGAGTCCTCATCTTGGCGAACCACTTTGATGGTCCGCTCTTGCTTCTGGTACTCCAGCTCCTCGTCATTGTCAACCTTGGGTTCGACCTTCTGCTTGCCCTTTCGTTGGCAGGAGGGGCACCGTCCGGGCGCTGTTGCAACCGTTCTTGATAGCGTTCGGCGCACCTTTTTATCTCCCGACACTCGCTCGCAGTGTGTTCACGAATCTTGTACACTAGGCAGGGCTCGACGTCTTCGTTAGCGGCTGGTGGCTGATGAGGACGCTTCTCTGGGCGTGGCGGCTTGCCTCCTCCAGTTTTGGCTGCCGCCGCGACGGGGGATCCATGCAGCGGCTTGTTCTGGCTGCCACCCCGGTTCTTGTTCTTCTTTTTGCCACTACCAGGGGTAGCGGCTCCTTCTCCGGTCTGGCCAGCCTCGCCCACTCCAGGGGCGGACTGAGCGTGCCTGTCGCATCCTTCTGCCACTCTGGCACAACGATCGGCGATGGACAAGAGATCAGAGATGTCTTGCACATTGTGCGTGGCTAGTTTCTCAAGCATCTTGCGGTCTCGCACTCCCTGGCAAAATGCCACTATGATAGAGGCATTTGGGATGTTGGGAATGGAGTTGCGTACCTGGGAGAAACGCTGGATGAATGACCGCAACGTCACCTTGGGTTGTAATTGCACGGCGTGGATGTCGAGCTTGGTGCGGGGGCGTGTGTAGGAGCTGCCGTAGTTTGCCGTGAACTGCCGGCACGGCTCATCCCAAGAGGTTATAGACCCCTCGGGAAGGTTCATCAGCCATGAGCGGGCTGACCCGGTCAGGGCGACTGGGAAGTAGTTCGCCAGGATGGTCTCGTCTGCTCCCGCAGCAAGGAGTGTCGTGGTGTAGATCTGCAGGAACTCTGCCGGATTGATGCTTCCGTCGAACCTCTCTGGGATATGTGGTCGGAACTTGTGCGGCCACATCGCAGAGCGGAGGTGCGGAGCCAACTCTCCGCAGCCTCCGACGGGCTTCGTCGGAGAGGCATATGGGACAGCATACCCCATGGGGGTTTGATGCCCGACGTGCGGCACTTGCTGGACCTGCTGTTGTGGCACTGGTTGTGCCATGCGCTGCTACAACGGTACTGGCTATGCCAAGTACTATTGCTGCAACCCTGCTGCACCGAGTACTGCAGGGGAGCTGTCGAGCCGACGTGCTCCTGATCAGGTGGCGGAGGGTTTACCTGCAGCGCACCTTGGACGGAGGATGCCTTGTGAACACGGCATTGAGTGCCATATTCGGCGTCGAGGTTGTGCCGCCTCTCTTGCTGCTGCTCAATGATGACGTGACCGTCCATGTGAGCTTGACGACGGTCAAGCTCGGCCCTGAGGTCCTCTGTGGGGAGCCAGCCTATGCTTGTAGTCTCGGAGGAGCAGAAGTTGGCGGTGTGATGGTCGATGGACGGTGTCCATGAAAGCGACATGAAGCGCCTTCCCCTGTTGGGGGAGTTGATGGCTATGACGACGAGGTGGTCGATGTCTTGGACCCACTGTTGAGCCACCCTCTGAGAGGCGTTCAGAGACAGTGGGTGGTGGAGGAGAGCTCTGGCCGCCGCAAAAGCGTTCTCCGGGCTCGGTGTTTGGGGAGCTGACTGAGCCGGGGCATGTCCCGGCGTGCTATCTTGGCCAGTCGTACCTGCACGGGGGTGAGACGGGCAAGAGAGTGCCGCTCGAGCGACGAATATGGTTATCGGGCGACGGCCTTGGAAACTGCCTTCCACGGGCCTGATGAACACCATGGTGGTGAAAGCGCTACCACTTTTTTGAGGGAAAAAGCACCTACCTGGCGCGCCAAATGTCGAAGGGTCAATGCAACACTTCCCCCAGATCTCCTAAGGAGCGGACCGCGAAGGTTCTTGTTCGGCGGGGCTTAGGTCTCAAACTAGTGTTCTAGTGGAAGAGTATGAGACAGTTTTTTTACGTGGTTCGGGCCGCAAGGAGCATAACACCCTACTCCACAATGGATTATATTGCTTTGTGAGTGTGTATGCGTATGTGTGTGTATCGGGGATTTTGAGTCTGGTCCTTGTATCAGTGGCGGTCCGGGCCTTTTATATTCAAGGTCGAATGCCTTACAATTGGGGTCCCAGGGCCCGACAAGTGGTCCCGGGGCGATCTTATCCTAAATATCTAAGGCTTCTTCTATAAGCTTGCTCTGACCGCGGACTTGAGGACTCGCCGTTTTGCCGCCCGGGTCATCAGTAGCCCACGCGTTGTTGCTGACATTGGCAGGGAATGTCCCATCCAATTGTCTCTGGCGCCATAAGCTACCCACTTAGCGGAGTCAAATAGGCCTACGGCGTCTTCACTGTGATGCGATTAGTCGTAGTGGTACCTGACATTAGGCGTGCGCCGCACAATGCGTCTGGGGAAGCTGCGTATCTTCAAGGATTGATGGACACAAGGCGCATCGCCCTCTTAACTCTCCTACTATCTGCTCGGGGCAAGTGGACTGACCATGCGGCCAGCGTGGCGCTCTCCGCCATGGTGGAGGTCGCGCCTGTCTTGTGTGCCACGTGGCAGCTTGGGAGCTCACCTTCATGGGGGGGGAGGGGGGCTAGGTCTTGACTTTGTGGGCCACGTGGCAGCTTGGGAGCTCACCTTTGCGGGGGAGGCCAGGTCTCGACTCTGTGGGCCACATGGCGTCTTGGGAGCTCAGCCCTGCGGAGGAGGTCGGGTCCTGTCCTGCTGGACATGTGGCTGCCTAAGAGCTTGTTGTCAAGGTGGAGTTGAGCTCTCCCCTTTTGGATGTCTCGTGGGCTTCCCGGACTTCCCATATGAGGCTGGCGAATCCAGGTTTCTTTGAACATGTGGCACCTTCGGACCCTTTCCCTGTTGGGAGGTGAGGCACCTTGGTGGCTCTAGCTTGTGCGCGAGGGTACCCGGTCTGTTGGGTACCGACAATCGTGTTGGAGACTTTGTGATAGTTGCATAGTGCTTTTCACATGACATATGCAAATTGGAGATGAGCAACATGATCGAAGTCCCTTTAGTCAATCCTTGTATGATCAAGTTCCATGCCTTGTTGTTGTTGTTGGCACCCCTCATATTTGCAGCCATAACTTGATCGTTTAATGGAACATCCAAGGACTTGTAGACCTTCTCCCAGATGGTGAATCCTCGTTCTTGTATGTAAACCTCCATACGAGCCTTCCAAACCTTAAAATCAACGCCATCGAACACGCAATGTTTTGCAGAGTATTTCTTCACATCAATTAGCAAAAGCATATGCAAGTCAAAGATATTAGAGCACCACGTCTACGATACCAATTGTAGGATCGAAGAGCACGTGAGAAGCTACTAGAGAGGGAGGTGAATGGTAGATTAAAATTTTTTCAGCGGAAGCTACAAAAAACCTCTTAGTAGAAACCAATCTATTAAAGAAATCATGTGTGTGAATGATCTAAAAGTGTTCAACCGTGACAAAAATAGTAAGATTGTAGAGAACCAAGTCACGAAGACATGACAACAAGAATCACAAGAAAATATCAAGTAAAACCCAAATTATGACCAAAACTCTCAACAAAGGACAATATGTTCTAATAGGAGAAAAACAGATATGTTATGTTGCAAAGAAACTCATGTAAGTCAATATCCACGAAACCGATGAACGTTTTCACAGATGATAGAACATCAAGTTGTGAAGGCAACACAAAAATAATCATGGCGATTGATCTGCAAAATGTGAGTTATGATCAAAACATTGAAGCAATGTCGGGCTGCGCAGAAACTCGACGAGAAAGACTTGACGAAATCAAGTCTGATGAACAAGGCACAAAAGCTACTCTAAGATAAAAATTTTATCCACCAAAAAAACAAGAGGAACAGCCATGGGTCATCTTTTTACGAGCTCTGGCCTCCCTTGCTTATATAACCAGCCCTAAGGCAACTCCAATCCAACTAGGACACTCTACTGCTACCTGGATTCAACCAAAACTTTCCATATCTACTCAAGACTCTTCCATATGCACATAAAAGCAATATTATGACTTCCAAACACCTTAGTAATATCCTACACATTACTAAAACAAACTATCTTCATGACCAACAAAAAAAGTAACAAAAACAAACTCAAAACCTTCCATATACGAACCGTGACCACCTCAGCTGTAGACTGAGTCATAAACCAGCCAGTTGGACCTTCCGGCCATATATTCATGTCCATAACTATTCACCATTCCATGGAACAATGTTGTCACGTCCATGCACCCCTTGAACAGATGCAAATACTTTACAATGACGTCCATGATACCTTCATATGCATTGTTCTTGACCCAAACATACTGCGTGACTTTCTGATCAACTCAACCACAATTCCTCCTAAATTTTGTTGTTGAACCTCATCTTCTCCCTAAGACTAGTTCAATGGTCATCGCCACCAGCCATATCTTGACCTCAAGCAACACCTGCACATGAATAAACAACCAAATCTTCCAAGCACAAGTCCTCGACTTGACTCTCGTTAGTCTGATAACCACAACACCTTATGTGAGCACCTCACATAAGCATGTTGCACACATAGAAAAATAATATCCACCATGATCAACCTAAACACATTAAAAACTTAAGAAATGAACACTAAGCAAACTTCTCATAAACCTAAAGGAAAGTTTGAAACATAGCAACCACATGAATATTTCAGCAAAAAAAAGATCAAATGGTCCCAAAAGCATCTATTGAATATAAAAGGAAATGTTTAGACACTCCAAAATGAAAACACATGCAGTTCACGTGTGTGACAAGTTCGAACGTTCTGAAAAACGGTCCGTGATCGGGTGGGTGGCATCAAGCGCATCCATGTGTGACTGCAGCCCACCTAGGTTTGATTCCTCTTGAGCTCCTATAGTCGGTTATACTCAAAACATTGCATGTTAACCATCAGTTTTAGCCTATTAGCCAATGTATTCAGCACTTACATCTCACAGCTTATCCTCTTCTTTAGCCTGTGTGATGTGGGCTTGCCCCTTGGGTTTGCTGCGGCAAGCCCTGGCCTAGTGCCCGATCTTGCTACACCAATGGCACTGGTCACGCTTGACGTCCGGCTCACTGCTAGAATCAACCTTGTTGTTGTCGTGCGATCCGTCACCATTCCTGTGCCCACGACCGCGACCACGGCCTCCACATTTCATGTTGTTAGAGCCGCCGGAATTTCCTCCCCCGCCTTTCGCCTCAGACTCCTGCAGCTTGAGCTTGGCCCTCCACTCATCTTCACTGAGATGCAGGCACCCTTGGTTGTCGTGGATCACCGCCGGTTTGCACCACTGCTCGACGGCACGCAAGATTCCCATCACCTCCTCAATGGAAATGTTCTTGATGTCGAGGAGGGGTTCGATGGAGATGGCCACCTGTGTGTGGTGTTATGGTACCACCTGCAGTAGCTTCCAAATCACTTTGACATTGGTGATGTTATCACCAAGAAGAAGCAGTTGAGTAGTGAGCCCGGTGATGCGGTTCACGAAGTCCTCCTCCTTCTTGGCCTCCTTCTACAATAGGGCGCTGAACTTGTGCCTGAGATGTTGTGCATTGGCCTCACACACGTGTTCATCCTGATGCAATTTCTCTGATCTCCTCCCAAGCAGCTGCTACAAACGACCTCCTCGCATGGAGACTCGACAACATGTCATGTGGCATCGAGCGCCAGCCGGTCATGGCGATAGTCCATCACTTCTCCTGCAACCGGCTCCTTGACATACCACCATCCGACCGCCTCGAAGTTTACCTACATCAACATGGCCCACTCCTTGGTAGTTTGTGCGTGTGAGCATGGGAAACTGAGTGCCAGCGGCGGTGTTCTCCGCAACAGTGCGGTGGATGACCACCTCACATTGCCCTAGGCGGGGCATAGGCAAGGTCTGATGACCTCTACGCTCATCCTGGTTCTCCGAAAAAGTTGACATACTGATGAACCTGGCTCTGATACCAAATGTCAACCGAAGCTAGCTTTTGGCATCGAACTCACTCTCTCACCCGTGAGCAGTAGATAGAGATGAACACTCAATGTTTTTTTGTGGTGCACAATGAGACATTTTCATCTGTTGATTAACGATTTAAAGTAGAACCATGCTGAATATAATGCAACACACTAAGGGGAGTGGTGGAGCTATTCCCATGCCCTCTGGCATCTTCACCATGCTCGCCATGATGAGGTCACCATGCCACGACGTGCACGACGCGGACGCAGACGCCACGACACAAACAGACTTGCATCATGGCCACTACTCCTAGACGCGCCTAGATGGATATGATTGTACATGCCAAGCTCTACGCTACGGACATAACAAACACAAGATTACATAATGCGATCACAAATGCAGCCAGGTTGTTTGTCAGCACCCGCCCCACTAGGGAAGGAGGGTGACTTTATGTGTGCTTAGACAGTAGCAGTATCACATGAGCAAGACCTCAAGTAGAGGATGGAAAAAGGCGTGTAAATTCTGCAGAGCAAATGTTAAATGTTACCAGTATATTGTATGTTGAATATCGTTCAAACATAAATCTGCTGTCAAAATTCTAATACGTGTGTCGGTGGTTGAATCCGGCTGATCTCTCGACACTACTGTTGGTAGTTCGTGGAGTTCGTAGTTCGGTAGTGGGTGCGCAGAGATTCAAGAAGGTGAAGGCAAGTTGACACAAAGGTTTACGTGGTTCGGGCCGCCTGAGCGTAATACCCTACTCCATGGGGTGTGTTGATGTTGTATTGAGCGATTGAGTATGTGTGAGAGCGTAAGTGTCTCGAGAGCTCAGAGTGTGAGTGTCCCCAGAGTTCCCTTTGTGTACCGTCGACCAGTCCTTTTATAGTACATGGACCGGTCGTTACATAGTTAGCCTGGACCGACAAGTGGCCCTGGCCTTGACAGCGCCGTTACAGGTATTAAGGGCCTTCCGATCGTGTGTCATTAATATGGTATGAATGACAATTAATCAGGTCTTGAAGTCCTTGATTGCTCCTTGAAGGTCCGAGCTATTGGGGGTCCACCGGCCTAATTGTTGAAGTTGAAGGTTCGGCGGTTCGGACAGGTGGCAGCTCCGGATCTTACCATCATGGACGGGTAGGTCCGGTGCTGTTGGACACGTGTCAGTACTGGAGCTTCCCTTTGTTTTGGGTTAGGTATGGGGTGCCATACTGGTATCTAGTCTGGAGCTTTCCCATGTGTGGGCGATAGCTCCGGTCTTATGATACATGTGGCAGCCTTGGGACTAACCATGTCGGGGAAGTAGGTCCGGTTACGGCTAATATGTGGGGCCTTCGGAGGTCTTCAAATCTGGTAGATGGAGTTTCCTTATGATCTTTGCAATCCCAAGGGGTATCCGGTACGTAGGGTACCGACAGTGGCCCCTAGGCCCACCTCTGGGAGAGACCTTTTGGATGAAGTCATTCTGCCGGAGGTGGTTCCATTCTTTGGTTTTTGAGCCGTGTCTTCAAGGGTCTTCGGATGTGCCGTTGGCAGAAGTTCGCAGTTAAACTACCGCCGCATGGCATATCCTGGATGCGGCAGGTGAGATCTTAGTGTGCGGATCCCACGCAATTGAAGGTTGCCGGTTTCCGATACAAAAATTGTATCGGTTCTGCGCGCCACGTCAGGCCGCTGCCTTTGGGTTTCCCGCCTTTCATGATGACAATCGTTCTCCTGGGGTAAGGACCTCGACTTGATCGTCGGGGTGGCCCTGGGCCCCTTTGTCATTGGCAGGGTGAAGTTTTTGAATGGTACCGTCGGCTCCTCTGCGTTTTCCATCCAAGCGTTGCGGGGGCTTACTTAAGAAGGAAAGCACACATCGTTTGGGGCTCTTTACGCCTTCCATTCGAACTTGCGCTCAAACCCTCCAAACTTTCACATGCTTTTCATCTCTTTCCTCGCTGTGCAGCGATGGAGTTGGATCTTCGCCAGAGCCGACTGAAGACTGATGGTGATTTGAAGAAGGTCTGGGCCGTCATGGGGTGGTCCCCTGACTTCTCCAACCACCTGGTCCGCGCCGGCAAACTTCCTTTCATGAAGGAGCATGCCGGCGACATTGTGTACTTCTCCGCATACGCCATGGTGGGACTGATCCCACCTTTCTCCTCTTTCTTCTTGATGCTACTAGACTTCTATGGTCTGCAGCTGTACCACCTTGGCCCCCACTCCATTCTTCTAGTGTCAATCTTTGTCCACTTCTGCGAGATGTGGGTGGGCATTCCCCCCTGCATTGAGCTCTTCTGCACCTTCTTCACTGTCCAAACCACCGGCAAGAGTGACGAGTACCTTGGCTTCTATTATTTTGTGAAGCGCAAGAAGTGCCCGTACAAGTACTTGCGGTCGTTCCCTTCTGGGAAGTGGGACGACTGGAAGAAGGATTGGATCATCATCAGGGTGGAGGAGCATGAAAAGCTGGAGTTGCCCGAAGGCCTCCCCAACATCGACACTGCAGTTTGGAGTGAAGCTCCAGTGTTATCGGACGCCTTCAACCCTGCTCTGACCAAGATCCGCCAGTGCGTGGAAGGAGGGGTGACTCCTCAGGCGGTGTTTTGCAACTTCTTGACCAACAGGTGGGCTCCGCTGAAGAAGAGGGAGAAGCTTGCTTGGGCCCTCAACAGTGTGCTGGACGACGACCGGATTGAGACCGGTTTGAAGTCCAACATGGAAGGTGCAACTTTGTAGTTTCACCTCAAGAAGTTCCAGCACGGCATCGACGTTGAGGGCGATGACTTGACTCTATCAGTGGCTTTTCTCCCTCTAAAAATGGAGGCGGAGTTCAGCAGGGAGCTCGAGCGGACGATGTCGGTGCTTGACGACCTTAGCATCGTTGAGAGGCGTTCAATCAACGGGTTGGTGATCTGCGGAGCTTCCGAGGGTGGTCCCCCTTCCGTCCTGGAACAGAGAGTTGAAGTCGTGGGCAAGGGCAAAGATTTGGTCGAGCCCTCGAGCCACAAGAGGAAGCTGAAGCATGCCGATGGGAGGTCCGTCAGGCCTGCTCCTACCGTAGCGACTCCTTCTCCTCCGAGGGGAAGGTCTTCGTCGGTGGAAACTACTCCACCATCAGCATCTCCCCGAGGTGCTAGCTCTGGCCATGCGGCTCTAGTACTAGGGCCAGCTGAAGGCTTTGGGTCCGGAGGTCCTTCTCGGTCGTGGGGGTCCTCAACCCGAGTGACACCGACAACAGTAGCGAGCTCAGGGGAACCTTCTACAGCCACCACGCCAGTGGTGACAGGGTTCGGCTCCGAGCGTCTGGAAAAGAGGTTTCGTGCTAATTGGTGCAGAAGCCTTCTGAGGTAATTTTGATTTTTTACCTCAGTTGATTGTTTTTTGTTGTAACTGCATTTTGAGTGTCTTCGTCCTTCATTCACAGAATGCCCAAGAAAGGGGTTGAAGCTCCAGTTCCTACAGCAGCAGCTGAAGCTGTGCAGGCGGAAGCTCCGGCTCCAATTCCAGCGCCGCCCCAAGAGGTGGCTAGGGCTGCGACAGCTCTGGCGCTGACTGTCGTGGTCTTGGACCTCGACTCATCCCCAGAAGCTCCCGTGGTAGCGCCGGACCACGGGAATGAAGATGTACCAGCAGCACCAGACCTGGAGGTTGAAGCTCCGGGCTTGGATGCTGAAATGATGGACGCTCTGGCCTGAGAGCCGGAGGTAGCTGCAATTCCGGCCCTAGAGTCGGATGTTGTTGAAGCCCCAGCAGTTGAGCTGATGATTGATGAAGTCCCAGCGATAGAGACGGGTGTTGATAATGTTTTGGCACTTGAGCCGGCTGTCGAGGAAGTTATGGCGGTAGAGCCGGTTGCTCCAGAAGCTCCGGCGGTAGAGCCGGTCGTGGAAGAAGTACTAGCGCCTGAGCCAGTTGCTGTACAGGCGCCGGCACTCGAGCCCATGATGGTCGAGGCATCAGCACCAGAACCGGCGATGGAGGAGGCGCCAACGTCGGAGCCGAACGAGGCTTCAGCTCCGGCGGAATCTTCTACGCCCGCCCCGGAAGCAGTGGTCCCGGAGGTGCCCGCACCTGATCCAGGGTGCCAAGATGAAGCTACCAGCCCCGCGCCTAAGGGGTCAGTTGCTGATGATCTGGCGGCGGGACCTTCGGAGCCACTTCCGGAGGTTGAAACTTCTACTGCAGGACCTTCCTTGGCGGCAGTGGCTGAGGCTATCCCGGAGGACGGCCCTAGTGCCGTGGAAGCTCAGGGGATCACTCTTGTACAGTGGGACCCAATTTTTGTCACGGAGAACCCGCTGGAACCAGCAGAGATGACCCCGACAGGTCCTGACCCGATCCCCCTATCGTTGTCTATTGACAACGCCTCCTCTAGTCTTCGTCAAGTCCAGCTGGCTTTCTACCACGACAGCAAGGCCCTTGAGGAGGAGTGCCAAACTCTTAGGAGGTGGCACAACCGACCCCATTTCGAGACCAAGATGGCGCAGTCGAGGCTGGCTGACGACAAGGAGTGGGTGCAGAGGGAGAAGGTCTGCCTGGAATACTGGGGTAAGCTGCTGGATGAGAGGGAAAGCATGACGCGATCCTTCGACAACCAGTCCCAAGCCATCTACGAGCAGGCCAAAGCTGCTAATAGCGCAGCGGATGATCGGCAGGAGAGGCTCGACGCCATCCACGCTAGTCTCATCAAGCGTGGGAGGCTCTTGAGGCGCGGGAGAGAAAGCTCGAGGATGAAGAGCAAAAACTCCTGGAGCTGCGGGACGATGTCGTGAAGAGGGAGGAAGATCTCACTTAGAGGCTAACTCTTGGCGAAAAGAGTCTCGAGGAGCAAACCAAGAAATTGGAGGAGCACTGCGAGAGAGAGGAGAAAAAGGCCTGGGAGCGAGGGCAGGAACTCCACAGGAGGGAGGATGCTGTTACTGCCAGGGAGAAGAAAGTGCGAGGCAAGGAGAAGGACCTGGTCAACCACCAGAACAAGATCCACCTCCGGGAGGAAGAGCTCGGAAAACTCGAAAGGCAAGTTGCTGAAAAGATTCAGCAGAACGGCAAAGAGGTTGAGCGTCTTGCCCATGAGAATTCGGAGCTTGCGGCGACCAGAAGATCCTTGGAGGAGATGCGAGGCTCGAGGACTGTGGAGTCCGAACAAGTTTGGGACTTCCTGGGCAATGCCAACGGCGCGCTAACGCCAATGGATTTCAGTCCCGTGCATCTGTATGATCCAGAGCCGGAGCTGGACCTGGCGTTGCAGGCGTTGAGTTCGGCAGGCAACAAGCTCACCAATATGGGCGATGTCATTGCGGACCAGCTGGAGACTGAGGGACAATCCCTGGCGAAGGACGTCGCAGAATTTGTGTTGATGTGCTACACAAGCCGGGACCCTCAAATCCCCTTGGACCCGATGCTTGAAGGCCCCATCGAAGGAGAGGGAGAAGCTGCCCAAGACAGCGTATCGGAGGCTGCCCGGAAGGTCACCTCATTCTTCCATAGGGTCTAGGACCATCTCTTTGTAGCTCCCACTTGTATCCTCTCTTCTTTTTCTCCAATTTTGTAATCTCTTGTCTCCTGATAAATGAAATCCAAGTTTTTTGTGAATTTCATTTTTTGTCTTCAACACCTTTGCCGCACTTGGCCCCCTGGTAGATGTACACAATTTGATTGTGAACATGTACCTAGAGGATATAACAATTGTTGAAGACTTGCGCACTTTGAACTTGTGGAATGTAGGTCCGAAGTATTCGATAGTGAAGGCCCCGTGAGGTTATCGGAGCTTAGTGGCTCCGGCATTGACCATCGTCGGAGCTTAGTAGCTCCGGCAGTAGTCTCCATCAACGCGTAAAGCATCGACGGTTAGTCCTGTGGGGTGTCGGAGCTTGGTGGCTCCGGCTTCATTCACCATCATCATGAAATATTTATTTTTCCTGCACACTAAAGTCAAGAAAAATAGTAAAGTCCGTTTCCTATCTATAACTTCATTGCGGCTTACTATTATCGAGAAAGTTTTAGGTCGAACACAATTCTAAATACAATCAAGAGCATCGTCTTGTTTCCTTCACGTCCGATCGTTTCTGGACTCGCCTTACTTCGGCCTGTCGGGGTGTAGGTAGAGTGGCGTACTTAGGGTGCATGACCAGGCTAAGTCGATAGTACACTCTGGCCCTAGATTGGCTTGGCGGCATTCAGATGAGTAGACCATCACCAATGTTTGGACCCGGAAGAATAGACAATGCAACTCAAAATTGTACATGAACTAGTCGAGCTAAAGTTTCTTAAGAACTGCACAACTTTGTTATAGAGAAGAACGAGAAAAATAAAAAATGTTGAGCCTGTACAAAATAAATGCACGTGGAGTCTGTTTTCACACAATGATGTCTTTCATTATAGGTCTGGGGTACAGGGGAAACAAGTACACTCTTAGGGTACAGAACCAGACTAAGTGTGTTTTGTTTCTCGTTTGACCCAAGGTAGCTAGCTTCACTTTTAGTTCTGAGACTGTGACAAGTGTTGCATGGACGTTGCGGACCTAACAGAGTAGGTCCGGCTGTCCTCCCGGAGGAGCTACCTGACTCCGTACAATGACTCTATAATATACATCACATGTGATTACAGACTCACCTCTGTGATATTAAGTGTAGAACTTACGGAGGTGCTCAATGTTCCAAGGATTAGGGAGAGGTGTCCCATCCTCAGTTGCCAAGCGAACGCATCCAGGACGGGATACTTTGATCACTCGGAAGGGTCCTTCCCATCTGGGGGAAAGTTTGTTTAACCCTTCTCTGGACTATATTCTCCGTAGCACCAGATCGCCTTCCTCGAGCTGTCGGCTGTGAACATGCCGTTGGTGATAGCGTCGAAGAGCTTGGCGGTATTGGGCATTCTGAACAGCTGTCTGGCACCTTCTCTCTTCAAGGAGGTCAAGGTCTTCACGTCGGAGCTGGTCCTGTGTGGCTTCGTCGGAGGTCCGGACCTGGAGCGACCCCAGGGTGATTTCCAGAGGAAGGACTGCTTCAGCTTTGTACACCAGAAGGAAGGGTGTCTCTCTAGTTGACCGGTTTGGAGTTGTCCTGTTGGCCCATAGAGTGGGTGGAAGCTCTTCGATCCAGTTGGCTCCATGTTTTTCAGGCGCTCATAAGTGCGCGTCTTGAGTCCTTTCAGGATTTCTGCATTTGCTCTCTCGGCCTGGCCATTGCTTGCCGGGTGAGCTACGGAGGCGTAGCTGACTTGGATGCCGAGGTCTTCGCAGTATCCTTGGAAAGCAGAGCTTGTGAATTGGGTCCCATTATCTGTTATGATTTTGCTCGGGACTCCAAATCTGCATACGATGGACTGCAAGAAGTTGATAGCTGATTGCTTGTTTATTGTCATAACTGGAGTTGCTTCTGGCCATTTGGTGAATTTGTCAATGGCAACATACAGGAACTTGTAACCTCCGACGGCTCTTGGGAAATGTCCCAAGATGTCCATCCCCCACACAGCGAAAGGCCATGTAGGAGGTATCATTTGTAGAGGCTGGTCCAGTGTGTGAATTTGTTTTGCAAGAAACTGGCATGCTTCACATTTCTTCACCAGCTCAGTTGCATCCTGGAGCGCTGTAGGCCAGTAGAAGTCATGCCGAAAGGCTTTACCAACCAGCGTGTGGGAAGACGCGTGGTTCCCACACTCACCTCCATGGATTTCCGTGAGGAGCTCACGGCCTTCTTCTCTTGTGATGCACCAGATTAGGACGCCGTTGGCACCGCACCAGTAGAGATCCCCTTCTACCAACGTGTATCTTTTATCCAATCTGACTATTCAGTCAGCGGATACATCATCGTCAGGAAGGATATTGTCTTTCAAGTAGCTTCGGATCTCCGAGATCCATGCATCGGAGCTTGCTTGAGCATTTGAGTCTTGCGTGCTGGGTTGCTCGAAGCTTCCGGCAGCACCTACGACCCTTGATGGCTACCATGGTAACAGGGCCATCGGGACCACCAGCTTCGGGATGCTGGTCTCGCCCCCTTCGCTCAGTTTGGCGGGCTGAGCTGTGGGTTTTAACAACCTCCGGACGAAAGTTCCGTCGGGAGTCGGAGCTCCGGTTGATACTTTCATCAAGAGTTCGTCAGCTTCAGCATTATGGACACGCTGGACATGGTGGAGGTCTAGGACTTTGAAGTCTTTTTGAAGCCTCTGGACTTCAAGGAGATAAGCGGCTAGTTGGGGATTGTTGCAGGAGCATTCAACCTTCACCTGTTTAATGATGAGCTGCAAATCTCCCTTGACCAACAGCTGCTTAACACCGTACGATAGTGCCACCTTTAATCCGCAAATGAGTGCTTCATACTCCGCCATGTTGTTGGTTGCCTTGAAGTCAGGGTGGACCATGTATTTTACCTTCTCCCCGGTTGGAGTGAGGAGAAGGACTCCAGCTCCGGCCCCCTGCTTTTGCATGGAGCCATCGAAGTAGAGAATCCAGTGAGGCTCGATGAAGATTGGAGCCTTAAGCTTCGGCTTCTGCTCACTAGGGCCCCCAGGGTTTGATGGAGAGGGGGTCCATTCCGTCATGAAGTCCACTAATGCTTGACTCTTGATCGCTTGTCTTGGGATGAATTCAAGATCTAATTTGGCCAATTCCGCTGCCCACTTTGCAATGTTCCCAGTGGAATTGGGATTATTCAAGATCGCACACAGTGGATAAGAGGTCACCACTGAGATCTTATGAGCTTGGAAGTAATAGCGAAGCTTCCTGGAGGCGATAAGAACTGCATAGAGCAGCTTATGCACCTCTAGGTATCGAGTCTTGGTGTCATGGAGTACTTCGCTGATGAAGTACACTGGGTGTTGGACCGTCCGGACCCTCTCGGAGGGGCCCGGAGCTTCCTCCTCATCGACCCGGACCCTCCCGGAGGGGTCCGGACCTTCTTCGGGGACTTCCGGGTCCTTGCTGAAGGAACCCCAAGCTTCTTCTGGAGTGACCCGAACCCTCCCGAAGGGGTTCGAATCCTCTTGTTCGACAAGAGTAACTCCTTGTAGATCCAAGTCTGGGGGCTGAGACCCAGACTCACCTTCAGGAACCTCCTGACCCTCTTGGAGGGGTCTAAATTCCTGAGCATGTAAAGGTTTTGGTCTCTCCGCAGCCCGGACCATGCTGACAACTTCGTCAGTTGTCGAAATTTAAAGCAATAGAGGCTCACCAGGGTTCGGAGCTACCAAGGTCGGTAGAGTGGTGAGGAGCTGCTTTAGCTCCTGGAACGCATTTTCTGCTTCTTCAGACCATTGGAATGGTCCGGTCTTCCTCAATAGCTTGAAAAAGGGTAGTGCCTGTTCCGCTAGTCATGAGATGAACCGGCTGAGGGCGGCTAGACATTCAGTCAGCTTCTGGACGTCCTTGATGCAGGCTGGTGGCCGCATATCTTCAATAGCTTTAATCTTTGCTGGATTCGCCTCTATGCCTCGATGGTTCACCAAGAATCCAAGAAGCTTTCCGGAGCTAACCCCGAAGACACACTTGTCTGGGTTTAGCTTTGTGCGGGTGACCCGCAGCTTGTCGAAGACAACTTGCAAGGTGTCAAGAAGTGACTCCTTGTCCTTGATTTTGATGACGATGTCATCAACATACACTTCCACTACATCTTTGATGAGCTCTCCAAAGGTTTTGTACATAGCTCGTACAAATGTTGAGGCTGCATTCTTTAGACCAAATGGCATGGCAGTGTAACAATACAATCCATCTACTGTGATAAACAAAGTATGTTCTTCATCTTCCCTAGACATTCTGATTTGATGGTATCCAAAATATGCGTCTAGGAAATATAGTAATTCACACCCGGAGGTGGAATTCACTATGTGATCTATTCTAGGTAGTGGGAATGGATCTTTTGGACATGCCTTATTTAGTGTTGTGTAGTCGATACACATTCGAAGTTTCCCGCCGGCCTTGGGTACAACGACTGGGTTTGCCATCCATTTTGGGTGGAAGACTTCTCGGATGAATCCAGCTTCGAGCAATTTCTTCACTTCTTGTCGTATGAAGTTATGTCGCTCTACTGATTGCTTCCGAAGCTTCTGATATGCAGGCCGAGCGTCAGGATAGATCTTCAGATTATGCTTGATCACTTCCTAGGGATCCCAGGCATTTGCGACGGTTGCTAGGCAAACACGTCAGCGTTAACCCGAAGGAAAGTGATGAGCGCGAGTTCCTATTTGTCATTCAGACCACCCGATATACGGGTGGTTTGAGCAGCATCGGAACCGATTTGGACGACTTTGACAGGAATGTCGGTATCGCCGCTTGGTTGCACGCGAGGTGCGGAGGTTGAGCCTCATTGGCGAATGCTCGGGGGTTTCAAAGCTTGTTCCTGCCTGGACTCTTCCTCCTGCGCTGTAGCAAGCGCATGAAGTTCTTCCAAAGCAGTCACTCTGGCAGTGCGGTCTCCATGGATCCGAAGAACACCAGCTGGTGTTGGCATCTTCAACACCAAATAGCCGGAATGAGCAGCAGCCGTGAACTTGTACAGGGCTGGCCTGCCCAAAATGGCATTGAAGGGTAAGTTGATCTAAGCAACGTCAAAGACCAACTTCTCAGTGCTATAATTCTCCTGAGTCCCGAAGATCACGGGGATAGTAATGGCACCAAGTGGGGTTATAGCACCCGGACCTACTCCGGAGAAAAGTCTGGAGGGGCAAAGGTCCGAAGGTCAGAGCTGAAGCTTGACGAAAGCTTCAAAGCTTATGAGGTTCAGCCCTGAACCTCCGTCCACCATTACATGGTGGAGTTGGATGTTGTTGATGGTCGGAGATACCATCAATGGGAGTTGACCAGCTCCAATCATGTTCCGAGGGCAGTCCGACGCGTCGAAAGTGATGGTGGTGTCCATCCACTTCCGGTGCAGCTCCGCCCTGGCGGTGGGAGCTACCGAAGCCATGTCCCGCCGCATGGTCTTGAGGACACGGCGGGAGGTGATGTCCCACGAACCACCAAAGATGGTGTTCATGGTTTTCCGACGTTCATTATCAGAGACGTCGGAATCATCGTCGATGGGGGTGTATACAGCCTTCAGGACCTTTTTATGGTCCTGAAAACCTAACTTCTTTTCAGCTGGAGCTTCGTTGACTTTCTGTTTTCCTTCCCTTTGTCGGAAAGGAACTTCTTCCCGGCGCTTGTTGTAGCGCTCGGCAAGGTTCTGGACCTCTCGGCAGTCTTCCAAGTTGTGGTTGTTCGACTTATGGATAGGACACCACATCTTGGGGTTGCCGCCATCTTCAGATGAAGGTCGAGGTCATTTCTCAGGGTGTGGCCCCCGGCCACTCGGAGCTACAGCAGCTGCAACAGTAGGTGTGCCAACCGACGGCTTTTTCCTGCCGTTGGACTTTTTCATCTTTTTGCCACTCCCGGAGGTAGTGGCATCGCCCTTGGAGGATTTTTTGTTATCCTCCGGAGGTGGTTTGGAGTGCATTTCACGTCCCTCTGCAGCTTTGGCACACTTGTCAGCCAAGCTAAAGAGCTCCGTGATGCTGGTTATCTCCTTGATCGCCAGCTTCTCTAATATCTTCTTGTCCTATATGCCCTATCTAAATGCCACAATAACAGAGGCGCCGGAGATAGAAGGAATAGTGTTTTTTACCTGGGACAACCTCTGGATGAAGGAACGTAGGGATTCCCCCCCCCCTTCTGCGTTACAGCAAAAAGGTCTAGTTTAGTGCCTGGTCGGGTGTATGAACTCCCAAAATTGGCGGTGAACTGTTGGCACAATTCTGTCGAACTATTGATGGAGTTGGGCGGGAGGCTCATGAACCAGGACTTGGCGGTCCCAGTTAAAGCCACTGGGACATAGTTGGCCATTACGGCCTCGTTACCTCCGGCTGCAAGGATTGCAGGGGAGTAAATCTGGAGAAACTCAGCAGGATTGACAGTCCCGTCAAATTTCTCCGGCAGGTGAGGCCAGAACTTTTGTGGCCACCTGACCATGCGTATGTGCATGGCCAGAGCATAATAGCCTCCTCCTACTCCCTCGGGAGAAGGACTATCTCCAGCCTCTTGCCTTTCGCGGGCATGTTCAATATGGACGCGGTTGTCCTGTTGACGATAACGGCGATCAAGCTCCGCCCGGAGGTCGTGAGTTGAAACACTCGTTACTGTATGAGTGCGTCGCGCCCCGGAAGGCAGCGACGTCGCTTGTTGGGACGTAGAACGCCTCCTATTTTAGGAAGCGTGCAGACCAAGTCTGCATGACAAAGTCCGATGCTGTGATGGGGCCCGCCCCGAGGGGGGAGGACCTTGGTTACTGATGTGATTGGCTGCTACTGCAACCAAGTGTTCCACGTCAGCCCTCCACTGCTCCATTGCACCCTGGGATGCACTCGGAGGTGGTGGGCGTTGGAGAAGGGCACACGTTGCATGGAGCGCGTGTTCGAGGTTGTTGTTATTCGCTGATGCCGTAACAGATGTGGATACTCCGTCCCGTTGTCCAGCGCTATTTGCTGGTGCAGGCGGTGGTGGCGGTGGCATGACTTCTGTTGGAGCCGTGGCACCCGCTGGTTGCTGCATGTTGGAGGGGTTGCCTCCAGCAGGTTTCGCAGCGGGGTTGCCAATGGACGATCCAGCAGCTGAGATCACCATTCTTGAAATCTCGATCGCCCCTACCTGGCGCGCCAACTGTCGGTGGTTGAATCCGGCAGATCTCCTGACACTACTGTTGGTAGTTCGTGGAGTTCGTAGTTCGGTAGTGGGCGTGCAAAGATTTAAGAAGGTGAAGGCAAGTTGACACAGAGGTTTTTGTGGTTCGGGCCGCCTGAGCGTAATACCCTACTCCACGGGGTGTGTTGATGTTGTATTGAGCGATTGAGTATGTGTGAGAGCGTAAGTGTCTCGAGAGCTCAGAGTGTGAGTGTCCCCAGAGCCCCCTTTGTGTACTGTCGACCAGTCATTTTATAGTACAAGGACCGGTCGTTTAATAGTTAGCCTGGCCCGACAAGTGGTCCTGGCAGTTACTAATGTTTGATACACAATTATTAAGATTAATTACCCTTAATAGCGTGGTAACGGGCCTTGACAGCGCCGTTACTTGTATTAAGGGCCTTCTGATCGTGTGTCATTAATATGGTATTAATGACACTTAATCAGGTCTTGAAGTCCTTGATTGCTCCTTGAAGGTCCGAGCTGTTGGGGGTCCACCAGCCGGATTGTTGAAGTTGAAGGTCCGGCTGTTTGGACACGTGGCAGCTCTGGAGCTTACCGTCGTGGACGGGTAGGTCCTGTGCTGTTGGACACGTGTCGGTACTGGAGCTTCCTTCTATCTGGGGTTAGGTCCGGGGGTGCCATACCGGTATCTAGTCCGGAGCTTTCCCATTTGTGGGTGATAGCTCCGGTCTTATGATACACGTGGTGACCCTGGGACTAACCATGTCGGGGAAGCAGGTCCGGTTACGGGTGATATGTGGGGCCTTCGGAGGTCTTCAAATCTGGTACATGGAGTTTCCTTATGATCTTTGCAATCCCAAGGGGTATCTGGTACGTAGGGTACTCACAACGTGGCATCACCGTATCACTAATTTTGAGGTGGTCCTGTTGTGAAATATTGCATGTTGAGCAAGCTTTATTTGACTGTGAGTTTCCCTCATAAAAGAATCATATAAGTTTGGGTGGTCTATGCCATTTATTTTTTCTTATTCGTGTACAATAATTATAAAAAAATGCCAGCTGTTGATCGTGATCCTGTAGCATATGCTATTTTATCTTCATACAGGTAAAACCTGCAGATTGTGCGTTATGAAACCACATCAAACTGCAAGTCTGCAGTGAGTACTAAGGTCCCCTTTGGCAGAGTTTCACGGAGATGATTCTCAGATAGAATTTGAGAAGCTATGCCAAACACTATTTTTCAGGAGAAGTAGTTCTTGGTTGATTCTGTAAAGTAATTCTGTAGAATGAACCGTGAGGCTGGAAGCTGAAAAAAGTAGTTTCTCCTGATTCTGTGAAGTGATTCTCTATCCTAATTCTATGAGTTTATTCTAGAAAGTCATAGAGATATTTTCAGTCAAAGAGTCACTTCACTAGTGAATCAGAGCTGAATCTAGAAAATCAGCTCCGTGAAGCTCTGCCAGAGGGGGCCTAAGACAACATCCGTTAATGGAGTCGATCCAGTTTTCAAAAAAAAAATTGAGTTTTAACAAAGATAAAAGAATCAAGGTAATACCGGTACTCTCCCTAACTCATAACTCGCTCCCTTTACAACAGCGTATTGTTACTGGTGTTGAATGATATCTGCCGATGACTGGTATTGGCTTATGCAGAAGTCGTTTAGTCTGTTAGCTAGATATAGTTTGTTGAAGAAGACAGATATTATCTGGAGGATAGTTTAGATTTGTAATATATTGAAAGTATATCTTTAAGAGACTATAAATAAACGAGACAGGCGTACGTTGGCCTGTGCCCTTAAGCCAATCATTCTATCGTGATTTTCTACATGGCATCAGAGACAGGTTCTATGGCGTCGGGACCTAGCAACTCTGCAACGTCCGTCATCGCCAATCTGCTGGCTCATAACTCGGTGATAGAGAAGCTGACCCGTGAGAACTTCCCGCTCTGGCAAGCGCAAGTTCTTCCTCCGCTACGAGCGCATCGTCTAGAGGGTTTTCTAGATGGATTGACTATGGCTCCGTCACCCAAGATTGATGTAAAGATCAAAAACTCGAAGGGTGACAACCTGAGCTACTGGCTCTGGCTATCTCAAGATCAACAAGTACTCGGCTCCTTGTTGTCCTCCTTATCCAGGGAGGTTCTTGCTCAAGTTACAACATTGTCAACTTCTGCTGAAGTCTGGATGACACTTCAAGGAATGTACGCGTCACAATCTCGTGCACGTGTCATGCAAATCAGACTTCAACTCGCCGGGGCGCAGAAGAAGGATCTTCCAATTGCTGATTACTTCGTCAAGATGAAAGCACTTGGAGATGCTATGGCGACGGCTGGAAAGCCGATGGATGATGATGATTTTGCAGCCTATATCTTGGGAGTATTGGGTCCAAATTTGAACCCAGTCGTGACTTCTATGACTACTCGGCCTGATGAAGTTCCGTTGAGTGAACTATATGCGCATCTTCTCAGTTTTGAGATGCGACTTGATCTGCAAAATGGTGGAGATACTTCATTCTCATCAGCAAATGCTGCCACTAGGGGAGGTCGTGGAGGATCCTCGAATCGAGGTGGACGTGGCTCACGCGGTCGTGGGCGAGTCCGTGGAGGCACTGATCAAAGGGCACAAAATGAATATCGTTCTCAATGCCAGCTATGCAAGAAGTATGGACATGAAGTGCTCGCTGCTGGAAGCGATTCCTGAAAGACTACATGGGTGAAGGAAAATCCGCCTCTGCTGCTATGAACTCCAACCCGTATGGAGTGGATACGAATTGGTATGTTGATTCTGGGGCCACCGACCGCATTGCTTGTGAGCTTGACAAACTACATGTGAAGGAACGCAATATTGGCAACGATCAAGTTCACACAGCCAGTGGCACAGGTATGAACATAAAACATATTTGTCATTCCATACTAAGTACCCCTAATTCAAAACTGAAGTTGAAAAACATTCTTCATATACCACAAGCTAAAAAGAATCTTCTGTCAGCCAATAAACTAGCTTGTGACAACAATGTTTTTCTTGAATTTCATTCTCATTTTTTCCTTGTCAAGGATCAGGTGTCGAAGAAGGTTCTACATAAAGGTAGATCTTTAAGAGGTCTATACCCATTATCACCAGTTGTCTCCCCCCCCCCCCCCCAATAAAACATGCATATAGCATGACGAAGCCCACTTCCTCACGATGGCATGACCGCTTAGAACATCCATCTTCAGTTAAAGTTTAGGAGATTATCAATAGATTTAGTCTTCCTTATTCTCGAGATGATAGTTGCAATCACGTTTGTGATGCATGTCAGAAAGCTAAGAGTCATCAGCTACCTTACCCTAGATCGTCCAGTGTCTCCAAGGCTCCACTTGAACTTGTTTTCTCGGATGTGTGGGGTCCAGCCCCAAGTTCTATTAATAAAAACAAGTATTATGTGAGCTTTGTCAATGACTGTAGCAAATTCTCGTGGATTTATCTCTTTAACAACCGATCTGATGTATTTCGGATTTTTCAGAAATTTCAGTTATATGCGGAACGGTTGTTTGGAAGAAAAATCATAACCGTCCAATCTGATTGGGGGGAGGGGGGATATGAGAAACTTAATTCCTTCTTCCAAAATTTTGGTATCTCACATAAAGTGTCTTGCCCACACGCTCATCAACAAAATGGCTCTGCTGAGAGAAAGCACCACCACATTGTTGAGGTCGGTCTTTTGCTTCTCGTCCGAGCCTCCATGCCCCTTAAATTTTGGGACGAAGCGTTCCTCGCCACGGTTTATCTTATTAACCGAATACCCACTAAAGAAATTGCCAATGATACACCACTTCAGCGCCTGTTCCATGAGTCACCCAATTATATTTTTTTGCGCACATTCGGATGTGCGTGTTGGCCGAATCTTAGGCCATACAATAAACATAAAGTAGAGTTTCGGTCCAAACAATGTGTCTTTCTTGCGTATAGCAATATGCACAAGGGATTTAAGTGTTTGGATGTTAGCACTGGTCGTGTTTATATCTCTAGAGATGTCATTTTTGATGAAAGTATCTTTCCATTTTCCTCTCTTCATAGCAAAGCGGGTGCTCGCTTGCGTAAAGAAATTTTGCTTCTTCCAGATCATCTTCAGCCTTCCTCTACAGGAAATACGGGGTCCTTAGTATTGACTGATCGCATGAATGATGCTTCTACAGGTGCTACTAATCTTGTGTGTGACATTGATTGTGTGTAGGAAGCAAGATCGACTACAAGACAAATGGGCGCTGAGGAACGTGCTGATACTATCGCACCAGATCCCAAGATGATTTGGCACAGAACGATACTCATTCAAGTCCTCCCTTGGGTTCCACACCTGCTGATACTGTGCTGGCATCTTCATTTGGAGATGTGTTGCATGCTGATCCCAATAGGTCTCCTGCTCAATCGCCATTGAATGTCGGTCCAGCGACAGCAAATGATGGTGTCGGTGTTTCACATGCCGTCTCGACGCAGGACGTTTCAGGATCTTCTACTCACTCATCGTTGGGATCCTCTGCATCAGCCTCCAGCTCAACACATAATCTGGCTCCTCAACGTCCTGTCACCAGGTTACAAAGAGGCATTGTTCAACCAAAGACTCTATTTCCTGGCTTGATTCGTTATAGCTACTATTGTGCTTCGGGTGAACCTGACAATGTCAAAGAAGCCTTACTGGACTCCCGATGGAAAGCAGCCATGCAAGATGAATACAATGCCTTATGTCTTAATAATACTTGGAGACTTGTTCCTGCATAGCTAGGCAAAAATGTGATTGACTGCCGCTGGTTTACAAGATCAAGAAACAAGCTGATGGATCCGTTGATAGATATAAGGCCCGCTTGGTGGCCAAGGGGTTTAAGCAACGACACGGGATTGACTATGATGACACCTTTAGCCCGGTTGTAAAAATTGCTACCATTCGTCTTGTATTGTCTATTGCTGTATCCAAGGGCTGACTCCTTTGACAACTTGATGTCCAAAATGCCTTTCTACATGGTATTCCTCAAGAAGAGGTTTATATGTATCAACCTCTCTGCTTCATTGACAGAGATCGTCCAGACTATGTATGTTGCCTTGAAAAATCTATTTACGGTCTTAAACAAGCCACGCGGGCTTGGTATTCTTGGCTTAGTACACGGCTTCAGCAGCTTGAGTTCTGTCGGTACCCTGCGTACCTATTACCCCTTGGAACTGCAAGGAGTGCAAAGAAACTCCACCTATATGACTTGAAGACCTCCAAAGGCCCCACGTGTTACTCATAACCGGACCTGCCTCCCTCATATGGTTGGTCCCAGTGCGCCACGTGTATCATAAAACCGAAGCTACAATTCATACACGGGAATGCTCCGGACTGGGTACCTGTGTGGCACCCCCGGACCTAACCCTCTATAGAGGGAAGCTCCGGTACCGACACGTGTACAACGACACCGAATCTACTCATCCAAGACGATAAGATCCAATGCTGCCATGCGTCCGACCGCCGGACCTTCATCCTCAACAGGTAGATTGGTGGACCTCCAACGGCTCGGACCTTCAAGGGACATTTAAGGCTTCATGACCTAATTGTGTGTCATTAATGCTATCTTAATGACACACGATCGGAAGACTCTTAATACTAGTAATGCCACCATTAAGGCACGTTACCACGATATTAAGGGGAATTAAGTACATTAAACTATGTATTAGGAATCAGTAACTGCTAGAGCCACATGTCGGGCCAGGCTAACAATGTATCGGTCAGCCCTTGTACTATAAAAGGACTGGTCGTGTGATACACGGGAACACTCTGGTCTGAGGCTGGCGCTTGGGGGTCTTTGGTCTCTCTGACTGGCGCTCTCTGACTCTCATACACTTAATACAACAACAACAACACACCCGTGGAGTAGGGTTTTACACTCAGGCGGTCTGAACCATGTAAATCCTTATGTCAAGTCACTATCTTGTTCTGAATCTCCGCGCGCCCTAACCGAACTAAGAAACTCCACTGGCTACTAACAGTAGTACCAGGGTAATTGTCGGAAGCAGCATCCGACATTTGGCACGCCAGGTAGGGGGAGCCTGAGATTCCAAGATGGTGAATTCTGCTGCTGGATCATCCAATGGTAATCACGCTGAGCAACCTGCTGGAGGCAATCCCTCCAACATGTAGCAGCCAGCAGGTGTTGTAGCCCCAGCACGAGTCATACCACCGCCGCCACCGTCCGCTCTAGTGAATAACCCCGGACATCGAGATGGGGTGTCTGCGTCGATCACTGCATCGACGAACAACAACCCCGAACACGCACTTATTGTTGCACGAGCTCTTCTCCAACGTCCACCACCTCCAGGAGCACCCCTAGGGTGCAATGGAGCAGTGGAGAGCTGATGTGGATCATCTTGTTGTAGCAGCAGCCGATGGCATTAGCAATCAAGGTCTTCCCCCCATGGGGCGGGCCCCATCATAGCGTCGGACCTTGTCGGGTAGACTCGGTCCGCAAGCTTCGCAGCACAGGAGACGTGCTGTATCTCAACAGGTGATGTCATTGCCTTCCAGGGCGTGATGTACTCACACGGTAACAAGGCTTTCGACTCACAACCTCCGGGCTGAGCTCGATCATCGTTACCGGCAACAAGAAGGTCGCGTCCACATCGAGCGTGCTCGTGAGAGGTGAGAGGCTCGGGACAGTCCTGCTCCTAAGGGAGTAGGAGGAGGCTGTTCTTCCTTGGCCATGCACCTACGCATGGTCAGATGGCTGTAGAAGTTACGGCCTCACTTGCCAGAGAAATTTGACAGGACTGTTAACCCGCTGAATTTCTTCAAATCTACTCCACCTCTATCCTTGCGGCTGCGGGAAATGAGGTCGTGATCGCCAATATTTCCCTGTAGCTTTGACTGGGACCGCCAGGTCTTGGTTCATGAGCCTTCCGCCTGACTCCATCAATAGTTGGGCGGAGTTGTGCCAACAGTTCACCGCCAATTTCGGGAGCTCATACACCCGACCAGGCACAGAACTGGATCTTTTTGCTGTCAAGTAAAAAGGGGGAGAGTCCTTGTGATCTTTTATCCAGAGGTTCTCCCAGGTAAGAAATACCATTCCTTCTATCTCAAGCGCTTCTGTTATTGTAGCATTCAGGCAAGGCGTTCGAGATAAGAAAATGCTAGAGAAGCTGGCGACCAAGGAAGTCACTAGCGTCACAGAACTCTTCAGCTTGGAAGACAAATGTGTCAAGGCTGCAAAGGGCCGTGAAATGCACTCTAAACCACCTCTGGAGGTCAACAAAAAGTACTCCAAGGGTGAAACCACTACCTCCGGGAGTGGCAAGAAGAAGAAAAAGTCCAACGGCAAGAAGAAGTCGTCGGCCGGCACACCTACTGCTGCAGCTGCCGCAACTCCGGGTGGCCGGGGCCACGCCTTGAGAAACGACCTCGGACGTCGTCTGAAGATGGTGGCAGCGCCAAGATGTGGTGTCCCATACACAAGACGGACAAGCACAACCTGGAAGACTGCTGAGAGGTCCGGAACCTTGTCGAGCGTTACAATAAGTACCGGGAAGAATCTCCTTTCCGTCAAAGGGAAGGAAAAACAAAAAGTCGACGAAGCTCCGGCTGAAGAGGAGTTAGGCTTTCAGGACCCCAAAAAGGTCTTGAAGGCTGTTTACACCTCCGTTGATGACGACTCTGACGTCTCCAACAACAAGCGTTGGAAGACTATGAACACCATCTTTGGTGGTTCATGGGACATCACTTCCCGCCGTGTCCTCAAGACAATGCAGCGGGACATGGCCTCTGTAGCTCCCACCGCAAGGGCGGAGCCTCATCGGAAGTGGATGGATACTGCCATCACCTTCGATGCTTCGGACTGCCCTCGGAACATGATCGGAGCTGGCCAACTTCCATTGATGGTATCTCCGACCATCAATAACATCCAGCTTCACCATGTAATGGTGGACGGAGGTTCGGGGTTGAACCTCATAAGCTTCAAAGCCTTCGTCAAGCTTCAGCTCCGACCTTCGGATCTTCGCCCCTCCCGACCTTTCTCAGGAGTAGGTCCGGGAGCCATAACCCCACTTGGTGCCATTACTCTGCCGGTGACCTTCAGAACTCGGGAAAACTACAGGAGAAGTTGGTCTTCGACGTGGCACACATCAACTTTCCATTCAAGGCCATCTTGGGTAGGCCAGCTTTATAAAAATTCATGGTTGCTGCTCATTATAGCTACTTGGTGTTGAAGATGCCAACACCCTCAGGCGTTCTCCGGATCCGCGGAGATCGCACTGCCGGAGTTACGGCTCTGGAAGAACTCCACGCGCTTGCTACAACGCAGGAGGAAGAATCTGGAAAGGAGCAAGCTCTGAAGCCCCCGAGCATTCGTCATCGAGGCTCAACTTCCGCACCCCGTGTGCAACCAAGCAATGACACCGATATTCCCGTCAAAGTCGTCCAAATTGTTTCCGATGCCGCTCAGACCACCCGTATATCGGGAGGCCTAAACGACAAATAGGACTCGCGCTCATCACTTTCCTCTAGGCTAATGTCGACGTGTTTGCCTGGCAACCTTCACAAATGCCTGGGATCCCTAGGGAGGTGATTGGGCACAATCTAAAGATTTATCTTGACGCTCGGCCTGTACATCAGAAGCCTCGGAAGCAATCAGTACAGTGACAGAACTTCATACGTCAAGAAGTGAAGAAGTTGCTCGAAGCTGGATTCATCCGGGAAGTCTTCCACCCAAAATGGCTGGCAAACCCAATTGTTGTACCCATGGCTGGCGGGAAGCTTCGGATGTGTATCGACTACACAACACTGAATAAGGCATGCCCAAAGGATCCATTTCCACTACCTAGAATAGATCAGATAGTGGATTCCACCTCCGGGTGTGAATTACTGTGTTTCCTAGACGCATGTTCTAGGTATCATCAAATCAGAATGTATAGGGAACATGAAGAGCATACTGCCTTCATCACATTAGATGGATTACATTGTTACACTGCCATGCCATTCGGTCTTAAAAATGCTGCTTCAACGTTTGTGCGAGCCATGTACAAAACTTTTGGAGATCTCATTAGAGATGTAGTGGAAGTGTACGTCGATGACATTGTCATCAAGATCAAGAACAAGGAGTCATTTCTTGACACCTTGCAAGCTGTCTTCGACAAGTTGCGAATCACACGCACAAAGCTGAACCCAGATAAGTGTGTCTTTGGGGTTAGCTCCGGAAAGCTTCTTGGATTCTTGGTGAACCACTGAGGAATAGAGGCGAATCCGGCGAAGATTAAAGCTATTGAAGACATGCGGCCACCAGCTCGCATCAAGGATGTCCAAAAGTTGACTGGGTGTCTAGCTACCCTCAGCCGGTTCATCTCAAGACTGGCGGAACGGGCGCTACCCTTCTTCAAACTATTGAGGAAGTCCGGACCATTTCAATGGTCTAAAGAAGCAGAAAAGGCATTCCAAGAGCTGAAGCAGCTCCTCACCACTCTACCATCTTTGGTAGCTCCGAATCCTGGTGAGCCACTTCTACTTTACATTTCAGCAACTGACGAAGTCGTTAGCATGGTCCTGGTTGCGGAAAGACCAGAACCATCCCCAGTTCAAGAATCCAGACCCCTCCGGGAAGGCCCGGATCTACCTAAAGGCGAGTGTGGGTCCCAGCCACCAGACCCGAATCTTCAAGTTGAGAAGTCAGAGATCAACCTCGTTCAAATGAAGGAGTTATTGTTGCGGAACAAGAAGATCCAGATTCTTCCGGGAGGGTTCGGGTCACTTCAGAAGAAGCTCCGAGTTCCTCTGGCAAGAACTGGGAGGTCCCCGAAAAAGGTCTGAACCCCTCAGGGAGGGTCCGGGTTGATGAGGAGGAAGCTTCGGGCCCCTCCAGGAGGTTCCGGACAGTTCAGCGCCTAGTGTACTTCATAAGTGAAGTACTTCATGATGCAAAGCTCGGTACCTAGAGGTGCATAAGCTGCTCTACGCAGTTCTTATTGCCTCTAGGAAGCTTCATCACTACTTCCAAGCTCACAAGATTATAGTGGTAACCTCTTATCTACTGCGTGCAATCTTGCATAACCCCAACTCTACTAGGAACATCGTCCCAAGACAAGCAATCAAGAGTCAAGCATTTGCAGACTTTATGGCAGAATGCACCCCCTCCCCATCAAATTCTAGGGGCCCCAGTGAGCAGAAACCGGAACCTAAGGTTCCGGTCTTCACTCAGCCTCACTGGACTCTCTACTTCGACGGCTCCATGCAGAAGTAGGGGGCTGGAGCTGGAATCCTTCTCCTTGCTCCGACCGAGGAGAAGGTCAAATACATGGTTCACCTTGACTTCAAGGCGACCAACAACATGGCGGAGTATGAAGCACTAATCTATGGGCTCAAGGTGGCACTAGCATATGGTGTCAAGCAGCTGTTGGTAAAGGGTGATTCGTAGCTCATTATAAAACAAGTTAAAGGTGAATGCTGCTGCAACAATCCTCAACTAGCTGCATATCTTCTTGAAGTCCAAAAGCTTCAGAAGGATTTTGAAGTCCTGGATCTTTGCCATGTCCAGCGTCTCAATAACGCTGAAGCTGACGAACTCTCGACGAAAGCATCAACCGGAGCTCCGGCTCCCGGCGGAACCTTCGTCCGGAGATTGTCAAGACCAACAGCTCAGCCTGTCGAACTGAGCGAAGGGGGCGAGACCAGCACCTCGAAGTTGGCGGTCCTGATGGCCCTATTACCATGGCATCTATCAAGGGTCGTAGATGCTGCAGGAAGCTCCGAGCAACCCAGCACGCAAGACTCAGAAGCTCAAGTTAGCTCCGATGCATGGATCTCGAAGATCCGAAGCTACTTGAAAGACAACATAGTTCCTAAAGACAATGTATCTGCTGACCAGGTAGTCAGATTAGCTAAAAGATACACACTGGTGGAAGGGGATCTCTACCGGCGTGGTTGAAAGCATCTAGGCCCCCATGAGGTATGGTTTCAGTGATTAATGACAACTGTTGTATTTTACTAATGAATTTGTGGATGCAAGGTCTCCCATATCACTCATTACAATGAAATCTATATGAATATGAATATCATCTACTGATCATTGGATACAATTGGAGACCCCTAAACAATCATTTTATGAGATCAATTAATGTTATGAAGATTAGAAGTAAAAGCTCATATGTCAAAATTATTCAACCATAATTGACAGCACTCAATGCTTAATAATCATCAGAAGAATATTTCCATCCAATGTCTAAGAGGTCAATCGAGTAAATTACAAAAGAATCACTCGAAGCAAACAAAATCAACTCACCAGATAAACCGATGTTTCCAGAAAACAACACATCGGTCGAGTTGGTTCAGCGGAAGAAGAAGACCTCAAAACTAAGTACTCACCGGATCATCCGATGATCAAGGGAATGTTACATCGGTCCATCAGTACAGTAAGCAATATCCCTGGACCAAGTGTAACACCGGATCATCCGATGTACAACTATAAACACATCGGTCAATCACTCCAGTAAGCATCAAGTCTGAACCAATGCTGGAGGAAGTACCACCGGATCATCCGATGAGAAGACAAGTGTAACATCGGTCTAACAACGGTCATATCTGACACAGTGACATTAGCTAATTTGGATTCAACCGATGACAATTGAAGGGGGAACATCGGATCATCCGGTGTTTGCAGAACAGTGATGTCAGCCTACTTTTTAACGGCTATTTCGTGGAGGCTGGCTATTTATAGCCCATCAACAAGTCTATTCATCAAGACATGACTACCAGACCTACTCTACACATTCTCAAGCATTCAAGACATTGAGCTACCACTTCTACATCATCTACACCACTTACACACCAAGAGATAGGCTAGAACTAGCTAGAGATAGTGCGTGTGTGCTTCCATTCTTGGTGATTGGAATCTCTAGTGTAGTGAGAGCTGTAAGGGAGTGTCCCTTGGTGATTGTAATTGAGAGAGACTTTCGGAGCTTGCCAAGACGGTTGTGGAAGCCCGGAGGATCCCAGTTGTACAAGGCTTGAGCTCCACCTTGCCGAGGTTGGCAAACGGAGAAGAATAGTGAAGATCCCTAGTCTCGGTGACTTGGGTGTGGCTATACCCTTCGGTGGGTGCCACAACATGGATGTAGGAAGATCTTGACGATCTTGCTGAACCACAGGATAAATCTTCATGTCTCCTTGGGAGTTTGCCTTCTCTTACTCTCACATTACACTTATGCATTTCATATACCGCAAAGTTACTAGTCACTTAAATGCATAGGTTGTTTGCGTAGGGAATTGGGCTTTTAGTAATTAAGTGGTATTTCTTTAATTTTTGAAAAGAAGCCCAATTCACCCCCCTCTTGGGCATTCGATCCTTACAATTGGTATCAGAGCAAGGTTGCTCATTGGATCATTTTAGCTTCACCGCTAGAGAGCTAAAATGGCCAAGATTGGGGGTTCGGTTCCTATCTTCGAGGGCAAGAACTTTGCCTATTGGAAAGCACGCATGTGCGATTATCTAGAGGCTATTGCTCCCGAAGTATGGGAAGCGACCCACACGGGGTTTGGTGAGCACAACTATGTTGGTGATCAAATCAAGTGGGATGCTAAAGTTAGGAATGCAATTTATGAATGCATTAGTCAAGATGTGTTTGCTAGGATTGCTAGCAAAGAAAAGGCTTGTGAAATTTGGGCTTGCTTGATAGAAATTCATGAGGGTTCTTCTCGTGTCAAAGAACTAAAATATCATATGCTTAAAGCCAAATATGATAGTTTAAAATGCTACCTCATGAAAATGTCAATGAAATGTTCTCTCGCTTGAATGTGTTTATTGAAGAAATTAATGCTCTTGACATTGCTTCTCTTGGCAAAGGACTCATCAACCGCAAGATTCTTATGCTTCTTCCCAAGCCAAAAAAAACATCATGAACTCCATGCTTCAAAAAGAATCTCTTGACCACATTGAAGTTTTGGAACTTATTGGAGAGATTCACGCTCATGAGATGAGTGTACTTGGGATGATGGAGCAATCATCTTCAAAGACAATTGCTCTAAAGGCCTCCACCAAGAAAACAAGTCTAAAGAAAAAGAAGGTGGTTGAGCCTAGCTCATGTGAAGAAGAGCAAGCATCAAGTGAAGATGACGATGATGAGCTTGCATTGATGATGAGAAAGTTCTCTCGCTTGAACTCCAAAATTGCCAAGAAGGGATACACCTTTGATCCAAAGAAGAAAGCGTTCCTACCAAGGAGAGATGACCACAAGACTTGCTATAATTGTGGTGATCAAGGCCACATCTCCTATGATTGTCCAAAACCGGACAAAAGAAGAGAGAACCACAAGAGCAAGCACCGCAAGCTTGAAGATAGTGAACATGATGAAGAAGAGGTTAAACCCAAACCAAGATCCTTTGGGAAGAAGAAACATGACAAGGGCAAGAAGGCAAAACTCTTCCCAAAGAAGAGAAATGGTCCACAAAAGGTGTTCATGTGTGAGGCAAATGAATGGATCACCGACGAAAAATCAAGTGGTGAGGAGAGTGAAGCGGAAGAAGAAACTTTGGTCGGCCTTGCCACTACCAACAATGATGACTCATCTCCTCATCCACCACCCATGTGACTCATGGCTAAAGGTAACACCAAGGTATGTGATGACTCTAGCGATAATGAGCTTTCCCCCAAGGATTTAACTTCACTAATAAATGAATATCACACTATCATTAAGAGGGAAAAGAGTAAGGTTAAGGCTCTTTAAGAAACTCGTGCTAAGCTTGAAAGCTCTAACCTCGATTTGCTTGACAAGTATGAAAGCATACTTAAAGAGCATGACACGCTCAAATCCCATGTCAAGCAAGTTGAGGAGGAAAAGGCTCAAATTAAGCAAGATCATCATGAGCTTGACTTAGCCCACCAAGCACTCTTGGGAAAGCACAATGAGTTAATCCAAGAGCATCAAATCCTTAACCTTGCTTATGAAGCGCTTGATCAAGAAGTGAAAAATGTAAAGAAACAAACTCTTAATGATAAGGTATCCATTACTTCTCATGCCACTATTGTCTTGCACAAGTCTTTGCCTTTGAAAGAGAACACTAGGGAGAAGGACTTGTTGGAAGAAATTGAGAGTCTCCGCACTAGTGTGGCAAGACTATCAAAAGGAGAAGTCAAGCACAAGGAAATCCTCTTCCAACAAGCAAAGGCCTTCAACAAGAGAGGACTTGGATCCTTCTCGGTGCCTAACAAAGGAAAGGTGCCTTCACCGGAGCTTAGAACAAGCTTCATCAAGGAAGTTGGTTCCTATTGCCAACATTGTGAGATCACCGGTCACCATACAAGGGAGTGTCCTCTTCCCAACCAACCTTCTCCAAAATTGCCTACTAACTACAAGTCTACTTTCAAGGATCATTATTATCTCTTGAGTAAAGTAGATGGCAAAGTGAAGGCAAGGTTCTTTGGCAAAGACATAAAGGGCATGAAGGGGAAGCTCCCCAAGCAACTTTGGGTCCCAAAAACACTTGTATCACACATACAAGGACCTAAGTTGGCTTGGGTGCCTAAAGTTAAAAATTGAATTCATGTGTGTAGGTGAACTACAAAGTCGGAGGAAAGCATTGGGTACTCTATAGCGGGTGCACTCAACGTATGACCGGCAATGATGGTATGTTCACCACCATAGAAAATCCCGACAATCATGAACAAGTCACCTTTGGTGATAACTCTAAGGGCAAGGTAATTGGGTTAGGTAAGATTGCTATTTCAAATGACTTATCTATTTCTAATGTATTGTACATTAAGTCACTTAGTTTTAATTTACTTTCTATTGCACAATTATGTGATCTTGGACTAACGTGCACCTTTAGCAAAAATGATGTTGTTGTGAGTAGTGAAACAAGCCAAGAACTAATCTTTAAAGGATTTCGGCATGGACATCTCTACCTAGTAGACTTCTCCAACAAGGATGCTAGCTTGACCACTTGTCTTTTCACTAAGACAAGTTTGGGTTGGCTATGGCATCGATGCATAGCGCACATAGGGATGAGCAAGCTCAAGAAGTCATTCAAGCTTGGGATGGTGACCGGCGTGAAGGATGTCACATTTGAGAAGAACAAGCTTTGTAGCGCTTGTCAAGCCGGGAAGCAAGTTGCTTCACACCACCCAGTGAAGACAATGGTGTCAACCTCCAAGCCACTTGAGCTACTTCACATGGACCTCTTCGGACCGTCCACATATCAAAGTCTTGGCAGTAACCTCTATTGTCTTGTCATAGTTGATGACTACTCTTGCTATGCTTGGACTTTGTTTCTAGGTGACAAGAGTGAAACTCTGGAAGTGTTCAAGACCTTCGCCAACCGTGCTCAAAGGGAATTTCAACTTCCCATCATCAAGGTCTGGAGTGACAACGGCACCGAATTCAAGAACTACAACATTGGGGAGTGGTGTGACCGTGAAGGCGTGAAGCATGAGTTTTCGGCTACATACACTCCTTAACAAAATGGTGTTGTTGAAAGGAAGAACAAGACTATCATCACTCTTGCGCGAGCAATGCTTGATGACTATGGCACGTTCGAGAATTTTTGGGCCGAAGCAATCAACACGGCGTGCCATGCCGCAAATCGGGTCTACCTACATCGACTGCTTCAAAAGACCCCGTACGAACTTCTCATTGGGAGAAAGCCCAACATCTCCTATTTTCGAGTCTTTGGGTGCAAGTGCTACATCTACCGCAAGAAAAGGCTCGGTAAGTTTGAAAGAAGATGTGATGTTGGTATATTTCTTGGTTATGCATCAAACTCAAAAGCATATCGAGTATTCAACCAAACCTCCGGTTTAGTTGAGGAAAGTTATGATGTTGAGTTTGATGAAACTAATGGCTCCCAAGAGGAGAGTTTTGGTCATGATGAAATAGATGATGAGCCTCTACGAGAAGCTATGAAGAACATGACCATTGGAGACATCAAGCCTAAAGTTGAGGAGAGCCATGATCAAGGGGGAACTTCAAGTTCCAACATCAACACATCTATGGCGCCTCAAGTTGACGAAGAAGAGAAGGATGATCCATTGCCGACTCAAGATTCACAAGCCACACAACATCAAGAAGAAGAAGAAGTCCATGATCAAGTCCAACCACAAGAAGAGCAACACGCATCACCATCGCCAAGTGCTTCAAAACCACTTATGAGGCATGGACGCATCTCCAAGGCGCATCCGATGGACCAAATTATTGGAAGTCCGTCAAGGGGAGTAAGTACACATTCTCGCCATTTCGCTTCGTTTTGTGAGCACTACTCGTTTGTTTCATGTGTAGAACCCACTCACATTGAGGAAGCACTCCAAGATCCAAATTGGGTGATGGCCATGCAAGAAGAACTTAACAACTTCATCCGCAATGAAGTTTGGTTGTTGGAGGAGCGACCCAAGGACAAGAACGTCATCGGAACAAAGTGGGTGTACCGCAACAAACAAGACGAGAACGGCGTGGTGGTCCGCAACAAGGCAAGACTTGTGGCCAAGGGGTTCTCGCAAGTTGAAGGACTAGACTTTGGGGAGACATTTGCTCCAGTCGCCCGGTTAGAAGCCATCTATATACTCCTTGCTTTTGTATCACATCATAACATAAAGCTTTATCAAATGGATGTGAAAAGTTTCTTTATTAATGGTTATATTAACGAGCTAGTCTATGTTGAACAACCTCCCGGGTTTGAACATCCGAGGAATCCTAATCATGTGTTTAGGTTGCACAAGGCGCTCTACGGGCTCAAGCAAGCACCCAGGGCATGGTATGAACGACTACAGGATTTCTTGATCATGCAAGGATTCAAGATCGGGAGGGTGGACACTACACTCTTCACCAAAGACGTCAACGGAGAATTATTTATTTGTCAAATTTATGTTGATGACATTATTTTTGGTTCAACTAACGAAGCTCTTAATTAGCCATGAGTTTGGCTAAATGATGTCTAGGGAATTCGAGATGTCAATGATTGGAGAGCTCAACTTCTTCCTTGGATTTCAAATCAAGCAACTTCAAGAGGGGACCTTCGTCTATCAAGAAAAGTATACCAAGGACCTCTTGAAGAAATTTGAGATGGGAGATTGTAGCTCAAGAAGCACTCCAATGGCAACAAATTGTCATCTCAACGGGGATAAGGATGGTAAACCTATTGATCAATCTAACTACCGTTCTATGATTGGTTCATTGCTTTATCTTACCGCATCTAGGCCCAATATCATGTTTAGTGTATGCTTGTGTGCTCGCTTTCAAGCGGTCGCATCGGAAGGCGGTCTTTAGGATACTTCGGTATCCTAAGCATACCCCTAGTGTGGGCTTGTGGTACCCTAAAGGTGCAAAATTCCATCTCTTAGGTTACTCGGATTCGGACTTTGCCGGATGCCGTGTGGATCGCAAGAGTACCTCCGGTGGGTGCCACTTGCTTGGGCGTTCCCTAGTATCTTGGTCTAGCAAGAAGCAAAATTCCATCGTTTTGTCCACGGCGGAAGCAGAATATATCGCGGCCGGTGCATGTTGTGCCCAAATTATTCATATGAAGCAAACCCTTTTGGACTTTGGTATTAAACTTGGTTGTGTTCCTCTCCTTTGTGACAATGGAAGTGCGGTTAAGATAGCTAAAAACCCCGTTCAATACTCCCGCACTAAGCACATTGATATTCACCATCATTTCTTGAGGGACCATGAAGCTAAGGGAGACATCTCATTGTGAGGTGTTAGGTCTGAAGAACAATTGGCGGATATCTTCACTAAACCACTTGATGAGAAAACTTTTTCTAGGCTGAGGAGTGAACTAAATGTGCTAGACGCATCGAACGTCATGTAAGTTGCCATAATCATGTAAGAATGCATCTCATATAGGTCTTGTCTAACTTTCAAAGGATAGGGGTGAGCAAGGGTTAGCTTGGGATGGAGGTTCTTTTGGGTTTCCCCAAGGCTTGGAGAGTGGCTCTCCCTGAAGAAGCCTTTGAAAGGTTCAAACTTGGCAAGATAGATTTACTTTATGTCTTGCATGATGCCTGCCATATAGACTTGCACTCATATTTAAAATTTCTTGCATTATAAATTGTTTGGCATTGCATACGATAGATTGTCACAAAGGGGAACCCACTTCATGAGAAAGAGACTTGTTTGAAATACAATATCTCAACTCATATGATGTGGAAAGAACAAAATGTTAGGTGCGTTAAAGCCTAAAGGAACATGCTTTAAAGAGATAGAAGTCTTCATCCTCTAGCTCACAAAGCATGGGCCTTACATTTTATTTGGATTTATTCCTTATTTTCTTTGGTGTTCTATTTGCTTTAGGGCTTAGCCAAGTTATTGGCAATTAGTATTTTTGAGGGGTAAGGGGTTGCCCAAAAAGTCCTAAGACATGTGTTTCTTCGTGTTTGTGTGTTTAAGTCAAAGGACATAATATGGGATGTTGCTGTTTTGTAGTTATCGGATTATCCAATGCATAGGCCAAAAGTTCATCGGATCAGTTTGTGTTCTAATGTCAAGGGTCAGTTCAGTCAGTAAGACAAATCAACCGACGAGTTCATTCTGAGAAACATCAGTCCATCCGATGTTCACATTTCTGGAACTGTGCTAAATTCCACCGATGCAAATCCTTTCAACTTCGGACCATCCGGTGTCAACGGTACCTTTTGGAATACCCTTACTGTGCCTTTCGACCGATGCTCCTATCACTTGACGTCGGTTCATCCCATGTTAAATTTTAAGCTAGGGTTTGGGCCCCACCTTTTAAGCGTGCCTCTTCTCCTTCTTTCCCCCCCCCCATCTTGGGCATTCAATCCTTACCCAGGCAGCACGACGCGGAGGCTGGAGGCTCGACTGTGCCACCTCCTACTCCACCTCCGGTGTCAGAGGCACAGGTCTCTCAGCCATCTGAGCTTACCTCCCTACTTCAGCAGATGGTTGAGCAGCAGCGCCTGGACCGGCTTGTAGCTGAGCAGGCCCGAGCTGAGCAGACTGCACGTCTCTTAGAGCTCCAGCAGCAGCAGCAGGAGATGCAGTGACAGATCGCCCGCGAGAGGCGAGAGGACATTGACAGGCTGACTGGGCTTATTGATCAGATTCACCAGCGCTCTCTTGACCAGCAGCAGCAAACGCAGCAGGCGATGATGGGCATCCTGGGGTTGATCACCAACCTCTAAACACAGACCGAGATCGCCCTGCCGTCGCAACTTCTAGGCTTTGCTCCATCCCCGCCTGTCCTGGCTCCAGCTTCAGCACCAGTGCCGACCACGCCAATCCCAACGATCAGCATGTCCCCACTGCTTGCTCCAGGTGCCCCTATCCACTCTCCTCTGCCGGCTACGACGCTTTTCCAGCAGACGCCAGTGTCCGTTGTCAGTGCCCCGTTGCCAGTAGCTCCGACTCAGCAGGCATCGATAGCGGCTCCTACAGCTCCCGCCACCTCTACTCCAGCCTCAGCCGCAGCAGCAGGCAGCAGCTCCGACGACAGCACCCCCGACGGTGACCAGTTCGTCATCGCTCCGAGCACTCAGGATTCTTAGGCACTCGGCTTCCTTTTTGGTGTCTTGATGCCAAAGGGGGAGAAGAGTTAGAGAGGTGTTAGGGGGAGGGATAGCTTAGTCCCAGGGGGAGTCCTAGTTGCAGGGGGAGTTTATCTTTTTGGGAGTTCTTTTGTAATTTGAAGATTTGCTACTCCTTTGCTATTCATTGAGTATTCTTGTGACTCTTAATTATCTCATATGTTATTGATCGTTAAGCTTTCATGTTATTAATCTCTTTTGAGTCTTCAAGTTTAATGTTCCATATCTTGTACTCATTGCATATCTTCTTGAGTATCGCATTGTAAAATTCATTACTATTATGCTTCACTTGTTTTGTTGTCATCAATCACCAAAAAGGGGGAGATTGAAAGCAGCTAGGCCCCCATGAGGTATGGTTTCGGTGATTAATGACAACCGTTGGATTTTACTAATGAATTTGTGGATGCAAGGTCTCCCATATCACTCATTACAATGAAATCTATATGAATATGAATATCATCTACTGATCACTGGATACAATTGGAGACCCATAAACAATCATTTTATGAGATCAATCAATGTTATGAAGATTAGAAGTAAAAGCTCATATGTCAAAATTATTCAACCATAATTGACAGCACTCAATGCTTAATAATCATCAGAAGAATATTTCCATCCAATGTCTAAGAGGTCAATCGAGTAAATTACAAAAGAATCACTCGAAGCAAACAAAATAAACTCACCGGATCCACCGATGTTTCCAGAAAACAACACATCGGTTGAGTTGGTTCAGTAGAAGAAGAAGACCTCAGAACTAAGTACTCACCGAATCATCTGATGATCAAGGGCATGTTACATCGGTCCATCAGTACAGTAAGCAATTTCCCTGGACCAAGTACAACACCGGATCATCCGATGTACAACTATAAACACATCGGTCAATCACTCTAGTAAGCATCAAGTCTGAACCAATTCTGGAGGAAGTACCACCGGATCATCCGATAAGAAGACAAGTGTAACATCGGTCTAACAACAGTCATATCTGACACAGTGACATCAACTAATTTGGATTCGACCGATGACAACTGATGGGGGGACATCGGATCATCTGGTGTTCGCAGAACAGTGATGTCAGCCTACTTTTCTAACGGCTATTTCGTGGAGGCTGGCTATTTATACCCCTTCAACCAGTCTATTCAACAAAACTTGACTACCAGACCTACTCTACACATTCTCAAGCATTCAAGACATTGAGCTACCACTTCTACATCATCTACACCACTTACACACCAAGAGATAGGCTAGAACTAGCTAGAGATAGTGCTTGTGTGCTTCCATTCTTGGTGATTGGAATCTCAAGTGTAGTGAGAGATGTAAGGGAGTGTCCATTGGTGATTGTAATTGAGAGAGACTTCCGGAGCTTACCAAGACGGTTGTGGAATCCCGGAGGATCCAAGTTGTACAAGGCTTGAGCTCCACCTTGCCGAGGTTGGCAAACGGAGAAGAATAGTGAAGATCCCTAGTCTCGGTGACTTGGGTGTGGCTATACCCTTCGGTGGGTGCCACAACGTGGATGTAGGAAGATCTTGACAATCTTGCCGAACCACGGGATAAATCTTCATGTCTTCTCGGGAGTTTGCGTTCTCTTACTCTCACTTTACACTTATGCATTTCATATACCGCAAAGTTACTAGTCACTTGAATGCATAGGCTGTTTGCGTAGGGAATTGGGCTTTTAGTAATTAAGTGGTATTGCTTTAATTTTTGAAAAGAAGTCCAATTCCCCCCCTCTTGGGCATTTGATCCTTATAGTGGTGCCTACGGCATCCTAATGCGGTGCATTACAAAGGAAGAAGGACGCGAGCTCCTCGCGGAAATCCATGGAAGTGAGTGTGGGAACCACGCGTCTTCCCGCATGTTTGTCGGTAAAGCCTTTCGGCATGGTTTTTACTGGCCCACGGCACTCCAGGATGCAACCGAGCTAGTGAAGAAATGTGAAGCATGCCAGTTCCATGCGAAGCAAATTCACACACCAGCTCAACCACTACAAATGATACCCCCGACATCGCCACTCGCTGTGTGCGGTATGGATATTTTGGGACCTTTCCCAAAAGCCGTCGGAGGTTACAAGTACCTTTATGTCGCCATCGACAAGTTCACCAAGTGGCCGAAAGCAATTCCAGTTGTGACAATAAACAAGCAATCAACTATCAAGTTCTTGCAGTCCATAGTATGCAGATTTGGAGTCCCAAACAAGATCATAACTGACAACAGGACCCAATTCACAAGTTCTGCATTCTTGCCAAGCTGAGAGAGCGAATGTAGAAATTCTAAAAGGACTCAAGACGCGCACATATGAGCGCTTGAAAAACATGGAGCCAACTGGATTGAGGAGCTTCCGCCCACCTTGTGGGCAAACAGGACAACTCCAAACCGGTCAACCGGAGAAACACCCTTCTTCCTCGTGTACGGAGCTGAAGCAGTCCTTCCTCCGGAAATCACCTTGGGGTCGCTCCAGGTCTGGACCTTCGACGCAGCCACGTAGGATGAGCTCCGCGTGTGAAGACCTTGACCTCATTGAAGAGGGAAGGTGCCGAGCAGCTGTTCGAAATGCACGATGCCGCCAAGTGCTCCGGCGTTATCACCAAAGGCATGTGCATAGCCGACAGCTCGGGGAAGGTGATTTGGTGCTACGGAGAATACAAACTTGAGAAGGGTTAAACAAACTTTCCCCCAGCTGGGAAGGACCCTTTCGAGTGATCAAAGTATCCTGTCCCGGATGCGTTCGCTTGGCAACCGAGGTTGGGACACCGCTCCCTAATCCTTGGAACATTGAGCACCTATGTAAGTTTTACGCTTAATATCATGGAGGTGAGTCTGTAATTACATATGATGTATTTTATAGCGTCATTGTACAGAGATGGGTAGCTCCTCTGGGAGGACAGGCGAACCTTTCTAGGAAGGTCCGCAAAGTTCAAGCAACACTTGACACAGTCTCAGAACTAAAAGTTGGGTTGAACAAGAAATGTAACACACTTAGCTTGGTTCCATACCCTAAGAGTGTACTTGTCTCCCCTGTATCCTGGACCTGTAATGAAAGACATCAATATGTGAAAACAGACTCCACGTGCATTTATTTTGTACAGGCTCATTCTTTTTTCTCTTTCTTGTCTATAACAAAGTTGTGCAATTCTTAAGAAATTTATCTCGAACAATTCATATATAATTCAAGTTGCATTGTTAATTCTTTCGGGTCTTAACATTGTTGAATGGCCTACTCGCCTGAACGCCAAGCCAATCTAGGTCTGGAGTGTGCTATCGACTTAGCCTGGTCCTGCACCCTAAGTATGCCACTCTACCTACACCCCGGCAGGCCTAAGTAAGGTGAGTCCAGAAAACAATTGGATCTGGAGAAAATAAACAAATGCGCTTGATTCTATATAGAATTGCTGTCGACTTAAAATTTCATATGGGAATAGTAAGCCGCAAATGAGTTATAGACAAGAAATGAATTTTACTATTCTTCTCGACTTCAGTGTGCAGGAAAAATAAAAATCTCAAGATGATGGTGAACGATGTCGGAGCTATCAAAGCTTCAACATCCCCCAAGGGGGCCCGCAGTCGATGTTTTAAACATTGATAGTGGGCGTTGCCAGAGCTATCAAGTTAAGACAAATCCAGGGGGTCAACCGTCAATGTCAAGAAATAAAAGGAATTGAATAAAAGATGATAGAATGACACCCCAATGGGGCCTTCTGACGACGCTCTACGTGTTGACAGTGGTCAATACCGGAGCAACTAAGCTCCGACAACCCCAGGGGGCCCCTGCTATCGACGCAATAAAACTTCGGACCTATACTCTACAAGTTTGAAGCACTCAAGTCTTCAGCAAAATGCTACATACTTTTGGTACATGTTCGCAATCAAATTGAGTACATCTACCAGGGGGCCGAGTAAGACAAAGGTTGAAGACAAAAAATGAAATTCATAAATTTCTTGGATTTCATTCATCTGACGACAAGAGATTACAAAATTAGAGGAAAGAAGAGAAGATACAAGTGGAAGCTAAAAGGAGAAAGTCCTAAGTTCTATGGAAGAATGAGGCGACCTTCTGGGCAACCTCCGACACGCTGGTCTTGGCGGTGTCTCCCTCTTCGTCGATGGGACCTTCAAGCATCGAGTTTAGTGGGAAGTGAGGATCCCGACTTGTGTAGCACTTCCGCATGTATTCTGCGACGTTCTTCGCTGGGGATTTTCCTTCAATTTCCAACTGATCCGCGATGACATCGCCCTTTGCGTCGAGTTTGTTGCCAACTGAGCTCAGCGCCTCCAACACATGGTCCAGCTCTGGCTCTGAATTGTCCGGACGCACGGGACTAAAGCCCACGGCGTCAGCGCGACATTGGATTTGTCCAAGAAGTCCCATACTTGTTGGGACTCCGCAGCCCTCGAGCCCCGAATCTCCTCCAAAGACCTCCGGGCCGCCTCAAGCTCCGAACCCTCACGGGCAAGGGGCTCGACCTCCTTGGCGTGCTGCTGAATACTCTCAGCAACTTGCTTTTCAAGGTCGGCAAGCTCCTTCTCTCGTACGTGGATCCGGTTCCGGCGGTCAACTAGGTCTTTCTCCCGGCCTCGCACCTTTTTCTCCCTGGCAGCGACTTCAACCTCCCTTTGGTAAGGTCCTGTCCCCACTGCCAGGCTTTCTCCTCTTCGCTTTTGTAGAGCTCCTCCAGCTTCTTGGTGCGCTCCGCAAGACTCTTGTCACTCAGAGCCAGCCTTTGGGCGAGCTCCTCCTCCCTCCTCATGAGGTCATCCCTCAGCTCCAGGAGGTTTTGCTCTTCCTCTTCGAGCTTTTTGACCCTCCCGGTGCTTGACGAGGCCTTCGTGAATGGTATTGAGGTTCTCCTGGCGACCATTCGCTGCCTCATTAGCAGCCAGGGCTTGTTCATATATAGCCCAAGACTGATTGTTAAGTGATCGCACCATGCTTTTCCTCTCATCTAGCAGCTGGCCCTAGTACTCCATCCTGGCCCTCTCCCTCTTGACCCACTCCTTGTCGTCGGCCAGCCTTGTTTGCGCCAGCTTGGTCTCTAATTGGAGTCGGTTGCGCCATCTCCTAAGAGTTTGGTGCTCCTCCTCGAGGGCCTTGCTGTCATGATAAAATGCAAGCTGGACCTGACGAAGGCTAGAGCAAGCATTGTCGATGGATAGCGACAGGGGGATTGGCTGCGGACCTGCCGGGGTCCTCTCTGTTGACTCCAGCGAGTTCTCCAAAATAAAAATTGGGTCCCACTCTACAAGAGCGGTCCCCTGAGCTTCCGCGGCACTAGGGCTGCCCTCCGGGAGTGCCTCAGTCATCGCCGAGGTAGGTCCTGCAACGGGAGTTTCTACCTCTGAAGTCAGCTCCGAAGGTCCCACCACCAGGTCATCATCAATTGGTCCCTCAAGCAGAGGACTGGCCGCTCCGTCTTGGCACCTTGGCTCAGGAGCGGATACCTCCGGAACTACCACCTCCGGGGCAGGCAGTGAAGACCCAGCCGGAGCTCAGTCCATCTCCGGCTCCAACGTTGGTGCTTCCTCCGTTGCCGGTTCAGGCACCGACGCTTCAACCTCCACCGGTTCGGGTGCCGGTACCTCCACGTCAACCGACTCAGGCACCAGAACTTCATGAATCGCCGGCTACGCCACTGAGGCTTCAGTAACATCTGGCCCGAAGGCTAGAACTGCAGCTACCTCTGGCTCTGATGCTAGAGCGTCCGTCATTGTAGCATCCAAAACCGGAGCATCATCCTTTGGAACTAGTGCCGCTGGTACGTCTTCATTCTCGTGGTCCGACACTACCACGGGAGCTTCGGGAGATGAGTCGAGGTCCATAACCACGACAGCCGGCGCCGGAGCTGCCGTGACCTCAACCACCACCTGGGGCGGCGCTGGAATTGGAGCTGGAGCCTCTGCCTGCACAACATCAACCGTTGTCACAGGAACCGAAGCTTCAGCCCCTTTCTTGGATGCCCTGTGGATGAAAGATAAAGAAACTCAAAATATGGTTACAAAAAAATAACAAACTAAGGTAAAAAAAAAGCAAATTTACCTTGGAAGGCTTCTGCTCCAGCTAGCGCGGAACCTCTTCGCCGGACGCTCAGAGCCCGACCTAGTTGCAACTGGCGTAGTAACTCCAGAAGGCTCTTCATAGCTCCGTCAGCGATGTCTCGGTTGAGGCCCCCCTCGACTGAGAAGGACCCTCATACCTAGAGCCCTTAGCTGGCCCTAGTGCCAGAGTCACCTGGTCAGAGCTGGTGTTCTGGGGAGACACCAATGCTGGAGTTGGTGTCGCCGTCGAAGACCTCCCGCGCCGAGGAGAAGGGACTGAGGCAGACAGAGCTGGCCTCACGGAGCTTCCGTCGGCACGTCTCAGCCTCCTCTTACGGTCAGAAGGTTTAGCGAGGTCCTTGCCCTTGCCAGTGTCTTCAACCCGTCGGCTCGAAGTAGGAAGAGCTGCCCTTTCAGAAGCTTCGTAGATTGCTACCCTGGAGGTTGGTCACCTTTCCACCAGGCCCAAGTCATCCAATAGCGGCATCCTCCTCTAGAGCTCTCAGCTCACCTCTGGTATCATATTAAGAGGAAGGAAGGCCCCCGGTGGAGACACATCACCAGGGCTGATGTTCCCATGCTGAAATTTCTTGAGATGGATCTTCAGAGCTTCATCATCTAAGTTGGTGTTCAAACCAACCTCGATGCGATTGTGATCCATCTCACTGTTGTAGGCCTAGGCAGGCTGCTCCTTGGCCCTCAGCGGGGCCCACCTGTTTGCTAAGAAGTTGCCAAAGACCATCTGAGCGATCACCCCACCTTCGACACACTCTTGGATTCTGTCCAGAATGGGCCTGTACGCCCTCGACAGCTCCAAAACTTCACTCCAAGTGTTGATGTCGATGCGGGGGAGGCCTTCAGGCAGTTCCAGCCTCTCGTGTCCCTCCACGGTGATGACCACCCAGTCTTTCTTCCAGTCGTCCCACTTGCCAGAAGGAAAAGGCCTCAAGTACTTGAGGGGGCAGTTTTTCCGCTTCACGAAGTAGTAGAAGCCTATGAACTCCTTGCTCTTTCCAGTGGAGTGGACTGTGAAGAAGGTCCAAAACAACTCCACACAAGGAGGCACACCCACCCACATCTCGCAAAAGTGGACGAAAGTCGCCACTAGCAAGATCGAGTGGGGGCCAAGATGGTGGAGCTGCAGACCATAGAAATCTAGCAACATCAAGAAGAAAGTAGAGAAAGGTGGGATCAAACCCGCCATGGTGTACCCAAGGAAGTACACCATATCTCCAGTGCGCTCCTTCTTGAAGGGGAGCTTGCCATAGCGAATGTCGTGGTCGAAAGAGTCACTAGACCACCCCATGTAGAACTGGACCCTCGACAACTCCTCCTTGCTCCTGATGCGGCTCTTGGGAAGTCCCAACTCCATCGCAGCACGGCGGGGCGAGAGAGAAAAGACAAGTGAAGGTTTGGAGGATTCGAGCGCAAGTTCAAATGAAGGCGTAAGGAATCCCCAAACCATGCACGCTTTCCCTCTTAAGTAAGCCCCCGCAACGTTTGGATGGAAACTGCAAAAAGGCCAAGGATACATTTCAAAAATTATACCCTGCCAATGACAAAGGGGCCCAGGGCCACCCCGACGATCAAGTCGAGGTCCTTACCCCAGGCGAACAGTTGTCATGATGAGTGGTGGGAAACCCAAGGGCGGCGGCCTGACAGGGTGCGCGGAACCGATACAATTTTTGTATTTGGAACCGGCGACCTTCAATTGAGTGAGATCCGCACGCGCAAATCTCACCTACCACATCCATAAGATGCCACGCGATGATGGTTTAACTGCGAACTATAACCTCAATGGTACATCCAAAAACCCTTGAAGATAAGGCGCATAAATTGAAAGATGGTCCCACCTCCGGCAGAATGACTTAATCCAAAGGGTCTCTCCCAGAGGTGGGCCCGGGGGCCACTGTCGGTACCCTGCGTACCGGTTACCCCTTGGAACTGCAAGGAGTGCAAAGGAACTCCACCTATCTACTTGAAGACATCCGAAGGCCCCACATGTTACTCGTAACCGGACATGCCTCCCTCATATGGTTAGTCCCAGTGCCGCCACGTGTATCATAAAATCGGAGCTACAATTCATACATGGGAATGCTTCGGACTGGGTACCTGTGTGGCACCCCCGGACCTAACCCCCAACAGAGGGAAGCTCCGGTACTGACACGTGTACAACGACACCGGATCTACTCGTCCAAGACGATAAGCTCTGAAGCTGCCACGCGTCCAACCGCTAGACCTTCAACCTCAACTGGCAGATTGGTGGACCTCCAATGGCTCGGACCTTCAAGGGGCATTTAAGGCTTCAAGACCTGATTATGTGTCATTAATTCTATCTTAATGACACACGATTGGAAGACCCTTAATACCAGTAACACCACCATTAAGGAGCGTTACCACGCTATTAAGGTGAATTAAGTACATTAAACTGTGTATTATGCATCAGTAACTGCCAGGGCCACATGTCGGCCAGGCTAATGATGTAACGGCCAGCCCTTGTACTATAAAAGGACTGGCCGAGCGATACACGGGAACACTCTGGTCTGAGGCTGGCGCTCGGGGGTCTTTGGTCTCTCTGACTGGCGCTCTCAGACTCTCATACACTCAATACAACAACAACACACCCGTGGAGTAGGGTTTTACGCTCAGGCGGCCCAAACCACGTAAATCATTGTGTCAAGTCACTATCTTGTTTTGAATCTCCGTGCGCCCTAATCAAACTAAGAAACTCCACGGGCTACTAACAGTAGTACCAGGGAAATTGCCAGAACCTGCATCCGACAAGTTCTCACCGTTCAAATCCGACACATCATTATTTATCTATCACAAAAATGGTCTGACTATGTTTATGTTAATTTATGTTGACGACATTATACTTACAAGCTCATGCTCATGTGAAGCTGCCGTGTCTCAGTTACTTGAAGGATTATGTGCCGAGTTTGCTCTCAAAGATCTGGGGAATCTTCATTTCTTTCTGGGACTTGAGGTTGTGCAAAACCAGCAAGGTATTATTTTGTCTCAAGCTAAGTACACTAATGAGATTCTTCACCGTGCAAATATGGCAGCCTGTCGTCCAGTATCTACTCCAATGCTCAGTACTGAGAAACTATCTTCTGAAGAGGGAGAAAAGCTGAGTCCAGAAGATATAACATCGTATAGGAGCATTGTTGGTGCCCTACAGTACCTGTCCATGACTCGACCAGATATTTCGTTTGCAGTGAACAAGGTTTGTCAGTATTTGCATGCACCCACAACAGAACACTGGACAGCAGTCAAAAGAATTTTACGCTATGTTAAGGGAACGGTTGATATTGGCCTGCACATACAAAAGTCTAGCTCTACTCGTGTTAGCGCCTTCTCAGATGCCGATCGGGCCGGAAGTGTTGATCACAGGAGATCCACTAGAGGTTTTGCAGTATTTTTTTGGATCGAACTTAATTGCTTGGAGTGCGAGAAAACAGTCAACCGTATCAAGGTCAAGTACTGAAGCCGAGTACAAGGAATTGGCTAATGTAACTGCCGAAGTGATTTGGTTGCAGTCGGTTCTTAAAGAACTGAAGATTCCTCAACCACAAACTGCATATTTGTGGTGTGATAATTTAGGGACAACATATCTTTCTGCTAACCCGGTTTTCCATGCTAGAACAAAACACATCGAGGTGGATTATCATTTTGTTCGAGAAAGGGTTGCAAGTAAACTTCTTGAAGTCAAATTCATTTCATCAGGTGATCAAGTGGCTGGCGGATTTACTAAAGCCTTACCAGTGAAGCTCTTAGAAAAGTTCAAAAACAATATCAACCTTACCAGGTTAAAATTGCGGAGGAGTGTTGAATGATATCTGCCGATGACTGGTATTGGCTTACGTAGAAGTTGTTGAGTCTGTTAGCTAGATATAGTTTGTTGAAGAAGACAGATATTATCTGGAGGATAGTTTAGATTTGTAATGTGTTTAAGAGACTATAAATAAACGAGGCAGGCGTACGTTGGCCTGTGCCCTTGAGCCATTCATTCTATCGTGATTTTTAACAACAGGAACTCTGAAATCACCTGAGCATCCTATATATAGCATTCCACACTGAACATTACATCAAAAATTCCGCACTAGCCTATGCCCTCAAATTTGTAACTGAGCTCATGCCACAGAAGTATATGGCAATAGCAACAATTCTCAGGCAGATGATTCCTCTAACACCGTTCCCGTACCGGCTTTTGAAGGCATGGTAGACTTACACATGGCATTGCTGGTAACTTACATGAAAACCATTCAGATCAGATGGTCGTGGCAGGACGAGCGCCGACCAAAGACCCAGTTGTATCATTGATCACGTCAGATGGACCTGTCAAAAGTAGAAGTCTGCGGCGATGGAAACTACGTTGTGCAACCAGCCGGTGGAGACAGGCGGATCTGGGCGACGAGAGCAACTCGAATCCGCTTGCCGCATGGCAGCGGAGAGCCCCTAACCAACTGCAGCACCGCATGCATGAGCGAGAGCTAACACTTGCAAATGTGGACATCCATCGAGTGGAGTAAGAGCTTCAAACGTGGACATCGATTGGAGCAGGAAGCCACCAAACGCCGTTGTGCCTTGTGCGAGGGCTGCTTTGAAATGCGTATTGGAACACGTGACTCGTATCGAAAGGATGCTGTAAAGAGATGAATCTTTTGCCGTATAGAATATTTTTCCCTGCCGATGTTAGAATCCCAAGGAATTCCGATGAATTGCTCAGCGACAGAAATCGCGGCGTCGGGAGCAGGAAGATGAACAGTGCTCACTCACGGTTATAGCGCAACGAACACCGACAACGCCAAATGATGTGTCTACTGCGTGTTCTACACACTCAATTGACGATTACAGGGTCCAATTTATATACACACGGAGCAACTAACTCCAATTTTGTCATAGATCACGATCCGCCATTCGCACTAACCCCACGGCCCGAGCTCTAACTCAGCGTGCATGGCGCGCCAACAACACGCACCTCGGCGACCCATTCTACGACTCACACCTTGTGCTAAACTCGCCAACTACTTGCACACACGCCACACACACACATACATGCCAGATCACCCACGCACACATGTTCCAGTCGCTCGCCGGGGCACCTCTGCCCTAACACGGCCGCACCGGTCGTTGTGATCGGGTTTATTCCAGCAAACTCTTCCTAAACACGATCGCCATTGGTTGAATCACAGAAGCGCCGGCTCCTCGTCGACGTCGGCAAGCAGAGCCTCCTCCTCCTTTTTCGGCTTGTGGCAATCGTGGGCGAAGTGGCCACGCATATGCCACTATTGAAGCACCTCCTGACAGAGTTCTTCGATTTGGATCGCGCCTTCCATTTTGCCTCTGTGAAGAGTAGATGTCCATCATTGGTAGATGTCTCACCACCATGAGTGAGCTGGTGACAATGCGCTTCGAAAGCATTCAGTCTCCCAAGTGCCTCCTCGAATGACATATTGTCGACGTTGCAAACTGTTTGATCCCTTCAATGGAAGGATAGATCCGATCTGGGACGATGTCGAGGAGCTTTTTAACCATGGCAGCATCGTCGAGATTCGAGCCCAACCAGGTGTACCTCGCCACCATGCCATCGATCTTGCCTTCGAAATCTTCAAGCGATTCTCCGTCACCCATGGACAATTGGTCGAATTCAACCTTTAGTGTGGACAATCGAGCTGCCTTCACTCGATCCGCGCAACGAACCTCGATTTCGTCGAAACGTGCGTAAGAATGTCCTCCAGCAAGGCTTGCAGCAGCTGCGCCCTCATCGTCTTGTTCTTGCACTCGTCTACCCGCATGATGTCTGCCGGATCTTCCACCTCCCACAACCCCTGAGCGTCAAGGATCGCCTGGACATTGATCGCCCACGCCGTGTAGCTCGCCGGCAAAAGGAACTCCCCCCCCCCCCCCCCCCCCCCGCGCCATGAGGCACCAAAGACATTGAGCTCTCTCCGGAACGAGGCTTTGATACCAATTGTTAGAAGCCCCCATGGAATCCCGACTAATTGCTCAACGACGACGAGAAATCGCGGCGACGGGAGGAGGAAGATGAACAGTGCTCACTCACGGTAACGACGCAACGAACACCTACAACGCCAAACGTTGTATCTACTGCATGTTCCACACACCCAATTGACGATGACATGGCCCAATTTATGCGCACATGGAGCAACTAACTCCAATTTTGCCGGAGATCACGATCTGCCGTTTGCGCTCAGACCACGACCCGAGCTCTGACTCGGCGTGCATGGCACACCCACAACCTCGACGACCCATTCTATGACCCACGCGCTGTGCTACACTCGCCAATTACTTACACACACCCCACATGCACATACATGTCAGATCATCCACACACACTTTCCCATGGCTCGCCAGCGCACCCCTATCCTGAGATGGCCGCGTCCTGTCGTCGCCATCCAGTTTATTCAAACACCCCAAGCCCCAACCCGTCGCGCTCCCTTAGACCATTCACAGTGGCGTACTGTAAATCATACTGGATACACTGTTTTGCAGTGTAATTTAGAGTACGTACTGTAAAAGCTGAAGAAGAATAGCGTATAGAGTATGTTTTAGACTACGCTAGTTCATATGGTACGACACGGTACCAACCTTGGCAGAAAACACAACGCAATCCCCGTCCGGTAGCCACTGCCCGGCGGGCCCCACTAGACGCGTCGTTAGCCGGTCTACATAGGCAACCAGCGGAAGGCTTCTTCACTCCCCCCCCCCCCGCTGCACACCGACACCCCGGCCCGCACCACCGCCTTTTAACCTGCCGGGAGTGCACACACCAGCTGCTGCACTCCCCCATCCCCACCAACCCACCACCACCACCACCAAACTCAGCTCTCGCGCACCGGCTGCTGCCCAGCGATGGCGTCCATCATCGTTCAGGTGGTGGTGATTCTTCTGCACGTCATCGCGTTCGGCCTGGGCGTGGCCGCCGAGCGCCGCCGGAGCACAGCAGTCGTGGTCCCGGACTCGGAGCAGAACTACGCCCACTGTGTCTACGGCTCCGACATCGCCACGGGCTACGGCGTCGGCGCGCTGCTCCTGCTCGCCGTCGCGCAGGCCGTGCTCATGGCCGCCAGCCACTGCTTCTGCTGCGGCCGTGGGCTCAAGCCGGGAGGATCCCGCGCATGCGCGCTCATCCTCTTCCTCTTCCTCTGGTAAGGCTGTCTCCCGCCTTGAGATCCCGCTGCTTTGTTCGACTGGTTGATGTTAAAAGGCGAGATCCATCAGTTTCTAATAGCCAGAGAATGTTATTAGTCCCATTTCCGCTTTAGCCATATCACTTGTGTGCATCCCTAGTGTAGTTAGTGCGGGTGCCGGGTGCTGTATTTGTGTTATAAATCTGTTTAGAATTATCGATATCAGAAACGACAGGCCTTACTGCCTCAATCTAGTTGAGCTTTGCTTTAGAGATAACACTTTTCAAGGATTTCAGTCAATGCTCTACTAATTTTCTAGGAGTAATATATTGTTATGAGACTAGCAATAGTTGACCACACTGCATGAGATGGATCTACCTCATTTCTATATTGCCATTATAAATGCCTAACCACTCCTAATATATGTGTTTTTACTGCAAATGCTTTGTGTGCCACTTATAGTTTGGAAGAGTATTCATCTGAACATTCGTGGACATTTTCAATTTTATTTCTGTTATATCATCGAGGTGTTGAAAATTCTCCTGGTCACAATTGACTTCTTAGAAAGCTTACTGTGTCCAAATACAGCATTCGCTAATACATAGAAACTAGAAACTATCACACCCTGGGTTTATTTTTGGGACAAATCTGTTGTTATGTGAAATCTAAGATCTACAAGAAATGTGTGGACAGATTATTTTAAAGGTCATGTATTCTTGGGAGAGTAAGAAACTATCTTGTCCTTTCTGGGTAGCTTTAGCTAATCAGTAGATCACTGACTTGCAATAAAGTAATGAACCATGTTAGGTACCTTGAAGTACAGCTCACCATCTATGCTTTTATTATGGCTGAGCAGATTACTTTGTATACTCGACAGCTTATGACTATTGATTGGTTTGCATGCACATTGGCTTCTGCTAACATTTTGATGAAGAATTTATGATCTGCCATAATCTTTACATACAAACTTGTGCCAACGAAATTTCTTTAAAGCCAATTTACTTATCTGTCTCGGTCTCTCTCTAGATGCTGCGGCTATGCCTCCCTTTCCCACTACATGATACATATATTCAAGGCTGAACTAGAAGCACGATCACTGCCACCTTCAAGCTGATATAAAAAAGGCTGAGTTATTTTTTAGTGCTTAAAGGATAGGAGATCAGATATATTTAAGTAATCATTTGTAGTCTGATCAAGATGGTTTGGTTATCCTAAAATTTGATTCCACATATTTCTCTTGATGGTTGATTGAACAGACTGTACTTTGCTAAATGTTGTTGCATCTCTTTTATTGGTACCTTTTAATAATATCTGTTGCTGCAAAAACTTGTGATGTGGAAAAAGATATAATTTTGTCATCTTGGTCATATCAATTGCCAGTCCTTTCCAAAATTTCACCTGTTTTGTTTGTAGGTTGACCTTCCTCATCGCGGAGGCGTGCTTGCTGGCTGGATCAGTCCGTAATGCATACCACACCCGGCATTGGGGCATCTGGAATGGTAATCCTATCTCTTGTGAGACGCTGCGCAAAGGTGTCTTCGCTGCGGGTGCTGCTTTCACCTTCTTCACGGCCATCCTGGGTGAGTTTTACTACATCAGCTACTCAAAGTCATGCGATGCCGCTTGTGGTGCTCCCTACGGTGGCTCCAGTATTGGCATGGGTCCTTACAACTGAGGAAATTGCTCTGAAGGCCGATGGTGGTTGTCTTGAAGCGAGGTGCTCTTATTGACATTACCTTAGTTGTTACGTTGTAATTGGTTATCGGATTCACCATTTTGTTAGGTTCTTGTACGAGATTATACTTGGCTGGATGTATACTGTTCGTTGTATTGGATTGGCTTCTGGACATGGATGCCGTAGTATCATATCTTGATGTTCATATGTATATCTTTGTCATATTTGTTCGATGTTCTAGGCCCTGCGGTCATGTTTGATGATGCCCCCTCCAAGAATCTATTACATATCTGTCCGCTATGAGGCCAATTTTATTAGATGCCCTGAGGCAGGAAAACTTGTTTCTGACGCATATTTGTAACTTGACAAGTTTTTGTGACTCTAATAAGAGCAGAAATTCCAGTAAACCTCCACGCCCCGAGTTGAATAATAGATGACTTTGAAGCACCCTGAGTCCTGAGAATTCTGATATTACAACTATATGTTTTAGATAACAGGTTTTACCCTGGCTTTATCATGTAGATTAGATAGAGTAGAATGCGCACTGTTATTGATGACGGGAGGGAACATTTATACAGCGGGATCTCAACTGACGAGTGGCGGACGTGTAGCCGATCAGGTCCACGGATAAGGCCGAGGATTCAGCTAACGAGGGCAAGTCTTCAGGAGATCGTAACAGAAACGGCTACATGTATATCCCTAATACGCCCCTCAGTTTGTGTGTTTATAGAACACATGCCCAAACTGTTACAGAAACTTTTAAACACCGAGCTAGGGAGACCTTTTGTCATTATATCCGCAAACTGTAGAGAACTCGCAGGTCACCAACGGCTACTTTTTCTCGCAGAAAGTGAATATCCAACTCAATGTGTTTAGTCCGTCAGTGATTAAACAGGTTGCCGGACATATAAACAGCCGAGATGTTATCTCAATAGACGAGAGATGCCTTGTTGACTTGTATGAGGAGCTCACGTAGAAGATTATGGATCCAGCAACACTCGGTCATCACATTAGGAATAGCTCGATATTCAGCTTCGGCATTGGATCTCGACACATTTGGTTGACGTTTGGAGGACCATGAGATGAGAGTTCCACAAAAAACACGCAGTACCTAGAAGTCGAACGTCGTGTATCGGGGCAGCCTGCCCAGTCGGCATCCGAGTAAGCCACAAGATTAAGAGTTGGGGAACCAGACAGAAGAATGCCATGATCTGTGGTTCCTTTAATATAACATAGAATCTTCTTCACAAGTGTCCAATGAACATCTCGTGGGGACTGCGTATGCAAGGCAACTTGATTGACAGCACTGTCGAAATCCGGACGTGTGAGAGTCAAATATTGAAGCGCGCCAACAATGCTGCGATAAAAAAGATTGATCCTTGACTTCTTGGTCTTCGGATGCAGATGCTTTAGGTTTTAAGTCCACCGGCGTGGAGGCAATCTTGTACTGGGTCATGCCAGCTCGGTCTAGAACATCCTCGGCATATTGCGATTGCGATAGGAAAAATCCAGAGGGTGTTTGTCGGTACCCTGCGTACCGGGTACCCCACGGTACCGCAAGAAAAGCTACGGAGTTCCACCAGTCCGAGTTGAAGACCTCCGGAGGCTCCACGTGTCCCGCAGCACTGGGTCCACCTCCCTCATTCGGGTGGCCCCGTCGCTGCCACATGTAACGCAAGGCCGAACCTAACTCCCTGTATAGGGAAGCTCCGGTCCTGCCACGTGTCCAGTGGCCGCGGACCTAACCCCTCAGTAGAGGGAAGCTCCGGTGCTGCCACGTGTATATCAGCTCCGGACCTGCCTCCCCACTAAGGGAAGCTCCAAAGCTGACAAGTGTCGAGCCTCCGGACCTAAACCTACAGCGGGAAGACTATCAGATCTCCAACGGGGCGGACATTCAAGGGGCAGTTAAAGCAGCTGTTACAAGACCTGATTATGTGTCATTAAAGCCATGTTAACGACACACAATCAGAGGACCTTTAGTACATATAATGCCGCCATTAAGGCACGTTATCATACTGTCAAATATACTTAATACATACAGATCATGTATTAGGTAATTAAAGACCACTGGGGCCACATATTGGGCCAGGCTAACAATGTAACAGCCAATCCTTGGACTATAAAAGGGCTGCACCGCACGGTACAAAGGGACAAGTCCAATCGAACAAGAATACACAAACACCAATCAACAACCACCCCGTAGAGTAAGGTATTACGCTCAGGCGGCCCGAACCTTGTAAAAACTCTCGTGCCACTATCTCATTCTTGATCTCAGGCGCGCCCCAACCAAATACGAACCTCCGCGGACTACATTTTAGTAGTACCGGGGGAAGTGTCGAACGTACACTTCAACATTTGGCGCGCCAGGTAGGAGCGCCTTAGATTTCGAGATGGTGAACTCTGTCGTAGGATCGTCCAACGGCCACGCTGAGCAACTTGCTGGAGGAAATTCCTCCAACGTGCAATAGCTAGCTGGTGATGTTGTCCCAGCGGGTGTCATTCCACCACCACCACCACCTGCTCTGGCGAACATTGTCGGACAACAGGATGGTGTCTTCGTGTCGGTCACTACATCGACGCACAACACTCGTAGAACACGATAGACACGACGTGTACTCTTCTCCAGCGTCCACCAACGCTCGGAGCACCTCAGGGTGCAATGGAGCAGTGGCGCGCTGATGTGCAGCATCTCGTTGCAGCAGCAGTCGATGCCATCAGCAACCAAGGCCCGCCCCCTTCAGGGCAGACACATTCTCAGCGTAGGACCTTGTCTGGCGGACTTGGTCCTCAAGTTTCACAACACAGGAGACGTGCTGTGTCTCAGCAAGTGACGTCGTTGCCCTTCGGGTCGCGTCGCACTCACGGCGTCGAGGCTCTCGACCCATGATTTGAGATCTGAGCTTGACCATCGATACAGGCAGCAGGACGGTCTCGTCCATATCGAGCGTGCTCGCGAGATGCGAGAGGCATGGGAAAACCCTTCTCCTTTGGGAGTAAGGGGCGGCTGTTTAGCGCTGGCTATGCACCTTCGCACGGTTCGATGGCCGTAGAAGTTTCGGCCTCATTTGCTAGAGAAATACGACGAGACTATTAACCCCATTGAGTTCCTCCAAATCTACTCTACCGCCATTCTCGCGGCTGGAGGCAATGAGGAAGTGATGGCCCATCACTTCCCTGTGGCTCTGACTAGGACAACTAGGACCTGGTTCATGAGTCTTCCGCCTGACTCCATCAACTGTTGGGCGGAACTATGCCACCAGTTCACCACCATTTTCGCGAGCTCCTACACCCAACCTGGCACACAATTGGAGTTGTTTGCCATACAAAAGAAAGCGGGAGAGTCCCTGCGATCGTTCATCCAGCGGTTTTCCTAGGTACGAAACACAATTCCTTTGATCTCCAACGCATCTGTCGTTGTTGCATATCAATAGAGCATTTGAGATAAGAAGATGCTGGACAAGCTGGCGACAATATAAGTCACTAGCGTCACAGAACTCTTCAGCCTGACCAAAAAATCTGCTAGGGCTTCAGAGGATCGTGAAATGCACTCCAAACCAGCTTCGAAGGTTGGTAAAAAAATCCTCCAAGGCTGAAGACATCGCCTCCAGAAGTGGAAAGAAGAACAAAAAGTCCAACAGCAAGAAGTCATTGGCCGACATGTCTGCTGCTGCAGCTGCAGCTCCGGGTGGCCGGAGGCCACGCCCCGAAAAATGACCTCAACCATCGTCTGAAGTCGGCGGCGGTCAAAAGATGTGGTGTCCGATCAACAAGACGGACACTCACAATCTTGAAGATTGCCGTGAGGTCCAAAAACCTTGTCGAGAGCTTCAACAAGAAACGAGAAGAAGCTCCTTCCGCCAGCGGGAAGGAAAGCAGAAAGTCGACGAAGCTCCGACTGATCCGGAGCTGCGCTTCCAGGACCCCAAGAAGGTCTTGAAGCCTGTGTACAATACCGTCGATGAAGATTCTGACATCTCTGACAACAAGTGTTGGAAGACTCTCCATACCATATATGGAGGGTCCTGGGATATCACCTCTCGCCGCGTCCTCAGGACTATACGCCGGGAGATGGCTGCCACAGCTCCAACTGCCAAGGCAGAACCCCATCGGAAGTGGATGGATACTCCCATCACTTTAGATGCTTCAAACTGCCCAAGAAATATGATCGGATCTGATCAACTACCGTTGATGGTTTCTCCCACCGTTAACAATGTCCAGCTCTATCATGTTTTGGTGGATGGAGGTGCGGCTCTCAACCTCCTCAGCTATGAAGCATTCGTGAAGATCCAGCTCTAACTCTCGGACCTTCACCCCTCACGTCCTTTCTCTGGGGTAGGTCCGAGAGCCATCGGGCCTCTTGGCTCAATTACACTCCTGGTGACCTTCAATACTCAGGAGAACTACAGGACTGAGAAGCTGGTCTTTGACGTGGCACATATCAGCTTACCCTTCAACACTATCCTAGACAGGCCAACCCTGTATAGGTTTATGGCCGTAGCTCATTACGACTATTTGGTGTTGATGATGCTGACACCTTCAGGCATTCTCCGGATCCGCGGGATCGCACTGCGGGAGTCACTGCGCTGGAAGAACTCCATGCGCTTGCAACAGTGTAGGAGGAAGCATCCTACAAGGAGCTAGCTGCTCAACCACTGAGCACTCGTCACCGAGGCTCAACCTCTGCACCACGCGTGCAGACAAGCGGCGACACCGACATCCCCATCAAAGTCATCTAAATTGGTTCTGATGCTGCCCAGACCACTCGTATTTCGGGAGGTCTGGACAACAAATAGGAAATCACGCTCATCACTTTCCTCCGGGGCGAATCTCGATGTGTTTGCATGGCAACTGTCCCAGATGCCTGGGATCCCTAGAGAAGTGATTGAGCACAATATGAAGATATACACCGACGCATGGCTAGTACACCATAAGCCCCGGAAGCAATCAGTCGAGCGATAGATCTTTATCCGACAAGAAATCAAGAAGCTTCTCGAAGCTAGTTTCATCCGGGAGGATCATCATCCACGATGGTTGGCAAACCCAGTTGTTGTACCCAAGGCTGGCGGGAAGCTTCGGATGTGTATCGACTACACCACCTTGAATAAGGCATGCCCAAAGGACCCATTTCCACTATCTAGGATAGACCAGATAGTGGATTCCACCTCGGGTGCGAGCTATTGTGTTTCCTAGATTCATATTCTGGATACAATCAGCGCAAATATCTAGGGAAGATGAAGAGCATACTGCCATCATAACAGTAGATGGGTTGTATTGTTATACTATCATGACTTTCGATCTCAAAAATGCTGCTTCAACTTTTGTGCGAGCCATGCACAAAACATTTGGAGAGCTCATCAGGGACTTGGTGGAAGTCTACGTCGATGACATTGCCGTGAAGGTGAAGAACAAGGAATCACTCATTGACAACCTGCAAGCCGTCTTCGACAAGCTGCGTCTGACACGCATCAAGCTAAACCTGGACAAATGTGTCTTCGGGGTTAGCTCCGGGAAGCTCCTCGGATTCTTGGTGACTCACTGAGGAATCAAGGAAAATCCATAGAAGAACAAGGCTATTGAAGATATGCGGCCCCCAGCCCGCATCAAGGATGTCCAGAAGCTAACTAGATGTCTAGCTGCGCTCAACCGGTTCATTTCAAGACTGGCAGAGCGGGTGCTTCCCTTCTTCAAGTTATTGAGGAAGTCCGGACCATTCCACTGGTCTAAAGAAGCAGAATAGACGTTCCAAGAGCTCAAGCAGCTCCTCACCACACTACCAATCCTGGGAGCTCCAAATCCTTGTGAGCCTCTTTTGCTTTATATTTCGGCAATGGCGGAGGTTGTCAACATGGTCCTGGTCACGAAGAGACCGGAACCACCTACTGTTTAGGAGCCCAGACCCCTCCGGGAGGGTCCCAAGCTATCTGAAGGTGAGTCTGGGTCCCAGCCCCAGGCACGGATCCTCAAGGCGAGCTACCAGAGGATCAACCTCTCTCATCCGAGGGAATTCTCATGGCTGAAGAAGAAATTTCGGACCCCTCCGGGAGGGTCTGGGAAGCTCAACAAGAAGGTCTGAACCCCTCTGGAATTGCCCAAGTTGATGAAGAAGAAGCTCCAGGACCTTTCGGGAAGGTCCAGACTGTCAAGTGACCAGTGTACTTCATTAGTGATGTACTCCACGACGCCAAGACTCGATGCATCGAGGTGCATAAACTCATTTATGCAGTTCTCATCGCCTCAAGTAAGCTACATCACTATTTCCAAGCCCACAAGATATCATTGGTAAGCTCATATCTACTGCGTGCTATACTACATAATCCAAACTCTACTGGAAATATTGCAAAGTGGGTGGTGGAGCTGGCAGAGTTCGATCTTGAATTCTTGCCTCGACATGCTATCAAGGGCCAGGAATTGGCTGACTTCGTGCCGGAGTGGACCCCTTCTTCATCAAATCCAGGGAGCCCTAGTGAGCAGAAGCCAGAACCCAAGGTCCTAGTCTTCACCGGGCCTCACTGGACTCTCTACTTTGATGGCTCTGTGCAAAAGCAGGGGGCCGAAGCTGGAATCCTTCTCCTTGCTCCAATCAGGGAGAAGGTCAAATACATGGTACATCTTGACTTCAAGGCAACCAACAACATGGCAAAGTATGAAGATCTCATCCACGGGCTCAAGGTGGCGCTATCATATGGCGTCAAGCAGCTGCTGGTAAAGGGTGACTCACAACTTATCATCAAGCATGTCAAAGGTGAATGCAGTTGCAACAACCCTCAACTCGCTGCTTACCTCCTTGAACTCCAGAATCTCCAGAAGGATTTCCATGTCTTGGACCTTTGCCATGTACAACATCTCAACAATGCTGAAGCTGACGAACTCTCGACTAATGTTTCAATAGGAGCTCAAGATCCCGACGGAGTTTTTGTTAGGAGATTGTCAAGACCCACCGCTCAGCCTGCTGAACTTAGTAAAGGGGGCGAGACTAGCATCCAGAAGTTGGCGGTCCCAGTGGCTCTGATGCCATGGCGTCCACCAAGGATCGTAGGCGCCACAGGAAGCTTCGAGCAACCCAACGCGCAAGATCCGGAGGCTCAAGTTAGCTCTAATGCATGGATCTCGGAGATCCGAAGCTACTTGAAAGACAACATCCTTCCTGAAGATAGTGCATCCGTTCACCGGAACGTCAGATTTTCTAAAAGATACACGTTGGTCGAAGAGGATCTCTACCGACACGGTGCCAACGGTGTCCTAATGCGGTGCATCGCCCAGGAAGAAGTCTGCGAGCTTCTCACGGAAGTCCATGGAGGCGAGTGTGGGAACCACACGTCTTCTTGCACGTTGGTTGGTAAAGCCTTCTGGCATGGCTTTTACTGGCCTACAACTCTCCAAGATGCAGTAGAGTTGGTAAACAAGTGTGAAGCATGCCAGTTCCATGCGAAACAAATTCACACACCAGCTCAGTCGCTGCAAATGACACCTGCTACATGGCCATTGGCTGTGTGGGGGATGTACATTTTGGGACCTTTCCCAAAAGCCATCAAAGGGTACAGGTTCCTGTACGTCGCCATCGACAAGTTCACTAAGTGGCCGGAAGCTACTCCAGTTGTGACAATCAACAAGCAATCTGCAATCAAGTTCTTGGAGTCCATAGTCTGTAGATTTGGAGTTCTGAACAGAGTCATAACTGACAACATAACCCAATTCACCAGCGCAACATTCCAAGAATATTGCGAAGACCTCAGCATTCATGTCAGGTACGCATCAGTAGCTCACCCGACAAGTAATGGCCAAGTCGAGAGAGCAAATACAGAAATACTGAAATGACTCAAGACACACACTTATGAGCCCTTGAAGAAACATGGAACCAACTGGATAGAGGAGCTTTCATCTGCACTGTGGGAGAGTAGGACAACACCTATCCGTTCAACTATAGAGACACCCTTCTTCCTGGTGTACGGAGCTGAAGCAGCCTTCCTTCGAAGATCACCATGGGGTCACTCTGGGTCTGGACCTTCGACGAAGCCATGCAGGACAAGATCCGGCATGAAGACCTTGACCTCGTCGACGAGGGAAGGTGCCAAGCAGCTGTTCAAAATGCATGATATCGCTAGGCGCTCTGGCGTTATCACCAATGGCATGTGCGCAACCAATAGCTTGAAGAAGGCGGTCTAGTGTTACGGAGAATACTAACTTGAGAAGGGATGAACAAATTGTCCCCCAGCTGGCAAGATAACTTCTGAGTGATCAAAGTATCCCGTTCCGGATCCGTTCTCTTGGCAACAAAGGATGGGACTCTACCTCCCAATCCATGGAACATCGAGCACCTCCATAATTTTTATGCTTGGTTTCATGGAGGTGAGTGTAAGACCTATGTGTGCTGAATACATTGGCTTGTAGTGAATACACTTTCTTTGACGATAGAAGTTTTGAATATCACCAAAACACCTTTTTATTAAGGTCCGACTAGTTTTGGTTAGCTCCTGTGAGTTTTGTCTTTAGCTTCGACATGTCTTTGATAGCTCCGGCGTGTTTTTGCTAAGCTCTGAGTTGATTTTTCTAGCTCCGGCTTTTGGGTTTACTAGTTCCGACTAGGTCTGGTTAGTTCCGGCGCTAGGTTCTACTAGCTTTTGGTAAGCTCCGGCTCAAGGTCCGGGTTGCTCTGGCAAGGTCCGGAACTTGACCACAATGCTTCTGTTCTTCATTTGCAATGTTTTGTACTTGCTTTACATCTCTGGAAAGATTGCTTAGTATTCATTTTCTAAGTCCTTGGTGCGTTTTTGGTTGACATGGATGATATCGTGTTACTGTGGTTTTGCAACATGCTTATGTGAGGTTCTCACGTAAGGTGTTGTGTTCGGAACTAACTTGAGTCAAGTCGAGGACTTGAGCTCGTATGGATTGGTTGTTTATTCATGTGCAGGTGTTGCTTGAGTTCAAGACATGGCTGGTGATGGGATCCATTGGACTAGTCCAGGGAGGAGATGAGGTTCCAACAACCAAATTCAGGAGGAATTGTAGTTGAGCTGATCAGGAGGTTGCACAGCATGATTGAATCAAGAACAATGCATGTGATGGTATCGTGGACGTCATAGGAAGATGTTTGCACATGTGCAAGGAGTGCATGGACGTGTCTACATGGTTCCGAGACGTGATGAAGAGATTTGGACGTAAAGAGTTGGTCGGAAAGCTCCAACAGACTAGGTTATGGACTCAGGTTGCGGCTGAGTCGGGTTTGACTCAAATATGGAAAGATTTGAGTTGGTTATGATAGGATTTCATGTGGGTCATGAATTTGAGTTGTTTAGGAATGTGGGGTACGTTCCTAAGGTGTTTGGAAGTCTTAAGATTGCTTCTATCTGCGTATAGAAGATATCTAAGCAGTTATGGAAAGTTACGATTTGTGAACAGAGTAGGATTAGATTCCTGATTTCAGTTGAGTTGGCTTTCGAGCTGGTTATATAAGCAAGGGATCCTAGAGCTCGTGGTGCACGACTTTGGGGCTGTTCCTCTTGTGTTCTATTGAATAAAATTCGTAGTTTGAAGGAACTTTTGTGCCTTGTTCGTCAGACTTGTTCCACACAAGTTTTACTCGTCGAGTTTCTGGACAGCACTACCGTTCGTCGGTGGTTTTATCATAACTCGGGTTTTACAGATCCAATTGATGTGATTCTTTTTGAGTTGTCTCCACAACTTGATTATCTATCATCTTTCAAAATTTCACGGTCATTGGATTTGTGGTATATGATCTACACGAGTTTCTTTGCAGCATTCCAGAACTGTTTTTTTTTATCGGGTAGGACAGATTGACCTTTGTTTGATCTTTCGATCATAACTTGAGTTTTTCTCGACGGATTTCAGTGATTCTTGTTGTATTGTCTTCATGACTTGATTCTCTCTGATATCTATCACTTTTGTCACGGTGAAACACGTTTAGATTAGTCTCACACATGATTTCTTTAACAAATCGTTTTTCTGCCGAAGGGGTTGGGGTTTAATTGTTTCCATTGCGTAAGATTTTTAAATCTACCATTCACCCCCCTCTGGTATCTTTTCACGTGCTCTTCGATCCTACAATTGGTATCAGAGCGACGGTGCTCTAATCTTTGTGATTTGTTTGTGTTTTTGACTAATCATCATAGAGAAGTACTCTGCCAAACCTTGTGTGTTTGCTGGTATTGATTTTCAGGTTTGGAAGGCACGCATGGAGGCTTTCATCCAGGCACAAGGCTTTGCAATATGGGAGAAGGTGTACAAGCCTTACAAAGTGCCATCAAACAATCAAGTTACAGCTACAAATCTTAGAGATGTCGACAACAACAACAAGGCTCGAAACTTGATCATACAAGGATTAACACAAAGCGACTTCGACCGTGTTGTACACCTCCGATCTGCATACAATGTGTGGAAAGAACTTTGTGACTACCACGAAGGATCCAACACGATCAAAGAGGTAAGGCAAGACATGTTCAAGAAAGAATACATGCGCTTCGAGATGCAACCCGGTGAGTCTATTGATGACCTTTTTGCTCGCTTTAATAAGATTCTCAGCAACTTGCGTAGTGTCAATATTAATTTTTCAGATGCTGAAATTGCTAGGCAATTGCTAAGTGCATTAGATATTTTAATTTGGGAGATGAAAGTCACATCTATTCGTGAATCTACTGTCATGAGTTCACTTACTTTAGATGTGCTATATTCCAAGTTAAAAACTCATGAAATTGACACAATCTCACGTAAGAACCCCAACAAGTCTATTGCTTTTGTTTCTCAACGTGACATGCCTAGTTCCGATCAAACATCATCTTTTGGTACACTTGCTTTGCTGTCCTCTCTAACCCTTGAACAGATTGAGGAGTTTACAGAGGAGGAGCTAGCGCTCATCTCTACCCGGTTCTCAAAAGCATTGCAAAATGTCCTACTTCCCGGGATGAAAAGAAAACAAGAACGAAGCACTCCTCTGCAAAATATACGAAGAAAAAGAAGGGTTTTATAGGAAGTCAACTGGTGAACAGTTTTATCTCAGCACTCCAGGAACTTGGCTCAAGCAACGTGGACATTAGAAGTGATGAAGATGAAGATGATTTGGCAAACTTGCTTCATGGCGGGTAAGTCAAGATCAAGTATGGAGGAGGCAGAACACAACAGCAACAATGAAGAGGTATGCCCTACTTGCGAAGAATGTTTGATGCTATTTCTCGTGCCACTGTTATTGTTAAGAAAAATGACAAAAAGCTTAGGGACAATGCTGTTAAAATTGAGTCACTAGAATCTGAAATTAATCCTAGTAATGATTCTTGTTCCTCATGTGACTTAATATATGAACAATTGTCCTCCCTAAGAAGTGCACATACCTCCACACTTGATAAACTTGAACTTGAAATTGAGAAGAACAAAAAGCTTGCTGCACTTAATATTGGAAACTTAAAATATGCTTCTTGTTCTACAATTGATTTGCATTGTTCTAGTTGTGATGATCTTGATAAAAAAACTGCAAGATGATATGAATGAAATTTCTATATTGAACAATTCTTTACGTTCTCATGAAGTTAAATGTTGCTCCAATTGCAAAATAAAAGGAAAAACTTCATGTGCAAACTGCCTAGACTTGTCTAAGAGACTTGATGACATGAATAGGACACTAGATCGGTTTTGTAATGGGAATAAGAACCTAAACTTGCTGCTGAATTCTTCCAAGTCTTGCAAAGATAAAACTGGTTTAGGTTTTGATTCTCATGCTCATGCTAAGGCACATCCACCTAAAATTGTAAAGTCATTAGGAAGTGGTTTGATTCAAACAATTCCTAAATAAAAAAAGTGGTTTTCAAATCTGCAGGAGTATTGTCTCATTCGGTTTCAAATAAAAATGTTGTTTGCTCATCTAGACATGAACACAAAGTTAAATTTCATTGTACCTACAGTGGTAGAGATGGTTATGTCATAGATTTTTGTTATAGACTAGCTAAACAACAGAAAAGGGAAAAAATGGTTGCTAGATCTCATAACTTTCGTGCAAAATTTGCTGCACATATTGAACCGAATGTACAACCTGTTGTTTTGAGTCAAAAACATTCAAAGTTTACCTCCGGACCTTTTGTTTTTGCCTCCGGAGCTACTGATTTTTGTGCTACACAAGTGACACCTTATAGGTCAGTAGTTAAGAATAAAAAATCTCAAACTTTGACTCATAAACCTGCTGTTTTGTCTCAGCTTTCGCGTGTGTTTCCTACTGCATGTCGCGTGACTCAGTACTGGATTCCTAAATGCCTTTTGACTAACCCCAGTATTGAGTCATCGACGTATTGTGCTTCTATGTAGGTTACACGTTTGACGAAGGAGAACATTTGGATTGTGGATTCAGGTTGCTCACGCCACATGACCGGTAACAAAGATTGGTTCTCCTCCCTCTCTTTTGTGTCATGTGTAGAGAATGTTACTTTTGCCGATAATTCTTCAACTCCTATAATTGCTAAGGGTTCGGTTAGAGTAGATGATCACTACACTTTGAAGGATGAGGCACTTGTCAAAAAATTTGAAATACAACTTGCTTTCTGTTTGACAATTCCTAGATGAAAATCTGGAAATTATTTTCAATAAAAACTGCTGCAAAGTTGTAAGTTCAAATAATGAGCTTATTTTTAACATGTCTTGGTTTGGAAGAGTTTTTAAAGCTGATTTTGATATGTCTTACTCTAAGCATAGGTGTCTAGTTGCTAATGATTCAAAGGACCTATATTTTTGGCATCGTAGACTTGGTCACGTAGGCTTTGATCATGAATGTAGGCCTAGAGGGGGGGGGGGGGGGGGGGGTGAATAGGTCTTTTTGAAATTTCTCGGTTCCTGTAGCACTTCAACAACAAGGTCAAAACCAGATATATTGGACTAGTCCGGTAAAGTGCGGACTAGTCCGGATTTCACGGGCTAGGTTGATCAAGTTAGGTCAATTTGATTGTTTCGTTGACGTTTGCAGCGGAAATATAAACTTTAATAACAGTTCAATAGTTGTATGTCAAGTTCTATTGCAAGTATGATTCTTGTTCAACTATTTAACTTGAATTCAACAAAATGAATCAAACCCTAGATAATGTTGATCAACTAGAATGATGAACACAAACGAACAAAACACAAGATTTATCCCGTGGTTCGGTTACCACGAAGGCAACTTACATCCATGTTGAGGAGCCCACAAAAGGACCGGGTCTTCACCAACCCTTCCCTCGTCGGATCGCCACGAAGGCCAATCCTCTTCCACTAATCACACAGGGGTAAATCACCAAGTTGAAGGGGCGATCTCACAAGTTGAGAGCTCCCTTGATTACAAGTTTCAAGACCACCAATAACACACTTCGAAATATACAAATTAAAATACAAGAGTGTGTTAGAGATTCAAACCAAGAGCTCAATCGTGTGCCAAGTGCCTCTCCAATGATCTAGAAGTGATCTTCAATGGATTGATTGATTTTGCACTTAATTTCATGGAGAGAGATGGTTTTTGAGTCTCTTGGGAGGTGTGACGGCGCTAGGGTTCGAGAGATCGTGAAAGTGGGCCGTGCACCTCTATTTATATGGGGTTTCTAGAAGTTACCAGGTTAGAAAGATCGGACTAGTCCGTGGTGGTCACTGGACTAGTCCGGTGTGCTGTGTGTAGCAAACCCTAAGTGTTTAGGATGACAAGTCCGCACTTGGAGGACTTGTCCGATTTAGATCAGAGTGTATATCGGACTAGTCCGTGTAATCACCGGACTTGTCCGAAGTTGATCAGAAAGAATATCGGACTAGTCCGGGTCACAACGGACTTGTCCGATTTTGTGTGACTTGTGCATTGTGTTAAGGACTAGTCCGCATTGGAGAGGACTAGTCCGAAGTGGATCAGAAAGATATCGGACTAGTCCGGTAGAGACCGGACTTGTCCGATCTAGTGCAGAAAGTGATATCGGACTAGTCCGGCTGATATCGGACTAGTCCGGTCCTGTATAGCTTTGTGCATTGTGTGTGTGTGATCAAATGAGATTGAGCTCTTGGGTGTGTTTCCTTAACGCACTCCATACATACTAAACTACTAATTTCTTCTCCTTGAGCTCAAATTCATTTTCCTTCTCAATTTCCCTATTTTTGACACATTGCTCATTTTTCATCATTTTCCTGCATTCATCTCAACAAAAGGATTGGGATCCCAATTGCTTGTCATAAATCATCCAAAACCCACAAGGGAGTCCTAGATGCACTTTAAATCTCCCCCTTTTTGGTGATTGATGACAACCAATTGAGATTTCACAAAATGAGGTATAAAATGAGATTTTCATAAAGTTTGCACATATGACTCAAAAATACATCAAGCAACAAGATAATTATTCATGTGTGCATTCTTTATGGTGGGATGCATACTAAGAGCATGAATGCATTAAGAATGACAGAATTTGCATTGATCAACTAATATCAAGTGAATATGGCATTTCAGGAGCAAAAATTCAGATTTCATCACACACTTGCAAATTAATTGAGCAATTTAACACATGACCAAACATGATATGAAAATAGTGTTAAACAAATACAATCACAATTAAAAATACATAGAGAGCTCTCTCCTCGCATCCTATTCAGCTAAAGCTAAGACTAGAGACTCCCCCTCAATCTCTCCCCCTTTGGCATCAAGACACCAAAAAGAGAGAGAGGAAGGTCCTAGGGCTTCACTCTTCGCTGTCAGTCCTCTCGTCATCTTCATCGTCTTCATCGCTTTCCGCTTGACGAGGTTGAGAGGGAGGAGGAGGAGCGGAGCTGCTCGAGCCCCCAATGCCAAAATAGGCAAGCTCGGAGGGAGTCAAGGGGCTGAGCTCGGTGATGTCCGGATCAGAATCTTCAGAAAGTACTGGAGATCCAATTGGGTTGATCTCCAGCTTCTCACTCAGCTGCTTCACATTGGCTTTTATGTACCTCATGTTCTCCTTCCTCTTCTGATTTAGCTTTTGAAGCTTCACTTCAGTTTTCTTGCATGAGGAGAAAATTGCAGCCAAGTACTTCCCACTGGCGGATCCTTTCTGAGGGGCTTCCCTGGAGGGAGGAGGAGCCCTAGCAGCTTCTTCTTGCCTTGCCGGTGCCTCGGGGCTTGAGGCCGGCGATGGAGCAGCCTGGACACTCACTGGCTGAGGCTTCTGAGGCCTCAGTGGAGTGTGCTACACATACTTCACAAACTCGATCCCAGTGACCTTCTCAATCATAAACATCAAGTAAGGGGCATAGCCACAGGATCGGTTGGGGGTACTTGAGATATTGACCATATCATTCCAAATATAGTCTGAAACATCAAACTGTCTCTTCTTGCTTATGACCCTCATTAGAGTCCGGAGGTAACCCTGTACACTCCCTGCATCCCCATCCTTGGGGGCAATGGTCTTCCGGAGAACTCTGTTCAGGACCACAAAGAAGGGCTTCATGTTCTTTGTGGAGGGAGGAACATACTTAGAGATGGGCTCATACATGAACTTCATTCCGTCCCTCTCAATGACCCCTATGTTGTGGATGATTTGGTGGTCATTTCCAGCAGAGTCTAAGTGGAGCAGGTTTGCAAAATCCTCCTGAGTGATGGAGTACTTGGATCCATGGGTCATCCAAGTCACACTTTCTTCATCTTCACTCGAGAAGTGGCACGTTGCATAGAATTGTGCTATCACTTCATCATTCCAGTTGTGTCTGAAGGCAAAGAGATCCTTCAGACCATGTCTCTCTGCAGCTGCTATCACTTCATCAAAAGCTGCACATTTCTTCTTCTCAAGGTGGGCCCAGTCAATCCACTGACTGCGCACCACCGGAGTCTTCATTGGCAGGTAGACCAGCCTGTAGAAATCTGCATGGAAGTTTGTCCAAAACCTTCCATCAGTTGCCTGCTTTGGCCTTCCATAGCAATCAATGCTCCTGAGCTTCATTGCCACATCACTGCCTTTCCCATTGAATCTCTCTTCATTGGGGTCTCGGACCCCTTCCCTGGGAGCGTGTAGCTTCAAGGGCCCAATTGGCCCCGTTGCTACTCCCTTGCCTTTTCCTTTTGCTTGGCGAAGGCCGCTTGTAGACGGAGCAGCCTTCGAGGCAGGCTTCTTGGCACAGACCTTCCTCCGAACCTGGGGAGGTGAGGGAGCAGGCTTGGAGGGTCTCTCTTGGCGTTTCTTGCCAAGACCCGCCGAGGACCGAGGTGCCACCTCGTGGTCCAACTCGGCCTCGAAATCGGAGATTTCGTTGTCGGAGCTCGACATGATCTGAGAATGAGTGATCAAGAGAAAGGACAAGTTATACAAGGTATTGGTGGGGTAAGATGGTAATGGAAGGCATTAGGGAATTAAAGAATTAGGTTTTGGTTCAGAAACAACGGACTTGTCCGGTGCACAGTCACGGACTAGTCCGGGGGACCGGACTTGTCCGTACCTGGACCGGACTAGTCCGGTGTTCATCTGCAAAAACCTAACAGACTGGACAAAAATTGATCCCTAAGGAAAAACTAGTCTAGCATACACATAGTACATCAACTAGACATGTAACTAGTGAAGAATGCTAGGCCAAACGATAAGCAATGGAGAAATTTGTGAGATCTTAGGGTTTTGAAGAAAATTTACCAAGAAATCAAAGGAAGCTTGAGATTTCGGGGGTTGGAGGCCGGACTTGTCCGCTAACTTCAATCCCCGAGTCTTCAAGCTTGATCTCCGCCCAAGATTGAGGCTTTTCGACGGAGGAATCAAGGATTCGCCTTGGGAGCTCGAGCGCAAGAGAGAGAAAGCTTGGGGGCGAGTGTGGGGTGAAGGGATTAGGGTTTGGTGGCGGCTAGGGTTATGGACACGAAAATCGGACAAGTCCGGACATGACCGGACTAGTCCGAAGTCATCCAGAGACCTATATCGGACTAGTCCGTGGTCTGTCGGACTAGTCCGGCCTAACCGGCACTCTGCGGACTAGTCTGCAATGGCGGACTAGTCCGGGTAACCACGGACTTGTCCGTGGTCACCAGGAAAGAATTGCATAGCCCATTCATATATATTTGAAGGTTCAATAATAGAGAATAGAGAGGCAAAACAATTCAAGCAATCTTGATAAATTTGACCAGTAAGCATACAACAATCATACAATGATCAAAATTCATCAAGATCTAATAATTGACATAGTTTTTCGAGAGAATAATGGGGAGGGGTAATTTTCACAAATCAATCAACATTTTGAAGTAAGCATACAGGTATGCAACTTTTCAAGCCACACTCCAAGAATCAAGAATGTTTAGCTCATTTCGGAGTTCGCAAAAACGTTTTTCATCAAGTGGCTTGGTGAATATGTCGGCCAATTGTTTTTGGGTGTTGACATGAGAGATGGATATGTCTCCTTTCATGGAATGGTCTCTCAAGAAATGGTGTCTTATGTCAATGTGTTTAGTCCTAGAGTGCTCAACTGGATTGTGGGCTATTTTAATGGCACTCTCATTATCACAAAGGAGAGGAATACGGTTCATATTGTAACCGTAATCCCTTAGAGTTTGTCGCATCCAAAGGAGTTGTGCACAACAACTCCCGGCTGCAACATACTCCGCTTCGGCTGTGGATAATGCAACGGAATTCTGTTTCTTGGATGACCAAGAAACTAAGGATCTTCCTAGGAATTGGCAAGTGCCGGAAGTGCTTTTTCTATCAACTTTGCACCCGGCATAATCTGCATCGGAATACCCAATGAGATTGAATTTTGAGCCTTTTGGGTACCAAACACCAAGGTTGGGTGTATGAACTAAATATCTTAAGATTCTCTTTACGGCTGTCGAATGACATTCCTTAGGGTTGGCTTGAAATCTTGCACACAAACATACACTCAACATAATATCTGGCCTAGATGCACATAAGTATAGTAAGGATCCAATCATGGAGCGAGTATAGTAAGGATCCAATCATGGAGCGATATACCTTTTGGTCGACGCTCGGTCCATCTTTATTGAGATCCAAGTGGCCATTCGTTGCCATGGGAGTCTTTATGGGCTTTGCCTTGTCCATGCCAAACTTCTTGAGAATGTCCTGTGTGTACTTGGTTTGGCTTATGAATGTTCCTTCCCTTTGTTGCCGCACTTGGAATCCCAAGAAGTACTTCAATTCTCCCATCATTGACATTTCAAACCTGTTTGTCATAATTCTACTAAATTCTTCAGAGAAAGATTGGTTAGTTGACCCAAAAATTATGTCATCAACATAGATTTGGCAAATAAAAAGATCATTATCTAGTTTTTTCGTGAATAGTGTATAATCTACTTTGCCAATCTGAAATCCATTATCAATTAAAAAATCTCTAAGACACTCATACCAAGCTCTAGGAGCTTGTTTGAGGCCATAGAGAGCCTTACGCAGTTTATACACGTGGTCGGGGAACTCTTCGTCTTCAAATCCGGGTGGTTGCTCCACGTACACCTCTTCCTTGATCGGTCCGTTGAGGAAGGCGCTTTTCACGTCCATTTGGTACAGCTTGAAATCATGGTGAGTAGCATATGCAAGTAATATTCTAATTGGTTCAAGCCTAGCTACTGGAGCAAAAGTCTCATCGAAATCCAAACCTTCGACTTGTGAGTAACCTTTGGCCACAAGTCGTGCCTTGTTTCTTGTCACCACCCCGTGTTCGTCTTGTTTGTTGCGGAAGACCCACTTGGTGCCCACTATGTTTGCATTGGGTCTTTCCACAAGTTCCCAAACCTCGTTTCTCTTGAAATTGTTCAACTCTTCTTGCATTGCCACCACCCAGTCCGGATCCTTCAATGCATCCTCAGTCCTGCGGGGCTCCAAAAAGGAGACAAACGAGTAATGTTCACAGAAATTTGCTATACGAGATCTAGTGGTTACTCCCTTTTGGATGTCGCCGATGATGTTGTCGATTGGATGATCCCTTTGAATGCATTGGTGTACTCTTGGGTGTGGCACTTGGGGGTTCGTATGTTGGTGATCATCTTCTTCCCCCCCTGAGTTGTTGTCCTCGTTGATTTGTTGATCATGTTCATATTCCTGTGATTGATCTTGTATCGAGGCTCCCCCTTGATTGTTGATCTCCTCTTGTGGTTCACTTTCCTCTTGTATTTGTGACGATGACTCTTGTGGTCGTACTTCGCCTAGAGCCATCCTCTTTAGTGCTTGATAGGGGGCTTCCTCTTTACCTAATTCACATTGATCAACTTGCTCCTTTTGGGAGCCATTAGTTTCATCGAAAACTACGTCACGTGCCACTTCAACAAGTCCGGAGGCCTTGTTGAAAACACGATAAGCGTAAGTGTTCGAATCATAACCAAGCAAGAAACCTTCATCGGACTTCGAAGCGAACTTTGAAGTCCTGGGCTTCTTGTTCAAAATATAGCAAGGAGAACCGAAAACTCGAAAATATGAAATGTTCGGTTTGTTACCGGTGAGTAGCTCATAGGGGGTCTTCTTTAGTAGTCGATGAAGGTAGAGTCGATTTGTGGCATGGCAAGCGGTGTTGATTGCTTCCGCCCAAAATCGATCTGAAGTCTTGTATTCATCGAGCATTGTTCTTGCCATCTCTATGAGCGTTCGGTTCTTCCTTTCGGCAACTCCGTTTTGTTGTGGAGAGTATGGTGCTGAGAATTCGTGCTTGATTCCTTCCTCATCAAGGTACTCCTCCACTTGTATGTTCTTGAACTCCGTGCTGTTGTCGCTCCGAATACTCTTGATTGATAGTGAGAACTTGTTTTGCGCTCGCTTGAAGAATTTCTTGAGTGTTCCTTGTGTTTCTGACTTGTCATGCAAAAAGAACACCCAAGTGAAGCAGGAAAAATCATCAATAATGACTAAACCGTATTTATTACCGTCGATGCTTATGTAAGCAATTGGACCAAACAAGTCCATATGAAGTAGTTCGAGCGGTCTTGTCGTAGTCATAATGTTCTTTGCAGGATGATGTGCTCCTACTTGCTTCCCTGCTTGGCATGCGCTACAAGGCCTGTCTTTCTCAAACACAACATCTTTCAAACCTCGGATGTGATCGCCCTTGAGGAGTTTTTGAAGGTTCCTCATACCAACATGTGCCAGTCGTCTATGCCACAGCCAACCCATGCTGGTCTTTGCAATCAAGCATGTGTCGAGTTCGGCTTTATCCTTGTTGAAGTCAACAAGGTAAAGCTTTCCCTTCAACATACCCTTGAATGCAACAGAACCATCACTTCTCCTTGAGACGGTCACACCCTTGTTAGTGAACAGGCAATTATAACCTTTGTCACATAATTGAGATATGGACAGCAGGTTATAATCTAAAGATTCAACGTGTAAAACATGCGAAAGAGTATATTCAGAGGATATTGCTATTTTACCGATACCGAGGACCCTTCCTTGACTGTTATCCCCAAAGTAGATGCCTTCGTTTGGGTCCTTGTTCACTTCATACTCCACAAACATCCTCCTTTCTCCGGTCATGTGGTTGGTGCATCCACTGTCTAGCACCCATTTGGATCCACCGGAGGAGTAGGCCTGCAAAAACAAATTACGCCTTGGTTTTAGGTACCCAAGCTTGCTTGGGTCCTTGGAGGTTAGTAACAATACATTTGGGCACCCACACATGGGATTTTGTGTTCCCATGGCGTGGCCCAGCATAATAAGCATACACTTTACCAACATTATTTTTCATTAATACATAAGAAGCATCAAAGGTTTTAAACAAGAGTTGCTGTTGATTATGGGTCGGACTAGTCTGTGTGACCGGACTTGTCCGGATGACCGGACTTGTCCGGACCACAACCGGACTAGTCCGGTTTTCATGAGAGTTCAGGTTTTTAGTTTTCGAGTTACCAGGTTGTGAGGGTCCTCCCTTCACAAAGGTAATCCTTCCCTTGTTATTCTTATGATTTCCAGTTCTTTGCTTTCCATCATAAGAGTAACCAATGCCATACTTGACATTTGGAGGTCTTTGGACCAAATATGCACTACGTGCATAGTTGATCCTCTCCTTGTCAAATATTACACATTGGGTAGGATTTTTGTCCTTTGTGGAGGTAGAATTTTCCTTCAACCTGGTGTTAATTTTCTCACATTTGCAAATATGAGCGATATTAGTTGAAGTGGGTTAAGAAGGTAGGCTTGAAGAGGAGGAAGATTCACTAAGCTTGAGTGACTCAACCTGCACTTCAAGGATCTTGTTGACCTTGATTAGGTCATCAAGTTGATCCTTGATTGCAACGTTTGAGTTGGTTAACTCCAAGCAAGTTTTCTTGCTTGAAGCTAGCTCAAGCTCTAGTGAGTGGTTTCTCTCCTTTTCAAGAACTAGAAGATTTTCAAGTTCGACATGCTTCTCCTTTTGGGAGATAATCATGTCTTCTTGACGATCAATTAGCTCTTCCTTCTCAACAAGTTGGTTAAGCAAGAATTTCATTTTAGCAGCAGTTTTTCTATCTAAACCAATTAGCATATCTTCATCATCACTATCTAGATCATCATCACTTGAGTAAGAATGCAAGGAAGGAGTTTTGATGTTTACCTTGCGTTTACCTTCCTTAGCCATGAGGCAAGTTCCATTTGCCTTCTTTGCACCGAGCGTGGGGAAGAGTGTGGGTTTCTTGGACATGCTTTCAATGGCTGTGCTAGCCATTTCTTCTTCATCGGACGATGAGGACTCATCGTTTGAGTCCCACTCCTTTCCGATGTGTGCTTGTTTAGCTTGTTTCTTCTTCTTGAAGAATTTCTTCGGTTGAGGCTTGGACTCTTTACTCTTCTTCTTGTTGTCCTCATACGGGCAATCGATTATAAAGTGATTGTACTCACCACAATTATAGCATGCCCGCCTCATCTTCGGCTTTGTCTTCTCCTTGTATTTTCCTTCACTCTATTTTGTTCCTTGTCTTTTATTCATAATTCTTTTGAACTTCTTCATGAACAAAATCATATCTTCTTCGCCCAGCTCGCTGCTTTCATCATCGCTGTCCTCCTCAAGCTGTGCTTCTCTTGCTTCTTTGGATAGAGGCTTGAGTGAGGACTTTAGGGCAACTCCCTTCTTCTTGGCTGATGTGAGGTCGGCTATTTCTTTTACATGCTTGGCTTGCTTCTCCATCATCTCAAAGTTGATGGTTTTGCCAAGCAGTTCATCCGGAGTCATTTTCTTGTGCCCGGGACTTTCTCGGATCATAGAGCAAAGTGTGACGTTGCGAGGCATAAAGGCTCTAAGGATGAGCTTTACAACCTCGTGGTCATTCCACTTTTTGCTCCCATATGATCGAACCTTGTTCACAAGAGTCTTCAGTCTGTTGTACATGTCCTGGGGAGACTCATCTTCCTCAATCGCGAACCTTCCTAGTTCGCCTTCAATCATTTCAATCTTTGCCTCCCGCACATGCCGGTCACCTTCATGTGCTGTCTGTAGTGTGTCCCAGATTTCTTTGGCAATTTCCAATCCGTCCACCTTTGTGAATTCATCTCGACTTAGAGATGAGGTGATAACGGCTGCGGCTTGGGCATTCCTGTGGATGGCTTGCTCTTGACTTGGCGTGAGCTCTTCATCGTCATCAGGGATGTTTATTCCTGTGCACACAATATGCCATAAACTTGGGTTAAGGGAAATCAAGTGCATCTTCATATTTTGCCTCCACATGGAGTAATCACTCCCATCGAAGTGTGGGGATTTTCCGAGAGGAATAGATAGATAATGACTGCTGTTAGAATTTAAACGGTCATAATTAAAAGGATATCGGGAGTAGTCGGTGTGACTACTCCCCTTCTTCTTTTCTTCGACTTTATATTTCCCTTTGGAAAGCGCTTTCTTTCTAAGGAGTGCTTTCAGCTCCAATGTCTCCTCATCATCATCATCGAAGTCTTGAATGGCTTCGAGATACTTTTCAAGCTTTTGGTGCTTGTCATTGTTCATTTCTTCCTGGTTGTTGATTTTTTGGACTTCCTTCATGTCCGACATGATCTCTTCGAGTGGTTGCACTCTTTCTTGAAGAACCTGCTCTGATACCAATTGAAAGTAGGCCTAGAGGGGGGGGGTGAATAGGCCTTTTTGAAATTTCTCGGTTCCTGTAGCACTTCAACAACAAGGTCAAAACCAGATATATCGGACTAGTCCGGTAAAGTGCGGACTAGTCCGGATTTCACGGGCTAGGTTGATCAAGTTAGGTCAATTTGATTGTTTCGTTGACGTTTGCAGCGGAAATATAAACTTTAATAACAGTTCAATACTTGTATGTCAAGTTCTATTGCAAGTATGATTCTTGTTCAACTATTTAACTTGAATTCAACAAAATGAATCAAACCCTAGATAATGTTGATCAACTAGAATGATGAACACAAACGAACAAAACACAAGATTTATCCCGTGGTTCGGTTACCACGAAGGCAACCTACATCCACGTTGAGGAGCCCACAAAAGGACCGGGTCTTCACCAACCCTTCCCTCGTCGGATCGCCACGAAGGCCAATCCTCTTCCACTAATCACACAGGGGTAAATCACCAAGTTGAAGGGGCGATCTCACAAGTTGAGAGCTCCCTTGATTACAAGTTTCAAGACCACCAATAACACACTTCGAAATATACAAATTGAAATACAAGAGTGTGTTAGAGATTCAAACCAAGAGCTCAATCATGTGCCAAGTGCCTCTCCAATGATCTAGAAGTGATCTTCAATGGATTGATTGATTTTGCACTTAATTTCGTGGAGAGAGATGGTTTTTGAGTCTCTTGGGAGGTGTGACGGCGCTAGGGTTCGAGAGATCGTGAAAGTGGGCCGTGCACCTCTATTTATATGGGGTTTCTAGAAGTTACCGTTAGGGTTCAGAAAGATCGGACTAGTCCGTGGTGGTCACCGGACTAGTCCGGTGTGCTGTGTGTAGCAAACCCTAAGTGTTTAGGATGACAAGTCCGCACTTGGAGGACTTGTCCGATTTAGATCAGAGTGTATATCGGACTAGTCCGTGTAATCACCGGACTTGTCCGAAGTTGATCAGAAAGAATATCGGACTAGTCCGGGTCACAACGGACTTGTCCGATTTTGTGTGACTTGTGCATTGTGTTAAGGACTAGTCCGCATTGGAGAGGACTAGTCCGAAGTGGATCAGAAAGATATCGGACTAGTCCGGTAGAGACCGGACTTGTCCGATCTAGTGCAGAAAGTGATATCGGACTAGTCCGGCTGATATCGGACTAGTCCGGTCCTGTATAGCTTTGTGCATTGTGTGTGTGTGATCAAATGAGATTGAGCTCTTGGGTGTGTTTCCTTAACACACTCCATACATACTAAACTACTAATTTCTTCTCCTTGAGCTCAAATTCATTTTCCTTCTCAATTTCCCTCTTTTTGACGCTTTGCTCATTTTTCATCATTTTCCTGCATTCATCTCAACAAAAGGATTAGGATCCCAATTGCTTGTCATAAATCATCCAAAACCCACAAGGGAGTCCTAGATGCACTTTCAGATCACCTAACGCGTGTTAGTGCTCTTGATCGCATACGTGGGCTGCCTAAGCTTAAAGGGGACAAATAAATTGTGTGCTCTTCTTGTAGACATGCTAAGATGGTTGCAGGTTCACATACTCCTCTCACAATGATCATGACAATTGAACCATGTCAACTTTTGCATCTTGACACTGTAGGACCTTCACGTGTTCAATCCTTCGGAGGTAAATGGTATGTACTTGTGATTGTTGATGATTATTCTAGATACTCTTGGGTTTACTTTATGGCGTCTAAGAATGAAGTTATTAGTCACTTTAGAACTTTATTTCTTAGATTATCAATTGATTACCCAAGATCTTTAAAAGCAATTAGAAGTGATAATGGAAATGAATTTAAAAATCAATCTTTTGATCACTTTTGTGCTGAAAATAGAATAGATCATCAATTTTCTTCACCATATGTACCTCAACAAAATGGTTTTGTAGAAAGAAAGAACAAAACCTTAGTTGAGATGGCTAGGACTATGCTCGATGAATATCAAACTCCTAGGAAATTTTGGGCTGATGCGTTAGCAACCGCTTGTTATGTCTCAAATCGTGTTTTCTTGCGTGCTAAGCTAGGTAAAACACCATATGAGCTCCAGTTTGGACATAGGCCTAGTGTTACACACTTTCGGGTCTTTGGTTGCAAATGCTTTGTTAAGAAACATGGTAATCTTGATAAATTTGAACCTAGATCCATTGATGGCATGTTTCTTGGTTATCCATCTCATACTAGAGGCTACCGTGTGCTTTTACTTGACACTAACAAAACTGTGGAGACTTGTGAAGTGTCTTTTGATGAAGCTAGCTCAGGTACTAGCTCAAACATTGCAGGTCCAGATCCATATCCGCAGGGGGGGCATGTTCATTGAAGATGATGAAGAATTGGAGCTGTTGCCCAAAAATTCAGCATCTAAAGACTTTGGTTCAGCTCCGGATGTTAATTCTCAACCAGCACCGACAACCATCAATGCTGATTCAAATCATCCTCAAGTCACAAGCTCATCGTTTTGTGATGAACATGAAGAAGAAGAATCTTGTGAGACATCTGTTCCCCTACGGTTTTACAAAGATCATCCCCCACAACAGATGATTGGAAGCTTGCACGAACGAGTCACACGGTCCAGGTTTTGCGATCCAAACTCTTATGCTCATTCTGCTTTTGTTGCTTCTTTTGAACCCAAAGGTATATCACACACACTCACTAATGAATCTTGGATTATTGCCATGCAAGAAGAGTTAGAAAATTTTAAAAGAAATAATGTTTGGAAACTTGTACCTCCACCTCAAGGTCACACTTTAATTGGAACTAAATGGGTATTTAAAAATAAACAAAGTGAGGATGGGGTTGTGGTTAGGAATAAGGCTAGGTTGGTTGCTCAAGGTTTCACTCAAGTTGAAGGTCTAGATTTTTATGAAACTTTTGCTCCTGTTGGTAGATTAGAAGCCATAAGAATTTTGTTAGCTTTTGCTGCATCTATTGGTTTTAAGCTATATCAAATGGATATTAAAAGTGCTTTTCTTAATGTCTACATAGATGAGGAGGTTTATGTCAAACAACCACCGGGTTTTGAAAATCCAGATTTCCCTAATCATGTTTACAAACTGTCCAAAGCCTTATACGGTCTCAAACAAGCCCCTAGAGCATGGTATGATAGGTTAAAAACATTCTTACTTGAAAATGGGTTTACCATGGGCAAGGTTGATAAAACTCTTTTTGTGCTTAAGCATGGCAATGACTCATTATTCATTCAAGTGTATGTGGATGATATTATCTTTGGTTGTGCTTCTCATGATCTTGTGTCCAAGTTTTCAGCAATGATGAGTTCTGAATTTGAAATGAGTATGATGGGTGAACTCACTTACTTTTTGGGGCTGCAAATCAAGAAAACTAAGGAGGGTACCTTTGTGCATCAAACGAAGTATACAAAAGATCTCCTAAGGCACTTCAACATGGACAAAAGCAAACCTCTTCGGACACCAATGGGAACAACAACAACACTTGGACTTGATGAAGATGGTGAACCCGTGTATCAAAAAGAATATAGAAGCATGATCGGATCACTTTTGTATCTCACGGCATCAAGGCCAGACATACAATTTAGCGTATGTCTTTGTGCACAGTTTCAGGCCTCCCCACGTGCTTCACATCGTCAAGCCGTCAAAAGGATTTCAGGTACTTACATGGAACTCAAGAATTTGGAATTTTTCTTCCTTCTTCCTCAACCGTTACTTTGAAAGCTTTTTTGGATGCTGATTTTGGGGGTTGTAGGATTGATAGGAAAAGTACTTCCGGTGCTTGTCATTTTCTTGGTAATTCTCTTGTTGCTTGGTCCTTTAAAAAACAAAATTCAGTTGCACAATCCACAGCCGAATCTGAATATGTAGCTGCTGCTAGTGCTTGCTCACAGATTCTTTGGATTGTTCAAACACTTAAGGACTATGAGGTTGATCTAGATAGTGTTCCACTGTTCTGTGATAATACTAGTGCCATTTGCATTGCTAAAAACTCCGTGCAACATTCTAGAACTAAGCACATTGACATTAGGTATCACTTTCTCCGAGATAATGTTGAAAAAGGAAACATTGTGCTTCACCATGTAGATACCGAACAACAATTGGCTGACATTTTTACAAAACCTTTGGATTTCACTCTTTTTTGTTACATTCGTAGTGAAATAGGGGTTATGCATCCTCATGGCTTAAATTGAGGGGGAGTTTTGAAACTTGGGAAGTCTATGTGTGAATCTGAAATTAAAATAATGTGAGCATAGTATTTCATACATATATGACTTTGTGATTCCTTTTACATGCTGAAAGTTCTTACTACATTACTCGTGTTATACATTTTGTAGTTTTTTCCATGTCTAGTAATGGAATAATTACTTACACTAAAACTGGTCATGGTCAAACTTTCTTGCTATTTTGAACTTGTTACATGTTCACAAGTGCTTTCAATCATTAAGAATTAATCAAGTAATCAACTCACATGTTGAGTTTTTTATGAAAAAATATAAATTGAGAAAAGATCAAGAGAATATGCATGCATCGCACTTCTTCTTTTGAGATGGCTTATCATTGCACTTAGATATGAACTTAGAAGAAGTTGTGTATGACTAAAACCATGTCCTTAAGCTTCTGATTGTCAAATGACATAGGCTTGGCTTGGTTGGTTAGAATAAGGCAGATGCGCATATAATCTCTCGCAAATATCATATGATCTAAATTTATGCTTTGAAAAACAATAAAATGCAGCAACTAGTGTCATAATTTCAGGTTTTGAAATAGTTAAGTTTGTGAGATCATAACTTACTTAAATTGAAAATTACATTTGATCTCTAGAATGGCTTACACTACTTTATGTATTTTATTGATGTGATAATGTAAGGTACTTGATAGTATGACTTGGATGAGCTTTGTTTATATGTATATGTTATAATATGCTCATAACAACTAAAGGGGGAGAGATAATTTGTTTATATGCTCATGACTTGCTGAATACATTGTCAAAGGGGGAGAGATAAGCATGAAGAGAAAGCGAATATGTGCATAAGGAGAGATAATATGGGATAATTTTTGGATTTTCTTCTCATTTTACTTTTGATTTACAAAGGGGGAGAAATTGCCTTCAAAACTTTTATGTGAATAAGCCAATATTCGGATTTTAAATGGTGTTGCCAATGCATTCATCAAGCGGGAGATTGTAAGACCTATATGTTCTGAATACATTGGCTTGTAGTGAATACACTTGCTTTGACGATAAAAGTTTTGAATATCACCAAAACACCTTTTTATTAAGGTCCAACTAGTTTTGGTTAGCTCCGGTGAGTTTTGTCTTTAGCTCCGACATGTCTTTGATAGCTCCGGCGTATTTTTGCTAAGCTCCGAGTTAATTTTTCTAGCTCTGGCTTTTGGGTTTACTTGTTCCGACTAGTTCTGTTTAGTTCCGGCGCTAGGTTCTACTAGCTTTTGGTAAGCTCCGGCTCAAGGCCCGGGTTGCTCTGGCAAGGTCCAGAACTTGACCGCAATGCTTCTATTTTTCATTTGCAATGTTTTGTACTTGCTTTACATCTCTGGAAAGATTGCTTAGTATTCATTTGCTAAGTCCTTGCTGCGTTTTTGGTTGACATGGATGATATCGTGTTACTGTGGTTTTGCAACATGCTTATGTGAGGTTCTCACGTAAGGTGTTGTGTTCGGAACTAACTTGAGTCAAGTCGAGGACATGGGCTCATATGGATTGGTTGTTTATTCATGTGCAGGTGTTACTTGAGTTCAATACATGGCTGGTGATGGGATCCATTGGACTAGTCTCAGGGAGGAGATGAGGTTCCAACAACCAAATTCAGGAGGAATTGTGGTTAAGCTGATCAGGAGGTTGCGCAGTATGATTGAATCAAGAGCAATGCATGTGAAGGTATCCTGGACATCATTGGAAGATGTTTGCACATGTGCAAGGAGTGCATGGACGTGGATACATGGTTCCGATACGTGATTAAGAGATGTGGACGTAAAGAGTTGGTCGGAAAGGTCCAACCGACTAGGTTATAGACTCAGGCTGCAGCTGAGTCGGGTTTGACTCAAATATGGAAAGATTTGAGTTGGTTATGATAGGATTTCGTGTGGGTCACGAATTTGAGTTGTTTAGGAATGTGGGATATGTTCCTAAGGTGTTTGGAAGTCTTAAGATTGCTTCTATCTGCGTATACAAGAATCCTAAGCAGTTATGGAAAGTTGCGATTCGTGAACAGAGTAGGATTAGGTTCCTAATTTGAGTTGAGTTGGCTTTTGAGCTGGTTATATAAGCAAGGGAGCCCAGCGCTCGTGGTGCACGACTTTGGGGCTGTTCCTCTTGTGTTCTATTGAATAAAATTCGTAGTTTGAAGGAACTTTTGTGCCTTGTTCATCAGACTTGTTCCAAACAAGTTTTACTCGTCGAGTTTCTGGACAGCACTACCTTTCGTCGGTGGTTTTATCATAACTCGTGTTTTACAGATCCAATTGACGTGATTCTTTTTGGTTTGTCTTCACAACTTGGTTATCTATCATCTGTAAAAATTTCACGGTCATTGGATTTGTGTCTATGATCTACACGAGTTTCTATGCAGCGTTCCAGAACTGTTTCATTTTTCTCGGGTAGGGCAGATTGACCTTTGTTTGATCTTCCGATCATAACTTGAATTTTTCTCGACGGATTTGAGTGATTCTTGTTGTGCTGTCTTCGTGACTTGATTCTCTCTGATATCTATCACTTTTGTCACGGTGAAACATGTTTATATTAGTCTCACACACGATTTATTTAACATATCGTTTTTCTACCGAAGGGGTTGGGGTTTAATTGTTTCCGCTGCGTAAGATTTTTAAATCTGCCATTCAACCCCCCTCTTGTAGCTTTTCACATTCTCTTCGATCCTAAAGTGAGTCTATAATTATAGATAATGTAAGTTATAGAGTCTATGGACAGAGTCGGGTAGGTCATAAAGGAGAACATCCGGACCCTCCGGAAGGGTCCTGGCAGTTCAAGCACACTTAACTTGGTCATATACTAAAAAGTTAGCTTACCTACCCTGGCTTAGAACAAGATGAATAGAACACTTGACCTGGTTCCGTACCCTAAGTGTGTCCTTGTCTCCCCTGTAATTCGGACCTATAATGAAAGACATTGTTGTGTGAAAATAGACTTCACGTGCATTAATTTTGTACAGACTCGTTTTCTTTTATTATCATTTCCCTCTTGTCTATAACAATTGTGCAATTCTTTCTGAGATTTAGTCCAAGTTATTCATATGATATACAAGTTATATTGTTGATCTTTTTCGAATCTTAGCATTGCTAGATGGTCTACTCGCCTGAACGCCAAAGCGAAGGACAGGTCCGGAGTGCGCTATCAACTTAGACTGGTCCAACACCCTAAGTACGCCACTCTACCTATATTCCGGTAAGCCTCAGTAGGGTGGGTCCGGAAGGCATTCGAATCTGAAGAGATTACATCAATTTACTTGTTATCATGTTGAGTTCCTTCAGATCTAAAATTCAAATAAGAACAGTAAGCCGCAAACAACTTATAGCTGAGAGGACGAATTTTACTATTTTTCTTGTCTTTAATGCGCAGGAAATATGGAAAACTCATGGCGATGGTGGATTTTCCTGGAGCTACTAAGCTCCGACAACCCCCAGGGAGCCCGCCGTCGATGTTTCGTACGTTGAAAGTTGGTGCCAACAGAGCTTACAAAGCTTTGACAACTCCCATGGGGGACAACTATCGATGTGAAGAATTAATGTCAATCTAAACCAAGATGGTGGAGAAATCACCCCGAGGGGGTCCATCGTCAATGTATTATATGTTGACGGTGAACACCGTCAAAGCCAGAAAGCTTCGACGATCCCAGAGGACCTGCCGTCGACGCTTTTACGTGTTGGCAGTGGGCGTAGTCACACCTACCAAGCTCCGACCACCCCCAGGGGCCGCTGTCGATGCTTTTACGTGTTGGCAGTGGGCTCCGTTAGATCTACCAAGCTCCGACAACTCTCAGGGGGCCCGCCATCGACGCAACAAATGGTCCCTAGAAATATTGGAGGTAAAATTCGGAACACGAAGCTATCATTTTGGTTACGAGCAAGAAGTAAAGTCATCAAGACATTGTAAAATCCTTTTGGTACATGTTCGCAATAAAATTGTGTACATCTACTAGGGGGCCAACAATATCAACGACAATGCATTGAAGACACACACAAAATGGGATTCATTCATTCAAAAGATTGGATTTCATTGATGTTACAAGTGAAGGCACAAGAAAAAGGTCCTAGCTACTGGAGGTCCTAGGTCCTATGGAAAAATGAGGCAACTTTCTGGGCAGCTTCTTGAACGCTAGCCCTGGCAGCATCTTCTTATTCAACAATGGGTCCTTCAAATACTAGATCCAGAGACATCTGGGGATCCCGACTTTTGAAACACGTCAGCACATATTCTGTGATGTTTTTTGCCAAGGATTTCCCCTCCGTCTCCAGTTGGTCAACAATGACATTACCCATTGCATCCAGCTTGTCGATGGCAGAGCCCAATGCCACCAGTGCCTTGTCCAGCACCGGCTCTAGTCAGGCAGACGTACCATACTGAAGCCAAGCGACACCAAAGCTTTGTTATCATGCCCCATAATGTCCCAGACTTGATGGGACTCACGCCCTCAAACTCTTCAGCTCCTCTAGTGACCTTCTGGTGGCCGCAAGATCCAAACCTTCCAGGGCGATGCGCTCGACCTCCTTGGAATGTTGCTGAATACTTTCAGCCACCTGCTTTTTGCGGTCATCGAGCTCCGACTCCCGGAGGTGGATGCGGTTCTGGCGGTTTGCCAGGTCCTTCTCCCTGCCTTTCACCTTCTCCTCCCTAGTGGCAACTTCAGCCTCCCTCATGGAGAGATCCTATCCCACCTGCTTGCACTGTTGTTAAAAATTTTTAGCGCGGTCTGCCAAGCTCTGCTCCCCCAGAGACAGACTCTGGGTGAGCTCCTCCTCCCTCTTCAAAATATCCTCATGCTTCTCCAAGATCTTCTCATCCCTCTCGTTGAGATCCTCCTGGTGCTTGAGGAGCACTTAATTTAATTCATTAAGGCTGTCCTGGCGATCGCCAGCAGCCTCATTGGTCTCCCGAGCATGCTCGAGAATCTCCAGAGCCTTCTCGTCAAGAGCCTTAATGGCAGCTTCTTGCTCATTCAACAAGCAATCCATCAGAGCTAGCCGATCCTTCTCCTTGGCTGCCCATTCCTTCTGGTCAACCAGCCACGACTGCATCAACTTCATCTCAAAGTGAAGTCTATTGTGCCAACACCTTAAGGTGTTGCGCTATTCTTCAACATCTTTGCTTTCCTGGTCAAAGGCGAGCTGGACCTGATGGAGACTGGAGCAGGCATTGTCTATAGACAACGCCAAAGGAATTGGCTCTAGACTAGCCTGGATCTCTCCCGCTGGCTCGAGCGGATCTTCAAAAACATCAATTGGGTCCCACGAGACAAGCGTGGTCTCCTGCGACTCTACGGCACTAGGTCTTCCCTACAGGAGCTCTTCTGCACCTGTCGTGGCCAAGGAGGGTCCCGCAGAGGGAACTTCAACCTCCAGGGTGGAAGATCCCCTTGTCGGATCTTTAGTCATCGGCTCTACGGGTGGAGGACCTGCCGTTGACTCTTGCGGGTGCTCTAGCTACGACATAGACGCCTCCAAAGTAATCACCTCTAGGGTGGACGATGCAGCTTCATCCAGAGCCCCCTCCACCTCTGGCTCAGGTGCTCGGACATCAACTACCTCCGGCTCGTGTGCTGGAGCTTCAACTTCTTCCAGCTCAGGTGCCGAAGCTTCCGCAGTCTCTGGCTCTGATGTTGGAGCTTCAACTGCCAGCTCTGAAACTATCGACGCTTCATCACGAATCTCCCCCCGTGGTCCGACGCTACCATGGGAGCTTCTGGCGTCATCTCTAAATCCAAGTCCAAGACAGCTGGCACCGGAGCTGTCGTGTCTTTATCCACCACTTGGGGAGGCACCGGGATCAAAGCAGGAGCCTTTGCCTGCACAACCTCAACTACTACAGCAGACACTGAAGCTATAGCTTTTTTCTTTGACATCCTGGAAGCAAAAGATAAAAAAAAAATCAACATTGGAAAATAATGAAAATAGCAACTCAAGGTGAGAAGACAATGCTTACCTTGGGAGGGTTCCGCCCCAGTCACCGCGGAATTTCTTCTTTTGAGGTCTGGGGTCAGAGCCCACTAGACCTGGTGAGGCAGAAACCTCGGACCTCGGTCGGGAGCTTGTCGCAGCTGCTGGAGTCTCCTCAGCCGGGACCTCCCTCAGCTGGGATGGACCTCTAGACCCGAAGCCCGCAGCTGGCACTGGAGCTGGGGTCGACTTGCCAGAGCTAGCGCCCCTCGAGGACATCAGCACCGAAAGAGGCGTAGCTGCTGAAGCTCTGCTTGGTCGGGGAGAAGAAGCTGCTGGAGATGGAGCTGACCTGAGGGAGCTCCCACCAGCATGTCTCAGCTTCCTCTTCCAGCTGGAAGATTCAGCCGGTTCCTTGTCCTTGCCCTTGCCCTTGCCCTTGCTGGCATCGTCGACCTTCTGGCTTGGAGTAGTGGTGACCACCCTTTCCGAAGCTCTGGGAATGGCAATCTCGGCGGTCCTACGCCTATCCACCAGGCCAAGGTTGTCCAGCTCCAACATTCCTTTCCGGAGCTCCCTTCTGACCTTCGAAACCATGTTCAGAGGGAGGAAAGCAACCGGCGGGGTCAAGGCATTGCGGGAGATAGCTCTGTGTTCAAACTTCTGGAGATGGAGCTTCAAAGCTTCATCATCCAAGTTGGTGTGAAAACCGGCTTCTATCTGGTTATGATCCATTTCATTGTTTTGGTATTTGGCAGGTATCCTAAATATATGCATGGTAAATATTCGGGGGTCAGTTTTTGAATGAAGCCGTGATTGGTATTTGTGTAGCAAAGACAACCGAATACCCGTAGGTGATTATAGTCTGGTGAATAGCCGAACAGCAGCTGGTATGGAGTCGTGTTTTGCCGTGGTTTGCAAGGGTGCCTATTAATGATGAAGGTGGCTGTAGCTAATGTGTCTGGCTAAAAGGAGGCAGGAATAGAGGCATGGAGCAGCAAACAGCGAACACAATGATTTAAAGTTCGAAGAATTCGCTCAGCCCGCACATTTTTCTACGAAGTATAAGGACAAGTCAATCGAAGAGCAACTCCATGAGCTGAGAGAAAAGACTGTAACACCTATTATAAAATTCATTCCCATTGTCCTTTTGAAAACACAATATGTCACGTTGGAATTGTGTCTAAACGTAAGCATGAAAAGAGATTATTGTTGCAAGGACATCCGATTTGTGACGTGACGGGAAAGTCCACACGTAGTGAGAGTAATCATCAAGTAATACCAAATAATACTGAAACTCTGAATTACTTGAAATTGGTGATGTCCAGATGTCACAATGCATAAGTTGGAGTGGAAAATACGAAATATTTTGTGAAGTAGAAAAGAGAAGCTTCACATGCTTTCCCATGCAGCATACATAGACATACATGATCAAAAGACTACTTGCAAGAAAACTCAAAATTATCAAGAACCCTGGAGAGTGAATCATTCCCAAGATGTCCAAGCCTAGAGTGCCATAGCTCGGACTTGGTAGTAACAGACAAGTTGTAGTTTGCAGCTGCTGGCCGAAGAGGATAGAGATCACCATTGCTATCACAGTGGAGTAGAACCGTCTTGGTCAGAAGGTCCTTAATGGAAAAACCAAAGGCATCAAACTCACACTATGTATGAAACCCAAATAGGATACAAAGATGGGCGACGAGCTCAAAGGCGATCGTCTCTGATATGGTTAAACGAGATAAGCCCGCTTCGGAGTGGATCTAATATGGCTCGACTGAATGTACAAGGAGACGCGTTACTATATAGACCGTCTCAGTTAAGTAACTATCCGAGACGTGCCCTCTTCTCTGACAAATGGGAAACGGACTTTATTAGAGCGCGACTCATATTTGTATCGTAAATGAGACGAGCTTTCCTTGGCGCCCATCTCGTTTTATATCCGAAGCGGGCATGTCTTCCATATGCACTAGTCCAGCGTCGCCTTTTGTCATGGAAGTGGGCTCGTCTCCCATCCCCTCTATAGAGAGACATGCTTTAAATAGGTTTGTCTCGATTTTCTATTGCCCTTCTATGAGCACTCAGCTATGGCAGAACAAGTGGCTGACAGATCTGTCTTGTTCTTGCCCTGTTCTTTCCCTCTTTGGAGGTGCCCTTATAAAAATCTTGCAGTTATTTTCAGTGGCCCTTAAAACAAAGGGTTAATACCCTCCTCCTTTCTTGTTCCTTACTATTTTTTTAACCCTTTAGATCTTGACAATCAATGGCTTCGAATTTCTTTGATGTAACTCTTCTTTTTTGTACGTAGATGTCATTGGATCGAAGTTGTATGTATGCATCGCGCCTTTGCAATGAATATATAACTGGGGTAGATGCATTTATCGATTTCACGAAGAAAGACATCTTGGACAACATTAGAGGGACTATTTGTTGTCCTTGCAAACATTGCAAGAATGAGAAGAGATATCGCACAGATGAAGTGTTGAGGTCACATTTGATCATGCATGGATTCATGGTGGATTATCGATGTTGGAACAAACATGGGGAGGAGGGTCTTATTGAAGCAGAGATGAGAGATTTATATCTGGAGAGGGAGGTCACTATCAGTGTCGAAGAAGATCGCGATGATGATGTGAACGAGCCAGATATATCAGGGTTCACCGATGTTGATATTGAGTTTCTGGTGCATAACATAGAGGAGATGGTACGCAATGTCGAGAGACATGGCGACGATGATGAGTACAATAACGGTGAACTTGCAAATGACAAGAACATGATCAAAGACTCGAAGAAGCCATTGCATCATGGTTGTTCGACTAAGTACACCAGACTATTTGCGATGGCAAACTTTTCCAGTTGAAGGCGAGCAACAGATGGAGTGATTTTAGTTTTAAGGAATTGTTGACGCTCCTTAAGGACATGTTACCCCAAGGAAACACAATCCCTATGATAGTTTATGAGGCAAAATAGATAATCTGTCCATTGAGTTTGGAGGTGGAGAAAATCCATGCGTGCAAGAATGATTGCATTCTATATCATGGACCTGAGTACGAAAACCTTAAGAAATGCCCTATTTGTGGAGACGACCGATTCAATCATAGGAAAAATGAAGGTGAAGATGATAACTGCAATATAAGAAAAAGAGAACCTAAAAGGGTGTTTTGGTACTTTCCTATCATTCCTTGTTTGAAGCGTCGGTTTGCAAACAAGGAGTCAGAATTGTTGCAATGACACAAAGAGAAGCATAAGCAGAATGCTAGAATGATAAGACATCCTGCTGATACCACACAGTGGGAAAACATTGATTCACGCCATTGATCTGAGGAATATTAGGATCGCAATAAGCACCGATGGCATGAATCCTATTTCGAATAGTAGCACACATAGCACATGGCCAATTGTACTAACAATTTTGAACCTTCCTCCTTTGTTGTGCAACAAACGGAAATATATTATGAAGTCAGGACTGATACTGGGGCCACAACATTTTGGGAATGACATCGACACTTATTTCAGGCCTCTGGTTGAAGATATGAAGCAATTTTGATATAACGACGGAGTGCAGGTCTTGGATGACCACAAGCGTGAGTACTTTGGTCTCAAAGTCATTGTATTTGTGATTGTTAGTGATTCTCCAGCAGCACGTAACTTGTGCGGACAGAGAAAGAAAGTATGTTGCGGATGTCCACATTGTTTGAGAGAAACATACTCACAGTACTTGAGTGAGTCACGAAAAAAACTATACATGGGACATCGACGCTACAATCCAATGAAGCACCCATTTTAGAGTATAAAGGATAATTTCAATGGTAACAGTGAGAAGAGGCATCCTCCTCCTCATCTCACGAACATGAAGTCTATGAAATGGTCAAAGATATCCATGTTGTCCTTGGTAAGAGGAAAAGGATTGGAAAAAATACTAGCAAAGATGACATGTGGAAGAAGCAATCAATTTTTTGGGAGCTACTGTATTGGAAAAACATAAACGTCCATAATTCGATTGATGTTATGCACGTTGAGAAGAATATGTGCGAGAGCCTACTCGAGACATTGCTTAACACGAATGGGAAAACTATGGACCATAGACATGCAAGAGCAGATCTAAAGAAAATGGGAATTAGGCCTGAGTTGTGGCTCGATGACTCGGTAAAAGGAACGAAACCCACATGATGCATCACCCTTTCAAAAAATGAGGAGAAAGAGTTTTGTGGGTTCTTCAAAAATGTGAAAGTACCATCCGGCTACTCGACGAATGTCTCAAGGCTTATTTCATTTCCAGATCAAAAGTAGCTCCCGGTGTGAAGTCTCATGATTACCATGTATTTCTTACGCAGATGACTGCTGTTGGAATTCGGAATATCCTACTGGTCAATGTTCGGGAGGCTATAATGAACTTTTTCTTTTTCTTCAATGCAATTGGTCAAAAAGTACTATGTGAAGAAGATCTCGAGTCATTGGAAAAAAGGCACTATCAAAACTTTATGCTTCCTTGAGATGTATTTTCCACCTACCTTTTTCGACATCAGCTTCCATTTCATGACTCGTCTTATTAAGGACATAAAGCTACTAGGCCCTGTGTTCCTTCACCAGATGTATGCGAACGAGAGATTCAACGGCATACTGAAGACTTTTGTTAAAAGTCGAGTTTACTCTGAGGGCAGCATGATACAAGTATAGTGTACAGAGGAAGCTGTGGAGTGGGCTCTAAACTACACTAAACCGATTTACCCAATTGGTGTTCCCAAGTCTCGTCATGAGGGGAGGCTCACAGGAAAAGGGACCATTGGGAAGAAGGATATAACTCTGGATCCATATTTATTTTTCTACGCTCATTTCCACGTGTTGCAACAGATGTCCATTGTGTCATAGTACTTCGATGAGCACAAGGAGGTGCTGCGAGGAGACAATCCTTGCCGCAATGAATCATGGTTAGCAAATGAACACATGATAAAATTCATTGGCTGGCTCTGAGATAGGATTTCTCACTCATCGGATACTCAAACAAGTGAATACCTAAAAAAGTATGATCATGGTCCTACATTCACAGTTATTACATATCAATGGTAAAACATAAATGGATACACGTTCTACACTATAGAACAAGATAAGAGAAGCATGTATCAGAATAGTGGTGTTTGTGTTGATGCTTATAATGCTACGGGCCAAGACAAAAACATGTACTATGGTCAAACACAAGAGATCTGAGAGCTTGACTTTCAAGGATTCAAAATTCCTCTTTTCCATTGCAACTGTGTTGACGGAATCAAAGGTGTTGTACAAGACAAGTACGGGTTCACTGGCATTGATCTTAATCATCAAGGATATAAGTCAGAGCCTTTCATGTTCGCAGAACACGTTGCTCAAGTGTTCTATGTTCCAGACACAACAAATAAAAGACTTAAGGTGGTTATACCTATAAAACGACGAATCGTCGGAGTCGAGAATGCCGTCGATGAGGAAGAGTTTGACCATTTTGATGAGATTCCTCCTTTTGTCACCTCGATGATCAAGCCAAGAAAACCATCGGCCAACAAAGCTCCTTACTTGTAGAACGACCACCATGAAAAAGTCAAGAATTTCAAAAAACCAAGACTGTAACGTGAAGTACCAAATTGATTGTGTAATATACTCAATATGTGACAATATGGTCAATAGAGTGAAAAGTTGACTTTCATTTGGATATTTTTGTGATATATGCTCAAATCTGTGAAAATATTGCCATTTGAGTGAAAATTTGACTTTCATTGGTCATATGTGCTCTGTTTCTCATGGAGAAGTACTGATGCCTTGTGTTCTGTTTCTCATGGAACACTATTGAATATGGCACTTGCTCTACCCTGGAAAATGGGAGACACACTCTACGTACGTGATGCGAGATGAGCCTCACAACGGCACGTCCTGCATGCGGCTATGATATGACGCAGTTAAGATATTTTGTCCCACCTTGAAAATCTGAGCATGTTGCAATGAACATATAAGCCGGCATGGCATTGTGAAAGATGCCACGGACGCTATTCACCCATCAGTGCATGCTTCGACGTGTGCCGTGGGGGTTTGCGCTAACGCGTGAACAAAAGTCTGTGCAAGGCCACAAAGACTTAATGCGAGATGTGCCATCTATAAACATTAAGTTTTGGCACGGTCCCACAATGAGGTCGGAGTGCTTCAAAATTTTGCGCGCACGTTAATTCAAGAGAAAAGAGACGAGCTCTTACCAAGCGTGTCTCTAATATGGGCTTTCATACGTGTGGGACCCAATTATTCATTTTGTTGGAGAAAAAGGGAGACGTGCTCAGCTGTGGCTCTTCTGAGACGCGCCTACAATTGTTGCCCTAAGGTACTTTTAGCTTTCTCATGCACTCTCATCCCAACACTTAGCAAAAATTTTCAACACTTTAGGTCTTGCGCACTGATCACTTTTCGCCTTAGAAACCACCGCCGCGTCAGACCCTTCCCCGGAGCACGCCGCTGCATCGGTCCCCTTCCCTAGAGCTCTTCGCCGCCTTGACATTGCCCTCTTTTTCATTTTCCTGCTGCCGCCATCGACCTCGACTCCTCCTCGACCTCGGCACTGCCCTAATAAGGTTTGTTCGCGCTTTGGTTGAAGTCGAAATGATCCGCGATTTGGTGGTTCACCAGTCAATGTTTAGTATATTTCCGGTGTACTACGCTTAGAGTATTACGCTTTGGCTAGTACCGATCAATGTTTAGTATTTTTATGAAGGTCTCGAGGTGTCTTTTTCCGGAGCTATTTTCTTTACCTATAACTTGTGTGATGGACTTGTGACAGTCTATTATTTAATGATTGTTTGTTTGTATCATATTGCTTTGGATTGTCCTTACACTTGGCACATAGATATTTTTCTTATTAAGGTACAAATACCATGAGAGAATTTTCTCCCTTATGTGAATGTTTGTGCGAATGTGACTGAAATTTGGTAATGTTCTACAGGATTTCATTAAATCTTATTGAATTTGAAGATGTCTCAGTCGGAGCATCAGCAACATATTGAAGAGGAGGCTTAACAGCATACCCATGAAGAGGATGCATCTGCCTCTGGTAAAAGCAGAAAGAAAAGGTCACGAACGACGTGGCCGACAGACATTGTGACTGTTGATGAGGTCAGTCACAAAGGCTTACCCCTGGTCCATAATGTGAATACGAGACTGTCCATGGTTAATTGTCTAGATGCTCGGATAAGGGTGCTGCTAAACCTGCAGGGATTCAATCACTTGACCAAAAATGAAAAGGATGAACTCTTTGAAAGCTCTATCCAACCATACATTCAATATCCAAAACATATGAAACAGAAGGGGAAGAAACTATCTATGAAGATGATCTCTCATGCATGGAGAACCTACAAAACTAAGCTTCTCAATTTTTGGAGAAACCATGAAACCCCCTTCCATAAGTATCAACATGTGTCAGAAGATGAATGGGCGAGATTTTTTGAAAAGTGCGAATCAGAAGAATTTGCCATGAACATTGAATATATGAAGTGGCTCTGATTGCAGAACGAGCTTGACCACCACCTCAGCAACACCGGTTATGCCGGGAAAAAAGGAGAATGGAAGAAGAGGATAAAATATTAGCCCAGCTAGATCTTGAGAATCCAAACGACAATTTCAGTGGACGGCTGAGACCATTTATTTGTGCTCATTTACAGCTGAGTGAGTCAGGCCAGGTTACCTTCTACAGCTCGAGCACCTTTCATGTCACTCAAATTGCCTTGAGCCTGAGCGGCAAAGACTCAAATGTTGAGTGGGAAAACGATGCCCTGAGCAAGGCCCTGCAAACCATGGAGCAATGAGGCCGTGTTCGTGGTGTTTCCATTAAGTTGACCTGGAGGGAGGGTTATCTAGAACACAAAAATATGTATCGGAAGTGGAAAATGACCTCGAAATCATAGGTTGATGTCGAGGAGCTGAAATGATAGTTGACAAGGGAGCTACTAGGAGACGTGAAGCATATGCCGGAGGGAGCAAGTATACCAATCCCTAACACGTTGTTTGTCTTAAGTAACGATGAGAAGCGTAGGAGCAGCTTTGCTTCTACAGCAGCTGGGGTTGGACAACCACATGAGGATCTTCAGGCATCAGCATCTTGACCTTCAATTGAGCCAAACACGATAGATAACTTTGCTCAGCCAACAACATGCAACCTTCTGCAAATGGTCAAAGGAATCACTTGAACGGAGGTCGGGAGAGGGCTAGTGTATCCCGATGAGACCATGCTTGATGACATCCAGGTGGACACAACATCCTTTGCTGTGGTCAAGGTGGACATGGTGCATGAAAATATGAAAAAACTGAAGCTCGAAGTGCCATCAGACAATATAATGCTGACTATGCGGGATGCAGTTGCTTGAAGGGTTCAATGGAGACAAAACCTTGTTGTTGTTGACCCATCAATAGCAGCATCTTCCGTGTCGACCTCTAATGCTTCGATGTCTCCTGAGGCACATCTACTTCTACATCGAATTGCAGAGCAGATGTCTCTATCTCCAATTCTAGAGCTATCGTTGTCTCTAGTTATAGAGAAGCAGCAAAAATCTCCACTTGGAGAGCAGCTGCCTCTAGTTACAGAGAAGCAGCAGAAGTCTCCAATAGGAGAGCAGTTGCCTCTTGCTAAAGAGAAGCTGCATTTGTCTCCAACTCCAGAGTTGCCGCAAAAGTCTCCACTTGAAGAGCAGCCGCATCAGTCTCCACCTTGCACTCAGAGTGCCTTGCACCCTACAACTGATCAGCCGCCAGCAGAGCTGACAAAGAATATACATGCCAAGAACAATAGTGAGCCACAACAGTGATTACCGAAAGAAGTTTGCAAGAAACCAGTGAAAAAGTCGGAAGCTAACCCCAGGGCGCCGACTATGATGCAGGCTAACCTAAAGTTTTTAACGGTAAAGTCAATGTTAACTGTGGGCACACTCAAACAAGTTGGTAAACCTTGTGTTCAACTTCATCAATATTACATGCAAAATTACAAAAATTCTCAAACCATAATTTGGACAATATCTCTTCCATTATTGACGAGTAAGTTCTGTCATCACATTAGTTTCTGACTGTTTCCTCATTGCACGATAATTTTATATTAACTGTGAATGTTTTTGTTTAAGGCTTTTGGTTAAGTAAAAGGAAAACACCAATAACTTAAATATCATTCTGCACTAGACATCCCACAACAAGCTTCGGGCAACACGTGAGGCTTCCATATCTTCTTACACATGGTTTTATTTAGAGAGGAGCCGAATTACAGTGTATGTGTAAGTGCATTTATTTTATTTTATTACTAATCTTTTGCTAAATCTTATTTTATCGTGTGGCAGGACTATGGACCTGCCTTCAGGAACGCTAAAGATCGTAGCCTCGAGCACATTAGAGACATACTATTCAGGTTCATCATTTCTGAAATCATTAATGCAAAGGGAGAATTTCGTTACAACCTACACGATTAAATGACATTTATTCTTTGTGTAATTATTAAGAAGGATGAACAAGGGAATTCTTTGTATAATAGTTACTTGGTATATAAGCAGGATTAAACAGGGGGGTATTTTTGCGTAAATAGTTAATTGGTAACCACGATTGACCGTTTGTTAATATTTGATTGGTCAATGTGTGTGATCTCTATTTGGCTATACATATATTTTTATATGTGTATGTTGCTGACACCGGCAATGCGGCTACCAAATCCTGGCTAGCTCTAGGATAGAGCTGGCAACCAGGATAATCAGGGGTGGGGGCACCTAATATGAGACGAGCGTCTAACGAGATATGTCTCCCTGTTAGTGCTGCAGTGACCTTGCCGGTAAACAATCCGCGACGCGCTGTAACAATGCATGTCTCAGGTCACGCAAATAAAGGAGACCTGCTTCCTTAAAGCCCGTCTCAAATAAGTCAACAAATCTGCGACGTGCTTCCTTAAAGCCCGTCTCGGATCAGTCAATAAATCTGCGATATGCTCTCTTAAAGCTTGTGTCGCATGTATGCTAATCGGCGATGCACCCGCCGATTATCTCCAATGACTCTGTAAAGCTTGTCTTGTATTACTGAAAGAAAGGAGACGCGTTATCTTTGAGCTTGTCTCACACTTATGCTGATCGGCGAGGCGCCCGCCGCTCGTCTCCGATGACTACGTAATGCGAGACACGACGACGGAGACGCGCTGTTTGTTCGTCTCCGTTCTTCGTGTGGGCTTGACTCGGATGAACCTTTCTCACGTAGTGTCAACTGTCACATTATTGTCTCTTGTTAAGGCACAGACTGAAATTAGGTTCTTGACAAGCTTCTGTGAGATCAACACATGATTAAGATGCAATAAAGAAGTCGGTGTAGAAAATATAGCATTGCCAGTGCATTGAACAGACACTGAAGGCCCATCACCAACAAATAATACGAGATGCTAAATTGTTAGAAAACCGAGAGGAGAGTATACCGCTGTTATTGGACATGTGAGACGTCGCGCCGGTGTCAAGGAACCAATTGTTGCCATTGTACAGTGCAGAGTTGGCATGCCATGAACTGCTGGAAATGCACCTCGTGGCATTTTTTTTGAATATGGTGCATAGGAATGCACGTACTGGAACATGTTGCCGTAGCCTGGTGGAGTAACAGTGGCCGCGCGCCAGAGCCTGGTGCGACTGACCCGGTGTTGGAGGGACGTAGTAATTCATGGCACGCGAGTGCCACTGTGGGATCTGCCAGGCTTGGACCATTCCCATCCAGGGATTGGTCTTAGGCACCCACTGTGACGAAAATTGCTGCTGTTGTGCAGTGGCGTTCTGTGCGCCGCCCGGCGCACCATTGCCACCATTGCCCTTGCACTTTTTTTGTCCACAGTTACCACCATTTCCTGAATGAGCATTGTTCTAAGGAATGCTCGGAGCAGCAGGAGGCGAGGTGCTTGTCGTAGAATCGGATGATGCAGTCGGCATTAGTGCTGTTGCCACCTCCATCTTGGCCGTCTCGGCAAGACGGACTTCTTTGGGAACAAGGTAGTTGCGCGTGTAGAACAAGTCAGGTGGTGGAATTATGGATGTCAGGTTGGTGATCGCGTGGCTGAATTTCGAATTCAGCTAGCAAAGTGTGTTGATGACGAGAGCCGAGTCTGAGAATGGAGATCCGATGTCACGCAGCGTGTCGGCGAGCTTCTTCAAACGACTGCAATATTCATCAATGGAGAGCTCACCTTGATATAGGCTATGTGATAGAATGAATTGCTTGATTAATCATAGGGTCTAGGTACATATTTATAGATACATAGATGGGCCGTACAGGCTAGGCCCAAACACAGTCCAACACCCCCCCGCAGTCCCAACATCTAGCCACAACAGATGTTGAGACTGGACCGAAACTCAGAAAACAAAGTCGACGGGAGTCCCTTCGTGAAGATATCGGCAAACTGTGACGTCGTCGACACGTGGAGAACTCGAACCTCACCGCGTGCAACCCGCTCACGAACAAAGTGAAGATCAATCTCCACATGTTTCGTGCGCTGGTGCTGAACGGGATTGGTGGAGAGGTAAACGGCGCTGACATTATCACAGTAGACCAACGTGCTCCGGGCGACAGGGGAGTGGAGCTCCTGAAGTAACTGCTGGAGCCAAGACGCCTCTGCTATGCCGTTAGCCACGGCGCGGTACTCCGCCTCAGCGCTGGAGTGAGAAACCACGGGCTGCCGCTTCGAGGACCAGGAGACAAGATTCCCTCCCAGGAAGACGGCGTAGCCAGAGGTGGAACGGCGGGTATCAGGGCACCCTGCCCAGTCAGCGTGGGTGTAGACCACCAACTCAGAAGGCGAGTCACGTCGAAGGAGAAGGCCGTAGTCGAGGGAGCCGCGCAGGTACCGAAGAATCCACTTCATCGCCGTGAGGTGCGTCTCCCGCGGATCATGCATGTGGAGACACACCTGCTGAACCGCGTATGAGATATCCGGCCTGGTGAAGGTGAGGTACTACAGGGCACCTGCAAGACTCCTGTAAGAGGTGGGGTCGGCGACCGAGGCGCCGTCAGCCGAAGCCAGCTTCGCCTGAGTGTCCACGGGAGTGGAGCACGGCTTACAATCAGCCATGCCCGCTCGCTCGAGGATATCCAGGCAGTACTGGCGCTGGTGGAGGAACAGAGCGTCTGGACGGTGCTCGACCGCAACGCCCAGGAAGTGGTGGAGCTGGCCGAGGTCCTTCATCGCGAACTCGCGCTGCAGTGCGGAGATCGTGCGCTGAAGAAGAGCCGAGCTGGACGCCGTGAGGACAATATCGTCCACGTATAGGAGGAGGTAGACAGTGTCACCCTCATGCTTGTAAACGAAGAGCGAGGTGTCCGACTTGGTCTCGACGAAGCCAAGCGAGGCCAGGAAGGAGGCGAACCGGCTGTACCAAGCCCGAGGCGCCTGCTTCAGCCCGTATAGAGACTTGTTCAGCCGGCAGACCAAGTCTGGACGGGCTGAATCAACGAACCCTATCGGCTGACTGCAGTACACCGTCTCTGTCAGCGTCCCGTGAAGGAAGGCGTTCTTGACGTCCAGCTGGTGGACAGGCCAAGAACGCGAGAGAGCCAACGACAGAACAGTCCGTACTGTCGCTGGCTTAACCACCGGACTGAAGGTCTCGTCGTAGTCCACTCCAGGGCGCTGAGTGAAGCCCCGAAGTACCCAACGAGCCTTATATCTCTCCAGGGAGCCATCCGCCTTCCTCTTATGCGTGAAAACCCACTTGCCTGTGACAAAGTTGTCACGGGAAGGACGGGGAACCAGGTCCCATGTCCGGTTGGCAAGTAGGGCCGCATACTCCTCCTCCATAGCGCGGCGCCAGTGAGGGTCAGCGAGTGCGCTACGGACGGAGGTCGGTATAGGTGATACCGAAGAGGAAGTGGATGGTGTCGGTGTCGTCGAAGAGAGTACCACTCCGGAGAACCTCTCAAGAGGCTGGAGAACCCCAGCGGCACGTCTAGTCACCATCGGGTGAACGTGTCCTGGGTCCCGGTGAAGCAACGGTGGGTGGTACACCGAGGGCTCCGGACGCGCAGGCGTAGAGGCACCAATCCGCTCTCGTCGCTGGTAGACAAGAGCAGGATCGGCGAACTGCGGAACAGGGGCCGCGCGTGGCGCAGCGGGGGGCGCGGGAGCCGGAGTAGTCGTCGGGTCCCCGCACAGCGCAGGAGTCGAAGCCGGAGACGCCGAGGCCGCGCGTGGCGCAGCTGTAGGGGTCGCCGGGGCCGCGCGTGGCGCGGGAGTCGAGGCCGGAGATGCTGGGGCCGCGCGTGGCGCAGCCGTAGGGGACGTAGGGACCTCGTGTGCCGCAGGAGTCGAGGTCGGAGACACAGTTGCCGCGCGTGGCGCAGCTGTAGAAGGCGCCGGGACCTCATGTGGTGCAGGAGACGAGGTCGGAGACGCTGGGGCCGCGCGTGGCGCAGCAGGAGACGTCGGTGCCACACATGGTGCGGCACTCGTCCCCAGGGTCGACGGAGCCTGGGCACCAACCCGCACTCGTCGCTGGTAGACAAGAGCAGGGTCAGTGAACCGCCGAGTCGTGGTTGTAGGAGGCACAACCGGAGTCACCACAGGTGTCGGTGCTGCATAAGGTGCAGCTGGCGACGTCGTGGGAGCCACCTGGGAACTGGTGGGTGATGTACCTGCAAAAAAGGGCCAAGGCAGCTGTGGTGGAGCGGCCTCGGTGTCAGTAGAAAAAAGGGAGTCCAGCTCTGCAGCTGAACCAGAGGTGGAGGAAGAAAAGGGGAAGGATGACTCGTCGAAGACGACGTGCCGAGAGATCAAAATGCGGTGGGTAGAGAGGTCGAGGCACCGGTATCCCTTATGCTCAAGGGAGTACCCAAGAAAGACACACCTAGTAGAGCGGGGCGCAAGCTTATGTGGAGCAGTGGCGGAAAGATTAGGGTAGCAGGCGCACCCGAAGACACGGAGGTGGTCGTAGAGAGGGGTAGTGCCATACAAGGCAAATAAAGGAGTCGGTGCCCAAATCGCCTTGGTAGGAAGGCGATTAAGGAGGAAGGTGGCAGTGTGAAGTGCCTCTACCAAGTAGCGAGCGGGGATGGATGCCTGAAACATTAAGGAACGCATGACATCATTAGTGGTGCGAAGCATGCGCTCAGCCTTGCCATTCTGAGGAGATGTGTATGGGCAAGACATGCGTAGCTGTGTGCCATGTGTAAGGAGAAAGTCACGGAGTCGTGAGTTGTCAAACTCTCGTCCGTTGTCACACTGGAGAGCACGAACAGTACGCCCGAACTGTGTGGAAACCCAAGTGAAGAAGTGAGAGAGAGTATCAAATGTCTCAGATTTCAGACGTAATGGGAAAGTCCAAGAGAAATGTGAGAAATCATCTAGTACCACCAAATAATATTTAAAACCCGAGACACTGATAACAGAAGATGTCCACAAATCGCAATGGATAAGATCAAAAATATGTTGCACATGAGACACATAAGTGGTAAAGGGAAGCCTAACATGGCGACCAAGCTGACAAGTGTGACACAATGACTCATGTGTGCCCCTAGTACACGAGATAACTGAACTACTAGACAACTTCGACATAGCATCAGCACCAGGGTGACCAAGCTGACGGTGCCAAGTAGCGGACGAAGCTGTCGTAGCCAGAGCAAAAGACAAAGACGCAGCGGAAGAAGGAAGTCGAAGAGTGTACAGGGGCCCCGGACTATCACATCGAAGAAGAAGACGCCGGGTGGAAAGATCCTTCACAGACAAACCAAAAGGATCAAACTCAACAGAAATATTATTATCAGTGGTGAAACGACGAATGGAAAGCAAATTTTGAATAATGTCTGGAGCAACAAGAACATTATTAAGATGGAATGAACCCAGAGAAACTGAGTCACCTACTGAGGTGACTGGAAGAACGGATCCATTTCCAACAACGATCGATGAAGGAAATGACGGATGAGGTGTGTGGGTAGAGGAGAGAATACCAGCATCTGGGGTGGTGTGGTAGGAGGCGCCAGAATCAGCCACCCAATCAGTAGTCGGTGGTGTAAGGTGCATGGTGCTGAAGGAAGACGCCAAGTCCTGACGGTCCCACCCCATGGGCGGCTCCTGGAGAGGTGCTGGTGGCTCCGAGTACCCAGCGGGGTAGGAAGCACCGCCGTAGGCTGGAGTGGGCGATCCAGCCACAGGGTGACCAGGTCCACCATAGCCCGGATGGGCTACGTACGCAGCCGGAGGACGTGGTTGGCGCGGAGTGGAGGAAGTCGGTGGCGCCCCAAGAAGACCCGGAGACGGTCCAGGCCACATAGAGATCTGGCCAGTCCACGGGTTGTACGGTGTGGGCTAGGGCGCACCTCCCTGGCCAGTGCCACCAGTACCACCACCAGTAGGAGCAGTGGACGCAGTGGACGTAGGAGTGCCGCCAGCACCTCGTCCTGTGCGCCTTCCGCCGCGACGTCGACGAGTGCCACCCCCAGAGCCAGCAGAGGCACCCGGGGCGGTAGGTGGAGTAGGCGGTCGCGGTAGTGGTCCCCCAGAAGACGGTGGGCGTGAGGGCTGCCCGGAGCCATAGAAGGCTGTGGCAGACCCAGAGGTAGCAGACCCACCCGCCGTGATCTCCTCAAGCTCAAGATCAGACCAGACCTTCTCGAAGGTCGGTGGCGGCTCCATACGGAGAAGCCAGAAGCGAAGATGGCTGAAGCGCTCGTTCAGGCCGTGAAGGACCCGAAGAACTAGAGTGCTGTCAGCGACCGGCTCGCCAAGGTCGCACAGGGAGTCAGCCATGCCCTTCATCTCTCCACAGTAGGCCGAGATGGAGCGGTCACCCTGCACTGTAGTCTGGAACCGTGCGTTAATGTGAAGAGCCCGAGTCGCACGGTTCTCCAAGAAGTGGTGCTCCAGTATCTGCCAAGCCTGGCGCGCGGTCCCCCCACCGCGCTGTCCGACAAGCTTGTACAGATCATCGGCGAGAGTGCCAAGGATCCAGGCAAGGACCAGACTGTCCATGCTGATCCAAGAGTCATCCCACGGGGCGTCGTCTTGCTGGACGTGGTCCGCAAGCTGGTACCGCCGTAACGTGAGGAGGAACTCGTTACGCCAGCGGGCGTAGGTGGTAGAGGTACAACTCAGAACAGTCGGCACTAGTGTCCGAATGTTCTGAACTCCAGCCGCCTGGGCGCGACGTACGAGCCCACCTTGGACACCGGTGTGCACATGATAGAATGAATTGCTTGATTAATCATAGGGTCTAGGTACATATTTATAGATACATAGATGAGCCGTACAGGCTATGCCCAAACACAGTCCAACACTATGAAATTCCTGTAATGTATAAACAGAGCGCTGCATCCCGTTGTCAAGAAAGGGGCCGAGAATGCGACGCCAAGCAGAGAAGGCAGTCGAGTTTGGTTGACGGATCATGTCGTAATTTGCCGACGACACAGATGTGTACAACCAAGAAACGATGCACTAATCCACTTGTGTCCATTCTGCATCTTCCAGCCAATCATGCGCGTCTGTCGTTCCATCAATGTGGTCTTGCAAGCTGAATTTTCTGAAGGTCAGCTCGAACAGCTCGCGCCATGCAGAGAAGTTAGCCTCCGCCATGTCCAGGACCATCGGGACGTGGGAACGTATGTTGATGACGTTGACAGTCGTCACAGCTAAGGGAATCGGCGGCACATTGTAGAACGGATTGGAGTGGATGGAGGCGTTGGACAGAGAAGATGATCCAGACACCATAGGGAGCAGAAGATTAGGATCTATGGGTCACTGATACCATGTAGATTAGATAGAGTATAATGCGCACTGTTATTTATCACGGGAAAGAACATTTATACACCCGGATCTCAACTGACGAGTGCCGGACGTGTAGCCAATCAGGTCCATGGATAAGGCCGAGGATTCAGCTAACGTGGGCAAGTCTGCAGGAGATCGTAACAGAAACGGCTACGTGTATATCACTTATATATCAGAATGCCAAAAACAAGGTTACAATTCTGTTGTCAAAGATGTCCTATTCAGACAAAAGTCATGAACGTAACACAAGAAACATTCCTTCTCAATCTTAACTTCCCGTATGACCAATTCATTAGCCGCTTGGCTCACTTTCTGAGAGCAAGAGATAAAATAGTACGAAAGGGCATAAGTCAAAAATCTCCTTGAAGGAGATGATAATACCAATTTTTTTTTCATGAGTAGCCAATTGAAAACATCGCAAACAACATATATATGCACATTAGATCAAGAAGAAGATATAATTGAGGGAGATATGGAACTGAAAATATACATTACTAATTATTATAAAGGTCTCTTTGGTGAAACAATGGAGAGCAATACTACCCTTATGGAAGTTTGGGTCAATGATATTCCACACGTTAGTGAAACTGAGAATGAGCTTTTCATCTCAGAATTCACTGAACAGGGAGTTAGAGGCCATATTTCAGATGGAACATAAAAAAGCTCTAGGTCCTGACGGTTTTCCTGTAGAATCCTACCAGGTATTTTGGGAGATAATTAAGAATGACCTGATGGCGCTCTTCAGAGAATTTTATGAAGAACGCTTACCGTTGTTTAGAATAAATTTTGGAGTTATAACATTATTACCGAAAACACTAATGCAAACCAGATACAACATTATAGGTTGATTTGTCTTCTCAACGTCAGCTTTAGGATATTCACTAAAGTTAGCGCAAATAGATTAAATAGGGTAGCCCAAACGGTAGTCGGTTCATCTCAATCAGCATTTATGTCAGGGAGAAATATTATAGAATACTTATTTTTATGAGACCATTCATGAATTGCATAGGAAAAAGCTCAATGGAGTGAATCTTAAGATTGATTTTGGAAAAGCCTATGATAAAGTGAAATGGTCCTTTTCACAATGAACACTGCGAATGAAAGGCTTTGCCCCCAAATGGTGTTGTAAGATCTAGGTGTTGAATACATTGGCAAATAGGCTAAAATTGAGGGTTAACATGTAAAGTTTTGAGTATTGCCGACCAAGGAGCTCAGGAGAAATCGAACCTGGGTGAGCTGCAGTAACACTTGCACACAATGGCCACCCGACCATAGGAGCTCGGGAGAAATTGAACCCGGGTGTGCTGCAGTCACCGATGGACGCGCTGGCCACCCAGTCACAGGCCGGTTCTCGGACTGTCCGAACTTCATCACGCACGTGAGCTGCACGAGTTTTACTAGTGTCCAAACCTTTTTTTTATAATGCGTAGCATCTGTTTTGGATAGTCTTATCTTTCTACAAGCTGAAATAATTGCACGGCTGCTATGTTTTTAACTTGCAATGTTCCAAACTTGCTTTACACTTATGGAAAGTTTTCTTAGTACTTTTGGACTAAGTTTTTGATGTGTTATGGCTGACGTCATGCATATTATCTTGCTATGTTTTGCAGCATGCATATGTGAGGTGCTCACATAAGGTGTTGTGGTTTTAGGACTAATGTGAGTCAAGTCGAGGACTTGCGCTCGGAGGAATGGTTGTTTGTTCATGTGCAGGTGTTGCTTGAGGTCATACATGGCTGATGACGGTAATCCATTGAACTAGTCTGAGGGAGAAGATGAGGTTCGACAACCAAGTATGGGATGACTTTTGGCTGAGTTCATCGGGAGGTCGCACAATATGTTTGGGTCAAGAACAATGCAAATGAAGGTATTATGAACGTTTTGGAAAGTGTTTGCACATATAAAAGAGGTGAATTGATGTGGCTACATGGTTCTGAGGCATGATGAAGAGATATGGACGTGAAGATATGGTCGGAAGGATCCAACCGGCTGGATTATGCCTCAGGCTGCACTTGAGGCGGTTATGGTTCGTTTATGGAAAGTTTCGAGTTCTTTTTGGTTAGATTTCATGTTGGTCATGAAGTTGAGTTGTTTTAGAAATGTGTGGGACGTTCCAAAAATGTTTGGAAGTCTTAAGATTACTTCTATCTGTGTATGGAAGAGTTTTGAGCAGTTATGGTATGTTTTGGTTGAATCCAAGTGGGAGTAGAGAGTCCTAGTTGGATTGGAGTTGCCCTAGGGCTGGTTATATAAGAAAGAGAGGTCAGGTTTTGTGGTGCACTACTTTTGGTTGTTCCTCTTGTGTTTCATTGAATAAAATTCGTAGTTTTAGAGGATCTTTTCCACGAACAGAGAGGAAAACTTACGCCGTTCTAGAAAAGGAACATCCTCTCCCATCTTCCACCAAGTCCCATCTACCATTGCCGTCAAGAACATCATTCCCCATGCATCCTCCAGCCCCACATTCAACTTTAGTGGGGAACCTACGCCGGCCAACAATGACTCCACCATAGCCATTGAGGCCATCATGGCTTTGGACATGGCACCTCTCGCCGCAATCCTGCTGCTTGGGATGCCCCTTGGACGTTGCTCTGCTCGTTGCAGCGTGGCGCGCTCGCTCTCTCCTCGTAGAGCGCCCATGAAGTCACAAACTCCAATGTGACGTCCAACAACGGCGGCTCTCAACCCCGTTGCGACTCGTATTTTCCTTGAAAAAAGATGAAGTTCGTCCCATGCTCTAGCCTCGCGATAAGTACACGGGCACACTCAAGACGAAGAGAAGTGACGTAGTGAGCCACCACTACGAGTCGCCAACTCATACCTCGCCGGAGCCCACAAATGAACGTTTCATAATCCAAGGTGTGAGAATGCCGAAAGGTTATGGAAAATGTCTATACAAGCGTGTGGACAACATAGCCATGGAGGAGTCGAAGGGCTCTTCTCCCTCCAGGGTGACGCGTCACCTCTAACCACATGCTATAAAAAGGCCTCCGGGCCAATATCAAAGCAGTGATGAAAAATCTCCTCGTGCTGATGCTGCACAGCTAGCTATGGAAATATTAAATCTCCAATTGGAGAAAAAAAGCTACGGCGCACGATGGCCAAAGCACGCATTAAAGGATGACATTGATGCCCTGAAGGGGGATATTGATGGTGTCTCGCGTGGCATAAGTGCTGAAGTCAAGCACTTATGCGAGGCCATTGGGATGTCCGACATTTTACAAGGCACCATGAGTAGATGTACCTCTAGGCCATTGGGTGCTTACCCCTTAGTTTGCTTGTTTTATTTTCATTCAAAAATTTTGTAATTCAATAATGTAAGCACCCTCAAATTTTTCTGGTCAAATAATGTGAACTTACCGATTAATCTAACACCGGTGAAGTTCCCTTTTTTAGTCTATCTTGTGTGAAATTAAGTTTCTAGGAACAAGTCTAGGGGAGGAGTCCCTCCATGATTTCGCAATGTATAGATAATGCATTTCACTCGAGGACACATCGCAAATGAACACACGAGACAACACGACAAAGAGGAGCACCATAGGAGCCAACCAGAGGTCGACCGACCCACTAGCTCGGGCGACCTGTTGGTGGCCCCTCTTGGGTCAGTTTTGCTGCACAACGTCAGTCCAAATCACTTATCCCCTGCTCTTGGTGATTCGATGCAAATTGAGTTGAAAAATTTGATGCATTCATGAAGATCAAATTAAAATCAACTCAATTAACATAGACAATGCAAATTACTTAATTATGAGATTAGTATACTCCGGGTTTTGGTTTCACTACCATTGTCGAAGTGTTGAATAAGACACTTCCACCAGTACTAATAAGAAGTAGTCTGCGGAGGTTTGTATTTGGATGGGATGCTAATTAAGATGAAGAACAAGGGTGAACATAGAAGATTTTACGTTGTTCGGGCCACTTGAGCGTAATACTCTACTCCATGGTGTTGTGTGTATTGATTTTATGAGCTTGAGTAAGCCTGAGCCTGGGATTCGTTGAGTGTGTCCGAGATTGCCCTTCTACCGTGCAGTGCAACCCTTTTATAGTCTAAGAACTGGCTGTTACAGTGTGCTCCCTGGCCCGACATGTGGCCCCTGCTGTAATAAACCACCCTATACACGATCTATGGTGTTAAGGGTGGTCGATAGCATGATAACATGCCTTAACAATAGCATTATCGGTCTTGATAGTCCTCTGATCATGCGTCATTAAAATACATTAATTATGCGTTAACCAGGTCTTGTAACGGACAATTGATAACCCTTGAATGTCCATGCTATTGGAGATCTCATTGTCTTCCATTGCAGACTTAGGTCTGGGCATGTGACACGTGTAGCTCCAGAGCTTCCCTCTGCGGGGAGGCAGGTCCGCAGCTACTGGACACGTGGTAGCACTGGAGCTTCCTTTGTTAGGGAGGCAGGTCCGGTGCCCTTGGACATGTGGCAGTGCTGGAGCCACCCTAAGGAGGGAGGCAGGTCCGGCACTGGGGGATACGTGGCAGCACCGGAGGCACCATAAGGAGGGAGGCAGGTCTGACACTGCGGGACACGTGTTGCCTCTGAAAATTAATGTGGTAGGTGAGACACATGACGTGCGGATCTCACGAAATGAAGGACATCGGTTCCCAATACGATATCTGTATCAGTTCCCATCATAATCTTTGTATCCTTGTCAGGCCGCTGCCCTCGGGCTTCCAACTTCCCATCACGACAATGGTTCACCTGGTGCAACTTTTTTACAAAGTGGACCCGGGACCCCTTGTTATTGACGAGGTATCTTTGCAGAGTGTGACTATAGTCCAGATCCAGTTGCCATCCAAGTGTTGCAGAGGCTTAATAAAGAGGGAGGCAGTGCAAGGAGAGAGAACTCTTACACACAAATCTATTCTTGCCATAAAGTTCTCTGCTTGAACCCTTGCGCCATGCTCCCACTTTTGCTTCACTTTGCGGCGATGGAACTCGGACTTCCCCCCAGCAAGATCACGAGTGATGAATATCTTACTAGAGTACGGAAGCTGATGGGCTGGCAAAGCGACTCCTTAACGAATGCCATTCGATGCGGGAAGCTCTCGTTCAAGAAGGAGTATGCCAGCGACATTGTTTACTTTTCGGGCTGGTTCCGCCAGTATCAAACTTCCTATTGATGCCGCTGGAGTCGTACGGACTCCAACTGTACCACCTTGGACCTCACTCCATCTTGCTGGTGGCAATCTTTGTCCACTTTTGCGAGATGTGGGTGGGTGTACCGCCCTGCATCCCTCTCTTCTGGACCTTCTTCACCGTACAAACAATCGACAAAGGTAACAGCTTGTTGGGATTCTACTATTTCGTAAAGTGTAGAAATGCCCAGTACAAGTACATCAAGACCTTTCCTTCTGGGAAGTGGGAGACGTGGAAGACCGATTGGGTGGTGATTCGAGTGGACCCTCACGACCGGGTGGTGTTGCCAGAAGGACTTCTGATGACAGATTTCGACTCCTGGTAGAGCTCCCAGAGCTATGTGAGGAGTACAAGCCCGTGCTGACAAGGATCCGAGAATTGGTGGATGGAGGACTAACGTGTCTGATGGTCCTCGGCAACTTCCTGACTAACTGTTGGCCGCCTCTCAAGAAGTCAGAGTTCGCAGCTTGGTCTTTCACTGGAGAAATGTATTTCCTCTAGATTGAAGTCAGCCTGGGTACCAATCTTGATGAACACGCTTTGAAGCTCCACATGCAAAAGCTGAATAAACGGGGCTTTTTCGAGGGATGACCTCGGACCTCCGACTGAGTTGCTACCTCTGAACGTAGTTCCAGAGGTCAGGAGAGAGCTGCAAAAGAAGATGCTGCTGCTCGACAACATAGGTCTTGCAGTGCGTCAGAGGAGCACTCCGCCAGCAGGGGTTTCAATCCTCGGAGCTTTAGAGGGCAAGGCTCCTGCAGTCTCAAGCTATAAGAAACCTGACTTGAGTCGGGGTAAAGGCAAGGAGCCTGTCGACACCTCTAACCGAAAGAGAAATCTGACGATGTTTGATGGTAGTTCCGTCAAATCAAGTCTGATAGAGGCTTGCACAACCCTCAAGTCAGTACTGGTAGTGCCCCCAAGATCAGCAGCTCCTGCTCCAGCAGCTAAATCATCTTTGGATCCAGTGTCGCTGGAGAGCACTAGGTCTGGCAAATCTATTGCGGTCCCAACGCCAGCGGCAGGGGCTAGGTCCGGAGCAATTTCTCTAAAGATAGAGATACCAGTTGAGGCAGTGCCGGTGGCTGCATGAACTCCTGGGACAAAGCCCGGAGCATCTGCCACACTAAAGATGGTGGGCTCTGACTCCTGGCGTCCAAGGAAGAAGTTCCGTGCCGGCTGGAGTGGCAATATCCCAAGGTAATTATCGACACCTGAACTTGAGTATTGTTTTTTCTTTTTGCTTTTTTCCTGAAGTCCTTTTTTTGTTTCCAGAGTATCGAGAGCTTCTACTCCAGCACCTACTAGTGCCTTGGCCCTTGAGATCACACCGTCAGGAGCCTCCGCTACTGAAACAGCTCCTCTAGTGGTTGAGGCAGTCCACCCGACAACTCCGGTGCCTACTAACACCGAGACGACCTCGGTAACAGCACCCGAAGAAGAAGTTGTGATTACACCGGAATAAGCTTCACACCCTTCGGTGCTAGCACCGGAGGTACCGATGCCAGTGCCAGAGACTTCAGAAGCTGTGGTTGAAGCTCCGACACCAGCTTCGAAGGTGACGGGACCTTCCTCGTCTGCGCCAGAGGTAGATGAGCTTCTGAAGATTTGTCTTGCCGATGTCGATCTGCTGGAGTCCATGCTCGTGCCATAGGATCTAATTACTATTCTGGAAGACCCGGAGGATGAACCTCAAGCATGTCTGGAGCCAATCCCCCTGGCGTTGTCGATTGACAATGCCTGCTCAATCCTTTGCCAGGTCCAACTCGCCATTGACTACGAGCACAAGTCTCTTGAAGAAGAGCGTGACAACTTGAGGCATTGGCGCCAACAGTTGTACTTCAAGACGAAGATGACGCAGTCCAAGCTTGCAGACCAAAAGGAGTTGTTGGTAGCAGAGAAGGCCTGACAGACACGTTTAAACAATGCGCTGAATAAAAGAGAGGCTTCTACAAAGCCCCTGGACGAGAACACCCGGGAGATCTAAGAGCACACCAAAAAGGCCAACGAAGTGGCTGACAGTCGCTCGAAGAGTCTCGAAGCTTTGAGGGCACAACTCCTCAAGCCCCGGGATGAGCTTGATAATAAGGAGGATAAACTCCAAGAAAGAGAACATGAAATCCAAGAGAGGGAGGATGAACTCCCTCAGAAGCTGGCACGCGGCGAGCAGGACTTGGGTGATCGCATGGAAAAATTCAAGTCGTGCTGCGAACAAGAAAAGCACTAAGTATGGCTAATAGGAGAATGAGTCAGCAATAGAGAGAAAGCTGTCTCTGCCAAGGAGGACAAGGTGAAGGCGAAGGAGAAGGACCTTGCGAAAAGGCATGTTTGCATTCACCTCCGAGATAAGCAGTTCGCTGACCAAGAGAGGTTGCTGGCTCAATAGATCCAGTAACATGCCAAAGAGGTCAAGCGATTCTTGAAGGAGGGTTCTGCTGAGCTTTCATTTGCAAGGAAGACACTGGAGGAGCTCCGGAGTGTAAGATAAATTGAGTCCCAACAGGTCTGGGACTTCCTAGGGCAGGCAAATGAAGCTGTGGTGCCTCTGGGATTTAGCCCGGTCCAACCAGCTGACCTAGAGCCAGAGATGGACAAGGCTCTAGTGGCACTGAACTTCATCGGCAGTATGCTGGATGCACTGGGGGATGTGGTCGTCGACCAAATTGAGACTGAAGGGGAGTCTCTTGCGAGGAACGTTGCAGAATCTGTGTTGACATGTTTCCAAAGCCAAGACCCCCTGATGTCTTTAGCTCTGGTGGTCGAGGGACCCATCGCTGAGGAAGAAGAAGCTACCAAGGCCAGCGTCCAAGAAGCCACCAAGAAAGTCGCTTCATACTTCGTGAGGAACTCCAGTATCTAGGACCTTTTTTTGTACCTTCACATTATAAATCTCCAATTTTGAATAAATGAAATCCTTTCAAATTTCATTTTTGTCTTCAATACATTGCCCTTTATCTTGTTGGCCCCATAGTAGATGTGTTCAATTGATTGAGGACATCAGCCATAAGGAATTTGACAATGTCTTGAAAACTTGATTGCTCCGAACTTGTAGCCAACATGATAGCTTCAAGGTTTGAGTTTTGCTTCCGAAATCTCCAAGGACCCTTTGTTACGTCGATGGCGGGCCCCCTGGTAGTTGTCGAAGCTTTGTTGCTTCGACAACATCCACCATTGCCATGCAGATTGCTGTCAATTGTTCATTTTTCCTGCGCATGAGAGGCAAGAAAAGCAGCAAAATTCATCCTCTTGCCTATATCTTATTTGTGTCTTATTATCCTTCTTTGAAGTTTAGATCCTACCAAACTCACTATGACAACATAAGTATATCAATGAAACTTCCTTAGATCCGAATGCTTTCCGGACCCGCCTTACTGAGACCCACCAGAATAGGTAGAGTGGCACACTTAGGGTGCTGGACCAGGCTATGTCGATAGTGCACTCCGGACCTGTCATTGGCTTTGGTTTTAAGACGAGTAGACCATCTAGCAATACTAAGATCTTATGAAGATTACCAATAAAACTTATATGTCACGTGAATCTCTAGGACTAAATTTCAAGTGTATTGCACAACAATGCTATTGCCAAGAAGGTAAAAGATGATAAAAATAATAAGCATGCACAAAATTAATGCACGTAGAGTCTGTTTGCACATAAATGTATTTCATTATAGGTCCGAATAACAGGTTGACTAGGACACACTTAAAGTACAAGACCATGTCAAGTGTGCTATTCATCTTGTACTAACCCAGGGAAGGTAAAGACACACTTAAAGTACATGACCAAGTTAAGTGTGCATTTGATCTAAGACCAACCCAACTTTGTTCATAGACTTTAAGAAATACATTTTATACAAATACAGACTCAGCTCCGTGTAACATATGTAGAACTCACGAAGTTGCTCAATGTTTCAGGAATTGGGATGTTGTATCCCATCCTCTATTGCCAAGCAGACGCATCCGGGACGGGAAACTTTTACTACTCAAAAGGGACCTTCCTAGCTGGGGGAAATTTTGTTCATCCCTTCACGAGTAAGTATTCGCCGCAGCACCAGATTTCCTTTTTCCAACTGCCGGTTCTTGACATATCTTTGGTGATAGCGCCGGAGCGCCTAGCGATAGCGCGCGTTTCGGATAGCTGCTTGGCATCTTGCCTTATCGACGAGGTCTTGGTCTTCACGCCAGAGCTAGTCCCGCGTGGCTTCTTTGAAGGTTTGGACCTAGAGAGAACCCATAGTGACCTCCAAAGGTAGGACTGCTTTAGCTCTGTACACCAAGAAGATGGGTGTCTCTCATGTTGCCTGGATGGGTGTTGTCCGGCTCGCCCAAAATGCAGATGGAAGCTCTTCTATCCAGTTGGCGCCATGTTTCATCAAGCGCTCATAAGTGCACGTCTTGAGTCCCTTGAGTATTTCTGTGTTTGCTCTCTCAGCTTGGCCATTGCTTGCTAGATGAGTTACTGATGCATAGTTGACTAATATGCCAAGGTCTTCATAGTACTCTTTGAATGCTTCACTTGTGAATTGGGTTCCGTTGTCAGTGATGACTCCATTCCGAACTCCAAATCTGCAAACAATGGACTTCAAGAACTTGATGGCAGATTGCTTGTTGATTGTAACAACAGGAGTTGCTTCCGAATACTTTGTGAACTTGTCGATGATGACATATAAGAATTGGTACCCTCTGACGGCTTTTGGGAAAGGTCCCAAAATGTCCATCCCCCACACAGTGAATGGCCACGTGGGAGGAATCATCTGCAGTGACTGCACCCGTGTGTGAATCTGCTTCGCGTGGAACTGGCACGCTTCGCACTTCTTGACCAGCTCGACTGCATCCTGGAGTGCTGTAGACATATAAAAACCATACTGAAAGGCCTTACCGAGCAGCGTGCGAGATGATGCGTGGTTCCCACACTCACCTCCATGGATCTCTACGAGGAGTTTGCAACCTTCTTCTCAAGAAATGCTTCGCATTAGAATGGTGTTGGCGCCACATCGGTAGAGATCCCCTAATACCAACGTGTATATTTTAGCCAATCTAACAATTCGCTCAGTGGATACACCATCTTCAGGATAGATGTTGTCTTTCAACTAGTCTTGAACCTCCGAGATCCATGCATCAGGACTGAATTGAGCTTCCGGATCTTGCGCACTTGGTTGCTCGGAGCTTCCTGTAGCACCTACGACCCTTGGTGGACGCCATGGTAACAAGGCCACCGAGACCGCCAACTTCGAAGTGCTGATCTCGCCCCCATAACTCAGTTCGGCAGGCTGAGGGACAGGTGCTGGTAATCTCCAGACAAAAACCCAATCGGGTGCTTGAGCCCCGATTGAAGCGTTCATCGGGAGATCGTCATCTTCAGCTTTATTGAGACGCTGGACATGGTAGAGGTCCATGACGTGGAAGTCTTTCTGCAACTTCTTGACTTCAAGTAGATATGCAACAAGCTGAGGGTTATTGCAACTACATTCATCTTTAACTTGTTTGATGATGAGTTGCGAGTCACCCTTCACCAAGAGCTGTCGGATGCCATACGATAGCGCCACCTTGAGTCCAAAGATAACAACTTCATATTCCACCATGTTGTTCGTTGCCTTGAAGTCGACACACACCATGTACTTGACCTTCTCTCCGGTCGGAGCGAGGAGGAGGATTCCAGCTCCAAGCCCTTGCTTTTGCACGGAGCCGTCGAAGAGAGTCTAGTGAGGCTCAGTGAAAACCTGGACCTTAGGTTATGGCTTATGCTCATTGAGCCCCCTGCAATTGATGAAGAGGGTGTCCACTCCGCCACAAAGTTAGCCAGTGCCTAACTCTTGATTGCATGTCGAAGTAGGAATTCGAGGTTGAATTCTGCTAGCTCCGCAGCCCACATGGCAATATTTCCCATTGAATTTGGATTATGTAAAATAGCTTGCAGTGGATAAGATGTTACCGCTCATATCTTGTGGGCCTAGAAGTAGTGACGAAGCTTCCTTGATGAAATAAGGACTGCGTACAATAGCTTATGCACCTCAGCGTACCGAGGCTTGGCGTCGTAAGTACTTTGCTGATGAATTACACCGGCTGATGGATAGTTCGGACCCTCCCAAAGGGGTCCAAAGCTTCTACTTCATCAACCCAGACCCTCCCTGAGGGGTTCGGATCTCCTTCTCGAGCATTAGATACTCTCTCGAATGAGAGAGGTTAATCCACATGCATCTTGCCTTTAGGATTCGTGCCTACGGGCTGGGACCCAAACTCGCCTTCAGGTAGCTCCAAACCCTTCCAGAGGGATCTAGGCTCCTGAGTCGAACATGTTTTTGGTCTTTCTGCACTCAAAACCATGCCGACAACCTCCGTAGTGAGGAGACCGGAATCCCGACATCCGTGGATCTCATTGGGTGGTGTCGTGCGATGCGACACCCAACAGTATACAAGAACAGAACTAGAATAAAATACAAGATGAAGTCTTTCAGTTATCATACAACGGAAGTTTTACAATACTAGCGGAAGGACAGAAACATATATATCATAGCTACGCTCTCAGCACTAGCTATGCAAAAGCAAAGTCATCCATGCCCTGGATACTTCGCACTAGCAACACTCAAATCACAGCGGCATGCAGGGTTCCCACTCAGCTGTACACCCTGGAGGGGGTGCAGCCTCATCATCAAACCCTTCATCAATCGTATAACCAGCAAAAACTCGTTAACTGCAAACATGAGCATAAGGCTTAGCAAGACTAACCCGTCTCACTAGACATATGCAAGGGTGGACACTAAGCATAGATAAGGTGAAGCATAAATGACTCGCCTACAAGTGGATCCTTATAATCAGGTTTTAAGTAGCAAATAACATTCTCCAAGCATGACACATCATAGACTCCACAATCAAACAAGAAACTCTTTGCCGATGATATGACATGCTCAGAGCACATAATGCTATTACAGCTAAAGTATGGGGAAACTGTAAACTTTAATTTGACTATCTCTAAAACATACAATGTTGCAAAGCAATTATAATTCAATACAACATAATTTTCTAGCTTCTTTAATATTTACTACATCACATCTCAGTGAACAAGTGGTACTCTATTACCGCGAGGGACGGTGCTTGCAATCAGGACACATCCGGACAACACGACACATACGTCGTTCGGAAGTGTCAGCGAGTACAGCAGTACCTACGTAACACTTCATTACTAATCGTATATGGCCACCTTTCACAAAAAACCCGAACGCCGAGCCCGTCTCACCTCCGCGAACAGAAGGTCTCCGCACGGAACACCTCATGTGTCCGCCGACCGATTTACACCTTACTGTCCTCAACCCACCCCTATCTATGGTGAGTTAATGGGCCTCGACAACCCAGTTATCGAGTTACGTCAGTTTACTGGATTCCATATGTCCATTATGTCGCCGGTACAAGTCAAGCTTATTCGAAGGGGCCGCATACAGACGGGCCTTAACTGACCAGTCAGAGCTATGCGACCAAGACCACGTCTTGCCGCTTCCTATCCATCTCTGATCATTCTCAAGTTTTAGATGTAACATTTATTTTCTATAAATATTATCCCAGTGTAGATGAGTGTAAATTTCTGTCTCGCGAGTAGATTCCAACTACTCGACTTCTATCGGTTTACCTATAACATTAGCATAGCAATTCTACATGTTGAGTTATCAACCTACCCAATTAACCAATGGGACTGTGGGTCATGCATCTGGAGTATTCAAGCATCCTAAACGTAATGCACAATTCATATGCTAATCATCATAGTGATAAAGTAAAATTTTATAAACGACTTAAATGCAAACCGGAGCTTGCCTGGATGCAGGTCAGAGTCTGGGTTAGTATCCGGCAGATGTTCTTCCAAGGCCTCTGGTTCCTCCTCGACTTCGGTCACTATATGATATGCATATAATATGTATATGAATGACTTTAAAAAAATTACTACCAAGACCATAATTTAACCTATGGTGATCATTATATGATAATGACCTAATTGGCTTTGGAACTTTGATGGTAGATACTAGGGAATATGATAGAAGCTCTTGCAAAGAACTGGAGATGATCAAAGTAGTTTGTTGTCTCTAAAATTATGGCAAGCAATAAACTTCCAAGAATTTTAGAGAAGAAACTGTAGCTTTAACATAGCTTCCAGTTGATAATCATGATAGAGTAAGTTGTACTGGTTCTAGCAAAATTTGTTTCATAAATTTCTAAGCCTTGGTGAAGGAGTTATTGAATTTCAAAGTTGGCAAGAATTTCTGGAATTATTTTATAACTGAATTTTTATCTTTTCAATTAATATTCAGTTTGCAACTGAATTAGGACTATGAGATTAGGTCAGTTAAATTCAATATTTTTACAGGAACTAGGTTATGTCTAAAGGAAGGCTCAGTCCAAATTTGGGACATAATAAAGCAACTGAACATCTGTAAAAATTCAATAACTGAAAAAGGTAATTGAACTATGTAGAAGGTTATACAGGTCCAATGGCTCTCAAACTTTTTCTGGTAGTCAGGAATAGGACAATGTATTTTATGTGAATTTTGGGGATTTTTCCAAGAGCAAGTTCATCAGGAAAAATTGTACTTGTACTTGGAAAGATTGTTTTCTACAGAATTTAAATATGAGTTTCACAGAACCTAATTGGTACTGACAGAAACTAGATCTCAAGGGCTTTCAAACAATATTTGTTTGAATATTTGGAGCAGTCTACAGAGAGATATTGATTTTTAAACTTTGAAAATGGTTCTGCATATATTGGGAAATTTCAGCTTTTAAATTTGGCGCCAGGGCCCACTGGATTTTAAATCAGCCAATCAGGAGCTAGCCACACCGGGACCATAAAGATTCCCACGTGGCCACACTAAATCCCTAGCCACAGACTGATCCGGGTGCCTTTGCACTCGCTGGCAGGTGGGATCCGCGAATCCTGCCTTCTTCAACCTCGGGCCACGGCTCGGGCGGCGGCGCTCTTGCCGGCGCGCGGCGGCGCTTTCACCGGCGATGGCTTCCAGCCCACGGGAGGCTTCGGTACTCGCCGTCCCACCCTATTTTCTCGCGGGGAACACGCTGGACCAACTCCCGACGGTGATGGGTGAACGGAAAACCATTCTCGACGGCGGCGGCGGGTGCTAGGGTTTTGGTTATGTCGAGACCCTCGATTCCCTAGCTAAAACTCTCGTTTGAAAGCTCGGGAAGCATCGTGGAAGCATGGGAACGAGTTTAGGAGGGGCTAGAGCTCGTGCCATAGCCGGCAACACCGAGGTCGACGGTGAATCGAGCTACATCAATGGCGGAAGGGGAAAAATCATCTAGCTAGTTAATTAGTCGATGGTTCTTGCTGATTTTTGGAGTGAAGGTGCGCTAGGATACACAGATCATGTCGTCTAACTGGATCAAAGAAATTTTGTGCATACAATCAGAATTAAACCGACGAACTAGCTTCAAAGCTGTAAAAGTGCTTCGGTAATTCACTGAATACCGATGCTAGGATGCAAGATAGGAATTCAAACTTAACCAGAAGCTTCACGAGATCGTTGTGCACCTTTTTGCTATAGACTACGAAGGATGGTGATGCTTGTATCGACGGTGAGGCTGAGCGGTGTCGGGCTGCATTGAGGTGGTCACGGCGGCGAGGAAATGGCGCGGCGCGATGAACGGTGAATCGGGGATGGACTCTGGTCGACGGAGGGTGATTTTATAGTCTTCACCGCAGTAGATAAGGATGCTGGGGGCAGCTGGAGGCGACCGACGGTCGACGACGCGCTGGTGGCATGCAGCATCGCGGTGTCGCATGGAGAAAGAAATAGAGGCGGTTAAACGGTCTCACCGACTGACTTGTGGGCCCCACCTCTCTCCCTTATCTGTTTCTCTAAATTCTAGCTCAAACATTGTCCAAAAATTCCCAAAATTGACAGACAAGCTAAGAAAAATATGAGGAACTCAAATCTGCAATCAGATATCAATTTCGACATAGTTTGTTTCAAATTCAAAAATCAAATTTGAATTAAAACATGTTTATAAACCTCATTGAAATAAATAGTAGCTGAGGTCCATAAATCTCCAAACTTTGAAACAAAGCTCCCTAAACCATAAAAGGTCTTAGGAAAACTTGTGGGTTGATTTGGGCAAAGTTTAGTGCAAAGCTAAATTTGAGATCGACGCGAAATGAATCCTTTGTACGTGTCCAAATAAGTGGAAGACGTACTTCAAAAATCATGAAATTTTTTTGAGAAGCTATTTAAGATATTTAAGAGGCCAAGGAAAAATTTCGAGCCTTGGATTTGAATCTTTTTGGCAGGGCCAAATATGCAGAGCAACATAATCAAATTACATTTGTTTTGATTTTTATATTGCTGCAATATAATTTGCCCTAGCCATTTCCATCAATTAAATTCCCAACTTTGCAGAAAGGTTTAATTAAAATGTTCTAGGCTTAGAGTGAAGTCCAGTCCTCATGTTAATAAGATTAAACATGAGTAGAAGAAAACTTTTTAGTGAGGTCAAGTTCATGTGCACAACTATATTGACCTCCATTATGTTTGATAAACAACTTGTAGCTGAACTTCACATGAAAGGAAAAAGTGGGATTTTACACGTAGTTGCAGCGATGTAAAACAAAAGAGTCTCACCAGGCTCCGGAGCTAACATGACTAGTGGTGAGGAGCTGCTTGAGCTCTTGGAACGCCTTCTCTGCTTCTTCAGACCAATGGAATAGTCTGGACTTCCTCAACAGCTTGAAGAAGAGAAATGCCTGCTCTGCCAGTCTTGAGATGAACCGACTGAGCGAAGCTAGACATCTAATAAGCTTCTGGACATCTTTGGCATGTGCTGGATTCCTCGGTGGGTCACCAAAAAACTGAGAAGCTTTACAGAGTTAACCCCAAAGACACACTTGTCGGGGTTGAGCTTTGTGCGTGTTAGACGCAGCTTGTCGAAGGCGGATGAAGATTGTCAAGAAGTGAGTCTTTGTTCATCACCTCGATGACGATGTCATCAAAGTAGACCTCCACTAGATCCCGAGTGAGCTCCCCAATGTTTTTGCGCATAGCTCACACAAAGGTGGAGAGCGCATTCTTGAGACCATAACGCATCACTGCGTAGCAATAGAGACCATCTAATGTAATGAAAGCGGTGTGCTCTTCATCTTCATTAGACATTGGAATTTAATGAAATCCTGAATATGCATCTAAAAAACATTGAAGCTCACAACTAGAGGTAGAATCCACTATTTGATCTATTATCGGTAGTGGAGAGGGGTCTTTTGTACATGCCTTATTTAGTGTGGTGTAGTCGATGTACATTCGAAGCTTCCCTCTGGCCTTTGGTACAACAGCTGGGTTTGCCAACCATCGTGGATGATGAACCTCCCGGATGAATCCAGCGTCGAGCAACTTCTTAACTTCTTCTCAGATGAAGTTTTGCTGCTCAACAAATTGCTTTCAGGGCTTCTGTTGTATAGGTCGAGCGTCAGGGTAGATCTTCAGACAGTGCTCGATCACCTTCCTGGGGATCCCAGACATCTGTTATGCTTTCCATGCAAACACATCGACATTTTCCCAATGGAAAGTAACCAGCGCAAGTTCCTATTTGTGAGTTAGACCTCCCTATATACGGGTGGTCTGAGCAGCATCATAACGAATTTGGATGACTTTTATGGGAACGTTAGTGTTGCTGCTTGGCTGCACATGAGGTGCAGAGGATGAGCCGTGCTAGCACGAGCTCGGTGGTTGTTGAGCAAATTCGTCTTTGCTGGAGTCATCTTCTTGCGCCGTTGCAAGTGCGTGAAGTTTTTTAGCGCAGTAACCCAGCATTGCAGTCCCCTCAGATCTGTAGGACGCCTGACGGAGTTGGCATCTTCAACACGAGGTAGCCATATTGGGAAGATTGATACAAGGATGGCCTGCCTAGAATGGCATTGAAGGGAAGATTGATGTGTGCTACATGAAAAACCAGCTTCTCGGACTCATAGTTCTTTTGTGCCCCGAAGGTCACTAGCGGAGTAGCTGACCCAAGAGGCATGATAGCTCTTGGGCCCACTCTGGAGAATGGGCGTGAGGGCCTGAGGTCTGAGAGGCTGAGTTGGAGGTTCACAAAGGCTGTGAAGCTGATGAGGTTGAGTGTCGCACCTCCATCCACCAATACATGGAAGAGCTAGATATTGTTGATAGTTGGGGAGACCATCAGGGGTAATTATCCAGGTCCTACCATGTTCTTCGAATAGTCTGAAGCATCGAAGGTAATGGAAGTATTCATTGGGGATACCCAAAGATAAACTTGATCCCCAACCTCGAAGTGAAGAGGTCGACGTCGTTTGTTCGCATAGCTCTTCTGACGAGACTGAGCGACTTTGAGATTTGCTTGAATAATGCATACTTGCTCTTCGGCTTCATTTACCAAGTCGATGCCATATACCACTTGTTCACCAGATTCGCACTAGTTCAAGGGTGTGCGACATTTCCGACCATAAAGAGCTTCATATGGCGCCATCTGGATGCTAGTGTGGTAACCGTTGTTGTATGAAAATTCTACCAATGGTAGATGGTCATCCCAATTCCTACCGTTGTGGATGGCACAGGCACGAAGCATATCCTCTAGCACTTGATTCACCCGTTCGGTTTGTCCACCAGTCTGAGGATGATAAGCTGAGCTTCGAATCAGCTTGGTACCCAATGCATCGTGGATATGCTCCCAAAAGCGAGCAACGAAAATAGATCCACAATCTGAAATGATAGTACGGGATACTCCATGTAGGCACAAAATTCAAGAGATATAAAGTTCTGCATACCGCTTTGCATCATAATCCACACTGACTGGTATGAAATGAGCTAATTTGGTCAACCGGTCAACGATCACCCAAATTGAGTCGTGCTTATGGAGAGTGGGAGGCAACCCAACAATGAAATCCATGCTGATATCCTCCCATTTCCAATTCGGTATGCTTAAAGGTTGAAGCTGTGCAGCTTACTTCATATGGTCGGCCTTAACTCGTCGACACGTATCACATTCGGATACATATGTTGCTACTTCTCTCTTCATCTGAGTCCACCAGAACTTCTTTCTCAAGTCTTGGTACATTTTGTTACTTCCTGGATGAATGGAATACTTGGATAAATGAGCCTCATCCAGTATCTTCTTCCGAAGTTCCATGTTTCGGGGTACCACTATGCAGTTTCTAAACCAGAGGGTACCTTCATCGTGACATCAGAAAATTTCATCTCCCCCTTCTCCATTCTTTGCCGAATATGTGACATCCCTTTGTCCCCCTTCTGAGCTGCTATAATATCCTCCCTAATAGTAGGAATGAGAGCTAGGTTGTAGAGTGCCACATATGGAACCAAGTAGAGACTCGGTTCTTCTTCTCCCATTGAGGTAATGGAAAGATTGTTGACATGGGACTTGCGGCTCAGAGCATCTGCGACTACATTTGCCTTGCCTGGATGGTAGTGGATCTCAATCTCATAATCCTTGGTTAATTCCAACCACCTACGCTGTCGCATATTTAAGTCTTTTTGGGTGAAGATGTACTTCAGGCTCTTGTGATCGGTGTACAGATGTACTAGATTACCCAGTAGATAATGTCTCCACATCTTCAATGCTAGTACCACAGCAGCGAGCTCTAGATCATGAGTCGGATAGTGCTGCTCATGGTTCCGAAGCTGCCGTGATCCATAAGCGATCACTCGTCTGTCCTGCATCAACACACAACCCAAACCAATTCCTGATGCATCACAATATACGTCAAATGATTTGGTTGTGTCCGTTTGAGCTAATATTGGTGCTGTTGTGAGGTGTTTTACCAATGCCTGGAAACCTTCCTCACATGCCTCAGTCCATAGATACTTCTTCCCCTTCTTCAGAAGTTCTGTCATTGGTTTAGCTTTTTTGGAGAAAATGGAATGAACCTTCGGTAATACCCAGCTAAACCTAGGAAACTTTGAACTTCATGTACGGACTTTGGAGACTCCCATTTGAGTACTTGCTTTATCTTGCTTGGATCAACTGCAATCCCTTCTGCTGATATGATGTGCCCTAAAAATGGCACTTGGCTGATCCAGAATTCACACTTGCTAGTGGTCCCATAATCGTTGAAGCACGATACACAAGTGTTGAACATGTTCTTCTTTGGATTTTGAATACACAAGGATGTCGTCAATGAAGACCACAACAAACTTGTCCAATTCCAGCATGAACACCGAGTTCATGAGGTACATGAAATGAGCCGGTGCGTTGGCCAATCCGAAGGACATAACAAGGTATTCATATAGTCCATACCTCGTCGAGAATGCTGTCTTTGGTATATCTTTTGGCCGGATTCTAATCTGATGATAACCAGAACAAAGACCCATCTTTGAAAATACTTTAGCACCCACTAGTTGATCGAAAAGAATATCAATGCGTGGTAGTGGATACTTGTTTTTGATAGTGATAGCATTGAGTGGACGATAGTCCACACACAGTCTCAAGGTATTATCTTTCTTCTCTATGAACAATGCAGAACAACCCCATGATGATGAACTTGGACGAATGAAACCTTTGTTCTCAAGTTCTGTTAACTGCTCCTTCAGTTCTGCAAGTTCCTTGGGTGCATCTTGTAGGGTTGCCTTGATATTGTCACTGTTCCCAGTACAAGCTCAATTTTGAACTCTATATCTCTTTCTGGGGGCATACCAGGAAGATCTTCGAGAAACACGTCCGGGTATTCACATACTATCGGAATATCCTTAAGTTCAATAACCTTAGTATTGTGAGTAGATGGACTCACTAGAATGGTTCTCTCAAGATTGAGGACTTGGGAAGGATGAAGTGGAGAATTTAGATATATTTTTCGAGGAACAAGATCTAGAATAGCACCATGGTATTGTAACCATGCCATTCCCAAGAAGACATCTAACTTCTGATTCTCTAGTATCAGAAGTGAAGTAAGATATATAGGTCCATCTAGGTTAAGTGGTATCCCAGGAACCAACTCATTTGTTACTGTCTTCCCTACCGGAGTGCAAATCACATAAGAAGTTTTTGTGGAGATAATAGGCAATTGACTTTTAATGAGAAAAGACTTGCTAATGACATTCTGTGAAGCTCCGGAGTCAAAGAGTATGACTACGGGATGATCAAAGATAGAGAACGTACCCGTGAGTACGGGTGCACCTTCTGGAACGTCCTCAATGGCGAGGTGGTGGACGTTGCCGAGTCTGGGGACTGGCTTCTTGGGCTGGTTGCGGGGTTGGTTGGCGCCCTGGTATGATGACTATCCTCCGCCCTGCCTACTCTTCGGGCAGTCCTTGGCGAAGTGCCCCGTGCGTCCACATGTGAAACACGTGTACGGGGTTTGGCCGGTACGAATGGGAGGACAGAATCCCGGTGCACACGGTGGAGGTGGAAGTGCACGTGGGATCATCCCCTGCTGTTGCTGCAGTCGGAAACCGGTGTTGTCGAACTGGCGACCACTGAACATTGGTGGTCGTGATGGCGGTTGCCACCTCTGGCCGGATGGTGCTCGATACACCATTTGGTACTTCTGACGAGCACCACCCCCGCTGCCCTGCGGAGCACTACTCTTCTTCTTGTCTGAGGACAGCTCTCGAGTAGCGTCCTCTTGCATGATCACGGTGTTGACAATGTCCTTGAAGCTGCCGCGGTTGAACAAGACAAGCTTGTCCTTAATCTTGGGGTTCAACCCCCGGTAGAAGCACTCTCGCTTCCTGTCTTCCATGTTCACTTGGTCCTGTGCATACTGGGCCAAGTGGTTGAATGTCTTGGAGTACTCGTAAGCACTCCTTCCTCCCTGCTTCATCTCCAAGAACTCTTGAAGCTTCCTCCTCATAATCCCGGGAGAGATATGGTAGGCACGGAACGCCTCCTGGAATTCTGCCCAGCTCACGACATAGCCTGCGGGGCGTGCGGCGAGGTAGTTTGCCCACCACACACTAGCAGAACCCTACAGTTGTTGAGCTGCAAACAGAGTCTTCTGTTGTTCGGTTATCTTGAGTAAACCGAATCTCCCTTCAATGGTGCGGAGCCAGTTGTCCGCCTCCAAAGGTTCGTCGGCCTCCCTGAAGACTGGCGGATGCGTCGATGTGAAATCCGAGTAGTAACTCGGATATGACTGACGTGGCCCATCAGCTTGTCGTCCCCCTTGACGGGACGAATGCTGTACAAGGGTCCGCAACAAATCGGTTTGCTCGTCGCGCGAGCCGAGCACTGCTGCAAGAACCTCTGCAAGACTTCTGGGAAGTGTAGGTGGAGGTGGTGGAGGTGGCTGCGTCTGGGGTGTATTCTGCCCCGGGGGTGGTGTGTCATCCCCCTGTCCCCCACTTGAGCCTCCCACTTCCGGGGCTGTACGTGTATGCACCATGCTGCAATACAATGATTTACACCATAAGTCTCGCTGCCTCAAGTTCATCCTTCCATATAAATAGTAATGCGGTAGACCACGATAGATAATATACAACATTAACATATATTGATAAAGTACAAGCTTTATACAAGATATATTATCTCGTGACCAAGTTTACAGTAGTAAACTCCAAAATGATGGACTCCCACTATGGAAATACATATCTACCATACTTGGTCCTCATGAGATGCCGTACACATCTTGTCATCTTATACATAACCACCACTACTCTTAATATGACACAAACATGGTCACAAAATAAAAACATGAGCTACTATTAAACTATATGTTGCCCCGTGTCGGCAGAAGTGCTGCCATATCCCACTTCAATACGTCCTACTCGACGTATTCGAGTTCCTCGGGATCTTCTTCTTCTTCTTCTTCTTCGTCATCCGAAGGCAATTGTTTACCCATAATTAGTGGTATGTTATGGGCTGGTGGATACACCACTGGTTGCAATTGTGCCCCGGCCTCAATTACATTATCCTGCAGTTCTCCTGCCTCATACTTCCAATTTTGAGCTGTCTCAATGGCGGCGTCCCGCTCTTCAGTGACTACTAACAGCTGCTCTTGCTGTTGTTGCACCTCCAACTGACTTGCTTGTAAGTCACCACGAGCTTGCTGCAGTTCAGTGTGAGTCTGTCGTTGTGCGGCACGAGCTTTCCGTAGCCTAATGCGAGCATAATGCAACTGACTCTCACACTTATTTAGCCGCTGATTCACTGGGGCTATGAGCGAACGTAGACCCTCGTTGATATAATCAAGGGTATCACCCCGCTCCGTCGCTTCCCGCAAGGCTTCGACTTTTTCCAAAATAATGGTGCCTTGCGTAGCAACTACCATATTGGAAGCAGCCGCATATGTCCCAAGTGTCGTCGAGGTTGCATCGCCATGCGGTGTATAGGCAGCAATCATACGACGTTGCCACTCAAATCCGGCCATACCACGGACTGGAATAAGGGCAAATTGAGTCCCTGCCATGGCATCTTGATGAAACTCACAAAGCTTCATAAGTGCTTCGCCTGCAGCGATTGCCCAAATGTACTCTAACTGAGCCCCCTCGATGGTAACCGATAAAGGAGCCCATCCATATCGACGTGGACTAGCCGGGATGTCTACCAAGATGGTGCACGACCGAACACCTCTGTCGATCGTTTCTCTACCCCAATAGCATGACATCTCGATGAAGCCAAACTGTTGGAGCACTTCCCGCAGCATACTTGGGAAACCAGGATGGCTAGTGCAAGTGGAAAATACCCATCCATCCGGTAGTAGCATCCTTACATCCGTCATCTATAGAAAATAATACTGGAACAATGAGAAGGTTTCCAAATCTCGATAGTTTTAAGAAAATTTTAAAACTGGAGTTGTAATTACAGTCTGTTCCAGCTGACCTTCCTGTATAAATTCCACAGTTTCATACAGAAAATGTCAGAATAAAAGGTGAAGTTGAATACCAGAGTTGTAGTATACTTTCCAATCTTTCCATATTGTACTCATATAGCTACAAGTGAGCTAGGAAATAGAATCTGTACAGGTTTTAAGTTGACCTATATTTGCTGAAATTTTGACAGAACCTCCCCTGTATATGTAGTGATGTCCACAATTTATACAGGGATATCATGACAATATTTTTAGGTAATGACAAAATAAACTTTGTATAACATCAAGTTAAAAATCCAGAAATAAAAGATTTCCCCCCCAAAAAGTTTGTTATACAGGTATCGCGCGCGAATTCACAAACATGTGCAAACTGCTTCAAGTTCTGGACTGTGAGAACCAAGTTTGCGACAAATGGAATTAGACACCGCTATACCTAGATTCAGATCATGAATGCAAAATAAAGTTGATAGAGGACTTCCTAAGCTTTCCAGAAATGTATATATGTGATTGTGTCACTATTTTGTATTAAAAGTTATAACTATCCAAACTAAACAGTTGAAATGACTGGTTTGCACCAGCAGTCCTGCAGTCCACTGTTTTGATTTCCAAATTTGATTTTACTCAAATTCGAATTAGGAAAAAAAATCTAAACATAAAACCTGTAGATATGCCTCTGCCCTTTCCAGACATGTGTCACAATAAGGCAGAAGATGTTTCTACAGTGAGTTATGGCAATATTTCTGGAACTGGTACAATGGTTGGGTCATCTGGAGCAGTTTTAGTATACTCCAAATTTCACCAGATTAACAAACTCTTCTGCCCTGATGGCTAACAGAAAAGTTGTAGAGATCTTCACGAGCTTTCCATCCATATATGATACCTTCATGTTAGCTATCATATAGCCAGGATTACAACCCGGCAAAGTCGAGCCAACTCCTGCCAGAAATCAAGAATCTTGATTCTACTTACCCTATCGAGTCGGAGTCCCTTCTTACGGAGTCCAAACCTACCAGCATCTGATATTTGGACTTTCCAAAACATTATGCATCCATTCTGTCATTGGGGATGGTCAAGTATCATGTTTGATACTGACGGTACTACGTACCTCACCAAAGAAAATTCTATCCGGTATATCCGGTTACGTCTATAGGTGGTTCCTATATCGTTCTCTCGCAAACGGTTTCTACACGGTCTTCTACTGTAGTCAAAGCTGCAAAAGACAAACAATCCCCTTTTCACACTTTCACACCTCAAGGGTGGTACGGGGAAACACGACAGGCAGTCACAATAATATATATGAAAATAAATGCATACGACTCTGGTGTGAGTCGCCCTCGAGCAAGGTCATGTCTCGAGGTACATGGCTGTAAATACGTCTGTACAGCAAAGACTCCCGTACGATCCGACTTATACACGCTTGGGCATACGTGTTTCGCATGTTCCCATAGAACATGAGTGGTTCTAGAGATGCATACTATCGGGTTATACACCACCCGACGGGGGCTCCCACTAACTTTGAAGCACGCTGGGGTACCGCGTGTCATAGGTTCTCAGAAACATTGAAAGCTTCAGAGACTCCTATTAACTTCCCGTGCCAAGCCACGGAAATTTCACATACCACTTCTCGTATACTGAGTTTACCGAGATTGATGCGCTCTTGGTGGCGTAACTTACCTCTTACCTGACGTTGGTGCATCGTTACAGAATATAATAACACATAGTTTACCACCTTTATATCTTATACTAATAATACTCCTTATAAGGGCATATAGTTCATTCCTCACTCAAATCCTAATTTTTGAGAATATGTTCTTTTCAAGTACACTGTTCCCAATGATGCTCTGATACCATGTCTGTGGGGACCGGAATCCCGACATCCGAGGATCTCATTGGGTGGTGTCGTGCGATGCGACACCCAACAGTATACAAGAACAAAACTAGAATAAAATACAAGACGAAGTCTTTCAGTTATCATACAACAAAAATCATAGCTACGCTCTTAGCACTAGCTATGCAAAAGCAAAGTCATCCATGCCCTGGATACTTCACACTAGCAACACTCAAATCACGGCGGCGTGCAGGGTTCCCACTCGGCTGTACACCCTGGAGGGGGTGTAGCCTCATCATCAAACCCTTCATGAATCGTATAACCTGCAAAAACTCGTTAACTGTAAACATGAGCATAAGGCTCAGCAAGACTAACCCGTCTCACTAGACATATGCAAGGGTGGACATTAAGCATAGGTAAGGTGAAGCATAAATGACTCGCCTACAAGTGGATCCTTATAATTAGGTTTTAAGTAGCAAATGCCATTCTCCAAGCACGGCACATCATAGACTCAACAATCAAACAAGAAATGCTTTGCCGATGATATGACATGCCCAGAGCACATAATGCTATTACAACTAAAGTATGGGGAAACTGTAAACTTTAATTTGACTATCTCTAAATCATGCAAGCTTGCAAAGCAATTATAATTCAATACAACATAATTTTCTAGCTTCTTTAATATTTACTACGTCACAACTCAGTGAACAAGTGGTACTCTATTACCGCGAGGGACGGTGATTGCAATCAGGACACACCCGAACAACACAACACATACGTCATTCGGAAGTGTCAGCGAGTACACCAGTACCTAGGTAACACTTCAGTACTAGTCGTATATGGCCACCTTTCACAAGAAACCCGAACGCCGAGCCCGTCTCACCTCCGCGAACAGAAGGTCTCCGCACGGAACACCTCATGTGTCCGCCTACTGATTTACACCTTACTGTCCTCAACCCACCCCTATCGATGGTGAGTTAATGGGTCTCGACATCCCAGTTATCGAGTTAAGTCAGTTTACTGGATTCCATATGTCCATTATGTCGCCTGTACAAGTCAAACCTGCTCGAAGGGGCCGCATACAGACGGGCCTTAACTGACCAGTCAGAGCTATGTGACCAAGACCACGTCTTGCCGCTTCCTATCCATCTCTGACCGTTCTCGAGTTTTAGATGTAACAATTATTTTCTATAAATATTATCCCAGTGTAGATGAGTGTAAATTTCTATCTCGCGAGTAGATTCCAACTACTCGACTTCTACCAGTTTACCTACAACATTAGCATAGCAATTCTACACGTTGAGTTATCAACCTACCCAATTAACCAATGGGATTGTGGGTCATGCATCTGGAGTATTCAAGCATCCTAAACATAATGCACAATTCATATGCTAATCATCATAGTGATAAAGTAAATTTTTATAAACAACTTAAATGCAAACCGGGGCTTGCCTGGATGCAGGTCAGAGTCTGGGTTAGTATCTGGCAGATTTACTTCCAAGGCCTCTGGTTCCCCCTCGACTTTGGTCACTATACGATATGTATATAATATGTATATGAATGACTTTGAAAAATAATTACTACCAAGAACATAATTTAATCTATGGTGATCATTATATGATAATGACCTAATTGGCTTTGGAACTTTGATGGTAGATACTAGTGAATATTATAGAAGCTCTTGCAAAGAACAGGAGATGATCAAAGTAGTTTGTTGTCTCTAAAATTATGGCAAGCAATAAACTTCCATTAATTTTAGAGAAGAAACTGTAGCTTGAACATAGGTACCAGTTGATAATCATGATAGAGGAAGTTGTCCTGGTTCTAGCAAAATTTGTTTCATAAATTTCTAAGCCTTGGTGAAGGAGTTATTGAATTTCAAAGTTGGCAAGAATTTCTGGAATTATTTTATAACTGAATTTTTAGCTTTTCAATTAATATTCAGTTTGCAACTGAATTAGGACTATGATATTATGTCAATTAAATTCAAGATTTTTACATGTACTATTGTATGACTAAAGGAAGATTCAGTCCAAATTTGGGACATAATAAAGCAACTGAACATCTGTGAAAATTCAATAACTAGAAAAGGTAATTGAACTATACAGAGGATTATACAGGTGCAATGGCTCTCAAACTTTTTCTGGTAGTAAAAAATAGGACATTGTATTTTATGTGAATTTTGGGGATTTTTCTAGTGTCAAGTTCATCAGGAAAAATTGTACTTGTATTTGGAAATATTGTTTCCTACAGAATTTAAACGTGAGTTTCACAGAACCTAATTGGTACTGACAGAAATTAGAGCTCAAGGGCTTTCAAACAAAATTTGTTTGAATATTTTTGGAACAGTCTACAGAGAGATATTGATTTTTAAACTTTGAAAATGGTTCTGCATATATTGGGAAATTTCAGCTTTTAAATTTGGCGCCAGGGCCCACTGGATTTTAAATCAGCCAATCAGGAGCTAGCCACACTGGGGCCATAAAGATTCCCATGTGGCCACACTAAATCTCTAGCCACAGAGTGATCCGGGCGCCTTTGCACTCGCTGGCAGGTGGGACCCGTGAATCCTGCCTTCTTCAACCTCGGGCCACGGCTCGGGCGGCAGCGCTCTCGCCGGTGCGGTGGCGCTTTCGCCGGTGATGGCTTCCGGCCCACGGGATGCTTCGTTACTCACCGCCCCACCCTATTTTCACGCGGGGAACACGCTGGACCAACTCCCGACGGCGATGGGTGACCGGAAAACCATTCCCGACGGCGGCGGCGGGTGCTAGGGTTTCGGTTATATCGAGACCCTCGATTCCCTAGCTAAAACACTCGTTTGAAAGCTCGGGAAGCATCGTGGAAGCATGGGAACGAGTTTAGGTGGGGATAGAGCTCATGCCATAGCCGACAACACCGATGTCGACGGTAAACCGAGCTCCATCAATGGCGGAAGGGGAAAAATCGGCTAGCTAGTTAATTAGTCGATGGTTCTTGCTGATTTTTGGAGGGAAGGTGCGCTAGGATACATAGATCATGTCGTCTAACTGGATCAAATAAATTTTGTGCATACAATTGGAAATAAACCGACGAACTAGCTTCGAAACTATAAAAGTGCTTCGGTAATTCACTGAATACCGATGCTAGGATGCACGATAGGAATTCAAACTTAACCAGAAGCTTCACGAGATCGTTGCGCACCTTTTTGCTATAGACTGCAAAGGATGGTGATGCTTGTATCGACGGCGAGGTTGAGCGCCATCGGGCGGCGTTGAGGTGGTCGCGGCGCGAGGAAAGGTGAATCGGGGATGGACTCGGGGGGGGGGGGGGGGGGGTGATATTATAGTCTTCACCGCAGTAGATAAGGACGCTGGGGGCAGCTTGAGGCGACCGACGGTCGACGATGCGCTGGCGGCATGCAACATCGCGGTGTCGCGCGGAGAAAGAAACAAAGGCGGTTAAACGGTCTCACCGGCTGACTTGTGGGCCCCACCTCTCTCCCTTATCTGCTCCTCTAAATTCTAGCTCAAACATTGTCCAAAAATTCCCAAAATTGATAGACAGGCTAAGAAAAATATGAGGAACTCAATTCTGCAATCAGATATCAATTTGGACATAGTTTGTTTCAAATTCAAAAATCAAATTTGAATTGAAACATGTTTATAAACCTCATTGAAATAAATAGTAGCTGAGGTCCATAAATCTCCAAACTTTGAAACAAAGCTCCCTGAACCATAAAAGGTCTTAGGAAAAATTGTGGGTTGATTTGGGAAAAGTTTAGTGCAAAGCTAAATTTGAGATCGACGCGAAATGAATCCTTTGTACGTGTCCAAATAAGTGGAAGACATACTTCAAAAATCTTGAAAATTTTCCGAGAAGCTATTTAAGATATTTAAGAGGCCAAGGAAAAATTTGGAGCCTTGGATTTGAATCTTTTTGGCAGGGCCAAATATGCATAGCAACATAATCAAATTACATTTGTTTTGATTTTTATATTGCTGCAATATAATTTGCCCAAGCCATTTCCATCAATTAAATTCCCAACTTTGCAGAAAGGTTTAATTAAAATGTTCTAGGCTTAGGGTGAAGTCTAGTCCTCATGTTAATAAGATTAAACATGAGTAGAAGAAAACTTTTTAGTGAGGTCAAGTTCATGTGCACAACTATATTGAGCTCCATTATGATTGATAAACAACTTGTAGCTGAAATTCACATGAAAGGAAAAAGTGGGATTTTACATGTAGTTGCAGCGATGTAAAGAAAAAGAGTCTCACCAGGCTCCGGAGCTAAAATGACTGGTGGTGAGGAGCTGCTTGAGCTCTTGGAAAGCCTTCTCTTCTTCTTCAGACCAATGGAATGGTCTGAACTTCCTCAATATCTTGAAGAAGAGAAATGCCCGCTCTGCCAGTCTTGAGATGAACCGACTGAGCGAAGCTAGACATCTAGTAAGCTTCTGGACATATTTGGTACGGGCTGGGTTCCTCGGTGGGTCACCAAAAAACTGAGAAGCTTTCCGGAGTTAACCCCAAAGACACACTTGTCATGGTTGAGCTTTGTGCGTGTTAGACGCAGCTTGTCGAAGACGGATGAAGATTGTCAAGAAGTGAGTCTTTGTTCGTCACCTTGATGTCGATGTCATCAAAGTAGACCTCCACTAGATCCTGAGTGAGCCCCCCAAAGTTTTTGCGCATAGCTCACACAAAGGTGGAGAGCGCATTCTTGAGACCATAAGGCATCGCTACGTAGCAATAGAGACCATCTAGCGTCATGAAAGCAGTGTGCTCTTCATCTTCATTAGACATTGGAATTTAATGAAATCCAGAATATGCATCTAAAAAACATTGAAGCTCACAACTGGAGGTAGAATCCACTATATGATCTATTATCGGGGGTCTTTTGGATATGCCTTATTTAGTGTGGTGTAGTCGATGTACATTCGAAGCTTCCCTCCAGCCTTTGGTACAACAGCTGGGTTTGCCAGCCATCGTGGATGATGAACCTCCCGGATGAATCCAGCGTCGAGCAGCTTCTTAACTTATTCTAAGATGAAGTTTTGCTGCTCAACAGATTGCTTTCTGGGCTTCTGTTGTATAGGTCGAGCATCGGGGTAGATCTTGAGACAATGCTCGATCACCTTCCTGGGGATCCCAGACATCTGTTATGCTTTCCATGCAAACATGTCGACATTTTCCCTAAGGAAAGTAACGAGCGCAAGTTCCTATTTGTCAGTCAGACCTCCCTATATACGGGTGGTCTGAGCGGCATCAGAACTAATTTGGAGGACTTTGATGGGAACGTCAGTGTTGCCGCTTGGCTGCACATGAGGTGCAGAGGATGAGCCGTGCTGGCGCGAGCTCGGTGGTTGTTGAGCCAATTCGCCTTTGCTTGAGTCATCTTCTTGCGTCGTTGCAAGTGCGTGAAGTTTTTTTAGCGCAGTAACCCCAGCATTGCGGTCCCCTTAGATCTGTAGGACGCCTGATGGAGTTGGCATGTTCAACACGAGGTAGCCATAGTGGGAAGATTGATACAAGGATGGACTGCCTAGGATGGCGTTGAAGGGAAGATTGATGTGTGCTACATGAAAAACTAGCTTCTCGGACTCATAGTTCTCTTGTGCCCCAAAGGTCTCTGGTGGAGTAGCTGACCCAAGAGGCGTGATAGCTCTCTGGCCTACTCTAGAGAATGGGCGTGAGGGCCTGAGGTCTCAGAGGCTGAGTTGGAGCTTCACAAAGGCTGTGAAGCTGATGAGGTTGAGTGTCGCGCCTCCATCCACCAATACATGGAAGAGCTAGATATTGTTGATAGTTGGGGAGACCATCAGGGGTAATTATCCAGCTCCTACCATGTTCTTCGGATAGTCTGAAGCATCAAAGGTAATGGAAGTATTCATCCACTTCCGGTGAGGCTATGCCTTGGCAGTAGGAGCAGCAGCAGCCATTTACTGATGCATAGTCTTCAGAATACATCGAGAAGTGATGTACCAGGACCCTCCATACATCATATGGAGACTCTTCCGATGTTCATTGTCAAAGATGTCAGAGTCATCATCGACGGTGTTTTAGACCGCCTTTAATGCCTTCTTGGCATTTTGGAAGCCTAGCTCCTGATCAGACAAAGCTTCTTTGCCGACTTTCTGCTTCCCTTCCCGCTGGCGGAAAGGGGTCTCGTATTGATGCTTGCTGTTGCGTTCAGCAAGCCTCATGACCCCACGACATTATTTAAGATTGTGGCTTGTAGATTTTTGAATCGGGCACCACATCTTTTCGTCATCCTCAGACGATTATCGGGGTCGCTTGTCGAGGCGTGGCCCCCGACCACCAGGTGCCATGGCAGCGGCAGCGTTAGGTGTACTAGAAAATGACTTCTTCTTCTTTTTGCAACTGCTAGTGGCAATAGATTAAGCTTTGGAGCTGATTGGCCAACTTCCATAGCTGGTTTGGAGTGTATTTCACGGCCCTCCGCAGCTCTAGCGCATTTGTCACCTAGACTTAAGAGTTCTGTGATGCTGCTGACATCCTTGGTTGCCAGCTTCTCCGACATCTTCTTATCTCTAACTTCATATCAGAATGCAACCACGACAAAAACGTTGGATATAAAGGAACAATATTCTGTACCTGAGAGAATCACTGGATGAACGATCGCAGTGACTCCCCCGACTTCTTCTCTACGGCAAAGAGGTCCAGCTTGGTGCTAGGTTGGGTGTAGGAGCTCGAAGTTGGCAGTGAACTGGCAACACAGTTTGCCCCAACTGTAGATGGAGTCAGGGGGTAAGCTCATAAACCAATACCTTGTAGTCCTGGTCAGAGCCACTAGGAAATAGTTGGCCATGACAGCCTCATTCCCTCCAGCCACGAGGATGCTAGTGGAGTAGATCTGAAGAAAATCGACGAGGTTGACTGTCCCATTGTATTTCTTTAGCGGATGAGGCTGGAACTTGGGTAGAAATTGTACAAGGAGGAGATGCATGACGAGAGCCGAATAGCCGCCTTCTACTCCCAGAGGAGAAGGGTTTTCTCGAGTGAGTCGCCTCCCACGAGTATACTCGATGTTGACACGATCATCTATCTCATGTACCTGCAGTCGAGCTCCGACCGAAGGTCTTGAGTCAGGAGCCTTGACGCCTTATGAGTACGACGAGCCCCAGAGGGCAGTGACATCGCGTGTTGAGCGGGCGCACGTCTCTTGAGCTGCGACGCTGCAGAACCAAGCCTTTTAGAAAAGGTCCTGTTACATGAAGGTGTCTGCCCTGCATGGGGCAGACCTTGGTTGTTGATCGCAATGGCTGCGGCTACAACCAGATGCTCAACATCAGTGCGCCACTGTTCTAGTGCGGTAGGAGGAGCTCCCAACGCTGGAGGACGCTGAAGTAGAGTTCGCGCTGCGTTCAGCGCGTTCCCCGAGTTGTTTATCGATGCTGTGAATGACATAAATTCACGATCCTGCTGTCCAGCGTTGGCTGCTGCAGTAGATGGTGGTGGTGGTTGAATGACGCCCGTCGAAAGAACAACGTTGGTCGGCTGCTGAACTTGGAGGGGTTTCCTCCAACAGCCTGTGCAGCGGGTCCGTTGGAAGCAGCGGTTGAGTTCACCATATTGTAGATCTTGAAATTGAGCTGCCCCCTTCCTGGTGCACGAAATGTCGAAGTGTTGACTAAGACACTTCCCCCCGTACTACTAAGAAGTAGTTCGCGGAGGTTCATATTTGGATGGGGTGCTAATCAAGATCAAAAACAAGGGTGAACACAAAAGGATTTTACGTGGTTCGGTCCGCTTGAGCGTAATACCCTACTGCAGAGGGTGTGTATGTGTTGATTGTATGAGCTTGAGTAAGCTTGAGCTTGGGATTCATTGAGTGTGTCTGAGATTGCCCTTCTACCGTGCAGCGCAACCCTTTTATATGCCATGGAATAGCTGTTACAGTGTGCGCCCTGACCCAACATGTGGCCCTGGCTGTAATAAGACTCCCTATACACGATTCTATGGTGTTAAGGGTGGTCGATAGCATGATAACGTGCCTTAATAGTAGCATTACCAGTCTTGGTAGTCCTCTGGTCGTGCATGATTAATATAGCATTAACGACGCGTTAACTAGGTCTTGTAATGGCCAATTGATAGCCCTTGAATGACCGCGCTGTCGGAGATATCGCTTAGGTCTAGGTGTGTGACTCGTGGTAGCTCTGGAGCTTCACTTTATGGGGAGATAGGTCTGGAGCTATTGGACATGTTTAAGCACCAGAGCTTTCTCTGTCGGGGAGGCAGGTCCGGCGCCCAGGGACACATGGCAGCGCTGGAACCACACTAAGGAGGGAGGCAGGTCCGGCACTACGGGACACGTTGTAGCACCGGAGCCATCCTAAGGAGGGAGGCAGGCCTGGCACTGCGGGACACGTGTTGCCTCCGGAAGTCCACGGTACTAGAAGGTGGAACTCGACACGTCTTGTGGTACGAAGGGATACCTGATATGCAGGGTATCGACAACCATGTTTCAGGACCCATATCATTAATTAGGACAACATGTCATGTAAGTTTTTGATTGGAGTGATATGATAAGTAAAGTAAACCCATGGACAAATCCATCCTTGCTTGAAATTGATTTTGAATTTTGCACAGTTTTGAAGTCTCAAGGTTTTGCCTTCCTATCTCATTGAAAATTAAATACCCACCAAGGCCATATGATATAATTATTGAAAACCACATACATATGCCACTTTGCATTTTCATTGAACTTTGTCAAACTCCTGACCCTATTGAGTGACTTGCATGAAATTTTTTATTAGGAAGATTCTTGTGCACTCCATCAATTTCATCCATCCACTACAAAAAAGATAATCCATGAAATTATTGCAAAATCCTCTCCCAATTTAAAAAAGATGTATAAAAAGAAGTTGAAGGCATGGTTAGAAGAGCTCTCACAGAGAATTCAAAGAAAAAAAAGAGATCGAGAGCCAATAAGTAGCCATGTTTTATCCTTGCACAAAAATAGAATGATCAAATGGGAGTTACAATCACCATTCATCATCCACCATCCACCCGTAATATGTGCACATGAATTTCTTTAGTCATTGATTTTTATTGCATGGTCTTCTCATATGGATCACTTTTTGACTTAGTAATATATGAATTGCAAGTGTGCTACTCTGTATCCCTACCAAGCCCCACAAAAAGCCATACATAGTTATAGGGATAAAAGTGACAAACTTATGCCAAAGTGAGGATTCAAACACTTTGAGTGACTTGAGAGAATCCAATTGAGAAGGAAAAGTCATTATCCTTTTGATATTCGAGATATAGCAATTTTCAAAGTTATTTCAGTAGGAAGAAGTCCGCGTGAGATGTACTCAATCGTCCCACCTCTCAAACGTCGAAGATGATGTGGTAGCCACACCACAAAGGGTTCATGAACAAAGGTATGAATTAAAATACTCTGTATACTTCTATCATATTCACAACAATATTTTGGCCATGTTTGTTTCGACTTAAAATCCACTTATCAACAAAAATAAGCAAAAAAACTCACCCAAACACTTTGCTTAATTTTCGCTTAGCTCCTAAGCCGCTTAATGGGGGGCCGAAAAAACAACTCGAGGTCTGATTTCCTGTAACACAAGGTGGAACCAAAGTCTAAAATTAAGCGAAGCATTTTTTCCCTCAGTACCCTTCCACCCGCGTCCATCTGTCCATATTCTTCGACACTGCCAGCAGAGACGAGGCGGCGCTCCCTCCCACCGCAGGCGACAGCGGCCGTTGCTGCATCTGGGGCACCGCCGTCCAGGCCTGCCGGAGACTCCCTGTCCCGTGCGTACGGGCTCTACCGTCCGCTGGTATAGAAAAGGCGCTGCCCACGCGTACAGGAGTCGAGGCTCCTGTGGCAGCAGTCACCAGCGTCATCCATCACGAGTCCAGTCACCACTGTTGCTGAGAAATCGATTCTCTATCCTCGTTGTCAACATCAGACTGAAAAAAAATTCTTTGACCATTTTTTGCATCTGTCTTTTTTATCAGCTAGAGCCAAGTGTGCACGGTACTGTACCACACACTAGACAACTGACGTACATGTTAAACACTTATTCAAGGGCATGCATGTCATTTTACACACAGTTAAGGAATAAGCCACTAAAAAATAATCAGGTTACCCAAACACCCCAACCACTTCAGGCAGTTGCTTCATCTGACCACAGACTCATTAGATAATCATACTCACCACATAATCGAGATACAGAAAAGCGAAAACAAACATATCCTTTATCTTAGCACTTATGTTCTTCTTGCCTTCACTCGAGGACAAGCGAAGGACTAAGTGTGGGGAAGTTTGTTGACAATCCTTAAATGCTAAATTTGACCATCAATTCACTACATAAAGAGTATAAAATGAAGAACACAACATAGTGGTATGAGTTAAAACTAACAAATTCTAAAAGTGTTAGTGTCTATTTGTATGCAGGTGAATTAAGCCCCAAAATACCCAATAATGCAGTGAGCAATCCTAAAAGTTGCCATTCGACCAATCATGCGATGACACGTGGCATCAGATGGATCCATGGCTCATTTCCAGGCGTATTCGAGATCCAATGGTGATTCACGCGGGAAGGGGGTTAGGGCCCACCTGACAGCCACCCTGAGAAAACACAGCCGAGGTGGGCTAGCACCAGGTCGGCCGACCCCCTGGCTCGACCGACTTGGCCCTGGCGCCAAACGCGGTCAAACAATGCATGTCGCCCTCCCTTGGCTTGCAAATACCCTTGGATTCGATACGGCCTTGGGAATACTCTTTCCGCGCGCTTGCAGATTATTCCGTTTTCATAAGAAATACCAACACATATGATGTGTCCAAAGCACTATACGACTACCACGAAGGCTCCAACACGATCAAGGAGGTAAGACAAGATATGTTCAAGAAAGAGTAGATGCATTTCGAGATGCGACCCAGTGAGTCAACCAATGACTTCGTTGCTAGCTTTGATAAATTCTCTGCAACTTGCGTAGTGTCAATGTTAATTTTTCAGATGTTGAAAATGCTACGCAATTGTTAAGTGCACTAGATGTGTCAATTTTGAAGATGAAAGTTACATCTATCTGTGAATCTACCGTCTTGAGTACACTTACTTTATATGTGCTATATTCTAAGTTGAAAAGTGACGAACTTGACATAATTTCATGTAAAAACCCCAACAAGTCTATTATATTTATTTTACAATGTGACATGCCTAGTTGTAGCAAGTCTTCATCATGTGGTACACTTGCTTTGCTGCCTTCTCTAACTCTTGAATAGATTGAAGAGTGTCCATAGGAGGAGATAGCACTTCTCTCTACTCGGTTCTCAAAAGCATTGCAAAATGTGAGAACTAGAAGGAGAGGAAGTATTGGTTCTCGATGATGCTTTGAATGTGGTAAGACATGACATTTTTGTACTGATTGCCCTAACCATTCAAGTCCTAATAACCGTGATGAAAAGAAAACAAAGTTCAAGCCCTCTTCTTGAAATAACCATAGGAAAAAAAGACTTTCACAAAACGGCAAGTGATGGAAGACATTCTCTCCACAATCTTAGATAACAACTCGAGCAATGTGGACTCCATGAGTGTTGAAGATGAAGACAACTTGGCAACTATGTGTTTCATGGCGGGCAATTGAAGATCAAGTATGGAGGAAGAAGAACACAACAACGATGATAAAGAGGTTACACGTTTGAGGAAGGAGAACTTTTGGCTTGTGGATTCAAGTTGCTCGCGCCACATGACTGGTAACAAAGATTGGTTCTCCTCCCTCTCATTTGTGTCACGTGTAGAAAATGTTACTTTTGCCGATAATTCTTCAACTCCCTTAATTTCTAAGGGTTCGGTTAGAGTAGATAATCACTACACTTTGAGTGATGTGGCACTTGTTAAAAATTTGAAATACAACTTGTTTTCTATTTCACAATCGTTGGATGAAAATCTAAAAATTTTCACTAAAAAATGCTAAAGGGTTGTAGATTCAAATGGTGAACTTATGTTTAACATGTCTCAGTTTCGAAGAGATTTTAACGCTGATATTGATATGTCAATCTCTAAGCATAGGTTTCTAGTTGCTGATGAATCAAAGGACTTATATTTTTGACATCGTAGACTTGTTCACATAGGTTTTCATCACCTCAATCATGTTAGTGGTCTTGATCGCATACATGGGTTACCTAAGCTTAAAGGGGACAAATAATTTGTGTGCTCTTCTTGTAGACATGCTAACATGGTTGTAGGCTCACATGCTCCACTCCCAATGACCATGACAACAACATCGGCGCAACTTTTACACCTTGTCACCATAGGTACTTCATGTGTGCAATCTTTTGGAGGTAAATGGTACGTGCTTGTAATTGTTGATGATTATTCTAGATGCTCTTGGGTTTTCTTTATGGCTTCTAAGAATCAAGCTTTTAGTCACTTTAGAAGTTTTGTTCTTAGACTTTCACATGACCACCTAGGTTCTTTAAAAGCAATTAGAAGTGTTAATGGAACCTAATTTAAAACCAACCATTTTATCACTTTTGTGCTGAAAAAGGAATAGATCATCACTTTTCTTTACCATATGTACCACTACAAAAATGTGTTGTAGAGAGAAAGAACAGAACCTTAGTTGAGATGCCTAGGACTATGCTTGATGAATATCAAACTCCTAGGAAGTTGGCAGATGCAATTCAACAGCTTGTTATGCCTCAAATTGTGTTTTATTGTGAGCTAAGCTAGAAAAAACCCCATATGAGCTTCAGTTTGGACATAGGCCTTGTGTCACACAATTTAGTGTCTTTGGTTGCAAATTCTTTGTTAAGAAGCATGTTAATCTTGATAAATTTGAAGCTAGATCCGTTGATAGCATGTTTCTTGGTTATCCATCTCATACTAGAGCCTACCATGTGTTTTTACTTGACACTAACAAAACTTGTGAGACATGCGAGGTTTCTTTTGATGAAGCTAGCCAAGGTACTAGCTCAAATATTGCAGGTCAAGATGCATATCTGCAGGGTGAGAGCATTTTCATTAAAGATGACGAAGGAGTGGAGCTGCTACTTGAAATTTCAGAAGTGAAGAATGTTGTTCCTGCTCGTGATTTAGCTCCACTACCAGCACCAACAACAACTACTACTAGTCCAGATCGTCCTCAACCTACAAGCTGTTTCGTTTGTGATGAACCTGAAGAACAAGAAGCTTGTGAAGTGTCTACTCCCCTCTGAGTCCTCAAAAGTTATCCTCCACAACAAATTATTGGAAGCTTGCACAAACGAGTCACACGATCCAAGTTTTTCGATCCAAACTATCATGCTCATCTTGCTTTTGTTGCTTCTTTTGAACCCAAAGATATATCACACGCACTCACTAATGAATCTTAGATCATTGCCATGCAAGAAGAGTTAGAAAATTTTGAAAGAAATAATGTTTGGAAACTTGTACCTCCACCTCAAGGTTACACATTAATAGAAACTAAATGGGTGTTTAGAAACAACAAAGTGAGGATGGGTTTGTGGTAAGGAATAAAGCTAGGTTGGTTGCTCAAGGTTTCATACAAGTTGAATGTTTAGAATTTGATGAAACTTTTGCTCCTATTGCTAGATTAGAAGCTATAAGAATTTTGCTAGCAGTTGCTGCATCTAAAGGTTTCAAGTTATATAAAATGGATGTTAAAAGTGCTTTTCTTAATAGCTACTTAGATGAGGAGGTTTATATTAAGCAACCACAAGGTCTTGAAAATCAAGATTTTCCTAATCATGTTAACAAACTGTCCAAAGCTTTGTATGGTCTCAATAAAGCCCCTAGAGCATGTTATGATAGGTTAAAAACATTCTTACTTGGAAAGGGGTTTACCATGGGCAAAGTAAATAAAATTCTTTTTTCTCTTAAGCGTGGCAATGACTCGCTATTTGCTCAAGTGTATGTGGATGATATTATCTTTGGTTGTGCTTCTCATTATCTTGTACTCAAGTATTCAGTTATGATGAGTTTAGAATTTGAGATGAGTATGATGGGAGAACTCACGTACTTTTTGGGACTGCAAATCTAGCAAACATAGGAGGGAACCTTTGTACATGAAAGATCTCCTTAGGCATTTCAACATGGAAAATAGCAAGCCTTTTCGGACACCAATGGGAACAACATCGACACTTGAACTTGATGAGGACGATAAACCCGTTGATCAAAAAGAATATCGAAGCATGATTTAGTCACTTTTGTACCTCAGGGCATCAATATTGGACATACAATTCAACATATGTCTTTGTGCACGATTTCAAGATTCCCCACGTGCTTCACATTGTCAAGCTATCAAAAGAATTCTCAGGTACTTTCATGGAACTTAAGAATTTTGCATTTTTCCTCCTTCTTCCTCAACCGTTACTTTGAAAGCTTTTTTGGATGCTAATTTTGGGTTTGTAGGATTGATAGGAAAAGTACTTTGAATGCTTGTTATTTTCTTGATAACTCACTTGTTGCTTAATCCTCTAGAAAACAAAGTTAAGTTGAGATCCACTACCAAGTCTAAATATGTAGCTGCTGCTAGCGCTTGCTCACAAATATTTTGGATTGTTCAAACACTTAAGAACTATGGGGTTGATTTATATAGTGTTCCGCTCTTTCATGACAACACTAGTGCTGTTTGCATTGCTAGAAACCCTGTGCAACACTCTATAACAAAGGACATTTACATTAGGTATCACTTTCTCTGTGATAATATTGAAAAAGGAAATATTGTGCTTCACCATGTAGCTACCAAACAACAAGTGGTTGATATTTTTACAAAACCTTTGAATTTCACTTGTTCTTCATTCCTTCGTAGTGAAATAAGGTTATGCATCCTCATGGCTTAAGTTGAGAGAGAGTTTTGCAACTTGGGAAGTCTATGTGTTTATTTGAAATTAAGAAAATAATATGAGAATAAGTGTTTTATACATATAAGACTTTGTGATTCCTTTTACATTCTGAAAGTTCTTACTACATTACTCGTGTTATACACCTTGTAGTTTTTGCTATGACTAGTAATTTGAATAATTACTTACACTAAATCTAGTCATGATTGAACTTTCTTGCTGTTTTGAACTTGTTGCATGCTCACAAGTACTTTTAATCATGAAAAATCAATCAATCAATAGTCCACATGTTGAGCTTTAAATGATTAAGCGAAAAATCATAAAAGATCAAGAAAATATGCATGCATCGCACTTCTTCTTTTGAGATTGCTCATCATTGCACTTAGATATGAACTTGGAAGGAGTTTTGTATGAATAAAAATATGCTCTTATACTTCTGATTGTCAAAAGACTTAGGCTTGGCTTGGTTGACTAGAATAAGGCGGATGCTGCATATAATCTCTTGCAAAGTTCATATGGTTCAATGTGAGGACCGGGGTTCCGACATTTTAGGAATCACATCGGGTGGTGCCGTGTGTGATGCGACACCCAACAACACACACGAAAAGAATATGTGAAACATATAAAATCTTGATTTCATAAGATATTCAAGTTTACAAAATAATGTATATACAGAGTACATAAGCACCCGAAGAATATACTGAAGCTCTCATCCTATCTAAGCATTAGAGAAGATGTCCATACCCACATACGCTTCTCACTAGCAACACGAAGAAGATAAAGCAGCGGCAAAGTCTCTCGTGAGCCATACACCTCGGAAAGTTTGAGGTCTCACGGGCAACCACAATAGCAGCAAATAAACTATTACCTGCAAAACCACAAATATGGCAACCGTGAGCATGAATGCTCTGCAAGACTTAACTATCTCACCAAGAACATGGAACTTTACATGCAGGAGCTCTAAACATAGGAAAGCTGAGTTGCCTAAATAAAGTCGCCTAATAGTAAATCCTTACTTTCAGATTTTAGGTAGTAGATTGCATTCTTGGGCATGGCACATCACAAATTCCACAATCAAATAAGAAATGCTTCGTCTATGATGTTACATGACCAAAGTTGCATAGGCTGCATACAAATTAACTGTTTGGAAATAATAAATTTAATTGTGCTACTGCTAAAACATACAAGTTGCAATACAATATTATAATCATTGCAACACATTCATAATAATCCACTACTATTTATTTCTACGTCATGACTCAGTGAACACCACGTTGGTGCACTTCTCTCTACGTCGCATGCAGCCACTTTTCACAAGAGGACATAATCTGGAATCAACTCTCTATCCCAAGCAAAAGGTCTCCTATGCAGACATGTCAAATTTGTCCACTAGAATATTTACACCTTTGTGCATTGTAAACTTCGTTCAAAGAAAGCGGAGAAGTTTCCACACCAAGGTCATTAAGTTACATCAGTTTCCTGGGTCCCATATACCAATATGCATCCGTTACAGATCAAAATTGTCCAACAGGGCCGCACATGGATTGACCCTTAACCGATACAGACGGGCTACAACCCAATCTCCACATCTGCCTCGTCATCACCGACCCAGGCACGATGTGGTCAGAAGCGTTGTCCCACTTTTCAGGTCGAGATCCCCATCCTTCAAAAATCCCCGTCCACATCTCAACTTTAAAAGTGAATATTGTGGTGACATATCACGATTAGGTTTCTCTTACTCGTCTTCTCTCGCAAGTAGAATTCAACTGCTTGACTTGGGGTCGATAAAATGTGACCATTCTCGCGATTAGATTCCAACTACTTGACTTCTACCGACCTGTCAACTAAACAATTAAGCATAGCAATATAATACGATGTAGTAATGTCTACCCAGTCACTCCAAGGATTATTTGGTCATGCATGTGGAGTATCATCAAAACCTGACCTAATGCACAATACATACCTCATACATATAGTGTATACAAAATAAAACTTTATAAAGGCACTTAAATGCAAACCGGAGCTTGCCTTAGGTTGAAGCTAATCCAAAAGTCAATATATAGTCAGTGTGAAGCCAATATGATCAGCTGCTGGTCTGTCAAAAACAAATTCCTTCTCGAAGTACTTCGTCTTGATCACTACTGATATGAGATGCATATTAGAATATAGTTTAGGAATGCAACTATGTAATTCTGAAGATGGAAAATGTCATGCTGTATAGGAATACAGGACGGCTCTATGTTGGTCTCAATTCTGGTGGAGAGGTGGAGTTTATAAAGTTGAAATGGGAACACTAGAATCGTGAACTTCAATAAGACATTCATGTAAATGAAAAACCAAATGAGATGAATCTGATGAAGATTAAACTCAATGGACCTGGGATTTTTGGAGTAGTCCGCATAGGTCATGATAAAGGCTCTAGCAAAGTTTCAGCTAAACATATGTCATATTGTGGAGTACAAAATTCCACAAAGATTTATGCTTCACTGAATTGTCTTGGTAAGACTGGAGCTCTTTCAAGCCTCAAATTTGGTTTTATGTTTAGAGGAGGTCAATATAAGTCTAACAAAATTGGTTTCATGATTTTCTAAGCATTCTACAGGGAGATATTGATTTTAAAAGGTTGAAACATTTTCTGGAAATTCTTTCTCTTGTTTTTAGTATTTTCATAGACATAGAGCAAGATAGTGCCATTTGACATACTTAACAATGTTCAATGATGTTGAAATTTCACTGATAGTCACAGACTATGTAAGGGAAAATTTGGCTAAGTTTGAGAATTTTCCAATAAACATTGCTTCTAGAATTAATTTCCAAATAATTTGAGAAGAGCAATTAATCAGAAACTTCAAAGTCTTTTCATAGCAATTATTTTACACCATTGAAAATTATTGGATTAAAGGAACCTAACAAAATGTATTTGAGGACTTTTGGAGTTTCCTAGTGGCCTCTATGATTTTTCAAAGTTTGAACATAATTTGGAAATATTTTCTTCATGGAATTCGTATGAAAAATATTGTGCCAATGGCATGGGAGCAACATGGAGGCCCACAGAATAAAGGCGTACAGCCACACGAGATCAGGGTGGTGCAACAGATCTGGCTGAGGAAAAACGGTCACAGACAGATGGTTCCCGCGTCAGGGCTTCTTCTTCCTTGGGCCAACAACCGAGCGGGCGGCGCCCTTGCCGGAGTGCAGCTGCACACAGCCGGGGCCAGGCGCTAGGGCACAGATGGCGTCGAGTACTGCTGCTAAGGGCTAAAATGGTACGTGCAGAAGTCGAGGTGCAAGAATGGCCGGAGGAGGGGGTTCTACAGCGGCGGCGGCCATTAGGGTTCCGACAAAGTCGGTTGTGCTCTCTGATGCCTTAACTCGCATGGTATTTGTAACAACACATTTGTGGCGACTTGGAAGCATGAGGGTGGATGGCAATGGCACTGAAACACCTCGGAACTAAGACTTCAACGGTGATCTGAAGGTTCCATGGTGGCGGCTAGGAAAATCAAGATACCGACAAGGTTTCTCAATGGATGTTGTGAGACATTTGTGTGCTGAATACAATGGCTTTGACGATAAATGTTTTGAATTCTACCAAAACATCTTTTTATCAAGATTCGACGATAGGTCCGACATGTTTTGGTTAGCTTTGGCAAGGTTCGAAGCTTGATCGCAGTGGTTCTGCTTTTATCTTGCAATGTTTCAAACTTGCTTTACACCTATGGAAAGTTTGCTTAGTATGCTTTTACTAAGTTTTTGGTGTGTTTTGGTGATTAAAGCTGATATCATTTTGTTGTGGTTTACAACATGCTTATGTGAGTTGCTCACGTAAGATGTTGTAGTTTCAGAACTAACGAGAGTCAGGTCAAGGACTTGGGCTCGTACGGATTGGTTGTTTTTTCATGTGCAGGTGTTGCTTGAGTTCAAGACATGGCTGGTGACAGGATCCATTGAACTAGTCTTAGGGAAAAGATGAGGTTCAACAACAAAGTTCGGGAGGAATTGTGGTTGAGTTGATCGGGAGGTTGCGCAGCATGTTTGAATCAAGAATAATGCATATGAAGGTATCGTGGACGTTGTTGGAAGATGTTTGCACATATGCAAGGAGTGCATGGACGTGGCTACATAGTTCTGAGGCGTGATGAAGAGATGTGGACGTAAAGAATTGGTCGGAATGGTCCAATCGACTAGGTTATGGACTCAAGTTGCGGCTGAGTCGGGTTTAACTCAAATATGGAAAGTTTTGAGTTGGTTATGATAGAATTTCATGTGAGTCACTAATTTGAGTTGTTTTAGGAATGTGGGATACGTTCCTAAGGTGTTTGGAAGTCTTAAGATTGCTTCTATCTGCGTATAGAAGAGTCTTAAGTAGTTATGGAAAGTTGCGATTCGTGGACTGAGTAGGATTAGAGTCCTAGTTAGGTTTGGGTTGGCCTAAGGGCTGGTTATATAAGCAAAGGAGGCCAGAGCTCATGGTGGACGACTTTTGACTTGTTCCTCTTGTGTTTTATTGAATAAAGATCATTGGTTAAAGGAATTTTTGTGCCTTGTTCGTCCAACTTGTTCCAGACAAGTTTTTCTCGTCGAGTTTCTGCACAACACTACCTTGCTTTGGTAGTTTTATCATAACTCGAGTTTTACAAATCCGATTGAAGCGATTCTTTTTGGGTTGTCTTCACAACTTGATTTCCTATCATCTGTGAAAATTTCACGGTTATTGGATTTTATTTTATGATCTACACGAGTTTCATTGCAGTGTTCTAGAACTGTTTTTCTCGGGTAGGACAGATTGACCTTTGTTCAATCTCTCGATCGTAACTTGAGTTTCTCTCGACATATTTTCGTGATTCTTGTTGTGAAGTCTTTGTGACTTCATTATCTACATTCTATAATAGTTTTTTCACAGTTGCATACTTTTAGATTAGTTGCACACACGGTTTCTTTAACAGATTGGTTTTCTTTCGAGGGATGTTTTGTTGCTTCCGCTGAAAAGTTTTAATCTACCATTCACCCCCCTCTGGTAGCTTTTCACGTGCTCTTCAACCCTACAATTGGTATTAGAGCCACGGTGATCTAATCTTTGTGATTTGCACATGTTTTGACTAATCATCATGGAGAAATACTCCACAAAACCTTGTGTCTTTAGTGGTATTGATTTTCATGTTTGGAAGGCATGTGTCGGAGTCTGGTTCCGGCAATTCTCCCAGTACTACCATTGGTAGCCCGCGGAGTTTCTTAGTTCGGTTGTGGATGCGCGGAGATTAAGAGAATGATGGCGACTTGACACGAGGATTTACGTGGTTCGGGCCGCGTGAGCGTAATACCCTACTCCACGGGTGTGTGTTGTTGTTTTATTGAGGGTCTGAGCGCTTGTGTGTAAGAGAGGCCAAAGAAGAGCTCCCTTGTGTATCACTCGGCCAGTCTGTCGGTACCCTGCGTACCGGATACCCCTTGGGATCGCAAAGATCACAAGGAAACTCCATCTACCAGATTTGATGACCTCTGGAGGCCCCACATGTCAGCCATAACCGGACCTGCTTCCCCGACATGGTTAGTCCTAGGGCCGCCACGTGTATCATAAGACTGGAGCTATTGCCCAAACATGGGAAAGCCTCAGACTGGATACCAGTATGGCACCCCCGGACCTAACCCCAGACAGAGGGAAGATCCAGTACCGACACGTGTCCAACAGCACCGGACCTACCCGTCCACGACGGTAAGCTCTGGAGCTGCCACGTGTCTTGACTGCCGGACCTTCAACCTTAACAATCAGACTGGTGGACCCCCCAACGGCTCGGACCTTCAAGGGACAATCAAGGACTTTAAGACCCGATTATGTGTCATTAAGACTATATTAATGACACACGATCGGAAGGCCCTTAATACCAGTAACGGCACTGTTAAGGCCCGTTACCATGCTATTAAGGGTAATTAACCCCATTTATTCTGTATTAAACATTAGTAACCGCCAGGGCCACATGTCGGGCCAGGCTTATAGTGTAACGACAAGTCCTTGTGCTATAAAAGGACTGGTCGATGATACACAGGGGACCTCTCTCTCTCGGACACTCTCTGAGACCCTCTCGGAGCTCTCGAGACTCTTACGCTCTCACACACATACTCACTCGCTCAATACAACATCAACACACCCCGTGGAGTAGGGTATTACGCTCAGGCGGCTCGAACCACATAAACCTTTGTGTCAATTTGCCATCATCTCCTCAATCTCTGCGCGGCCATTACCAAACTACGAACTCCACGAACTACTAATAGTAGTGTCAGGAGATCTGCCGGATTCAACCACCGACACAGTCCTTTTATAGCACAAGGACTGGCCATTACACCATCAGCCTGGCCCGACATGTGGCCCTGTCGGTTACTGATGCTTAATACACAGTTAATGTACTTAATTTCCCTTAATAGCGTGATAACGCGCATTGATTGTGGCGATACTAGTATTAAGGGTCATCCAATCATGTGTTATTAAGATAGCATTAATGACACATAATCAGGTCTTGAAGTCTTTGATATTCCTTGAAGGTCCGAGCCGTTGAAGGTCCACCAGTGTGCCTGTTAGGTTGAAGGTCCGACGGTTGGATGCTTAGCAGCTCCGAAGCTTGCCGTCTTGGACGAGTAGGTCTGGTGCTATTGTACACGTGCCGGTACCGGAGCTTCCCTCTGTCGGGGGTTAGGTCCGGGAGTGCCATACAGGTATCTAGTCCGAAGCTTTCCCATGTATGGAATGTAGCTCCGATTTTATGATACTCGTGGCGGCACTGGGACTAACCATAGAAGGGAGGCATGTCCGGTTTCGTATGACACATGGGGCCTTCGAAGATCTTCAAGTCAGATAGGTGGAGTTCCTTTTAACTCTTCGCAGTTCCAAGGGGTATCCTGTACGCAGGGTACCGACAGTGGCCCCCTGGGCCCACCTCTGGGAGAGACCTTTTGGATTAAGTCATTCTGCCGGAGGTGGCTCCATCTTTCGTTTTCTGCGCCGTGTCTTCAATGGTTTCTGGATGTACCGTTGAGGTGGTGGTTCGCACTTGAACCATCGCCGCGTGGCATCTTTCAGGATGCGAAAGGTGAGATCTGCGTGTGCGGATCTCACGCAATTGAAGGTCGCTGGTTCCCAATACGAAAACCGTATCTGTTCTGCGCGCCTTGTCAGGCCGCCGCCCTTGGGTTTTCCGCCTCTCATGATGAAAACTGTTCGCCTGGGGTAAGGACCTTGACTTGATCGTTTGGGTGGCCCCGGGCCCCCTTGTCATTGGTAGGGTGAAATTTTTGAACTGTAATCTTGTCCCTTCTGTGGTTTCCATCCAAGCGTTGCGGGGGCTTACTTAAGAAGGAAAGCGCGCACTGTTTAGGGATTCCTTACGCCTTCATTTGAACTTGCGCCCGAATCCTCCAAACTTTCGCTTGCTTTTCCTCTCTCGCCCCATCGTGCAGAGCCGTCTCACAACCTACGATGATTTGAAGAAGGTCCAGACCTACATGGGGTGGTCCAGCGACTCCTTCAACCACCTGGTCCGCGCCGACAAGCTCCCGTTCGAGAAGAAGCGCACCGACGACATGGTGTACTTCTCCGCATACGCCATGGTGGGACTGATCCCACCTATCTCCACTTTTCTCTTGATGCTGTTAGACTTCTATGGTCTGCAGTTGTACCACCTTGGACCCCACTCCATCCTTCTTGTGTCAACATTCTTCCACTTCTGCAAGATGTGGGTGGGTATTCCCCCTACGTCGAGCTTTTCCGTACCTTCTTCACCATCCACACTACCGGCAAGAGTGACGAGTATCTTGGCTTCTACTATTTTGTGAAGCGCAAGAAATGCCCCTACAAGTACTTGAGGTCGTTCCCTTTTAGCAAGTGGGACGACTGCAAGAAGGATTGGATTGTCATCATGGCAGAGGAGCACGCGAAGCTGGAGCTGCCTGAAGGTCTTCCCAATGTTGACATTGAAGCCTGGAGTGAAGTTACAGTGCTCTCGGAGGCCTTCAACCCTGCTTTGACCAGGATCCACCAATGTGTGGAAGGAGGAGTGACCCCCCAGACGGTCTTCTGCAACTTCCTGGTCAACAGGTGGGATCTGCTGAAGAAGAGGGAGAAGCTCGCCCAGGCCCTCAACAGTGTGATGGACGATGACCGGATTGAAACCGGTCTAATGTCCAATCTGGAAGGCGCTGCTTTGGAGCTTCATCTCAAGAAGTTCCAGCATGGCATCAACGTCGAGGGCGACGACTTAACTCCACCGGCGGCTTTCCTCCCTCTGAACATGGAGGCAGAGTTCAGTAGGGAGCTCTGGCGGAAGATGCTGGTGCTTGACGACCTCGGTGAAGTTTTGAGGCGTCCGACCACCAGGTTGACTATCCCCAGAGCTTCCGAGGATGGCCCTGCTTCTGCCCCGAGACAGAGAGCTCAAGTCGAAGGTAAGGGCAAAGAGTTGGCTGAGCCCTCTAGCCGAAAGAGGAAGTTGAAGCACTCTGACGAGAGGCCCGTCAGACCTGCTCCTTCCACAACGGCTCCTTCTGCTCGGCGGGGGAGGTCTTTGACGGCGACGACAACTCCAACATGAGCATCTCCCCGGAACGCCAGCTCTGCCCAGGTGACTCCGACGCCAGCGAAGGGCTCTAGGTCCGAGATTCCTTCCAAGTCAAAGATGGCCCCAACCAAGACACCGCTGATGGCAGCAGCAAGATCTGAAGAGCCTTCCGGAGCTACTACCCCAGGTGCGAGCTGGAGCCTTCCGGCAAAGAGGTTCCGTGCTAGCTGGAGCGGAAGTCTCCCAAGGTAAATTTGTTTTTTTACCTCAGTTTATTGTTTTTGTTGTAATCACATTTTGAGTTTCTTCGTCCTTCATCCACAGGGTCTCCAAAAAAGGGGTTGAAGCTCTGGTTCCTATGACAGCAGCTGATGTTGTGCAGGCAGAGGCTCCGGCTCTAGTTCCAGCATCGTCCCAGGTGGTGGCTGAGGTCACGGCAGCTTCGGCGCCAGCTGTCGTGGTTCTTAACTCATCTCCCGAAGCTCCCATGGTAGCGCCGGACCACGGGAATGAAGATGTATCAGCGGCACCAGCTCTGGAGGTTGAAGCTCCAATTTTGGATGTTGTGATGACGGACACTCCGGAGAGGGAGATGCCGCCAAGGCTAGCGTGTCGGAGGTTGCCCAAAAGGTTGACTCATTCATCCGTAGGATTTAGGACTTTCTACTTGTAGCTCCAACTTGTATCTTCTCTTCTTTTCTCTAATTTTGTAATATCTTGTTCTTAGATGAATGAAATCCAAGAAATTTATGAATTTCATTTTTTGTCTTCAACCTTTGTCTCACTTGGCCCCTTGGTAGATGTACATAATTTGATTGCAAACATGTACCAAAAGGATGTAGCATTTTGTTGAAGACTTGCGTGCTTCGAACTTGTAGAGTATAGGTCCGAAGTCATCGACAGCAGGGGCCCCCTGATATTGTCGGAGCTTAGTAGCTCCGGTTGCGACCATTGTCAACACATAGAGTGTTGACAGTTGGCCCTCTGGGGTTGTCGGAGCTTAGTAGCTCCGGCGGCAACCACTGTCAATGCGTAGAGCATCGATAGTAGACCCCATTGGGGTGTCCTTCTACCATCTTTTCTTCATGTTGACGGCTGGCTCCCTGGATTTTTCAGGACTTCATAGCTCCGGCGACGCCTACTATCAATGTTTAAAACATCGACAGCGAGCCTACTTAGGGGATGTCGAAGCTTTGATAGCTTCGGCATCATCCACCATCATCATGAGGTTTTTTATTTTTCCTGCACGCTGAAGTCAAGAAAAACAGTAAAATCCATTTCTTATCTATAACTCGTTTGCGGCTTAATATTCCCGAAAGAAATTTTTAGGTCGACCGCAATTCTATATACAATCAAGTGCATTTGCTTATCTTCTCCAGGTCCGATCATTTTCAGGACTCACCTTACTCAGTCTTGCCGGGGTGTAGGTAGAGTGGCGTACTTAGGGTGCAGGACCAGGCTAAGTCGATAGCACACTCCGGACCTAGATTGGCTTGGCGTTCAGGCGAGTAGGCCATTCAATAATGTTAAGACCCGAAAGAATTAACAATGCAACTTGAATTATACATGAATTGTTCGAGCTAAATTTTCTTTAGAATTGCACAACTTTGTTATTGACAAGAAAGAGAAAAATAAAAAAGACTGAGCATGTACAAAATAAATGCACGTGGAGTCTGTTTTCACATAATGATGTCTTTCATTATAGGTCCAGGGTACAGGGGAAACAAGTACACTCTTAGTGTACGGAACCAGGCTATGTGTGTTGCATTTCTTGTTTGACCCAAGGAAACTAGCTAAAATTTTTAGTTCTGAGACTATGTCAAGTGTTGCCTGAACTTTGCAGACCTTCCGGTAAAGGTCCTGTTGTTCTCCTGGAGGAGTTACCCGACTATGTACAATGACGCTATAACATACATCATATGTAATTACAGACCCACCTCCGTGATATTAAGCGTAGAACTTACGGAGGTGCTCAATGTTCCAAGGATTAGGGAGAGGTGTCCCATCCTCAGTTGCCAAGCGAACGCATCCGGGACGGGATACTTTGATCACTCGGAAGGGTCCTTCCCAGCTGGGGGAAATTTTGTTTAACCCTTCTAGAGTTTGTATTCTCTGTAGCACCAGATCGCCTTCCTCGAGCTGTCGGTTATGCACATGCCTTTGGTGATAGCGCCGAAGCGCTTGGCGGTATCGTGCATTTCGAACAGCTGCTCGGCACTTTCCCTCTTCAACGAGGTCAAGGTCTTCACGCCGGAGCTGGTCCTGCGTGGCTTCATCGAAGGTACGGACCCAGAGCGACCCCAAGGTGATTTCTGGAGTCAGGACTGCTTCAGCTCCGTACACCAGGAAGAAGGGTGTCTCTCCAGTTGACTGGTTTGGAGTTGTCCTGTTTGCTCACAAGGTGGGTGGAAGCTCTTCAATCTAGTTGGCTCCATTTTTTTTCAGGCGCTGATATGTGCGCGTCTTGAGTCCTTTTAGGATTTCTGCATTTGCTCTCTCAGCTTGGCCATTGCTTGCCGGTGAGCTACGGAAGCATAGCTGACTTGAATGCTGAGGTCTTCGCAATATCCTTGGTATGTAGAGCTTGTGAATTGGGTCCCGTTGTTAGTTATGATCTTGTTTGGGACTCCAAATCTGCATACTATGGACTGCAAGAAATTGATAGCTGATTGCTTGTTTATTGTCACAAGTGGAGTTGCTTCCGGCCACTTGGTGAACTTGTCGATGGCGACATACAGGAACTTGTAACCTCCGGCGGCTCTTGGGAAGGGTCCCAAGATATCCATACCCCACACGGTGAATGGCCATGTCAGAGGTATCATTTGTAGAGGTTGAGCTGGTGTGTGAATTTGCTTCGCATGGAACTGGTATGCTTCACATTTCTTCACTAGCTCGGTTGCATCCTGGAGTGCTGTAGGCCAAAAAAAACCATGCTGGAAGGCTTTACCGACCAACGTGCGGGAAGACGCGTGGTTCCCACACTCGCCTCCATGGATTTCCACGAGGAGCTCGCGGCCTTCTTCCCTTGTAATGCACCGCATTAGGACACCGTTGGCACCACGCCAGTAGAGATACCCTTCTACCAGTGTGTATATTTTAGCCAATCTGACTATCCGGTCAGCAGATACATTATCTTCAGGAAGGATGTTGTCTTTCAAGTAGCTTCAGATCTCCGAGATCCATGAATCAAAGCTAACTTGAGCTTCTGTTTCTTGCATGCTGGGTTGCTCGGAGCTTCCTGTAGCACCTACGACACTTGATGGACGCCATGGTAGCAGGGCCATCGGGACCGCCAGCTTCGAGGTGCTGGTCTCACGCCCTTCGCTCAGTTCGGCAGGCTGAGCTGTTGGTCTTGACAATCTCCGAATGAAGGTTCCATCGGGAACCGGAGCTCAGGTTGAAGCTTTCGTTGAGAGTTCGTCAGCTTCAGGGTTGTTGAGATGCTGGACATGGCAAAGATCCAGGACTTCGAAATTCTTCTGGAGCTTCTGGACTTCAAGTAGATATGCAGCTAGTTGAGGGTTGTTGCAGCAACATTCACCTTTGACTTGTTTTATAATGAGTTGTGAATCATCCTTTACCAACAGCTACTTGACACCATATGATAGTGCCACCTTGAGCCCATAGATTAATGCTTCATACTCCGCCATGTTGTTGGTCGCCTTGAAGTCAAGGTGAACCATGTACTTGACCTTCTCCCCAGTCGGAGCGAGGAGAAGGATTCCAGCTCCGGCCATCTGCTTCTGCACGGAGCCCTCGAAGTAGAGAGTCCAGTGAGGCTCAGTGAAGACCGAAACTTTGGGTTCCGGTTTTTGCTCTCTGGAGCTCCCCATTCCGCCACAAAGTCTGCCAATGCTTGACTCTTGATCGCTTGTCTTGGGATGAATTCAAGATCGAACTCGGCCAATTCCACTGCCCACTTTGCAATGTTCCTAGTAGAGTTGGGGTTATGCAAGATTGCATGCAGTGACGAAGCTTCCTAGAGGCAATAAGAATTGCATAGAGCAGCTTATGCACCTCTAAGTACTGAGTCTTAGCATCATGGAGTACTTCACTTATGAAGTATACTGGGTGCTGGACTGTCCGGACCCTCCCAGAGGGGCCCGGAGCTTCCTCCTCATCAACCCGGACCCTCCCGGAGGGGTCCGAACCTTCTTCGCGGACCTCTAGGTTCTTGCTAGAGGAACCCAGAGCTTCTTCTAAAGTGACCTGGACCTTCCTGAAAGGGTCCGGATCTTCTTGTTCAGCAACAATAACTCCTTCACTTGAAGTAGGTTGATCCTCTGGCGTCTCGCCTTGAGGATCCGGGTCTGGGGGCTGGGACCTAGAATCGCCTTCAGGTAACTCCAGACATTCTCGGAGGGGTCTGGATTCCTGATCTGGGGATGGTTCTGGTCTTTCCACAACTAGGACCATGCTGATAACTTCATCAGTTGCTGAAATGTAAAGCAGAAGTGGCTCACCAGGATTTGGAGCTACCAAAGTTGGTAGAGTGGTGAGGAGCTGCTTTAGCTCTTGGAAAAACTTTTCTGCTTCTTCAGACCATCGGAATGGTCCGGACTTCCTCAATAATTTGAAGATGGGTAGCGCCCATTTCGCCAGTCTTGAGATGAACCGGCTGAGGGCTGCTAGACACCCAGTTAGCTTCTGGACATCCTTGATGCGGGCTGGTGGCCGCATGTCTTCAATAGCTTTAATCTTCACCGGATTCGCCTCTATTCCTTGGTGGTTCACCAAGAATAAAGAATCTTTCCGGAGCTAACCCCGAAGACACACTTGTCTGGGTTCAGCTTTGTGCGTGTGATTCGCAACTTGTCGAAGACAGCTTGCAAGGTGTCAAGAAATGACTCCTTGTTCTTGATCTTGAAGACGATGTCATCGACGTACACATCCACTACATCTTTGATGAGCTCTCTAAATGTTTTGTACATAGCTCGCACAAACGTTGAAGCAGTGTTTTTGAGACCGAATGGCATGGCAGTGTAACAATATAATCCATCTACTGTGATGGAGGCAGTATGCGTCTAGGAAACACAATTCACACCCGGAGGTGGAATCAACTATATGATCTATTCTAGGTAGTGAAAATGGATCCTTTGGACATGCCCTGTTCAGTGTTGTGTAGTCGATACACATCCGAAGCTTCCCGCCGGCCTTGGGTACAACGACTGGGTTTGCTAGCCATTTCGGGTGGATGACTTCCCAGATGAATCCAACTTCGAGCAACTTGTTCACTTCTTTACATATGAAGTTTTGTTGCTCTACTGATTGGTTCCGAAGCTTCTGATGTACAAGCCGAGCGTCGGCATAAATCTTCACATTGTGCTCAATCACTTCCCTAGGGATCCCCGACATTTGTGACGGTTGCCAGGAAAACACGTCGACATTAGCCTGGAGGAAAGTGATGAGCGCACGTTCCTATTTGTCGTTAAGACCTCCCGATATACGGGTGGTCTGAGCAGCATCGGAACCAATTTGGATGACTTTGATGGGAATGTCGATGTTGCCGCTTGGTTGCACACGAGGTGCGGAGGTTGAGCCTCAATGACGGATGCTCTGGGGCTTCAGAGCTTGCTCCTTTCCGGATTCTTCCTCCTGCATTGTAGCAAGCGCGTGGAGTTCTTCCAGAGCAATAACTTCGGCGGTGCGATCCCCGCGGATCTAGAGAACGCCTGAGGGTGTTGGCATCCTCAACACCAAGTAGCCATAATGAGTCGCAACCATGAATTTGTACAAAGCTGGCCTGCCCAAGATGGCGTTAAATGGAAAGTTGATCTGCGCCACGTCGAAGACCAACTTCTCAGTTCTGTAATTCTCCTGAGTTCCGAAGGTCACCGGGAGAGTAATGGCACCGAGTGGAGTTATGGCCCCTGGACTTACTCCGGAGGAAAGGTCGGGAGGGGTGAAGATCCAAAGGTCAGAGCTGAAGCTTGACGAAGGTTTCAAAGCTTATGAGGTTCAGCCCCGAGACTCCGTCCACCATTACGTGGTGGAGCTGGATGTTGTTGATTGTCGAAGATACCATTATTGGAAGTTGGCCAGCTCCGATCATGTTCTGAGGGCAGTCCGAAGCATCGAAGGTGATGATAGTGTCCATCCACTTCCGATGAGGCCCCGCCCTGGGGTGGGAGCTACGGAGGCCTTGTCCCGCCGCATTGTCTTGAGGACGCGGCGGGAAGTGATGTCCCACGAACCACCAAAGATGGTGTTCATGATCTTCCGACGCTCGTTGTTGGAGACGTCAGAGTCGTCGTCAACGGAGGTGTAAGAAGCCTTCATGACCTTTTTGGGGTCCTGAAAGCTTAACTCCTCTTCAACCGGAGCTTCGTCGACTGAAAGGAGCTTCTTCCCGGCGCCTGTTGTAGCGATCGGCGAGGTTCTGGACCTCTCGGCAATTTTCCAGGTTGTGGCTGTCCGTCTTGTGTATGGGACACCACATCTTGGAGCTGCCACCGTCTTCAAACGACGGCTGAGATAGTTCTCGGGGCGTGGCCCCCGGCCAACCGGAGCTGCACCAATTGTAGCAGTAGGTGTGCCGGCCAACGATTTCTTCTTGCCGTTGGACTTTTTCTTCTTCTTGCCACTCTCGGAGGTAGCGGCTTCACCCTTGGAGGATTTCTTGTTGACCTCCGGACATGGTTGGGAGTGCATTTCATGGCCCTCCGTAGCATTGGCGCACTTGTCTGCCAAGCTGAAGAGTTTCGTGACGCTGGTGACTTCCTTGGTCGCCAGCTTCTCCAGCATCTTCTTATCTCGAACGCCCTGTTTGAATGCTACAATAACAGAAGCGCTTGAGATAGAAGGAATGATATTTCATACCTGGGAGAACCTCTGGATGAAAGATCACAAGGACTCTCCCCCTTTTTGCTTGACAGCAAAAAGATCCAGTTCTTTGCCTGGTCGGGTGTATGAATTCCTGAAATTGGCAGCAAACTGTTGGCACAACTCTGCCCAACAGTTGATGGAGTCAGGCGGAAGGCTTATGAACCAAGACCTTGCAGTCCCAGTCAAAGCCACAGAGAAATAATTGGCCATCACAACCTCATTTCCCCCAGCCGCAAGGATAGCGGTGGAGTAGATTTGAAGAAATTCGGCGGGATTGACTATCCCGTCAAATTTCTCAAACAGGTGAGGACGGAACTTCTGCGACCATCTGACCATGCGTAGGTGCATGGCCAAGGCAGAACAGCCTCCTCCTACTCCCTCAGGAGTAGGGCTGTCCCAAGCCTCTTGCCTCTCGCGAGCACGCTCGATGTGGATGCGACTGTCTTTTTGTCGGTAACAATGATCGAGCTCTGCCCGGAAGTCATGAGTCGAAAGCCTCGCTATCGTGTGGGTACGTCGCACCCCGGAAGGCAGTGATGTCTTCTGTTGAGATGCAGCACGCCTCCCGTGCTGCGAAGCTTGCGGACAGAGTCTACCCAACAAGGTCCGACGCTGTGATGGGGCCCGCCCTGAGGGGGGAGGACCTTGATTGCTGATGCGATCGGCTGCTGCTGCAACCAGATGATCCACATCAGCTCTCCACTGTTCCATCACACCCTAGGGTGCTCCTGGAGGCGGTGGACGTTGGAGAAGAGCACACGCAACATTAAGCGCGTGTTCGGGGTTGTTGTTCACCGATGCAGTGATCGACGCGGACGCCCCATCTCGCTGTCCAGCTTGATTCACCGGAGTGGACGGTGGCGGTGGTGGCATGACTCCTGCTGGGGCCACAACACCTGCTGGCTGCTGCATGTTGGAGGGATTGCCTCCATTAGGTTGCACAACATGGTTATCGTTGGATGATCCAGCAGTAGAGTTCACCATCTCGAATCTCAGGCGCCTCTACCTGGCGCGCCAACTGTCGAAATCTGATTCCGGCAATTCTCCCTGTACTACCATTGGTAGCCCGTGGAGTTTCTTAGTTCGGTTGTGGGCGCGCGGAGATTCAGGGAAAGATGGCGACTTGACACGAGGATTTACATGGTTCGTGCCGCCTGAGTATAATACCCTACTCCACGGGTGTGTGTTGTTATTGTATTGAGCGTCTGGGCGCTTGTGTGTAAGAGAGGCCAAAGAAGAGCTCCCTTGTGTATCGCTCGATCAATCCTTTTATAGCACAAGGACTGGCCGTTACACCGTCATCTTGGCCCAACATGTGGCCCTTGCGGTTACTGATGCTTAATACATAGTTAATGTACTTGATTCCCCTTAACAGCGTGATAACGCACCTTGATGGCAGCGTTACTGGTATTAAGGATCGTGTGTCATTAAGATAGCATTAATGACACATAATCAGGTCTTGAAGTCTTTGATATTCCTTGATGGTCCGAGTCATTGAAGGTCCACCGGTCTGCCTGTTGAGGTTGAAGGTTCGACGGTTGCACGCGTGGCAGCTTCGGAGCTTGCAGTCTTGGATGAGTACGTCTAGTGCTGTTGTACATGTGTCGGTACCGGAGCTTCCCTCTGTCGGGGGTTAGGTTCGGGGGTGCCACACAGGTATCTAGTCCGGAGCTTTCCCATGTATGGAATGTAGCTCCGGTTTTATGATACACGTGGTGGCACTGGGACTAACCATAGAAGGGAGGCATGTCCGGTTCCGTATGACACATGGGGCCTTCGGAGGTCTTCAACTCAGATAGGTGGAGTTCCTTTGCACTCTTCACAGTTCCAAGGGGTATCCGGTACGCAGGGTACCGACAACATGTATGGAAGCCTTCATCCAGGCTCAAGGCTTCACAATATGGGAGAAGGTGTACAAGCCTTATGAAGTGCCTTCAAACGATCAAGTTACAGCTACAAATCTGAGAGATGTCGACAACAACAACAAGGCTTGGAACTTGATCATATAAGGATTAACTAAAAGTGACTTCGATCTTGTTGCACACCTACGATCTGCATACGATGTGTGGAAAGCACTTTGCGACTACCACAAAGGATCTAACATGATCAAGGAGGTAAAACAAGATATGTTCAAAAAGAAATACATGCATTTTGAGATGTAGCCCAGTGAGTCAATTGATGATCTCTTTGCTCGTTTTAACAAAATTCTCAGCAACTTGCATAGTGTCAATGTTAATTTTTTATGTGCTGAAAATGCTAGGCAATTACTAAGTGCATTAGACATGTCAATTTGGGGATGAAAGTCACATACATTCATGAATATACTATCATTAGTACACTTATATTAGATGTTCTTTATTCTAAATCGAAAACTCATGAAATTTACATAATCTCACGTAAGAACCCCGACAAGTCTCTTGCATTTGTTTCTCAATGTGATATGCCTAGCTCCGGCCAATCTTCGTCTTGTGGTACACTTGCATTGTTGTCCTCTCTTACCCTTGAACAGATTGAGGAGATTCCAGAGGAGGAGCTAGTACTTCTCGCTACCAGGTTCTCGAAAGCATTGCAAAAAGTGAGAACTAGAAGGAGAGGAAGCTCCGGAACTCAACGATGTTTTGAATATGGTAAGACACGACATTTTTGTTCAGATTGACCTAACCTTTCAGGTCCTACTTCCCGGGATGAAAAGCAAACAAGGACGAAGCACTTCTCTGCCAAAGGTACGAAGAAAAAGAACGGTTTACAGGAAGTCAATTGGTGAACAGTTTTATCTCCGCACTTCAAGAACTTGGCTCATGCGATGTGAACATTGTAAGTGATGAAGATGAAGATGATTAGGAAAACTTGTGCTTCATGGCGGGCAAGTCAAGATCAAGTATGGAGGAGGCTGAACACAACAACGACAATGAAGAGGTATGTCCTACATGCGAAGAAATGTGTGATGCTATTTATCGTGCCACTGTTATAGTTAAGAAAAAGAACAAAAAGCTTAGGGACAATGCTATTAAAATTGAGTCACTAGAATATGAAATTAATCATTTGAAATTCGTGATTCCTAGAGATGTTCTTGTTCCTCATGTGATTTAATATATTAACAATTGTCCTAATTAAGAAGTGTGCACACCTCCACAATTGATAAACATGAGTTAGAAATTGAAAAGAACAGAGAGCTTGCTGCACTTAATGATAAAAACTTGAAAAATGCTAGCTGTTCTACAATTGATTTGCATTGTTCTACTTGTGATGATCTTGATAAGAAACTACAAGATGATATGAATGAAATTTCTATATTGAACAATGCTTTACGTTCTCATGAAGTTAAATATTGTTCAATTGCAAATTAAAAGGAAAAACTTCAAGTGAAAATTGCCTTGATCTGTCCAATAAACTTGATGACATGCATATGATATTAGATCGGTTTTGTAATGGGAATAAGAACCTAAACTTGCTGCTGAATTCTTCCAAGTCTTGCAATGATAAAACAGGTTTAGGTTTTGATTCTCATGCTCATGCTAAGGCACATCCACCTAAAATTGTAAAGTCATTAGGAAGTGGTTTGATTCAAACAGTTCCAAAACAAAAAGAAGTGGTTTTCAAATCCGCAAGAGTGTTGTCTTATTCGATTTCAAATAAACATGTTGCTTGCTCATCTAGACATGAACACAAAGTTAAATTTCATTGTACCTACTTTGGTAGAGATGGTCATGTCATAGATTTTTGTTATAGACTAGCTAAACAACAGAAAAAGGAAAGAATAATGACTAGATCACATAAAAACTAAGCAAAACTTGTTGCGCGTGCTAAACCGAATGTTAGGAACATGCAACCTGTTGTTATGAGTCAAAAACATGCAAAGTTTGCTTCCAAACCAAATGTTTTTCCTGCTACACATGTAACATCTCGTAGGACATTAGTTGGGTACAAAAATCCTCAAGCTTTGGCTCATAAACCTAATGTTTTATCTCAGCTTTCGCGTGTTATTCCTGTTGGACGTCGTGTGTCTCAGTACTGGATTCCTAAATGCCTTTTGACTAACCCGAATATTGAGTCATCGATGTATTGTGCTTCTATGTAGGTTACACGCTTGAGGAAGGAGAACATTTGGATTGTGGATTCAGGTTGCTCATGCCACATGACCGGTAACAAAGAATGGTTCTCCTCCTTCTCTTTTATGTCACATGTAGAGAAAGTTACTTTTGCCAATAATTCTTCAACTCCTATAATTTCTAAGGGTTCGGTTAGAGTAAATGATCACTACACTTTGAAGGATGTGGCACTTGTTAAAAATTTGAAATACAACTTGCTTTCTGTTTCACAACTGCTAGATGAAATTATGGAAATTATTTTCACTAAAAATTACTGCAAAGTTGTAAATTCAAACAGTGAGCTTATTTTTAACATGTCACAGTTTGGAAGAATTTTTAAAGCTGATTTTGATATGTCTTCCTCTAAGCATAAGTGTCTAGTTGCTAATGATTCAAAGGACTTATATTTTTGGCATCATAGACTTGGTCACGTTGGCTTTGATCATCTAACGCGTGTTAGTGCTCATGATCGCTGGACGTCGTGTGACTCATTACTGGATTCCTAAGTACCTTTTGACTAACCCCAGTATTGAGCCATCGGCGTATTGTGCTTCTATGTAGGTTACACGCTTGAGGAAGGAGAACATTTGGATTGTTGATTTAGGTTGCTCACACCACATGACCGGTAACAAAGAATGGTTCTCCTCCCACTCTTTTGTGTTCTGTGTAGAAAATGTTACTTTTGCCGATAATTCTTCAACTCCTATAATTGCTAAGGGTTCGGTTATAGTAAATGATCACTACACTTCAAAAGATGTGGCACTTGTCGAGAAAATTTTAAATACAACTTGCTTTCTGTTTCACAATTGGTAGATGAAAATCTAGAAATTATTTTCACTAAAAATTGCTGCAAGGTTGTAGATTCAAACAGTGAGCTTATTTTTATCATGTCTCAGTTTGGAAGAGTTTTTAAAGCTTATTTTGATATGTCATCCTCTAAGCATAGGTGTCTAATTGCAAATGAATCAACGGACTTATATTATTGGCATCGTGACTTGGTCTTGTAGGCTTTGATCATCTAACGCGTGTAAGTATTCTTAAACACATACGTGGGCTACCTAAGCTTAAAGGGGAGAAAGAAATTGTGTGCTCTTCTTGTAGACATGCTAAGATGGTTGCAGGTTCACATGCCCCTCTCACAATGACCATGACAACTAAACCAAGTCAACTTTTGCACCTTGACACCGTAGGACCTTCACGTGTTCAATCCTTTAGAGGTAAATGGTATGTTCTTGTGTTTGTTGATGATTTTTCTAGATACTCTTGGGTTTACTTTATGGAATCTAAGAATGAAGCTTTTAGTCACTTTTAGATCTTTATTTCTTATATTATCAATTGATCACCCAGGATCTTTAAATACAATAATAAGTGATAATGGAACCGAATTTAAAAATAAATCATTTGATCACTTTTGTGATGAAAATGGAATAGATCATCAATTTTCTTCACCTTATGTACCTCAACAAAACGGTGTTGTAGAGAGAAAGTACAAAACCTTAGTTGAGATGGCTAGGACTATGCTTGATGAATATCAAACTCCTAGAAAATTTTGGGCAGCTGCAATTGCAACCGCTTGTTATGTCTCGAATCGTGTTTTCTTGCGTGCTAAGCTAGGAAAAACACCATATGAACTTTGGTTTCGACATAGTCCTAGTGTCACACACTTTCGGGTCTTTGGTAGTAAATGCTTTTTGAAGAAACATGGTAATCTTGATAAATTTGAAGCTAGATCTGTTGATTGCATGTTTCTTGGTTATCCATCTCATACTAGAGGCTACCATGTGCTTTTACTTGACACTAACAAAATTGTGGAGACTTGTGAGGTTTCTTTTGATGAAGCTAGCCTAGGAACCAGCTCTAATATTGCAGGTGCAGATCCATATCTGCAAGGGGAGAGTATTTTCAATGAAGAAGACGAAGAAGTGGTGCTGCTGCCTGAAAATTCAGAAGCAAATAACGTTGATCACGCTGCTGATTTTGCACCACAACCAGCACCAACAACTACTGCAGCTGGTACAAATCATCCTCAAGCCACAAGGTTTTCGATCCGTTATAAACATGATGAACAAGGATCTTGTGAAGTGTCTACTCCCCTATGAATCCTCAAAAGTAATCCTCCACAACAAATCACTGGGAGCTTGCACGAACGAGTCACACGGTCCAGGTTTTGCGATACAAACTCTCACACTCATTCTACTTCTGTTGCTTCTTTTGAACCCAAAGATATATCACACGCACTCACTAATGAATCTTGGATTATTGCCATGCAAGAAGAGTTAGAAATTTTTGAAAGAAATAATATTTGGAAACTTGTACCTCCACCTCAAGGTCACACTTTCATTGGAACTAAATGGGTGTTCAAAAATAAACAAAGTGAGGATGGGGTTGTGGTTAGGAATAAGGCTGTGTTGGTTGCTCAAGGTTTCACAAAAATTGAAGGTCTAGATTTTGATAAAAATTTTGCTCCTGTTGCTAGGTTAGAAGCCATGAAAATTTTGTTAGCTTTTACTACATCTAAAGGTTTCAAGTTATATCAAACGGATGTTAAAAGTGCTTTTCTTATTGGCTATATAGATGAGGAGGTTTATGTCAAGCAACCACCAGGTTTTGAAAATCCTGATTTTCCTACTCATGATTACAAACTGTCCAAAGCCTTGTACGGTCTCAAACAAGCTCCTAGATCATGGAATGATAGGTTAAAAACATTCTTACTTGAAAAGAGGTTTACCATGGGCAAGGTTCATAAAACTCTTTTTGTGCTTAAGCATGGCAATGACTCATTATTCATTTAAGTGTATGTGGATGATATTATTTTTGGTTGTGCTTCTCATGATCTTGTGTCCTAGATTTCAGCTATGATTAGTTCAGAATTTGAGATGAGTATGATGGGAGAACTCACATACTTTTTGGGGTTGCAAATCAATCAAACCAAGGAGGGTACTTTTGTGCATCAAACGAAGTATACAAGATACCTTCTTAAGCGCTTGAACATGGACAAAAGCAAGCCTTTTAGAACACTAATGGTTACAACAACGACACTTGAACTTGATGAAGATGGTGAACTCGTGGATCAAAAAGAATATAGAAGCATGATCGGATCACTTTTGTACTTCACAGCATCAAGACCGGACATACAATTCAGTGTATGTCTTCGTGCACGATTTCAAGCTTCCCCACGTGCTTCACATCGTCAAACCATCAAAAGAATTCTCAGGTACTTACATGGAACTCATGAATTTGGCATTTTTCTTCCTTCTTCCTCAACCGTTACTTTGAAAGCCTTTTTCGGATGCTGATTTTGGGTGTTGTAGGATTGATAGGAAAAGTACTTCATGTGCTTCTCATTTTCTTGGTAATTTTCTTGTTGCTTGGTCCTCTATAAAAAAAACTTAGTTGCACAATCAACAGCCAAATCTGAATATGTAGCTGCTGCTAGCGCTTGCTCACAAATTCTTTCAATTTTTCAAACACTTAAGGACTATGGGGTTGATCTAGATAGTGTTTCACTGTTTTGTGATAACACTAGTGTCATCTGCATTGCTAAAAATCCCGTGCAACATTCGAGAACAAAGCACATTGACACTAGGTATCACTTTCTCCATGATAATGTTGAAAAAGGAAACATTGTGCTTCACCATGTAGATATCGAACAAAAATTGGCTGATATTTTCACAAAACCTTTGGATTTCACTCTTTTTGTTTCATTCGTAGTGAAACAGGGGTTATGCATCCTCATAGCTTAAATTGAGGGGGATTTTTTGAAAATTGGAAATTCTACGTGTGAATCTGAATTTAAAATAATATGAGCATCATATTTCAAACATATATGACTTTGGGATTCCTTTTACATGCTGAAAGTTCTTACTACAGTACTCATGGTATATATATTTTTTAGTTTTTGCCATGACTAGTAATTGGAATAATTACTTACACTAAATATGGTCAGGATCGAACTTTCTTGCTGTTTTGAACTTGTTGCATGCTCACAAGTGCTTTTAATTATGAAAAATTAATCAATCAACTATCCACATGTTGAGCTTTTATGATCAAATAGAAATGAGAAAAGATCAAGGGAATATGCATGCATCACACTTCTTCTTTTGAGATGGCTTATCATTGCACTTAGATATGAACTTAGAAATTGTGTATGAATAAAACAATGACCGTAAGCTTCTTATTGTCAAAAAATATAGGCTTGGCTTGGTTCGTTAGAATAAAGCAGATGCAACATATAATCTCTTGGAAATGTTATATGATCATAATTTGTTCTTTAAATAATATTGAAAAATGAAAGTTGATGCAACAAGTGTCATGCTTTAAAGTTTTGAAATAGTTAAGTTTGTGAGATCATGACTTGCTTAAATTAAAAATTATATTTGATTTCTAGCATGGCTTACACTACTTTATGTATTTCATTGATGTGATAGTGTAAGTTACTTGATAGTATGACTTGGATGAGCTTTGTTTTATATGTATATGTTATAATATGCTCATAACAAATTAAGATTTTTCTTTTGTACCTTGTTGAATACATTGTCAAAGGGCGAGAAATTGATCACACATTGCACACATTCAGAAGTGTTTTGGTACGATTCTTCTTATGTTATTTCTGATTTACAAAGGAGGAGAAATATTTAGGGGAGAAAATTATTTTCAAAATTTTTCATGTGAATAAGTCAATGTTCATATTTTAAGTGGTGTTGCCAAAGCATTCATCGAGTGGGAGATTGTGAGACCTATGTGTGCTGAATACATTGGCTTGCTATGGCCACGTCCGACTAGCTTTGGTTAGCTCCGGCGCTAGGCCCGACTAGCTTTGGTAAGTCTGGCACTAGGTCCATCTAGCTTTGATAAGCTCACGCACTAGGTCCAGCAAGCTTTTGGTAAGCTTCATCTCAAGGTCTGGTTAGCTTTGGCATGGTCCGGTGCTAGATTACAATGGTTCTGCTTTTAACTTGCAATGTTTCAGAGTTGCTTTTTGTATTATGGAAAGGTTGCTTATAATTCTTTTACTAAGTTTTTGGTGTGTGTTGGTGGTTAGGGTTGATATCGTTTTGCTATAGTTTGCAACATTCTTATGTGAGGTGCTCACGTAAAGTGTTGTGGTTATCAGAACTAACGAGAGTCAATTCGAAGACTTGTGCTCGTAAGTATCGGTTGCTTATTCATGTGCAGGTGTTGCTTGAGTTTAAGGCATGGCTGGTGACAGGATCCATTGAACTAATCTTAGGGAGAAGATGAGGTTCAAATACCAAGTTTGCCAGGAATCGTGATTGAGTTTATCGGGAGGTTGCGCAACATGTTTTAATCAAGAACAATGCATATGAAGGTATCGTGGACGTCGTTGGAAGATGTTTGCACATGTGAAAGCAGTGCATGGACGTGGCTACATGGTTCCAAGGCATGATGAAGAGATGTGTACGTAAAGAATTGGTCAGAAAGGTCCAATCGACTAGGTTATCGACTCAGACTGCGGCTGAGTCGGGTTTGACTCAAAAATGGAATGATTTGGGTTGGTTATGTTAGGATTTCGTGGTGAGCATGAAATTGAGTTGTTTTATGAATGTGATATATGTTTCTAAGGTGTTTGGAAGTCTTAGGATTGCTTCTATCTGCTTATGGAAGAGGAGCAGTTATGGAAAGTTTCGGTTGAAACTGTGTAGGATACAAGTCCTAGGTTGGTTTGTGTTGGCCTCATAGCTGGTTATATGAGCAAGGGAGGTCAGAGCTCGTGGTGCACGGATTTTGGGCTGTTCCTCTTGTGTTCTTTTGAATAAAGATCGTATTTCAAATGAACTATTGTGCCTTGTTCGTCCGGCTTGTTTCAGACAAGTTTTTCTTGTCGAGTTTTTGCACGGCACTACCTTGCTCCGGTGGTTTTATCATAACTCTAGTTTTACAGATCCAATTGACGTGATTCTTTTTGTGTTGTCTTCAAAACATGATTATCTATCATCTATGAAAATTTCACGGTCATTGAATTTGTGGTTTCTGTTCTACATGAGTTTCTTTGTAGTGTTGCAGATCTGTTTTTTCTCGGGTAGAACAGATTGACCATTGTTTGATCTTTCGATCATAACTTGAGTTTTTCTACAAGGATTTTCGTGATTCTTGCTATGACGTCCTCGTGACTCGATTATCCACAATATGTACTGGTTTTGTCACTATTTATCATGTTTATATTAGTCGCACACATGATTTCTTTAACAGATCAATATTCTGCCAAGGGGTTTTCGTTGCTTCCGTTGAAAAGTTGTAATATACCATTGACCCCCCTCTGGTATCTTTTGAAGTGCTCTTCGATCCTACAATTCCACGCATCAAACATGCAAAACAAGTATTACAATCAATAAATGCTCATATAGTACTCAATATGCAATGATATGCATGAACAATGCCATTAGGTGGTCATACATGTTATTAGGTTGCTATTATTGCTTAATAACCTGTTACAATTGAGTTTTAGATATTTGAGCAAGTTCTGAGTCATTTTGGAGAAAAACTAGGAAAGTTACAGAAATTTCAGAATTCAGAGGCGGGACTAGTCCGCACAAGGGGTCGGACATGTCTGCACTAAACTAGAAAGTTCAACGGACTAGTCCGCACTGGACCGAACAAGTCTGCTATGTCCAGGGTTTCGCGAACTTCCCAACTAGGGCATGATTCAAATCAAGATTGGAATCAGAATTGAAGTGGAAAATTGGATCTAGGATAGTTACCGTGAATACAAGGGTTCACCGGTTGAGAATTAGGCGTATTGCGTGAATCTTGACGTCTAGATCCATTGAAGATGAAGTTTTGGTGGAGAAGAACGTTGGCGATGAAGAGTTGATGAAGATTGCAGCAACAACGACGATCTCGCTTGATTCCTTCCTCTCCTTCTTATTCCTTCTCTTCCCTTTCTTCTCCTCCTTCTCCCTTGCGGTGAGGCTTCTCCCTTCAAGAGCAACGGCTATGAAGAGAGCAGGCATTGGTTTTGTCTAATGTGGGCAAAGGGTTAAAGGGTGGGTTGTAGGGTTTTTATATAGGAAGAGAGAGGTGGGATTGGGGTGGAATCCAAGTAGGATGTGGTGGGGACAAGTAGGGCCTTGGTGGGGTCCCACTTGAGATCCTCGGGGGTGAGGCACGACGTTCTTGGGCCCAATTAAGGCAATTACCGAATAACTCATCGTGAAGGAAAAATAGAATCCGAGTCGAGACCCTAAATACTGGACTAGTACATAGGAGGCCGGAGAAGTCCATTCGGGGTACAGAGAGCTAATCGGACATGTTCGGACACTTGCTGGACAAGTCCGTCTAAGGAACAGGGAGTTCAACGCACAAGTCTGATGCTACGTTGGACAAGTTCGGGGGTTGTACATAATGTTGATCTAGACTGAGTTTTGTGAATTAATGGACGACTCTGATGGTTCCAGTAACCAACATCGGTCTACTTTGTAGCTGTAACTGACAAGTCCGTGGGACAACATAAACGAAACCTGAATAGTACATAAATTGATCAGACAGGTCCGGGCAACATCGGTGGCAAAATAGAACTAGTCCGTACGGTGTAGAAATAAATTTAGCCGGAGAGACAGGTATACCGTACTAATCCGGGGTTTTGTCCGGACAAGTTCGTACCAAAACAGATTTTAATTGTTGTTTGTGCCTATAATTCATTTTAATCTCATTCCTTTTTGTGTTGCATTATGTTGGACATGTATAGTATTGAATGTAATGCATGATGGGTGAAAATGAGGGTGTTACAAGATGTGATAAATAAGAGTGAAACATGCATCTCAAAATGAAATTTGATATCACCACACATAAAGACAAGATCGTGAGCATAATAGAATGATATTCATTTAAGCTTAACGTGAGTAGCAATAGTAACCAACATATATATTCAAATAAGTTTAACACAAGTACAATAGAGACCAACATAAAGCATAAAGTCATTACAACCCAATTGCATGAAAGTAAGGATAAGTTTAAAGGATACATAGTCCATGGATCTAAGCTACTACCCCCCCTCAATCTCTCCCCTTTGGCATCAAGGCACCAAAATGGGAAAAGAGTAACTGAGTAGAGAGAACCTAAGAACTACTCATCGTCACTCTCACTTGCTTCACCAAGGTGTTCATCTTCCTCTTCATTCTCCTCTTCCTAGACCTCCTCAATGTTGGGAGTGGCACTAGAAGAGCCACCACCACCACTAAAGAGGGCGAGCTTCGCCTCGAAGAGCTCCGAGAACGGTGTGGTCTCTTCATCTTCAGAGGCCTCTGGAGACATTGGGATCTACGCCTTCTCACAAAGCTTCCTTGTACACGTGGAAGCGGCAGAGCCCGCCTCTGCAGGGGGCCAGCTCCGAAGCTACAGGAGACGTGGCAGCTCCGGAGCTCGCCTCTGTGGAGAGGCAAGGTCCGGCCCCGTTGGACACATGGTAGCGTTGTAGCCCGCCTAAGCAAGGAGGCTGGGTGCGGAGTTGCAGAATATGTGGCGGTGCCGAAGCTCGCCTCTGTGGATAGGTAGGGTCCAGCCTCCCCACGCGACAGCGCCGAAGCCCGCCTCAATATGGAGGCTTGGTCCGAAGTAGTAGGACTCATGGCGGCGCTAGAGCTCACCTCTGTGGAGAGGCAGGGTCCAGCCCCGCTCGACACATGGCCACTGTTGATGTTTCTTGTGTCACAGATAAAAATCTGCAAGCGCACCGAAACTATCGACGTAGCATTTCCCTTTAAAATAGTATTCCAAAGGTGTCATTTATTTTATCCCAAAGAAAGGCTAGGCAGAAGTGTACCAATCATCAAACGGATAGGGTAGAATGGTCTAGGTAGGTTCTAGTGAGGATGGATAATAGATAAGTGAAGGTAGTGTGACACACACAAGAGCATTCTATTCTAAGGGGGATAAATGGGTCTAAGGGATATTTAGACTAAGAATTAGGGAGTTTCTTCTAAAATGCCTCTAATATACATATAGATAGCTAGGTTAGATACTAATGAGCATGTCAATGGTGAATCATTATGCTAAGTTGTTCAACACATCGGGCACGGGCTTACCCCTAGCAATACTTGGGCGACTCCCGCCAAGGGCCTGTGGCATAGCCGAACTTGGAGGATTACAAAGGACAGACATGGTTATCACCACCTACTGCCTACTTCTTCAATATGTGGGTCTACGAGACATCCAATTCTACTTACTATCATAGCACCAGGCTAGCATACTAAGCATATACATTTGGAGCCACGACCCAAGCCATCCTAAAGCAATGAATAACCTAAACATCGTTGAACCACTATTGAGACATAGCATAAGTTATTCATATTAACATGATCATATCATAGATAATTAGACTGTAGTGGAGGTTTATAGTGTTTATGATGATAGTATAATGACACTAAATCATGATCATAAAGACTATTCCTACCACACATGGAATCCATAATAAAAAAGAAACACTTCATCCAAGTATAGAAATAAAAGAAGACTAGAGATAGCATCTTTATTATGCATAAAGTCACAAATTCAAAAAGGAATATGTGAGCCATACCTTTCCCAATTTGGAACTGGGAAGAGAAAGACTCCTTCTACTTCTTTCCTATTTTGGACTAAGGACTAGAGACTCTCCTCTCTACAACCTAAACTTCTCTAAGACTATGGAAGAGAGTAGATACAATAGAATGAAGCTCAAGTGGTCTATGTGTGAAGTGAGGGGTAGGGGGTCCTATTTATAGCTGCAGAAGGGTCGATTCCTGCCACCAAAAGTGCACGAATCAGTATTCATCGTGATCAGGAAGCCATAAGAGAGTGACACGTGCAAGTTGACCGAGATTGGCGCTTTTACAAGTTCAGCCGAACCACCACTTCGGCTGAACTGGTCTTTTGATCGTTTTGCATGTGCTTTCTCTAGGTCACTTCTGGGTGGATCCCATTGACTGATATGGGTGATACATTGTTAGATCTCCTCAAATACGTCTGTTTGTGCGTGATTCGATCCATATGATGCCACGCGTTAGCGCTTGATTGGATGGGATGATAATTTATAGGATTGCTCCTCCTCTTTTACCCCATTTCTTGCATAAAATGTCTGCATGCACTATTCTTCCAAGGACAAGTGGAAATAGGTTAAGTAGAAAGGTGATATGTGCAAGAAATGATTTTTCAATCACATAATTGAGTTATATTTATGGATGAAATTGGGATATAATAGCCGTCAATAGCACCGCTGGACCCCGCCTCAGCAGGCAGGCTGGGTCTGGATCTGGAAGACACATGGCAACACCGGAACCTGCCTTAACAGGGAGGCAGGTTCTGAAGCTGCTTAAAGTCTATGCACTGGGGTACCCTATATGCGGGGTAATGACAGTGGCCCCCGGGCCCACCTCAGGGAGGCGACAATCCTGCAAGTGGGGCCTTTCTCTTGTTGTGGGGACTGGGTCCACACATTCCAGGAATCGCAGAGGGTGGTGCCGTGCGATGCGGCACCCAACAGCACACACGAAAATAATACGACAAAATACGAAGTTTTATTTATATAAACAGTGGAAGTCTTTTACAATACTTAATGTACAGCGGAAGATAATACTCATACCTAAACTCTCAGCCTAGCCATGCAAAAGTACAGCCGTCCAGCCCGCGGACGCTGCACACTAGCAACACACAAATTTAAGGCGACGTGCAGGGCTCCCACTCGGCGGTATACCCCGATGGGGGCATCGCCTCATCCTCGGGCCCTTCCTCATACGTCTCACCTGCAAACAACTTAATATGGCAAATGTGAGCACGAAGGCTCAACAAGACTTAACCGTCTCACCTAAACATGGAACTCTACATACAGGGATACTTAACATAGGCATAGATATTGCAGTAAATGACTCACCTACATGTTGATCCTTAATTTTCAAGTTATTAACAGCAGCTTACAAGTTTAATAAAATTAACTTTAGTGATCATATTCGACAGCAATCAATGTTTCAAAACAATTATAATTCAATACATCATATTCTCATGGCTTGTTCAGTATTTACTACGTCACAACATAGTGAACAAGCGGTACTCAAATAACCGCGAGGGACGGTGATTGCAATCAGTAGACACCCGGATAACACGTCACATACACCCATTTCGAAAGTGGAGCGAATCACACTTCAATACTATGTTGTATGCAGCAACCTTTCAAAGGAATCCCAAATTTTGAACCGGTCCTTCCGTAACGGGCAGGAGGTCCCCGCGCGGAGCATCTTCTATGCCCGCCGGCAGATTTACACCTTGCTACCCTCAGCCCACTCCTAGAAAATGGTAGGGTAAGCCTCGACACCCAGGTTAACCAATTACATCGATTTCCTGGTTTCCATATAGCCAGTATGCATCCGGTACTGTTCAAACTTGTCCAGCAGGGCCGCATACAGATCGGTCCTTAATCGACACAAGCAGGGCTATGCACGTGAGACAACATCTCGCTGCATCCTACCCGCTGCTTGGTCTCAATTTCATATTCATAAACCATTCGTCGATCAAATCTTTCCCGTGTTATAAAATCCTATCTCGCGAGTAGATTCCAACAACTCGACTTCTACTGGATTCCTGAAAACATAAGCATAGCATTTTATACTCGTCGGGCTGTAGACCTACCCAATACTCCATGGTATTTGTTTCTCATGCAAGTGGAGTAACAAGAACCTTAGCCCTAATGCACAAAATCATCCTAGACATAAGTAATACAAATAGAAACTTTGAAATAGCACTTAATTGCAAACCAAGGCTTGCCTGGTTGTGAGTCAGAGGGGAGGTTAGATTCTGAGAGGATGCTGTCCAAGGCCTCCGGGTCCTCCTCGATCTCGGTCACTATATGATATGCAATATATAAAGTACATGAGTGATATTGAAACTATATACTAGATTTTATAAATAGTGATCAGTATAGAAAATGATTTTAATTGGCTTTGGGATTTTTACAGTGTATACTAGGTTCAATGTGGAAGATCTGGACAAAAAATTGGAGACGTTCAAGGAAGCTTGTTGTCTCTAAAATTCCAACAAGTAAAATTTTCTCTGAATTTTTGTTGTAATCCTGGAGCTTTGTCATGGATAATAGTAGATGATCATGGTAAAGGATGTCTCACTGGTTCTATGAAAATTTGATTCATAATTTTATGAGCTTCCTACAGGGAGAAATTGATTTTACAAGTTTGCAAGAAATTCTGAAAATGTTTCTGTATATTTTCCATTTCTCAATTGACACAGGTGATTTGAACACTGTTTGGTCCAGTAAATGAAGTCCAATGTACTTGAAATTTTTACTGGAGATCAAGAGTATTTTTATGAGTACCCTGACCAAAATTGAGAATTTTCCAATTACCATAACAGGAGTAATTAATTTCCCAAGCAGTTAGCTCAAGGGAATTAATTAAGAAAATTCAGGGAGTTTCATGTCCAACAAATTGCACCACTGCAAAGTTGGGATCAAGATGAGTCTACCAGAATTATTTGAGCAAGTATGATAGGAGAAATTGAATTTAGAAGTTGGCTCAAATTCTGGAATAAAATTTTGAGGGGAAAGTTCAAATAATCCAGCCCGGCGCCACTTCGTTTAAATGGGCCAATCAGAGCTGGGCCGCACTGAGGGCCACAGAGTTAACCCGCGTAGCCGCACCAGATCCGAAGGCCACAACTGATCCTGCGCGGTGAAGCAGTCGCTGACATGCGAGACCCGCACCCTTTCTTCAACCTCGCGACGCGAGGCGGTGCTCCTCGCTGGAATCGTGGTGGCACTCACTGGGATTGCTGCATAGACCTTTTCTCAGCTCGGTCTTGGCCGCCTAACCCTAACATCAAATGCGCAACACGCTGGTGAGGTCCAGACGAGTCTGCGACGGCCGGAGATGAGCGTACGACGGCGGCGGCGGAGCTAGGGTTTCTGCGATGGTCGGAATCGCTCAGAAATGGCACAAGCACCTCGGGGAAAAGCTGGGAATGTTCCTGGAAGCATGAGGAAGACGATTTGGAGGTGCAATAGGAGTGAAATGGTCGGCAATGTTGACTTCAACGGTGGACCGACGGGCTTTTCCATGGCAGTGGGGAAAAACACAATAACTCGGTCGTCACTCGATAGTTCCTCTTGAATCTTGGAAGAGATGTGCATTAGGAGGTATAGAATATAATCCTTAATTGGATTGAAGAATCATTGCACGTAGAAACGGAATTAAATCGATGACCTAGGAAGCTCAAAATGAACTAGCGTCAGTAAAACTCAAACCATTTGCTCGATACTGAAGGAAAGGAGGCACAGGTTTTACCGTGAGAATGAGCTCGCGGTAGCGATCCTTCTTGCTGTTGAAGTCGAGGTGTAACGCGGCTTGTGGAGGGCTGGCGATGGTGACGCAGAGGTGGTTCCCAGCGGCTTCAACGTGAGCTCTGCCAAAACTTCAAAACAACATGCCAACAAGCAAGGAATCGAGGAACGGTTGCCACCAGAAGATAGATTAGAAGGTTAGGCTTTACTTTGCTTTTGAAGTCGGGAAGAAACAATGACTAAGTCGGCGGCACAAAGCGATGAACTGGAGGGCGGTACAATGGCGACGGCGGGGCAGAACTGCAGCGTGGGAAGGTAAAACAAAGTTGGGAACTCGACGCCATCGGTCAGGAGGGGTATAACTAGACAAGGAGAGGCGTGGAGAGCTGGCCACGATGTAACCAAGAAAGAAGCTCGGTGGCTTGCATGCCGGGAGGTGTCGCCACGGTGAAAACAGAGGAGCTTCTCGCCTTTGGGTCACTGGACAGTGGGCCCCATGATTCCATACTAATCCCTTCTCTGTACTTTAGTTCTCCCACATAGATTTTGTCCAAGAATTCCAGATTTTTGTGGAGAGGTCAACTAAAATGTGTAGATTCAGATTCTGGAATTGGGATTCAGATTTGGACAAGTTTCAGATGAAATTCAAATTTGAATTTGAATAGAATTCAATGTACCCATTGAATTAAATAGAAATTGTGCCCCAAATTTTATGAAAATTTACAGGGGTGCTATTTGGAATATTGGAAGCTAATGGTGAACTCAGATTTTTTTAGGCATAGTTTGAACAGGAGCAAAATCTGAATTTTTGAATTCCTGTCATTGAATGAATTGGTTTGATTTTTCAGTTTCCTTTTTAATTTATTTTTCCTATTCAAATTTTAATTCTTCTATATGACTTTGCACTATGAAATTTTAGGGCTTTTACACTTGTCTTCTCGTGCGGCCCTTTTGATCTTGTATTTGGCCAGTTGGAGGAACGACGCGCCCCTGACTGTCCGCAGCCGTTTCTTGTTGACGGTCGTGGCGACGTGATCTAGGTATGATCCGAGACTTTAACTGTGACGATTCCTGATGCAACAGCTGTACTTCCGTCATGGTGCTTCCTCAGCAACTCCTCGGGTCAGCCCTTTAAGTTACTGACCGCCAGGTTTGCGTCGTCTGACAGGTGACTTGGGTCCGTTTCGTCATTGGCAATGTGGGTTGCGCGGGGTATGAGTGGACCGGGCGGCTCGCACGATGTGCTCCGAAGCATCATGGAAGTGGGTAAGGGGTAACCTTTGCAGCCAAAGGAAGTTTCTTCCCCATTTGCTTCCCTATGATCGAACTTTCCTTCTTCCACCATTACACCCGAGATCTCAACCTTAGACAGAATCCATCTCACCTCTTGCTTCGATTGCTTCCAGCTTGCGCCTCCCTCTTATCGAGAAGAGTGAAGACCTGAAGTCGATGAGGCAGCTGCTTGGCTAGCATGCAGAGGAGCAGAAGTGGTAGGTCCGTTGCAGGTCATTCCCGCTCTCTGAGTTGTGGCACAGCGAGATCGTACTCTTCACCGCATATGCGCTGGCAAGGTTCGCACTCCTGGCATCCTACTTCTTCGTCACGCTGCTGGGGGTTTACGACCTCCAGTTGCACCACCTGTCTCTGAATGCTTTCGCTCTGGCGGCAATCTTTCTCCATCTTTGTGAGATGTTCGTGAGCATCTGGCCTTCAGCAAAGCTGTTCTGGTACTTCTTCGTGCTGAGGTCCATCGGGAGGGGCACAAATTAGCTTGGAGCCTACTACTTCCAGCATTGAAGCAAGACTTCGGCCAAGTACAACATTCCCTTCAGCCCCGCCAGGTGGGAGCATTGGAGGGATGATTGGGTGATTGTGAAGGTTGACGTCCACGACTGCTTGGACTTTCCGACAGAAGCTCCGACCACCAAGCATGCTTTCTTGGTGGAGTTTCCCGAGCTGCAGAAGGAGTATGACCAGGTGTTAGCGAGGATCCAGTTCAGGGCAAAGAAGGGTCTGACCTCGTTGATGGTGCCTGTGGATTTCTTGTCCTGTCGCATCGCTCCTCTCCAGCCGTGCCTTCGCCCCGCTTGTTTGTACATGAGAGAGCGATCTCAACCAGCTGGAGACCGGCATCGGATCATGCCCAAGTATGAAGATGTTATACCGGATGCTGGCAAAAGTGAGCAGAGACCTAGTGAATGACCGTTTTGTCATACTGCTACTCATGGACTAGACATTGAGGGTGAAGCTATTGAGGGAAATGTCGGCTCTGGATGATCTTGACATCGCTCCTCGATATGTGGGAGATGCATCTCGAGGAGTGGTCATCCCATGCCCGGACAATGCAGGGAGCCAACAGGGACCCGTGCTTGCTCCACACTCTGACATGGGGAAGGGGAAGGCGCCAGTCTCCGACAATGGGAAAGAGAAGGAGCCAATGTTCGAACCCGTGCCAAAGAATCGCCCCCGCACACCACCGAAGGGCTCCGATGCTTCAAGCCAGCATTCCAATGTGCATTCACGCTCTCTACTAAGGGGCGGTGGTGATTTGAGAAAGAATCCCATCCCACCTACTCAAAAGAAGAGAAGGCTGGAGCATTAGGACAGCACCCCAATCTCACAACACCGAATCGTGGAGCCTCAAGTCACAGACGCCCCCCGTTGATGACTTGGTGCCTAGCGCCAGCGACGGATCCGCCGGTGTCGCAGCGAGGAATGTGATGGCAAACATTACCGCCAGCGCACAGCCCAAGGCTAAGAAGCCACGGGCTACAACCAACCCCAGTAGGACCTGACGAAAATCTCTAGAGGCAGCTCCGACTTTGCAGTAGTCGGGACTGCATCGGTGGACACAACCCAAGTTGTGCAGCCCCGGGCTAAGAATCCCTTGCCCGCGAGCACTCCTGTTGCGGGTGCGAAAAATGACGTCGGTGGCTTCTCCAACAGTGGTGCCACTTGGTCTGGGTCATCAGGTGAAGTGAAGGAACACGCCAATCCTCTGGCCCAGAAGCCGACGGGGGAGGGGTCTGCAATGATGGTGGGGTCAGATGGCTCCAATCCTATGTAAGATGCACTTGCTGAGTCTTGCATTGTTACTTTCTTTGTTTCTTTTGTCTCATTGGATCTGGTTCTTGTTCCGTAGGGCATCACAAGTGAGTTAAATGCCTTCTTCGAAGCAGACGGCAGGGTAGGGCCAGTTTCTATGCTGGCCCCCGAGGCCGCTTGGGACGCTGACCCTCCAGCGTCCGATACCAGCGCACCGGCAACACAACCGTCCCTAGTGGCAATGCAACCCCTTCCAGTGCACACAAGGTTTTGCACCAGAGGCGACGCCGAGTACATCTCCGGTGACAGAACCTGACACCGCGCCTCTTCCTAAGCGCACCGCGGATGATGGGGCTCCTGACCCATACGACGTCGGGATAAAGCATCATAGGCCGCGCCTGAACCAGCTCCAAAGACAGCACCGGAGCCAGCCTGGAGCACTGACACTCTGGATTAGAGGCTGGTGCATTGGCAGACGAGGCTATGCCAGTCGGTGACGCTGCGCCGGGTGGTGACATGGCTCCCTCCAGGCCTTCAGTTGAGATGTTGCTAGCTTTGTCGGTGTTGATGGCCCCACAGGTGGACGAGAGGAGCTGGAGATGATCTCATGGTGTCCCTGCACGATGATGCCTGAACCGGTCTCCCTCCTCGAGGCCATGGGCGCGGTGTACTTTGACCTCTGTCAAGTGCAGCGTGCGCTTGACTAGGAATGGAAGGAGCTGCAGATGAAGCAGGATCGCCTCCAAGGCTGGGAGAACTTACTGAAGCTCCGGGCTCGAAATGTGTAGCATAAGGCAAAGTGGAGGAGAGAGGTCCTGGCTGAGGAGGAGATGGTGCTCGAGAAGGAGCATATCCTGATCGGGCTTCTCGATGCTAAGTCCCAAGCACTCTTGAAACAGGCCGAGGAGGCTCATGACACACCAATGCCTGCGTTGGCGCCTGCGAGGAGCTATGGTTAGTGCTTGCCCATCACAACATCATCGTCACAGAGAGGTAGCGAGAGCTGCAGGAGCAGGCGGAGGAGGCCTCCTGCAAGCTCCAGCTAGACCGGGATGAGCTAAAGTCCCGTGGCGACAACCTCAACTGCCACGACAATGACATGGTGGCAGAACGGGAGCACCAAGGAAAAGAGCACCAAGCCCTCCTTGAGCACGAGATCACCGCCACCTTGAAGCTGTCCACCCTGGAGCATTGTGCCTAAAAGATGGATGCCAAGGAGAAGGCACTAGACGAAAAGAAGAGGTAGTTCTCCGAGGGGGGTTCAAAGGAGCTAGTGTTGGCGCGACAGAGGGTGGAGGAGCTCCAGGCCTTGCGCGGGTTCAAGCCGCGTAAGATCTAGGATTTCCTAGGCCGCGCCGAGATGGCGCTAACGCCGCTGGGCTTTAGTCATGTGCACTCGGGGGAACTAGCACGAGAGGTGAGCCAGGCGTTCCTCGCTCTCGACTCCGTCGGCACCAAGATGCAGGCTCTAGACGTTGTCATTGTCGACCAGCTTGAGACCGAGGGGAAGGTCTTGGCCGATAAGGCGGCAAGGCACGTGTTGATGTGCCTTCAAAGCTGGGAAGCACTTCGATGGAGCCGGTGGTGCGGGGTCCCATCGCAAATACAAAGGAGGCGGCTAGCTTCAGCATGAAAGATGTCACTAAGCTTGTAGCCATGCGGTTCCAGCGTCAGGCTAAAGACCCCTGGTGCCCCGCATAGCACTTATATCCCTAGGATCTCTTTGTATTTTTTCTGTAAATAAACTTGATAATTTTGATGTTCTTTTTGCTTCATAGATTTGTCTTCCCGGGTCCTAAGCAGCGCAAGGACCCGAAGAAAAACTTCATCGAACTTGTTAGCTAGGTGTAGAAACCCTCGTTAGGTCCATAGCTCCGCAAGGTCCCGAAAGAACATTACCAACGATTAGATAGGTGTCTTCATCATGTCCTTAGCAGTGCAAGGGCCCAAGAAAAAACTTTTCAAACTGCTCGTTGTAGCCAACTGCTCTAGCACTTGTTGAGTGTCATAGCCACTCCAACGTACTGTGTGTAGACCCACGTAGTGGCCACCTGGTACGTGTGGCCACTAGTTTTGGGCACAACTACGATGTAGTCGCAAGCTGTTGGTGGCATGCCCCCTAGTGGAGGAATCTCGGAGCTTGGGGTCCGGCTGTGCCCAACATCAACATGAAGAATGTCGACGGCGGGCCCCCTGGGGGTGCTGAAGCTAGAGGTCCAACATCGCCCATCATCAATGAGTAGAACGTCGATGGTGGCCCCCTGGGTGGTGTCGGAGTTCGAGGTGAGATGGCGCCCACCATCGACGCTTAGAACGTCGATAGCGGACCCTGTGGAAGGTGTTGGAGCATGGAGAAGAGACACTGTCAGGCCCCCTGGGAGGCACCGAAGCTTGAAGAAGCGACACCAACAGGCCTCCTAGGAGGCGCCAGAGCTCGCATCCGGGAGCTCGTCGGGTAGTGTATGCTGGGATCTTCATAGGCACGACAACAGAAAGTAATTTTGCTCACCGGTCACCATTCCCCTGCTCTTTAGTTTAGTTATGTCTTACGGTCCTTAGTCGAGTCACGGGCATGGGTAATTCAGTGCGACAACATCCTGAGACAGGTCATGGTTGCTGCCTTGCTCATACATGTCCCGTCCGGCCCCCTGTACTCAACTGTACAGCTAGATAGGCAAGGTGTACACACTTACATTGCAGGACCAGGCTAGCAGGCTGCACACCCTGGACCGGTCCCACAGGCGTTAGCCTTTTAGGGTAGAGAACCATTGAGCGCCATGGGACCCCGAGCAAGAAAACGACCATGGACCCAAACACATCACAAGTACCCCATGCAGATGTTGACGGTCCTTAAGTGCCATATTTAGACCATCAATTCACCTCATAATGCGCACAAAAAAGAAACACGACGTAGTGGTAGGGGTAAAAACTAACCAATTCCACAAGTGTTGGTGTTTTTTGTATGTAGGAGAATTTATACCCAGCAATACAAAGACATGCAGGGAGTAATCCATTATATTGGATTTCGACGAATCAAGCGATGCCACGTGACACCACATGGATCAAATGGCCCACAAGCAGTAGTATCCGAGGTCATCCAACGATGTATCACAAATATCACTCAATGGGACCCACCTAGAAGTAACCTCGAGGAAGCACAGTGGAATTGGTCCACTTTTCTGCTCGACCGAAGTGGGGGTTCGGCCGCACTAAAATGTGCACAAAACTTGGTTAGCTTCCACGTGTTGACTCCTTGTGGTACCCTGGTCACGATGTAGACTGATTCACACGCAATTGGTGGCAGAAACCGACCCTTCTCCACCTATAAATAGCACTCCATGCCTCACTTCACACAAAAACAAAACGTTGAGAATAGATTACCACTCCTAAGGTTTAGAGTAGTCCTAGAGGCTGCCAAGTAGAAGGAGAGTGGGGGGAAGAGTCTAGGAGGAGGGGGCTTGGGCTTGTTAAGTCCCTCTCTACACTTGTACCCCTACAAATGTTTGATTTAAAATCAAGTAAGCCTTTGTGAAATCATCTCAAGTTTGATTTCCAATTCAAAGTAGTTTACACAAGTAGTTACTTGTGGGTTCATTACTTTAATTTATTAGAGGCTCTAGTCGTAGATTTGTGTTCGAAACAACTAGAGTAGTTATTTAGAATGTAAGTGTGTTGATTAGGTTATAAATCACTAGTGAATATCTCGTAGACCCACGGATTGAAGAGGTAGGCAGTAGGTGGTGACAACCCTATCTATCCTTTGTAATCCTCCATGTTCGGATATGCCATATGCTCTTGGCAGGAGTCATCCTAGTGTTGCTAGGGTTAAACCCATGACCGAAGCAATAAGCTACAACAAATCTCTTTTAATAAGAATCAATACTTTGAATTCCTCTTTGTTCCTTGCCTACAAAACAACTTTGTGTCCTTGGGTAAATTAGGATTAGAACACACGTTCCTTGGATTTGATACCCTTGGGAATATTGTTTAAGGGGATGTGCTACACGACAGTTTCCATGCGCTTTCGGATTTTTATCTATAATGTAATGAACGTCAACAAAAGCATTTCTAGCGCTGTTGTCGGGGAACGGTTGTTGTTAATCTTCGAACCTTGTTAACCCTCATATCTATCTTCTTGCCTTTCCTTTTCTTACCACCACCGCATATATCGAGCAGCCCACCATTCTTTCTTATTCAGTCCCAATGGGAAAGTTCTGTGAGCCAGCGCCTTCGGCAGAACCTATTTGTTCTACTAGCTATGAACTTTGCCATAGCTTTATAGCCATGATTCGGGAACAATCCTTCTTAGGAACGGACTGTGAAAACTATGACCTTCATCTACAAGAGTTCGAACAACTGTGTTAATGCCTTCTAATCAAAGGTATGACAAAGGAAACTCCAAAATGGAAGTTGTTTCCTTTTCCCCTCAAGGAAAAAGTCAAATAATGGTATGACCACAACGTTGGGAAGACAAATGGAAATTGGAATGAATTACGAGAAATTTTTTGTCTTGCTTTCTTTCCAATTGCTCCAATTGTTTCCATACGAAAGAAAGTACTATGCTTCCAGCAGATGGAGAAAGAGTTTATAGGTGCAACTTGGGATAGATTTTCTTTTTTCATAAATTACAGCTCAAATTTGTCAATCCTTGATCTGTTGCTTTTGCAACACTTCTACATGGGTTGAACAAAGAGTCTACCCTACATATTGACATTATGATTGGAGGATCTTTCCTGTATAAGACGCTAAAAGAAGGCAAGGATCTTCTAGATAAAATTCTAGAAAATTCTTCCTTCATTATGGGTCTTAATGAGCCTCCTCAAGAGGAAGTCGTGTCAAGATTGGAGGATGAATCCATGGACAAGGATGAACCCATTTCTTGCTTATCTGAAACCTTGCCAGAGGAATCATCTCACGAACCAGAAATATGAAGGAAGAAGAAATTCTACCTTCAAAGTTTCTTTTTTACTTCAAGGAAGAAATATTTGAAAGATTTTGGTAGTACCTTGAAGTACAGTTGCCATAGGAAACCATCATTGCCACTAACTCCACCTGATCCACATGATGGAGTGTTCGTCCAACAGACGGTCAAGGAGTAAATGTCTATTCTAAGCAGGGAATGGAATTCGAAAGTTGAGCAGTCACCCGAAATTCTTCGGATGACCTTACCTTTTGCAACCATTCTATTTTTCATTAGAGGGACACCAATGAGGATCCTATACAACCCCACTGTTGGAGCAAATCTCATTTCCGATTCTTGTGCTCTCGCCATTCTGGTCAATGTACTGTTGGCACCAACATATAAATCCTTCCGAGATTCTTTTGGAAACATCCTTGAAGGATGTGGGGTTCTGCAATAGGTCTCTGTAAGACACAATGATATTGGGGCTATCCTTGACTTCCATGTGTTCGAAATCCAAGATTTTGACATTATGATTTGGATTCCCATTGTGAAATTTCTCATGGAAATTCCCTTGGAAGGAAACCTCAATGTCAAACTTGTAGGGAGAAAGTTCTCTATTTCTATTCTTCGTTCATGGAACACATTCACAGATTTTCCCATCCAAAATGAACCCATAGAGGAGGTTAGGACTCTTCAATTCTTAGCACCCCCTGAAGTTGAAGGAGAAGAAGATTTCATCCAAGAGGAGGATGAATTTCAGGAGACAATTGAATTTACATAAGAACAGTTCTCTCCAAAACTTCCTGTTGAGCTAAAATTTTTACCTCTAGGCCTACGCTATGCCTTTTTAATTGGCAATTTGGAAGTCACTATCATTATAAGTGACAAGATTTTAGATGATGAGAAACTCAAACTCATAGCCATGCTAGAAAATAATAGAGCTGTTTTTTGGCTATTCACTAAAGGATCTCAAGGGGATTAGTCTAGCGTTATGCACCCATTGAATTCCTATTAACCCCGAGAATGTCCCCTAAGGGAACCTCATAGGCGATTCAATAATGCATTGTGGAAAGTCATCAAGAAGGAAGTCTTATAACTTCTGCATGCTGGGATTATCTACCATATTCGTCATAGTGAATGGGACAGCCCAGTTCAAGTAGTGCCTATGAAAGGAGGTATGACAGTCATTCAAAATGAAAAGAACGAGCTAATTCCTCAATGTACCATCATGGATTGGTGGATGTGCATCGATAATCGAAAAACTAACATCGCCACAAGGAAGGATATTTTTCCACTACCCCTCATTGATGAGATGTTAGAGCGGTTGGCAAATTACTCCTACTTTTGTTTCCTTGATGGGTATTTGGGTTATCATCAAATCCCAATCCACCCCGACGATCAAAGTAAGACCACATTCACATGTCCTTACGGGACTTATGCCTACCGATGCATGTCTTATGGACTGTGTAATGCTCTTGCCTCTTTTCAAAGATGCATGATGTCTATCTTTTCCAACATGACTAAGGAAATCATGGATGTTTTCATGGATGATTTTTCCGTACATGGAAAAACTCTTGATCATTGTCTGGAAAACATAGATAAGGTCTTATAAAGATGCCAAGAGAAGGACCTAGTGCTTGATTGGGAAAAGTGCCACTTCATAGTCTGTGAAGGCATCGTTCTTGGACACCTAGTGTCTGAGAGAGGGATAGAGGTGCACAAAGCAAAGATTTACGCCGTTGAAAAACTTCCACCTCCTATCAACGTTAAGGGAAAGTTCTATCGGCAATTCATCAAAGATTTTTCAACAGTCACTAAACCCCTCACCGACCTACTAGCTAAGATAACTACCACAAATCAAATTAATAAATAAGTACTTTTATTACAATATTCAAGTAATCATCATATTACAACTCTAATGATCATTTTTGAACTATAGATGCAGCGGAAATAATCTAATTATTCAACTAAGCAAACTAAGCAAATAGGGTAGCGCGACTCCAAGCAACACCACAAGCAAGTTGACGGCAGCACACAACCTAGTACTCCGCATTATCCTCAGGATACTCCCAAACATCACCTGAAACTGTTGGTGGGGGAACTGCAAGGGTGAGTACACGTACTCAGCACGTGTGGGAAACTATGACATGTAGCTTAAACATGGCATGATAATAAACAATGGCTAATTGCAGAAATGTACATTTGAAAACAGGTAAAAAGCATTGTACTATGTCTATTTGAAGTAATCCCATAATATCCCACATAATTAACATAATACAAAACCATAATCAGTTATCCATTCATATACTGGATTATTGCCATCATCATGATCCATGTCCATTAATCATAACTCAATACATAACCATAACCCAACAATAACCATCCCAAATCCCTAGTTCCCTCTAATCATGTAGGTCATCCAGGTGCTCTTAACCGGCGGCACAACTATCATAATGGTTTTCAACACTCTATAGAGGTTGTACCATTTTACCCACAAATTCGTGACTTCATCACCCGTTGGCGACTAAAGAAACCTCCCTTATACCAATTACACTTCCTTAGGTGTATTGCCAAGAGATCAAAAAAATAGTCTTTTCAATCGGACTACCAGCATATTCAGACCCACTAAGGTTTCATCGGTGGTGATGCCTCCAACTGAGCACATCCAACCAAGGGCCCCCTCTTGTGCCGTTCGGATCCGAGGGCAGTCCCAACACTATTACAAACCCAACCGACTCCCATTCCCCGCTCCTCCAAATGATCTAAATCAATGTTGGTAATACTCCTAATTAATCGGCTAAGCTACACTCATACTTGGCCTTGTGATGGCACTGTAGTCCTGACTTATTCTTGCATGAACTGTTCCATAGATCCAAGGCAAGCAGACCACCGTAACATCCAACCCAAACCACAAACCATGCTTGCTTAGATCTCCCAAGTCCCATGTGACCAATTAACCATATTGATCAATTCATATCATCCATATGGTCATTAATTCATAATTAAGCCATTTGGTTGTTTTCCCATCACGATTAATTAGAGTGAAGCAAAAAAGGTAAAAATCCCTTCCTGACTCTCTACAATGTATTCAAAGCGACAAGGATGGTCAAACAAGTCTAGTAAACACCTATTTTTGGTTTCCCATCAAGTTGACACAAGCATCCAGTTTTTCAAACAAAACATTTAAAAACAGGATCAATATGGTCAAGGACACTTGCCGTGCTCCTGAGCTTGGTTAGGGTCAAAAGCTTCGAAATTCTTGTACTAGAGGTCCTCGACAACACCCTCTAGTGCAACACCTTCTATTCCACGCAATAGACATAAAAAGTTGGGGTGGTGGGTTCTTTATATAGAGGTGGAGGTGGTATGATTTTATGGATTTTGAGTTTAAGGTGGTGGAGGCCGTGTAGGGGTCCCATATGGGCTCCACAAGGGTTGGACACGACATTCTTGGGCCCAATTAAGGCAAATACCCAATAACAATTTGTGGAGGAAAAGATTGAATCCGAGTCGGGCACACTGGACAAGTCCGCTATGGGGCCGGACTAGTCCGATGTTGGACATATACGAAAACGATAAGTCTTGTAGGAGGTCCGGACAAGTCCGGTATTGTCCAGAGAGGAAAAAGGACAAGTCCGGCATAGATCGGACAAGTCTGGGGATTAGACAACTTATTTGTAAACAGTACCAAAGGTCAGACTAGTCTGCACTCTATCCCGGACAAATACAGAGTGGAATAGAGACTTAAGTGGACTAGTTTGCAGCAAAAACGGACAAGTCCGGAGAGGCATCAGAGGGGGAAACCGGACTAGTCTGGAGCACAAACCGGACAAGTTTGTACTTCTACAGACTTTTAAGTGTTGTTTTGCTTCTAATTCATTTTAAACTTGTTCCTTTTATGTTGCTTAACATTAAACATGTATAAGAATGTATGCAATGCATGATGGATGAAAATGAGGGTGTTACAAACCTACCCCACTTAAAATGAATCTCGCCCTCGAGATTCGACATGGAAGGAAAGAGATACATAAATTATTTCATGATCTCATCTTCCAGTTCCCATGTTGCTTCCAATTCTGTATGATGATTCCATTGTACTTTGCACCATTTAATCACCTTGTTGCTTGTGACACTCTTTTTGCTTTCCAAGATTTTGACCGGTTGTTGCGCATAAGTCAAATCTGCCTCTAATTCCAATTCTTCCATTGACACTTGTTCTTCTGGTACCCTTAAGCACTTCTTAAGCTGAGAAATATGAAACACATCATGAACATTGGAAATATGTGCGGGCATCTCCAGTTTATATGCTACTTCTCCACGTTTGGCCAAAATCTTGAATGGTCCCATATAGCGAGGTGCCAACTTGCCTTTGACATTAATCAACTTATGACCTCGCATAGGTGATACTTTGAGATATACGAAGTCTCCCACTTCAAAGGCTAAGTTCCTCCCCCTATTATCCTCATAGCTCTGTTGTCCTGTTTGAGTGGCCCTCAAATTTTCGCAGATTATCTAAACTTGCTTTTCAGCTTCTTGCAACACGTCAGGTCCAAAAACTTGGTTTTCTCCTATCTCATTCCAAAACAAGGGTGTCCTACACTTCCTTCCATATAATGCTTAATATGGTGACATCTTCAAACTTGCTTGGTAACTGTTGTTGTAGGAGAACTCAACATATGGCAGACTTTTGTCCCAACTTCTTCCATACTTTAATGCACAAGCTCTTAGAATGTCCTCCAATATCTAATTTGTTCTCTCAGTTTGTCGATCTGTTTGAGGGTGATATGCTGAACTGAAATTCAGTTGAGTTCCCATAGCTTCATGGAGTTTCTCCTAGAACCTATAGGTTAATTGAGAACCTCGGTCCAAGACTATTTTCTTCAGAACACCATGTCGGCACACAATATGCTTCCTGTACAATTCTGCTAGCTTTGCAGTGGTATATGTGGTCTTGACCGGTATGAAATGAGCTAATTTGGTCAATCGATCCACAATAACCCATATTGAGCATAGCCATACTAAGTTCGCGGTAATCCAATTGTGAAGTCCATACTGATCTCTTCCCACTTCCATTCCAGAATCATCAATGGCTGCAATAATCTAGCTAGCCTTTGATGTTCAGCTTTGACTCGTTGGCATATATCACACAAGGCTACATATTCGGCTCTTTCCTTTTTCATGCTGACCCACCAATAACATGTCTTCACGTCCTTATATATCTTCGTACAGCCGGGATGAATTGAGTAAGGTGAGTCATGTGCCTCCTTTAATATTGTTTCGCGGATTTGCTTTACATTATGCACAAACATTTTTTTCGAAATCCATAGAGTACCATGGTCATCCTCATCAAATCTGAATTCTCTCCCTTCCAATGTCCTTCCCTTGATTTCTTGAAATTCCTCATCCTTGGTCCGACCTTCTCGAATTTCTTGCTCCAAGATTGGATTTAACTCCATTATCCCATTCTCACTCGCAAATCCAAGATTTAACCATCCAAACTCCTTGCATAGCTCGGATGGCAACTCTCGAACCATGAGTTGTGGCTTACTCCCTTCTGACTCAATGCATCGGCCACTACATTAGCCTTGCCGGGATGATAGTTGATTCCCACGTCATAATCCTTGATGAGCTCCAACCATCTTCGTTGCCTCAAATTAAGATCCGTTTGGGTGAATATGTACTTCAAGCTCTTGTGATCTGAGTAGATCTCGCACCTATGACCAAGAATGTAATGTCTCCAAATATTCAAAGCATGCACCACAGCTGCAAGTTTGAGATCATGCATTGGATAATTATGCTCATGTTTCTTCAATTGCCTCAATGCATAGGCTACTACTTGACCTTCTTGCTTGAGCACACATGCAAGTCCCTACCTTTAGGCATCACAACAGATATCAAAACTCTTGCTCACATCTGGCAATACCAACATAGGTGCTGTTGTCAATCTCACCATGAGCTCTTCAAAGTTGTCTTGACAAGCATGGGTCCATTAGAATGCTTTCCTCTTCATTAAAAACTCAGTCATGGGCTTGGCTATTTTGGAGAAATCCTTGATGAAAAGACGGTAATAACCAGCCATTTCGAGAAAACTCCAGATTTCCTTCACGTTCTAGGGTGGTTTCCACTATAGCACATCTCTCACTTTTTCTGGGTCAACCGATACTCCTCCTCCGGAGATGATATGGCCCAAGAATGATACTTCCCTTAACCAAAACTGGCACTTGCTGATTTTGGCATATAATTGGTGTTCCCTCAATTTCTGCAATGTGAGCCTCAAATGCTCTTCATGTTCCTCTTTGCTCTTCGAGTAGATCATAATGTCATCAATGAACACCACAACGAATTTATCCAAGTACTCCATGAATACCTTATTCATGAGGTACATAAAGTATGTTGGTGCATTGGTCAACCCAAAAGACATAATGGTGTACTCAAAGGATCCATACCGTGTCCAAAAAGCTGTCTTGGGTATATCCGATGGTCTAATCATCATTTGGAAATAGCCTGACCTCATGTCGATCTTAGAGAAAACACAGACACCCTACATTTGATCAAACAGATCCTCTATACTGGGCAATGTATACTTGTTCTTGATCGTCACTTTGTTGAGAGCTCGGTAATCCACACACATCCTCTGAGATCCATCCTTCTTGTCCACAAAAATCACTGTCACTCCACAAGGTGAAGAGCTCAAGTGAATGAAACCCTTCTCAAGCTACTCTTGAATTTGCTTCTTGAGCTCCGCTAACTCCTTAGGAGGCATCCTATATGGACTCTTAGATATAGGTGCAGTTCCATGTATTAATTCAATACAAACTCTATGTCTTGATCAGGTGGCATACCTGGCAACTCATCCGGAACCACATCTGAAAACTCGCACACCACCGAAATCTCCTAAATTGCGACACTTTACATTTGATTCAGCTCCAATTGCTTTGGTGGGTGTTGAGATGCTTCAATCTCTACGCTGACCCCTTCTTCATTTGTCAATTTCACCGTCTTTGTGGCACACTAAACTATCCCATTGTGCTTCCTTAACTAGTCCATACCAAGTATTATGTCCAATCCTTGAGAACCAAAACCAATGAGGTTGGCGAAAGAGTCTACCACCCTTATTCTAAGGCTTACTTTTGTACATACTATATTTGTCCTCATCTCCCCTCTAGGAGATTTAACCAACAAAGTATATTTTATATGAGATATGGGCAAACTATACTTGGCAACATACTTTGATGCAATGAATGAATGTGATACTCCATAATCAAATAACATAGTCGCCGGGTTTGAGTTTGCGAGAAACATACCAATCACCACGTCATCTGCTTGTTGAGCTTCCTCCGTAAAGACATGGTTCACCTTGCCATGAACAAAATTTTGTAGTCCACGGGTACCTTGTGGCGCTCCTCCGTTTGGCCTTGGGTTCTGTCTTGGAGCATTGTTCCCTTGACCAAGGCCTAATATAGGACATTGAGATGCAATGTGTCCCACCTCACCACAAGTATAGCATGACCTTGCTGCACCAGTATTGTTTGGACGAACTTGATTCTGAGCATTAGCAGGAAAGTTGGTGCGGGGTGCTTGAGGCATTGAAGGATGAGGTTCATGCATAACAAGGTGTTGTTACACCGGTTGAGCTGGGCGCGGTGGAATTGCAGCGCGATATGAAGGAGCAGAGGGGTTGTAGTATGACACATTTGGCGGCGCAAAGCAGGGGCGAATGTTGCTTGCTTGCGGCTGTCCTTGATATGGCGCCCTCCTCTTGTTATCTTGCTTCATCTTGCGAACCTTGTTCTCAAGCACAATTGCTTTGTCCACAGGCTTCTGGAAATTTCCATAGTCACAATCGAGCAATTGAACTTGAATCTCATTGTTTAAGCCCCTCATGAATAGATATTGCTTGCGGCTGTCCCGGTTGACATCCTCTGGAGCATACCTTGAGAGTTGAGTGAATTTATTGAGATACTCACTCACACTTGACTTCCCCTGCCTTAGGTTCTCAAATTCTTGCCTCTTTAGGATCATATACCTTCTGGAACTAAGTGAGAACTGAATTTTTTCTGGAATTCAGCCCAAGTAATCCTCTCTTGATTTTCATGGGCGTTGCATAGTGAGTCCCACCAATCTGTGACTCCTCCAACTAGCTGATGGGAGGCAAAAAAGACTTTCTCCCTTTCATTGCATGGACAATAGCGAGCTTCTTTTCCACAGATTTCAGCCAATCACCAGCTTCTATAGGATCATTGGCTTGAGCAAAAGTGGGTGACCTAGTCCTCATAAACTCTCTCAACCTGTTGTGAGGCGGTGGGGGTGGCGGTGGAGTCATATGGGGCTGATTTTGATTATTGGCCGGCAGCTGTCTTAAGGTCTGCATCACGGTGTGCATCAGCTGATTTTGCATAACCAACAACTATTGAAGGTTGATAGCCTCAGGTCCAGGTTCATTATTATTTTGAGGTGCTCCATTGTTCTCCACATTCTCATTGGCATTCATCTGGTTACGGGTCCTCGGCATCTGAAGGAAAGAGCAAGAGATAGAAGGATTTAAAAAATGTCTCCAACTATATGCATCAAGAGATATGAACTAAGAAACTACATATACTAGCCTATATGGATGTGGCAAGTCCTAAAGCATCCTACAATCCTCTACTAAGCACACAATCATACAAGCAACATTACATATCAATCAACACAACAAACAAACCACAACGCTTCCTGAGTGCTTCTATCTGCTCTAAAGTGTCCATTCTATATAGGCTGCATCGATCAACCTGTGGCTCTGATACCAATTTGTAACACCCGGTTCCGAAAAATGAACCAAGTGCAGTATATGTGTGTCTAGGATGTTTAATACACATATACAAGTGATTCACAAATGATAAACAGATAACTACCACAGATCAAACTATTAAATAAGTACTTTTATTACAATATTCAAGTAATCCTCATGTTACAACTCTAATGATTATTATTGAACTATAACTGCATCGAAAATAATCTAATTAATCAACTAAGCAAACTAAGCAAATAGGGTAGCGCGGCTCCAAGCAACACCACAGGCAAGTCGACGGCAACACATAGCCTAGTACTCTGCATTGTCATCAGGATACTCCCAAACATCACTTGAAACTTTTGGTGGCGGAATCGCAAGGGTGAGTACACGTCGTACTCAGCAAACGTGGGAAAGTATGACATGTAGCTTAAACAAGGCATGATAATAAACAATGGCTAATTGCTGAAAAGTACATTTAAAAACAGGTAAAAAGCATTGTACTATGTCTATGTGAAGTAATCACATAATATCCCACATACTTATCATAATATGAAACCATAATCAATTATCCATCTAGATAGCAGATTATTACCATCATCATCATCCATGTCCATTTATCATAACTCAATCTATAACCAAAACCATGACCATAACCATAACCCAACAATAACCATCCCAAATCCCAAGTTCCCTCTAATCATGTAGGTCATCCAGGTGCTCTTAACCGGGAGCACGACTATCATGATAGTTTTTAGCAATCTGCAGAGGTTGTATCACTTTACCCACAAGTTCATGATTTCATCACCCGTTGGCGACTAAAGAAACCTCCCTTATGCCAACTACACTTCCTCAGGTGTATGGCAAAGAGATCACAAAATAACCATTACAAAGGGACTACTAGCATATTTAGACCCAATAAGGTTTCACTGGCGGTGATTCCTACAACTGAGCACATCCAACCAAGGGCCCCCTCTTGTGCCGTTCAGATCCCAGGGCAGTCCCGCCACTATTGCAAACCCAACCGACTCCCATTCCCCGCTCCTCCAAATGATCCTAATCAATAGTGGTAATACTCCTAATTAATCGGCTAAGCCACACCCATACTTGGACTTGTGGTGGCACTGTAGTCCTGGTTTATTCTCATATGAACTGGTCCTTAGATCCAAGGCAAGTAGACCACCATAACATCCAACCCAAACAACAAACCATGCTTGCTTAGATCTCCCAAGTCCCATGTTAACAAATAACCATATTTATCAATTCATATCATCCATAGGGTCATTAATTCATTATTAAGCCATTTGGTTGTTTTCCCATCCCAATTAATTAGAGCAAAGAAAAAACGGTAAAAAGCCCTTCCTGACTCACTACAATACATTCCAAGCGACAAGTATGGTCAAACAAGTCTAGTAAACTCCTATTTTGGGTTTCCCATCAAGTTGACACAAGCATGCAATTTTGCAAACAAAACATTTAAAAACAAGATTAATATGGTCAAGGACACTTGCGTTGCTTCTGAGCTTGATTAGGGTCAAAAGCTTCGAAATTCTGGTACTGGAGGTCCTCGATAGCATCCTCTAGCACAACACCTTCTATTCCGCACAATAGACATACAAAACAACCTTTACGATCAATAAATGATCATATATTACTCAATATGCCATGTGATGCATAATTAAAGCAATTATTTGGTAAAACCCGTTAATAAGTTGCTATTAATGTTTACTATTTGGTTCTAATAGTTTCTAACAAGTTTGAACAGGTATCAAGTGGATTTGAATCAAATTGGACTTAATTCAGCACAATTCAGATTTAGAGGCCGAACAAGTCCGGTTTCAGGGGCCGGACTAGTTCGCCCTTAACAGAATTCCAAATTAGGGTTTTATTGATCAACGAGAATTTGGGTTTTTTCTTGATCAACGAGAATTGGGGTTGAATTGATGTAGGAACTTGGATGTAAAGGGTGTACCATGTGTTTAGAGATATAAAGATCAAGAGTTGGAGGTGGAACACTTGGATCTTGATGATCAGGGCTTGATGAAGATAAGTTGAGGATGAATTGGTGATGAAAAACGAAAAGTCGATGAAGATCTTGCTTGATTGCTCCTCTTTCAGGTTCTCCTCCTCCTCCTTGCTGCTGGATCCTTTCTTGGTGACGGCTCCCATGAACTAGGGTTTGGAGTTTCTCAATTGTGGCAAATAGATGAAATGTTAGGGTGGTGGGTTGTTTATATAGAGGTGGAGGTGATAGGATTCGATGGATTTCGAGTTTAAGGTGGTGGAGGCCATGTAGGAGTCCCATATGGGCTCCACAAAGGTTGTACACGACGTTTTTGGACCCAATTAAAGCAAATACCCAATAACAATTCGTGGAGGGAAAGATTGAATCTGAGTCGGTCACACCGAACAAGTCCGCTATGGGGCCATACTAGTCCAATGTTGGATAGTGACAAAAATGGATAAGTCTGGTCTTATCCAGGGAGGAAAATGGACAAGTCCGGCATAGATCGGACAAGTCCGGGGATTTGACAACTTATTCGTAAACCGTACCAAAGATCGGACTAGTCCGCACTCTATCATGGACAAATCCGGAATGGAACAAAGACTTAATCGGACTAGTCTGTAGCAAAAACGGACAAGTCCGGAGGGGCATCAGAGGGGGAAACCGGACTAGTCCGGGGCACAAACCGGACTAGTCCGGGGCACAAACCGGACAAGTTTGTACAGACTTTTAAGTGATGTTTTGCTTCTAAATCATTTTAAAATTGTTCCTTTTTATGTTGCTTAACATTAAACATACATAAAAATGTATGCAATGCATCATGGATGAAAATGAGAGTGTTACACAATTGACAGCGGAACGCAAACTAGTACTCCACGTGATCCTCAGGGTACTCCCAAGTTTCTCCTATAGCTTATGGTGGGGAAATTGCAAGGGTGAGTATGTGTCGTACTCAGCAAGTGTGGGAATAGATGACATGTAGCTAAACAAAAGGATGAAAATAAAATGGTTAATTGCAGAAAAGTACATTTCTTGAACATGTAAAAGCAACCTATCATGTCTATTTGATATTAATTCCCATCCCGTACCAATTAATCATTATAATCCATATTCATCATTCACGTTTACCATCATAATTCACTTATAACCGGTTAACAATTAATATCATCACCATATATAAAATTCATATCTGTTGGTACCCCGTAGACCGGGTACTCCCGCGCACAAGGAGAAAACGGCCAAGGACTCAGACTCTACTTGAGAGGACGAATCCGAGGCTGCCACGTCGTGGAGGGAAGGACCAGATCCTTCCTCTCTGCCGGGGTAAGCTCCCGGGCTGCCGCGTGGCCGGCAGAACTGGACCCTCGCCTCCACGCTGAGGCGGGCTCCGGGGCCGACACGTGGCCAATCGGAACCTTGGAGACAAGCCCACTTCCTCACAGGGAGAGGCAACGGAACTACTGTGTGGCCCGCAGGGCTGAGCCTCCACCCCTCCACAGGGGTGGGCTCCGGATGCGCCACGTGACCTGTACCACCAAGAGCTCGACTCCCCATAGAGGCAGGCTCCGGCGCAACCACATGGCGGACGGCCAACTCAGTGCGGTAGGAGGCTGTAGTAAAGGAAGACGTGCGCTGCTCGTCCAGGCATTAAAGTACGCGCGCCTTCCCCACGCGAAGCGGAGTCGCGCATGCGTAAGTAAAGGCTCCAGTGTCCTGTCTTGTCCAAGTAGCCGGTATAGACCCGCACTGAAAGACGGACGAATGAGCCGCAAGGACAAGACGGGCGGGACGTGCACCGCCATCATCACCAACTATGTGTAGCCCTGGCGCACAACGCGGCGGGACGGCACATTGACGCCACTGACAAAGGGAAGTAGATATCATTTAATCCTAGATCCTGTATAGGACTCAGCTCTCCCCGGGACCACCTGTCAGGCCCTGGGGCCCACCTTGTGACTGCAGAGTCCTTGAACTATAAAAGGACTCGGCAGAAAACCTTGGCAAAGGATCGAAAAATCAGACTAAGGGTCATACACGATCAAGCAAGGCAATACACAAACACTCCCGTGGACGTAGGGTGTTATGCTCCGGCGGCCCGAACCACGTAAACCCTGTGTGTTCACCATCTCGCTGTGCTCAATCTCCTGGGACTATCCCTCGTGAATCCAAAGAACCTCCACGGGCTGCTCTCTAAGCAGGTCCGGGGGAAGTGTCGTTTAAGACCTTCGACATTTGGCGTGCTAGGTAGGGGGCTTTTTCCCCGAGAAGATTTCCACCAGCAGCAATGTGGAACGGCCATTACAACGCCGGTACATCCAGGCCGCAGTCGCGGCGGCAGGCAGCAGCTGAGGACCAGGCATCATCTCGCTCTAGAGTGGGATCCCGCTGTAGAGTAGTGAGGCCGAGACCTTCACGTCGCCCCGCTGTCACCTCGCTGGCTGCAGGTCGGCACGCCACACCATGGCATACTCCAGCCGTGACGGCAGCTACAGCACCGTCGGCAGCAAGCCCAGAGAGTGCGCTCGCAGCAGTGTGCGCGCTACTCCACAATCCACCTGCTATAGATGCTCCCCGGGGAGCAGCTCAGCAGTGGATCAACGACGTCGACCACCTCGTCACTGCTGCACTCAACGCACCTCCACCAAGGGAGACACATGCCCAGCCGATGCATGTGTCATTGTCATGGACTCCAACCATCGACCGATGGAAGGCGGACTCGCGATTGACCAGGATCTCAGCAATAGACCTGAGAACCGGGCTGCAGCTCCGCAGGTCGGGAGAAGACTGTCGAGTTACCATCGAGCGACAGAGGGAACGGCGGCGCAACCTTCAGGCGGACTACAGTGCGCCGAGCCCTGATCCCCAGGCTCAGGCCGTGCCGCCGCCAAACCCAGCGTATGTTACGCCACCTCTATATCAGGCGTACGTCGCGCCTCCACCCCCACAGGCGTACGCTGCACCGCCCCAGCATCAGGTGTATTCAGGCCCACCTGCTCACCCGGGGTATGCAATGCCACCACCGGCGCTAGTCAGCCCCACCCAAGGGTGTGCGGCTCTGGCACCTCACCTCCGTTTCGTGGTCTGGCCATGAAAGTTCCGACCACACATGCTGGAGAAGTATGACGGGATCCCTAGGGAGGTGATTGAGCACCATCTGAAGATATACCCTGACGCCCGACTGGTGCAACAGAAGCCCAGGAAATAGTCCATCGAGCGGCAGAACTTCATCCGTGAATAAATCAAGAAGCTGCTCGATGCTGGTTTCATCCGGGAGGTCTACCACCCACGGTGGTTGGCCAACCCTTTGTCGTCCCCAAGGCTGGCGGGAAGCTCCGAATGTGCATCGACTACACCAACCTCAATAAGATGCGTATTCTGGTTTTCACCAAATACTAATGTCTATAGAAGATGAGGAACACACTGCTTTTATAATAGTAGATGGCCTGTATTGTTATGTCTCCATTCCTTATGGACTCAAGAATGCTCTCCCCACCTTTGTGCATGCAATGCATAAGACATTTGGGGACCTCATTAGAGACCTGGTAGAGGTGTATGTTGACGACATCGTGGTAAAAATTATAGCCCGCACATCCTTATTAGACAACCTGGCCCAAGTCTTCAGCAAGCTACACACGACGTGCACAATGCCGAACCCCGACAAGTGTGTCTTTGGGGTTGATGCAGGGAAGCTCCTTGGTTTCTTGGTCTCACACCGAGGAATTGAAGCTAACCCAGAGAAGATCAAGGCAATAGAGCTGATGCGGCCGCCGGCCCGTATCAAGGACGTGCAGAAGCTTGCAGGGTGTTTGGCGGCCCTCAGCCGATTCATCTCAAGACTGGCTGAGCAAGCCCTGCCCTTCTTCAAGATTCTGCGGAATTCGGGCCCTTTTGAGTGGGCCGAGGAAGCAGAAGCGGCATTCCAGGAGCTCAAGAAGCATATGACGACGCTACCCATTATGGTGGCGCCAGAAACCGGAGAACCGCTCCTGCTATACATCACCGCAACAACGGAGGTGGTCAGCATGGTCTTGGTTGCAGAGCGACTGGAGCTACTGCCGCAACAAGCTCCAGAAGGAGCCCCAGAGGGGGAGGCTGAGCCTCAGGGGCCAGACACAGAAGAGACCCCCCCCCCCCCCCCGCGCTGTGTGCTCCAGCAACCAAGGTCCCAGCCCCCGGAGGTCCGACTAGACCCTGGGAGCCACATTCCCCAAGATGCAGACGCATTGCAAGGAGCCCCGGACCCCCCAGGGAGGGTTCAGACCTCCCAACGGTCAGTATACTACATCAGTGAGGTCCTCCATGAAGCAAAAACAAGATACTTGGAGGTACACAAACTGCTGTATGCAGTACTCATAACATTGAGGAAGCTCCGGCATTACTTCCAGGCTCACCGGGTTTCAGTGGTGACCTCCTTCCCACTAAAAACCGTGCTCCACAGCCCCAACTCGACTGGCAACATTGCCAAGTGGGCAGCGGAGCTGGCGGAGTTCAAGCTGGAGTTCCTACCTCGACATGCAGTCAAGAGCCAAGCACTAGCGGACTTCCTGGCAGAATGGACTCCATCGCCAAGCAACTCATGGGGCCCAGACAATGGAGAAATGGTGCCCAAGGCCCCAATTTTCACCGAACCTCCCTGGACGCTCTACTTCGACGGCTCCTCGCGGAAGCAGGGGGCCGGGGCCAGGGTCCTGCTCCTCACCCCGACTAGGGAGCAGTTCAAGTACATGGTGCGCCTTGACTTTAAGGCGACAAACAACATGGCAGAGTACGAAGCCCTAATCTTCGGGCTAAAGACTGTCCTGACTCTCAACGTCCGTAAACTTCTGGCTAAAGGTGATTCCTAGTTGATCATCAAGCAAGCCAAAGGGGGGTGCAGCTGTAATGACTCTTAGCTAGCAGCATACTTGCTGCATGTCCAGAAGATGGAGAAGGACTTTGAAGTCTTGGACATGAGCCATGTACCCCGAGCCGACAACTCAATCGCAGACAACCTGTGACGCCCGGTTCTGAAAATGAACCAAGCTAACGCATATGTGTGCCCAGGATGTTCATCACACATACACGAGTGCAATCACAAAAGAGTATACAGAAAATTACCACAAGACAGGATTAATTATCCAAAATTTTATTACAAAAACCATATTATCCTCGAATCCAAGCTCCAATGAATATTAATGACAAGTTCAACTAATGCAGCGGAAATAAACTAATTAAACAGCTAAGCAACTATGCAGCATAAGCGACAGGGTATGTATACGCAGCTCCAATCAACACCACAGGCAAACCTGACGGTAGACACGGCCTAGAACTCCGCATTATCACCATTAAACTCCCAATCCTGACCTGCAACTGTGGGGGGGGGGGGGGGGAATTGCAAGAGTGAGTACATGTCGTACTCAGCAAGTGTGGAAAGTATGACATGTGGCTGATTCAAATGACGACAATAATAATGGTAAAGTGCTGAAAAGTACATTAAAACATTTGAAAAGCAATACATTACATGTATGTGAAATAAACCCATCATAATCATAAGTAATACCATAATACCAAACTGAATTCATTACCATCATCAATAATTCCAGATTTCACCATCGTCAATAACCATATTCAATACCAGAAATTAAATCCATGACCATTACCATAACCATAATATCAACCATAACCATTACCAAGCCATAACCATAACCATATCCCAATTTCCCTCTAATCATGGAAGTTGTCCAGGTGCTCATAACCGGGAGCACAGCTATCATGATAGTTTAATTAACTCTGCAGAGTTTGTACCTCTTTGCCCACGTGTTCGTGATTTCATCACCTTTCGATGACTAAAACCTCTATTATGCCGTCTCACACTTCCATCGGTGTGTGGCCAAGAGATCACAAAATAGCCTTTACAAAGGGATTACTAGCCTATTTAGACCCCACTGAGGTTTCACTGGTGGCGATGTCTCCCGCAGAGCACATCTTCAACCAAGGGCCCCCTCTTGAGCCATTCGGATCCCAGGGTAGTCCCACCAATCATCAACAAACCCAATCCGACTACCCCTTCCCCGAGCATCCACAATGGTCCAAACAGCACTAGCAAAGCCCTAATTAATCAGCTACGCCGCACCCATACTTGGCCTCGTGGTGGCACTGTAGTCCTGGCTTATTCTCGCATGAACCGGTCCTTAGATCTAAAGCAAGCAAACCACCATAACGTCCAACCCATCCACATACCAGGCTTGCTTAGATCATCCATTACCATACCATGTTTAACCAGTTCATGTTAACCATAATCTCATCCATGCATAATTAAATTGAGTGATATAGTTGTTTCCCATCCCAGTCGATTAAGCAAAGCAAAAAGGTAAAAACCCTTCCCGACTTTGTACCATGTATTCCAGGTGACAAGGGTGGTTTAACAATTCTAGTAAACTTCCTACCATAGGATTTCCCATCAATTTGACACAAGCATGCAATTTTGCAAACAAAACATTTATTTAAAAATAGGATCAATATGCTTCAAGGACACTTGCCTTGCTCTTGCTGTTGATTAGGGTCAAAGCCTTCAAACTCTTGATGCTGTAGATCCTCCGCGGCACTTTCTAGCGCAAATCCGTCTAATCCACACAATAAACATACAAGACAAGAAACACAATCAAAGAGTGCACAAATATTACTCAATATGTCATGACATGCATGATTGATGCAAATGCAAGGTAGAACTTGTTACTAGATTGCTTTTAATGATCACTAACTAGCTCTAATAGATTATAACAAGTTTATACAGGTTTGGGGTTGATTAGATCAAATTTTAGAATTAATTGAACACAATTTAACCAGGAAGATCGGACTAGTCCGCTAGGGACCGGACAAGTCTGCACTTGACGAGATCAGCAGATTAGGGTTTTCTAGATCGACGTGAATTTGGAGATTAGGGGTTGAATTCACATAAGGAAAAGAGAATAGAAGGTATACCAGGTGTTTAGAACTCCAATGAACTAAGAAACTTGGAGGTAACACTTGGATCTTGATGATCTAGGGTTGGTGATGAACTTGGAGATGAATTGGTGGTGAAGAACGAAACTTGGTGGAGATCTTGATCCTCCTTCGTTTCCTCCTCTTCTTCTTCTTGTTTGGGATCTTCTCCTCCCTCCTTGATGGTGGCTCCCCACGAACTAGGGTTTGGGTGGGTGGAAAAGTGGCAAATAGATGTCCAACCAAGGGGTGGGGTTGTTTATATAGACGTGGAGGCTAGGGTTAGATGGATTTCGAGTTTTGGGATGAGTAGAGGCCGGTTTAGAGTCCCACATGGGCTCTAAAAGAGTTGGGCACGACGTCCCTAGGCCCACTTGACGTGAAACCCAAGAAACAAGTCGTAAAACAAAAGGTCAATCTCGGAGTCACGAAATATCGGACAAGTCCGGACAGGACCGGACTAGTCCGAAGTCGTCCAGAGAGAAAATTGGACAAGTCTGGCCAAAAATCGAACAAGTCCGATCTTAGTCAGAAAGGAAAACGGACAAGTCGTTGGAACACCGGACTAGTCCGGAAAAGTCTAGGGACTTAGCAAATTTTCAAGGATTCATGGAATATCGGACTAGTCCGCACAAGATCGGACAAGTTCGAAGTTTTCCAGGGGCAAATATCGGACTAATCCGCAGCAAAAATGGACAAGTCCGTTTTTAGACAGAGAGAAATCGGACTAGTCCTCAGCAAAACCGGACTAGTCCGCACTTTCCTACATTTTTAAGTGCGGTTTTGCTCCAAATCAATTTTAAACTCGTTCCTCTTGTTATGGGTTAATGTTAAACATGTATATGAGTGCATGTAGGGCATGATGCATGAAAATGAGGGTGTTACAAACCTACCCCCCTTAAAAGGAATCTCGCCCTCGAGATTCGACGCGGAAGAGAAGAGATAGGGAAATTCCTTCTTGAGATCATCTTCTAGCTCCCAAGTTGCTTCTTTTTCGGTATGGTGCTTCCGTTGGACTTTACACCATCGAATCACCTTGTTCCTTGTGACTCTCTCCTTGGTTTCAAAGATTTTGACCGGTTGCTCGGCATACGTCAAATCTTCCTCTAGTTCCAATTCTTCCATTGACACTTGTTCTTCCGGTACTCTCAAACACTTCTTGAGCTGGGAAACATGAAACACATCATGTACGTCTGAAAGATGAGCTGGCATCTCCAACTTATATGCTACTTCTCCTATTTTGTCCAAAATCTTGAATGGTCCAATATAACGAGGTGCGAGCTTACCCCTTATGTTAAACCTCTTATGACCTCTCATTGGTGACACCTTGAGGTAAACAAAATCTCCTATTTCAAAGGCTAATTTCCTTCTCCTATTATCCGCATAGCCTTTTTGTCTTGATTGGGCAGCCCTCAAGTTTTCACGAATTATTTGGACTTGCTTTTCGGCTTCCTGCAACACATTCGGACCAAATACTTGAGTTTCTCCTGCCTCATTCCAGAATAAAGGTGTCCTACACTTCCTCCCATAAAGCGCTTCATTTGGTGACATTTTCAAGCTTGCTTGATAACTATTGTTGTATGAAAATTCTGCGTATGGCAAGCTTTTGTCCCAACTTTTCCCACGCTTTAAAGCACAAGATCTTAACATGTCCTCCAAAATCTGATTGGTCCTCTCGGTTTGTCCATCCGTTTGAGGATGATATGCTGAACTAAAATTCAACCTCGTTCCCAAAGCTTCATGCAATTTTTGCGAAAATCTGGAGGTAAATTGAGAACCTCTATCCGAGACTATCTTCTTAGGGACTCCATGTCGACACACAATATGCTCCATGTATATTTCGGCCAATCGTGCAGATGTATACTTGGTCTTCACAGGGACAAAATGAGCTGACTTGGTTAAGCGATCCACAATTACCCAAATTGAGTCATACCCGGACTGAGTATGCGGTAACCCAACTATGAAGTCCATACCAATTTCTTCCCACTTCCATTCCGGAATCTTCAACGGTTGCAATAATCCGGCTGGCCTTTGATGTTCCACCTTGACTCGTTGACACACATCACACAGTGCTACGTATTCAGCTATGTCCTTCTTCATGCTATTCCACCAATAGCAAGTCTTCAAGTCATTGTACATCTTCGTACAACCAGGGTGAATTGAGTATGGCGAGTCATGTGGCTCCTTTAATATTGGCTCCCGAATATGTCTTACATTAGGCACAACGATTCTCTTTCCAAGCCATAAGGTACCATGTTCGTCTTCACCAAATCTGAATTCTCTCCATTCTTTGATTCTTTCCTTGATTTCCTTGATCTCCTCATCTGTGGTCTGTGCTTCTCGAATATCTTGCTCCAAGGTCGGATTTAACTCCATCATCTCCATCTCATTTACAAACCCGAGGTCCAACCGTTCAAACTCCTTACATAACTCGGACGGTAACTCTCGAACTGTAAGTTGATGGCTTACTCCCTTTCTACTCAAAGCATCGGCCACTACATTGGCTTTTCCCGGATGATAGTTGATTCCCACATCATAATCCTTGATGAGCTCCAACCATCTTCGTTGCCTCAAATTCAGATCATTCTGTGTGAAAATATACTTAAGACTCTTGTGATCCGTATAAATTTCACACCTATGTCCAAGAATATAGTGTCTCCAAATCCTCAATGCATGTACCACGGCTGCAAGTTCTAAATCATGTGTTGGGTAATTCTGCTCATGTTTCTTCAATTGTCTTGACGCATAGGCGACCACTTGACCTTCTTGCATCAATACACACCCAAGCCCTTGTCTTGATGCATCGCAATAATGTCAAAACTCTTGCTTACATCCGGCAATACCAAAACTGGGGCTGTTGTCAACCTCTTCTTCAACTCCTCAAAACTATTCTGACAAGCTTCAGTCCATTGGAACGCCTTTCCCTTCGTTAGCAACTCCGTCATAGGCTTGGCTATCTTGGAAAAGTCCTTGATGAATCGACGGTAATATCCAGCCATTCCAAGAAAACTCCTTATCTCCTTGACGTTTTGCGGTGGTTCCCACTTCAACACATCCCTCACTTTACCAGGGTCAACCGATACTCCTCCTCCTGAGATGATATGACCCAAAAATGGCACCTCTTTCAACCAAAACTGACACTTGTTGAACTTGGCATACAACTGATGCTCCCTCAATTTCTGCAACGTAAGCCTCAAGTGTTCCTCATGTTCCTTCTCATCCTTCGAGTAGATCATAATATCATCAATAAACACCACAACAAACTTATCTAAGTACTCCATGAAGACCTTATTCATGAGGTACATAAAGTAGGCAGGTGCATTTGTCAATCCAAAAGACATCACGGTGTACTCATAAGATCCATACCGTGTCCTAAAAGCTGTCTTGGGTATGTCCGATGGTCTAATCTTCATTTGAAAGTAACCTGACCTCAAATCAATCTTGGAAAACACACAGGCACCTTTCATCTGATCAAACAAATCCTCTATACGGGGCAAGGTATACTTGTTCTTGATGGTTACCTCGTTGAGAGCTCGGTAATCCACACACATCCTTTGGGATCCATCCTTCTTGTCCACGAATAGAATGGGCGCTCCCCAAGGTGAAGAGCTAGGGCGAATAAAACCCTTCTCTAATTGCTCTTGAATTTGTTTCTTGAGCTCCGCTAATTCCATAGGAGGCATCCTATACGGCCTCTTAGCTATAGGTGCAGTTCCAGGTATTAGATCAATAACAAACTCAATGTCTCGATCGGGTGGCATACCTGGCAACTCGTCCGGAAAAACATCCAAAAATTCACACACCACCGGAATCTCCTCAATTGCGACACTGTCCATATGATTCAATTCCAATTGCTTCGGCGTGGTTTGAGATGCTTCAAATTCTACGGTGATCCCTTTCTCATTGGTCAACTTCACCGTCCTTGTGGCACATTCAATAACTCCATTGTGCTTCCTCAACCAGTCCATACCAAGTATAATATCCAACCCTTGAGAATCTAAAACAATGAGGTTGGCGGAGAAGTCTACCCCCCTTATTCTAAGGCTTACTTTTGGACATACTATATTTTTCCTCATCTCTCCTCCAGGAGACTTAACCAATAGAGTAAACTTCATATGAGAGATAGGAAAACTATACTTGGCAACATACTTCGATGCAATGAATGAATGCGATGCTCCAGAATCAAATAACATAGTCGCGGGGTTGGAGTTGGTGAGAAACATACCAATGACCATGTCATCCGCTTGTTGAGCATCCTCCGTAGAGACATGGTTCACGTTACCACGAGCAAAGTTCTGCTGTCCACGGCTTCCTTGTGGCTGTCCTCCATTAGGTCTTGGGTTTTGCCTCGGCGCATTGCTTCCTTGACCAAGGCCTGACTTAGGACATTGATTCGCAAAGTTTCCAGCTTCTCCACAAGTATAGCACCTCTTAACTCCACCAGAATTATTGGGACGAGCTTGGTTTTGAACATTTGCAGCAGGAAAATTAGCACGAGGCTCATAGGGCATTGGAGGCCTAGGTGCTTGCATAACAGGGCGCTGCTGCACAAACTGAGTTGGGCGCGGTGCATAACCAGGGCGCTGAGCAGGAATAGAGGGGCTGTAATGAGGCGCATTGGGCGGCGCAAAGCGAGGGCGCACATTACTTCCTTGTTGTTGTCCTTGATATGGCGCCTTCCTCTTGATTTCTTGCTCCATCTCACGGATCTTGTTCTCAACCACAATTGCTCTGTCCACAAGCTTCTAAAAATTGACATAATCACAGTTGAGCAATTGCACATGGATCGTATTGTTCAATCCCCTCATGAACAAGTATTGCTTCCGGCTGTCCCGGCTAACATCCTCAGGCGCATACCTTGAGAGTTGAGTGAATTTATTGAGATATTCACTCACACTTGATCTTCCTTGCCTTAAATTCTCAAATTCTTGCCTCTTCAAGATCATAACACCCTCGGGCACATAATGAGAACAAAAATTCTCCTTGAATTCGGCCCAAGTGATTCTTTCTTGGTTCTCATGAGCACTGCAATAAGAATCCCACCAATCTGCAGCTGCTCCAACAAGTTGATGAGAAGCAAATAGCACCTTCTCCCGGTCACTGCATTGAACAATGGCTAGCTTCTTCTCCACGGACTTGAGCCAATCATCCGCATCCATAGGGTCTGCGGCTTGAGCAAAGGTTGGTGGCCTAGTCCTCATAAACTCTCCCAATCGGTTATGAGGAGGTGGGGGTGGCGGTGGAGGCATGTGGGGCTGATTGTTGATATTGCCAGCCTGCAGCTGTCCCATTGTTTGTATCATGGTCTGCATGAGCTGGTTTTGCATGGCCAATAGCTGCTCGATGTTGATAGCTCCCTGAGTAGATCCTTGCCCATTGTTGTTCTGAGGCACTCCATTGTTCTCCTCTTCATCATTGCCATCCCTCTAGTTGCGAGTCCTCACCATCTGAAGAAAAGCAGTAGGTAAGAATTAGAAAACGCCCCAACTATATGCATCAAGGGATATGAAACTAAACAACTAGCTACACTAGCCTAGGTGGACATGGCAATGCTAAGGCATCCCAAAATCCTCTATTAAGCACACAAGCAAACAATATATATAGCAAACAACACACCAAGCAAGAACACATCGATTCCTGAGTGTTCCTATGTGCTCTAAAGTGTCCATTCTATCTAGGCTGCATCCTACGGTCAACCTGTGGCTCTGATACCAATCTGTGACGCCCGGTTCCGAAATTGAACCAAGCTAACGCATATTTGTGCCCAGGATGTTCATCACACATACACGAGTGCAATCACAAAAGAGTATACAAAAAATTACCACTAGACAAGATTAATTAACCAAATTTTATTACAAAAACCATATTATCCTCGAATCCAAGCTCCAATGAATATTAATGACAAGTTCAACTAATGCAGCAGAAATAAACTAATTAAACAGCTAAGCAACTATGCAGCATAAGCGACAGGGTATGTATACGCAACTCCAATCAACACCACAGGCAAAGCTGACGGTAGACACGGCCTAGAACTCCGCATTATCACCATTAAGCTCCCAATCCTGACCTGCAACTGTGGAGGGGGGGGGATTGCAAGAGTGAGTACATGTCGTACTCAGCAAGTGTGGAAAGTATGACATGTGGCTGATTCAAATGACGACAATAATAATGGTAAAGTGATGAAAAGTACATTAAAACATTTGAAAAGCAATACATTACATGTATGTGAAATAAACCCATCATAATCATAAGTAATACCATAATACCAAACTGAATTCATTACCATCATCAATAATTCCAGATTTCACCATCGTCAATAACCATATTCAATACCAGAAATTAAATCCATGACCATTACCATAACCATAACCATAATATCAACCATAACCATTACCAAGCCATAACCATAACCATATCCCAATTTCCCTCTAATCATGGAAGTTGTCCAGGTGCTCATAACCGGGAGCACGGCTATCATGATAGTTTAATTAACTCTGCAGAGTTTGTACCTCTTTACCCACGTGTTCGTGATTTCATCACCTTTCGATGACTAAAACCTCTATTATGCCGTCTCACACTTCCATCGGTGTGTGGCCAAGAGATCACAAAATAGCCTTTACAAAGGGATTACTAGCCTATTTAGACCCCACTGAGGTTTCACCGGTGGCGATGTCTCCCGCAGAGCACATCTTCAACCAAGGGCCCCCTCTTGAGCCATTCGGATCCCAGGGTAGTCCCACCAATCATCAACAAACCCAATCCGACTACCCCTTCCCCGAGCATCCACAATGGTCCAAACAGCACTAGCAAAGCCCTAATTAATCAGCTACGCCGCACCCATACTTGGCCTCGTGGTGGCACTGTAGTCCTGGCTTATTCTCGCATGAACCGGTCCTTAGATCTAAAGCAAGCAAACCACCATAACGTCCAACCCATCCACATACCAGGCTTGCCTAGATCATCCATTACCATACCATGTTTAACCAGTTCATGTTAACCATAATCTCATCCATGCATAATTAAATTGAGTGATATAGTTGTTTCCCATCCCAGTCGATTAAGCGAAGCAAAAAGGTGAAAACCCTTCCCGACTTTGTACCATGTATTCCAGGTGACAAGGGTGGTTTAACAATTCTAGTAAACTTCCTACCATAGGATTTCCCATCAATTTGACACAAGCATGCAGTTTTGCAAACAAAACATTTATTTAAAAATAGGATCAATATGCTTCAAGGACACTTGCCTTGCTCTTGCTGTTGATTAGGGTCAAAGCCTTCAAACTCTTGATGCTGTAGATCCTCCGCGGCACTTTCTAGCGCAAATCCGTCTAATCCACACAATAAACATACAAGACAAGAAACACAATCAAATAGTGCACAAATATTACTCAATATGTCATGAGATGCATGATTGATGCAAATGCAAGGTAGAACTTGTTACTAGATTGCTTTTAATGATCACTAACTAGCTCTAATAGATTATAACAAGTTTATACAGGTTTGAGGTTGATTAGATCAAATTTTAGAATTAATTGAACACAATTTAACCAGGAAGATCGGACTAGTCCGCTAGGGACCGGACAAGTCCGCACTTGACGAGATCAGCAGATTAGGGTTTTCTAGATCGACGTGAATTTGGAGATTAGGGGTTGAATTCACATAAGGAAAAGAGAATAGAAGGTATACCAGGTGTTTATAACTCCAATGAACTAAGAAACTTGGAGGTAACACTTGGATCTTGATGATCTAGGGTTGGTGATGAACTTGGAGATGAATTGGTGGTGAAGAACGAAACTTGGTGGAGATCTTGATCCTCCTTCGTTTCCTCCTCTTCTTCTTCTTGTTTGGGATCTTCTCCTCCCTCCTTGATGGTGGCTCCCCACGAACTAGGGTTTGGGTGGGTGGAAAAGTGGAAAATAGATGTGGGGTTGTTTATATAGACGTGGAGGCTAGGGTTAGATGGATTTCGAGTTTTGGGATGAGTAGAGGCCGGTTTAGAGTCCCACATGGGCTCTAAAAGAGTTGGTCACAACGTCCCTAGGCCCACTTGACGTGAAACCCAAGAAACAAGTCGTAAAACAAAAGGTCAATTTCGGAGTCACAAAATATCGGACAAGTCCGGACAGGACCGGACTAGTCCGAAGTCGTCCAGAGAGAAAATCGGACAAGTCTGGCCAAAAATCGGACAAGTCCGATCTTAGTCAGAAAGGAAAACGGACAAGTCCGCTGGAACACCGGACTAGTCCGGAAAAGTCTAGGGACTTAGCAAATTTTCAAGGATTCATGGAATATCAGACTAGTCCGCACAAGATCGGACAAGTCCGAAGTTTTCCAGGGGCAAATATCGGACTAATCCGCAGAAAAAACGGACAAGTCCGGTTTTAGACAGAGAGAAATCGGACTAGTCCTCAGCAAAACCGGACTAGTCCGCACTTTCCTACATTTTTAAGTGCGGTTTTGCTCCAAATCAATTTTAAACTCGTTCCTCTTGTTATGGGTTAATGTTAAACATGTATATGAGTGCATGTAGGGCATGATGCATGAAAATGAGGGTGTTACACAACCTATCAACAAAGGCCTCCACAGGGGCCCTAGTGCTCGAAGGAATCTTTGCAAGGATGTTACCGCGACCAACCGCCCGAGCAGCCGAACCGGGCGAAGGGGGCAAGGCCAGCACCTCAAAGCTGGCAGTCCCAGCGGCCCTGCTACCATGGAGCCCGCCAAGCATCGTATGCACCACCGGGAGCTAAAAGCTACCGGGCACCCAAGATCCAGAGGCTCAAGTAAGTCCCGATGCATAGATCTCGGAGGTCCGGGACTACTTGAAAGACAACATCCTTCCTGAAGAACATGCCCTGGCAGAAAGGATAGTCCGCATGGCTAAGAGGTACACGCTGGTGGAAGGGGATCTCTACCGGCGTGGCGCCAACGACATCCTGCCGCGTTGCATTACCCGGGAGGAGGGCTGCGACTTGCTCACAGAGATCCATGGAGGCGAGTGTGGGAACCACGCGTCATCCCGCACGCTGGTCGGAAAAGCCTTTCGGCGCGGCTATTACTGGCCGATAGCACTCCAAGATGCCGCAGAGATGGTCACGAGATGCAAGGCGTGCCAGTTCCATGCCAAGCAGATCCACACACCAGCTCAGGCGCTGCAGATGATCCCACCCTCATGGCCATTCGTTGTGTGGGGTTTGGATATCCTGGGACCCTTTCCCAGAGCCGTCGGAGGATTCCGGCACCTCTACGTCGCCGTAGACAAGTTCACCAAGTGGATCGTCTGCCGGTTCGGGGTCCCGAACAAAATCATCACTGATAACGGGACCCAGTTCACAAGTGCAGCGTTCCAGGAATACTGCGAGGACCTTGGGATCCAAGTCTGTTATGCATCTGTCGCTCATCCAGAGAGCAATGGAAAGGTCGAGAGGGCCAATGCAGAGATCCTCAAGGGCCACAAGACTTGCACATTCTCACGCCTTGAGAAGCATGGTGCGAACTGGGTAGACGAGCTTCCATGTGCACTGTGGGCTAGCCGGACATCAACCAGTCGGGCCACGGGGGAAACGCCTTTCTTCCTAGTGTACGGGGCAGAGGTCGTCCTCCCCCACAGAAATTACCAGGGGCTCCCCCCGTGTCTGGGTGTACGACGAAGCCGCGCAAGACCAGCTCTGGCGTGAAGACGTGGACCTCATCGACGAGGGATGAGTGAGAGTGGCTCTCCGAAATGCACGGTACAGGCAGACACTCCAACGCTACCACCAGAGGACCATGCGGAGTAGGGAGCTAAAGGTAGGCGACCTGGTGCTGCGTCACATACTCTCCCGGGAAGGGGCTAAGAAACTGTAAGACCTATGTATGCTGAATACATTGGCTTGTAGTGAATACACTTGGCTTTGATGATAAAAGTTTTTAATATCACCAAAACACCTTTTTATCAAGGTCCGACTCTAGCTCCGAGCTATAGCAAGGTCCAACGGTAGGTCCGGCTTGTTTTGAGTAGCTCCAGCTATGTTAGATGCTAGGTCCGACTTCTTGGTAAGGTCCGACTAGCTTTGGTTAGCTCCGGCGAGCTTTATCTTTAGCTCCGGCATGTCTTTGTTGGCTCCGGCATGTCTTTGATAGCTCCAGCATATAGTTGATAGCTCCGGCATGCTTTTGCTAAGCTCCGACGTACTTTGTCTAGCTCCTGTTTTGGGTTGACTAGTTTTGACTAGTTTTTTGGTAAGCTCCGGTGCTAGGATCTACTAGTTTTGGTAAGCTCCGACAGGTGCTTCATTGTACTAGTTTTGGAAAGCTCCGACGCTAGGTTCTACTAGCTTTTGTTAGCTCCGGCTCAAGCTCCGGGTTGCTCTGGCAAGGTCCGGAACTTGACCGCAGTGCTTCTGCTTTGCATTTGCAATGTTTCGTAATTGCTTTACATGATTGGAAAGATTGCTTAGTATTCATTAGCTAAGTTTTTGGTGCGTTTTGGTTGAATACGGTTGATATCGTTTCTACTGTAGATTTGCAACATGCTTATGTGAGGTTCTCACGTAAGGTGTTGTGTTCGGAACTAATTTGAGTCAAGTCGAGGACTTGGGCTCGTATGGATTGTTTGTTTGTTCATGTGCAGGTGTTGCTTGAGTTCAAGTCATGGCTGGTGACAGGATCCATTGGACTAGTCTCAGGAGGAGATGAGGTTCCAACAACCAAGTTTGGGAGGAACTGTGGTTGAGCGGGTCAGGAGGTCGCGCAGGATGATTGAATCAAGGGCAGTGCATATGAAGGTCGAAGGAAGGTGTTCGCACGTATGCATGAGGTGCATGATGTGGCAATATGCTTCTAGAGACAGATTATGGAAGGAAGATCTGATCGGAAGGATCGGATCGTATCGGTTGAAGACTTAGGCTGCTAGCTGAGTCGGTTATGGCTCGATATGAAAATATCGAGTTGGTTATGATAGGATTTCGTGTGGGTCACGAATTTGAGATGTTTAGGAATGTGGGATACGTTCCTAAGGTGTTTGGAAGTCTTAAGATTGCTTCTATCTGCGTATGGAAGAATCTTGAGCAGTTATGGAAAGTTCCGATTGTGATCGGATTAGGATTGGAGTCCTAGTTGAGATTGGGATGGCCTAAAGGCTGGTTATATAAGCAAGGGAAGGCCAAAGCTCGTCGTGCACGACATTGGGGGCTGTTCCTCTTGTGTTCTATTGAATAAAATTCGTAATTTGAAGGAACTTTTGTGCCTTGTTCGTCCGACTTGTTCCAGACAAGTTTTACTCGTTGAGTTTCTGGACAGCACTACCTTTCCTAGGTGGTTTTATCATAACTCCAGTTTTACAGATCCAATTGACGTGATTCTTTTTGGGTTGTCTTCACAACTTGATTGTCTATCATCTGTCAAAATTTCACGATCATTGGATTTGTGGTCTATGATCTACACGAGTTTCTTTGCAGCATTCCAGAAACTGTTTTTCTCGGGTGGGTCATATTGACCATAGTCTGATCTTTCGATCATAACTTGAGTTTTTCTCGACGGATCTGAGTAATTCTTTTTGTGTTGTCTTCGTGACTTGATTCTATCTGATAACTATCACTTTTGTCATGGTGAAACATGTTTAGATTAGTCTCACACATGATTTCTTTAAACAGATCGTTTTTCTACCGAAGGGATTGGGGTTTTATTGTTTCCGCTGCGTAAGATTTTTAAATCTACCATTCACCCCCCCTCTGGTAGCTTTTCACGTGCTCTTCGATCCTACAATTGGTATCAGAGCCACGGTGCTCTAATCTTTGTGATTTGCACGTGTTTTTGACGAATCATCATGGAGAAGTACTCCGCCAAACCTTGTGTGTTTGCTGGTATTGATTTTCAGGTTTGGAAGGCACGCATGGAGGCCTTCATTCAGGCGCAAGGCTTCGCAATATGGGAAAAGGTGTACAAACCTTATGAAGTCCCGCCTAACGATCAAGTTACGGCTACGAACCTCCGGGACATCGACAACAACAACAAAGCACGAAACTTGATCATCCATGGACTCACTCAAAGCGACTTTGATCGTGTCGCACACCTCCGATCAGCATACGATGTTTGGAGTGCTCTCTGTGATTACCATGAAGGCTCCAACACAATCAAAGAGGTAAAACAAGATATGTTCAAAAAGGAATATATGCGTTTTGAGATGCAACCCGGTGAGTCTATCGATGACCTCTTTGCTCGTTTCAATAAAATTCTCAGCAACTTGCGTAGCGTGAACGTTAATTTTTCAGATGCTGAAAATGCTAGACAACTCCTTAGTGCATTAGACATGTCAATTTGGGAGATGAAAGTAACGTCTATACGTGAATCAACTGTCATGAGTTCTCTTACATTAGATGTGCTGTATTCAAAATTAAAAACTCATGAAATTGACATTCTAGCACGTAAGAACTCAAATAAGTCTATTGCATTTGTCTCACAACGTGATACGTCTAGCTCCGGCCAATCATCATCTTGCAATACTCTTGCTTTGTTGTCCTCACTAACCCTGGAGCAGATCGAAGAATTTCCAGAAGAGGAATTGGCACTCATCTCTACTAGATTCTCAAAAGCATTGCAAAATGTGAGAACTAGAAGGAGAGGAAGCTCCGGACCTCAACGCTGCTTTGAATGTGGTAAAACAGGACACTTTCGTACGGAATGCCCTAACCTTTCAGGTCCGACCACCCGGGAAGAAAAACAAAGCAAGGTCCAGACCCCCTCTGGAAATTCCAACAAGAAGAAGAAATGTACCATAGGACACAAGATGATCAACAGCTTCATCACCGCGCTTCAAGAGCTCAGTTCAAGTGACATAGACTTTGAAAGTGATGAAGAGAATGATGACCTGGCCAACATATGTTTCATGGCGGGCAAAGCAAGATCAAGATCAAGTCAGGAGGAAGCAGAACACAATAGTGACGATGATGAGGTATGTTCAACCTGTAATGAAATGTGTGATGCTATTTCTCGTACCACTGTTATTGTCAAGAAAAAGGACAAAAAGCTTAGGGACAATGCTGCTAAAATTGAGTCACTACAATCTGAAATTAATCGTTTGAAATCCTTAATTTCTAGTGATGATTCTTGTTCCTCATGTGACTTAATATATGAACAATTGTCCTCCCTAAGAAGTGCACATTCCTCCACTCTAGACAGACTTGATGAAGAAATTGAAAAGAACAAAAATCTTGCTGCACTTAGTGATAAAAACTTAAAAGAGGCTTCTTGTTCTACAGATGATTTGCATTGTTCTGCATGTGAAAATCTTGATAAGAAACTAAAAGATGCAATGAATGAAATTTCCATTCTGAACAATGCTTTACGATCTCATGAAGTTAAAAATTGTTCCAATTGCAAACTAAAAGGAAAAACTTCATGTGCAAACTGCCTAGACTTGTCTAAGAAACTTGATGACATGAACAGAACACTAGGTCGGTTATGTAATGGGAATAAGAATCTAAACTTGCTGCTAAATTCTTCCAAGTCTTGCAAAGATAAAACTGGTTTAGGTTTTGATTCTCATGTTCATGCTAAGGCACATCCACCTAAAATTGTAAAGTCATTAGGAAGTGGTTTGATTCAAACAGTTCCTAAACAAAAAGAAGTGGTTTTCAAATCTGCATGAGTTCTTTCTAATTCTGTTTCTAATGTTGGGTGCTCATCGAGACATGATTACAAAATTAAGTTTCATTGTACCTACTGTGGTAGAGATGGTCATGTCATAGATTTTTGTTATAGACTAGCTAAACAACAGAAAAGGGAAAGAATGTCTGCTAGATCTCATAACTTTCATGCTAAACCGAAAATTATAAACATGCAACCTGCTTTAATGAGTCAGAAATTTGAAAAGGTAGCTTCTGGAACTTTTGGCAAGAAATCTACAAAGGCAGCTCCGGTAGTTCTTATAGCCCCGAGAGCTCCCGGATCTTCTGTTGTTCCCTCCGGAGCTTCAGTTTTTGCCTCCGGACCTTCTGCTTTTACCTCCGGAGCTACTGGTTTTCACTCTAAACAAGTAACAACTTCTAAATAAACTGTTAAGAACAGAAAACCTCAATCTTTGACTCATAAACCTGTTGTTTTATCTCAGCTTTCGCTTGTTTTTCCCTTTGCACGTCGTATGACTCAGTACTGGATACCTAAATGCCTTTTGACTAACTCCAGTATTGAGTCATCGATGTATTGTGCTTATATGTAGGTTACACGCTTGAGGAAGGAGAATATTTGGATTGTGGATTCAGGTTGCTCACGCCACATGACCGGTAACAAAGATTGGTTCTCCTCCCTCTCTTCTGTGTCACGTGTAGAGAATGTTACTTTTGCTGATAATTCTTCAACTCCTATAATTGCTAAGGGTTCGGTTAGAGTAAATGATCACTACACTTTGAAGGATGTGGCACTTGTCAGAAATTTGAAATACAACTTGCTTTCTATTTCACAATTGCTAGATGAAAATCTAAAAATTATTTTCAATAAAAACTGCTGCAAAGTTGTAGGTTCAAATAGTGAGCTTATTTTTAACATGTCTCGGTTTGGAAGAGTTTTTAAAGCTGATTTTGATATGTCTTCCTCTAAGCATAGGTGTCTAGTTGCTAATGATTCAAAGGACTTATATTTTTGGCATCGTAGACTTGGTCACGTAGGCTTTGATCACCTAACGCGTGTTAGTACTCTTGATCTCATACGTGGGCTGCCTAAGCTTAAAGGGGACAAAGAAATTGTGTGCTCTTCTTGTAGACATGCTAAGATGGTTGCAGGTTCACATACTCCTCTCACAATGATCATGACAACTTAACCATGTCAACTTTTGCATCTTGACACCGTAGGACCTTCACGTGTTCAATCCTTCAGAGGTAAATGGTATGCTCTTGTTATTGTTGATGATTATTCTAGATATTCTTGGGTGTATTTTATGGCATCTAAGAATGAAGTTTTTAGTCAATTTAGAACTTTATTTCTTAGATTATCAATTGATCACCCAGGATCATTAAAAGCAATTAGAAGTGATAATGGAACTGAATTTAAAAATCAATCTTTTGATCACTTTTGTGCTGAAAATAGAATAGATCATCAATTTTCTTCACCATATGTACCTCAACAAAACGGTGTTGTAGAAAGAAAGAACAGAACCTTAGTTGAGATGGCTAGGACTATGCTTGATGAATATCAAACTCCTAGGAAATTTTGGGCTGATGCGTTAGCAACCGCTTGTTATGTCTCAAATCGTGTTTTCTTGCGTGCTAAGCTAGGTAAAACACCATATGAGCTCCGGTTTGGACATAGGCCTAGTGTTACACACTTTCGGGTCTTTGGTTGCAAATGATTTGTTAAGAAACATGGTAATCTTGATAAATTTGAACCTAGATCCATTGATGGCATGTTTCTTGGTTATCCATCTCATACTAGAGGCTATAATGTGCTTTTACTTGACACTAACAAAATTGTGGAGACTCGTGACGTGTCTTTTGATGAAGCTAGCCCAGGTACTAGCTTCGGTGTTGCAGGACAAGATCCGTATCCTTAGGGGGAGGGTATTTTTGAAGATGAAGAAGAGCCGGTGATACTGCCTGGTAGTTCCGAAGTTGACACGTGTCCAACTCCGGACATTGAACAAGCTCCAGCTATCACCTCTGCTGGTCCTGATAATCCACAAGTCACAAGCTCATCAATCTACAATGAACCTAATGAAGAAGAAGCTTGTGAGACATTTGTTCCCCTACGTTTTTACAAAGATCATCCCCCACAACAGATGATTGGAAGCTTGCACGAACGAGTCCCACGGTCCAGGTTTTGCGATCCAAACTCTCATGCTGATTCTGCTTTTGTTGCTTCTTTTGAACCCAAAGATATATCACACGCACTCACTAATGAATCTTGGATTATTGCCATGCAAGAAGAGTTAGAAAATTTTGAAAGAAATAATGTTTAGAAACTTGTATCTCCACCTCAAGGTCACACTTTTATTGGAACTAAATGGGTATTTAAAAATAAACAAAGTGAGGATGGGGTTGTGGTTAGGAATAAGGCTAGGTTGGTTGCTCAAGGTTTCACTCAAGTTGAAGGTCTAGATTTTGATGAAACTTTTGCTCCTGTCGCTAGATTAGAAGCCATAAGAATTTTGTTAGCTTTTGTAGCATCTAAAGGTTTTAAACTATATCAAATGGATGTTAAAAGTGCTTTTCTTAATGGCTACATAGATGAGGAGGTTTATGTCAAACAACCACCGGGTTTTGAACATCCAGATTTTCCTAATCATGTTTACAAACTGTACAAAGCCTTATATGGTCTCAAACAAGCCCCTAGAGCATGGTATGATAGGTTAAAAACATTCTTACTTTAAAAGGGCTTTACCATGAGCAAGGTTGATAAAACTCTTTTTGTGCTTAAGCATGGCAATGACTCATTATTTATTCAAGTGTACGTGGATGATATCATCTTTGGTTGTGCTTCTCATGATCTTGTGTCCAAGTTTTCAGCAATGATGAGTTCCGAATTTTAAATGAGTATGATGGGTGAACTCACTTACTTTTTGGGGCTGCAAATCAAGCAAACCAAGGAGGGTACCTTTGTGCATCAAACGAAGTATACCAAAGACCTCCTAAGGCGCTTCAACATGGACAAAAGCAAGCCTCTTCGGACACCAATGGGAACAGCAACAACACTTGAACTTGATGAAGATGGTGAACCCGTGGATCAAAAAGAATATAGAAGTATGATCGGATCACTTTTGTACCTCACGGCATCAAGGTCGGACATACAATTCAGCGTATGTCTTTGTGCACGGTTTCAAGCTTCCTCACGTGTTTCACATCGTCAAGCCGTCAAAAGGATTCTTAGGTACTTACATGGAACTCAAGAATTTGGCATTTTTCTTCCTTCTTCCTCAACCGTTACTTTGAAAACTTTTTCGGATGCTGATTTTGGGGGTTGTAGGAATGATAGGAAAAGTACTTCCGGTGCTTGTCATTTTCTTGGTAATTCTCTTGTTGCTTGGTCCTCTAGAAAACAAAATTTAGTTGCACAATCCACAGCCGAATCTGAATATGTAGCTGCTGCTAGTGCTTGCTCACAAATTCTTTGGATTGTTCAAACACTTAAGGACTATGGGGTTGATCTAGATAGTGTTCCACTATTCTGTGATAACACTAGTGCCATTTGCATTGCTAAAAACCATGTGCAACATTCTAGAACTAAGCACATTGACATTAGGTATCACTTTCTCCGAGATAATGTTGAAAAAGGAAACATTGTGCTTCACCATGTAGATACCGAACAACAATTGGCTGATATTTTTACAAAACCTTTGGATTTCACTCGTTTTTGTTACATTCATAGTGAAATAGGGGTTATGCATCCTCATGGCTTAAATTGAGGGGGAGTTTTTGAAACTTGGGAAGTCTTTGTGTGAATCTGAAATTAAAATAATATGAGCATAGTATTTCATACATATATGACTTTGTGATTCCTTTTACATGCTGAAAGTTCTTACTACATTACTCGTGTTATACATTTTGTAGTTTTTGCCATGTCTAGTAATTGGAATAATTACTTACACTAAATCTGATCATGGTCAAACTTTCTTGCTGTTTTGAACTTGTTGCATGCTCACAAATGCTTTTAATCATAAAGAATTAATCAAGTAATCAACTCACATGTTGAGTTTTTATGAACAAATATAAATTGAGAAAAGATCAAGAGAATATGCATGCATCACACTTCTTCTTTTGAGATGGCTTGTCATTGCACTTAGATATGAACTTGGAAGATGTTGTGTATGACTAAAACCATGCCCTTAAGCTTCTGATTATCAAATGACATATGCTTGGCTTGGTTGGTTACAATAAGGCAGATGCACATATAATCTCTTGCAAATATCATATGATTCAAATTTATGCTTTGAAAAATAATAAAATGCAGCAACTAGTGTCATGTTTCAGGTTTTGAAATAGTTAAGTTTGTGAGATCATGACTTGCTTAAATTGAAAATTTCATATAATCTCTAGCATGGCTTACACTACTTTATGTATCTCATTGATGCGATAGTGTAAGTTACTTGATAGTATGACTTGGATGAGCTTTGGTTATATGTATATGTTATAATATGCTCATAACAACTAAAGGGGAAAGAAAATTTGTTTATATGCTCATGACTTGCTGAATACATTGTCAAAGGGGGAGAGATAAGCATGAAGAGGAAGAGAATATGTGCATAAGGAGAGATAGCAAGGTCCGACGGTAGGTCCGGCTTGTTTTGAGTAGCTCCGGCTATGTTAGATGCTAGGTCCGACTTCTTGGTAAGGTCCGACTAGCTTTGGTTAGCTCCGGCGAGCTTTATCTTTAGCTCCGGCATGTCTTTGTTAGCTCCGTCTTGTCTTTGATAGCTCTGGCATATAGTTGATAGCTCCGGCATGCTTTTGCTAAGCTCCGACATACTTTGTCTAGCTCCGGTTTTGGGTTGACTAGTTTTGACTAGTTTTTTGGTAAGCTCCGGTGCTAGGATCTACTAGTTTTGGTAAGCTCCAGCAGGTGCTTCATTGTACTAGTTTTAGAAAGCTCCGACGCTAGGTTCTACTAGCTTTTGTTAGCTCCGGCGCAAGCTCCGGGTTGCTCTGGCAAGGTCCGGAACTTGACCGCAGTGCTTCTGCTTTGCATTTGCAATGTTTCGTAATTACTTTACATGATTGGAAAGATTGCTTAGTATTCATTTTCTATGTTTTTGGTGCGTTTTGGTTGAATACGGTTGATAGCGTTTCTACTGTAGATTTGCAACATGCTTATGTGAGGTTCTCACGTAAGGTGTTGTGTTCGGAACTAATTTGAGTCAAGTCGAGGACTTGGGCTCGTATGGATTGTTTGTTTGTTCATTTGCAGGTGTTGCTTGAGTTCAAGTCATGGCTGGTGACAGGATCCATTGGACTAGTCTCAGGAGGAGATGAGGTTCCAACAACCAAGTTCGGGAGGAACTGTGGTTGAGCGGGTCAGGAGGTCGCGCAGGATGATTGAATCAAGGGCGGTGCATATGAAGGTCGAAGGAAGGTGTTCGCACGTATGCATGAGGTGCATGACGTGGCAATATGCTTCTAGAGACGGATTATGGAAGGAAGATCTGATCGGAAGGATCGGATCGTATCGGTTGAAGACTTAGGCTGCTAGCTGAGTCGGTTATGGCTCGGTATGAAAATATCGAGTTGGTTATGATAGGATTCCGTGTGGGTCACGAATTTGAGTTGTTTAGGAATGTGGGATAAGTTCCTAAGGTGTTTGGAAGTCTTAAGATTGCTTCTATCTGCGTATGGAAGAATCTTGAGCAGTTATGGAAAGTTCCGATTGTGATCGGATTAGGATTGGAGTCTTAGTTGAGATTGGGATGGCCTAAAGGCTGGTTATATAAGCAAGAGAAGGCCAAAGCTCATCGTGCACGACATTGGGGGCTGTTCCTCTTGTGTTCTATTGAATAAAATTCGTAGTTTGAAGGAAATTTTGTGCCTTGTTCGTCCGACTTGTTCCAGACAAGTTTTACGCGTTGAGTTTCTGGACAGCACTACCTTTCGTCGGTGGTTTTATGATAACTCGAGTTTTACAGATCCAATTGACGTGATTCTTTTTGTTTTGTCTTCACAACTTGATTGTCTATCATCTTTCAAAATTTCACGGTCATTGGATTTGTGGTCTATGATCTACACGAGTTTCTTTGCAGCATTCCAGAAACTGTTTTTCTCGGGTAGGTCAGATTGACCATAGTCTGATCTTTCGATCATAACTTGAGTTTTTTCCCGACGGATCTGAGTAATTCTTTTTGTGTTGTCTTTGTGACTTGATTCTCACTGATAACTATCACTTTTGTCACGGTGAAACACGTTTAGATTAGTCTCACACACGATTTCTTTAAACAGATCGTTTTTCTACCGAAGGGATTGGGGTTTTATTGTTTCCGCTGCGTAAGATTTTTAAATCTACCATTCACCCCCCTCTGGTAGCTTTTCACGTTCTCTTCGATCCTACAGAAACTCTCCCCCAGATGGGAGGGACTCTTCTGGGTTACGGAGTTATACCGCCCTGGGTGCGTCCGCCTAGCCATGGAGGATGGAGAGCGACTGCCCAACCCCTAGAACATCGGGCATCTCCGTAAGTTCTACCCCTAGACCAGCGTTAGGACAGTTTTCTTTCATTGTAAAAGGTACATGGTGCCTAGGAATGGTACTCAGGGCAACTAAGGCTCCGCAGGCGAGGCTCTGAGTGCACATTTCGCTTAGCCTGGTCCAGAACCCTAAGTAGGTGCACTCGACTTCCTTTGTCGCCCGAGTCGGGTCGTTACCCTTGTAAAACCTGTCCCACCTTATGGGAGACCGCAATGAAATATTGTTGTCCTACCCTGTATAGGGTTCCTCATTCAAAAAAATTATCTTTAATTTTTTATGATATTGCTATGCGTTTGCTGTAGCTCGTGATCTATCATGAGCGCTGTCATTTTTCCCTGCCCTAGCAATAGTGGGAGCCTTGCTGCCTGGTTGCAGGTGGGGTAGCTTGAGGTACCTGCAAAGTGCTTGGGGCCTCGGATGTTCCCATACTTGGGGGTAAGTGTCTCCACATGGTCTCCCCCGGGAAAAGCTTATGCCGAGAGGGAGGTCCAGGGGCACAGCCTGCTTAGCCTGGTCCTGTACCCTAAGCATGTGCGCCCTGCCTCCCCAGCGCTACAGCTGAGTACTGGGGGCCAGATGGACCACCCTTAAGTAGTATGAATAACAAGCCCTAGGTGCATACGCACTGAATTACCCAAGATCCACGAGTCAACCCAAGATCGTACGTCAAGCGACACTAAAAAGGAGCAGAGAAACAATGACCCGCGGACAGAATTACTTCTCCTGTTTTTTGATCTATGCGCAGGTCTTCAAGGAGTTATCCCGGCGAAAACTGTCAGAGTACCCACGAAGATGGTGGGCACCGCCGGACCGAAGCTCCGGTGGTACCCCTAGGGGGCTCGCCGTCGACGTCCCTGCATACTCAGTTATAGCAATGCTACCTACGCATCCTAAGCTCCCCTGCAACCGTCCGCCCTAACTTCTAGGTATCTAAAATGTGTGCCCTTGACAACTGGCCACACCTGTCAGGAGGGCCACACTCTGGGGGGGCAGCAGGTCTTGGAAGCTAAGGAGCAACAAGCAACTAGAAGATATTGCTGGAAATAAAAGCATGTTGAGTATAAGAGGCACCACAGGCAGATTTTTTGTTCCAAATTAAAAAGTTTTCCACCACAAGCAACCACAGACAAAAGTTGAAAGAAACACAAAACATAAACAGTGCATGGGGAGCCCTCAGCCGCTCCGCTGGAACCTTGAGGTGATGAGCGCCACCGCATACGAGACTTCAGACTTGGCAGCCTCTTCCCTCTTGGCGATGGGCCCCTCAAGGACCGGCTGCAGAGAGACATCAGGGTACCAGCTCCAGTAGCAGGCCAGGATGTGCGTCGCCACCTCCTGCACCAGCATCCTCCCTTCTGCCTCTAGCTGGTTGTCGATGATGGCCCCCAGTGAACGCATCCTCGGGCTGGTGGAGTCAAGTGCCGGGAACACCTGGCTCACCTCCTGCGCTGGTTCCCCCACGCGCACCGGGCTGAAGCCGAGCGGCACCAGAGTCGAGTCGGCGCCGCCAAGGAACTCCCAGACCTTCCGGGCCTTAGCAGAGCTCCTGCACCTCCTGCTGGGCCGCTGCTAACGCCCGGGGGCCGCCGTCCAGGAACCGCTTCTCCTTGGCTGCCAGGGCCCTCTCGCGCTCGCTGACCTCCCGCTCGCGGCGGCTCAAGTCGCCCTCCTTGAGGGCGATGTTGAACTCGCGGTCCAGGAGGGCATGGCGCTCGGCGATCTCGGCTTGCTCCGCTTCAGCCAAGGCAGCATAACGGCGGTCTAGCTCGGCGGCGCGGACCCTCGCCCATTACTGCTGGAGGACGAGCCAGCGGGAGGTCGCCTCCACCTCAGCCTGCTTCGCCGCCAGCTCCTGCTCCCGTTCGGCAAGAGCAGCTTCCCGGCGGGACATCAGTTGCTGAAGGTCCTCGCAGGACTGGAGGCGGGAGCTGGCCTCAGCGTGGATAGCCGCGGTGTCCACCTTCAGCTTATGGGTGATGGCGTCCAGTTGAGCGATGAGCTCACGCTCCTGCTCGAGGATCTTCATCTCCTCCCGAACAACCGCCTCCCGCTGAGCAGCTCGACTCTTCGCTAGCCGGGTCCGGGCCTCCAGGGTCCTCGCCCATTCCTGGAGCCGGTCATCCTCGTCTTCAAGCCACCCTTTCTCCCGGGTGAGGGACACTCAAGCCTACCGAAAGCCGGAGTAGGCCACGGCCATGGCCTCAGACAGGGGGAGGGGCTCCACTGTAGCAGCGGGTCCCTGCCTCCCCACTTCTTCAATATAATCCTCCATTTGGAGGACCACTGGGGAGACGGGGACCAAAGAAGCTCCCCCAATCGAGAAGGCGGGGGGGGGGGGGGGGGGGGGGGGGTGTTTGGGGGACCCACCGCCAGAAGCAGGCGCGTCGCACCCAATGCCTCCTCCCCGGTGACGGCACCCGGGGTGGTGGCGCCAGCCAACATAGCGGTGTCGGACGACGCGGTGGCGTCGGCCGGCATGGAGTAGCCGGTGGATGCGAAGTTGTTGGCGGGCGCGGCAGCAGTCGCCGGCACGTGCGGCTGGGCTTCAGCAGTCGCTGTGGGGGTCTCGGGCACGGAGGCCCAGGGCACCCCGGCGGTAGGAGCCCGGTGCATTGGAGCGGGGCCCGAGGCTGCAGAAGAGCACCACTAGCCGACTGGAGCGGCATACCGCCCAGCGGATGGGCCAGCGGGCGGAGGAGTAGCTATAGTGGTGCTGAAATCAAGCAAACCCGGATCATAAGATATGACAGGGTAAGCACATAGCAAAGAGCACCCAAGAAAAAGTCTATGCAGGCTTACCGGGGGACGTTGAAGTTCCACCGCTTCCCGAAAGGGTTGGGTGGGTTCGGACCCCCGAACCCACAGCGGGGGCCGCTGAGTGTGTTGGGGGCCCCTGTGGAGGAGGAGTTGGTGGCACTCCTGAAGTCTGGCGCTCCTCTGAACGACGAGGGAACGCTGGGGTCCCGTCAGCGTTGAGGAGCCTCCCCCTCTTGCACGTCGAGGACTCCGGCGGCAAAGTGGCGCCATCGGTGCCCCCTGACGACAAATGCGGAAGGGCTCCAGCGTCCTGACGAGGTGCAGAGGGGGCCAGTGGCGGCGACCGGGGCGCGCTTCTTGGGGACCGGGTCCGACACTGGAACCGGTGCTTTCCCTTTCCCCTTGTAAATCGAGGCGTTGTCGCCTCCCCGTTGACGGTGTTGGGCCCCGCTTGAGGCTTCGTCGCTTGAGGGATCTTCGCCGCTTGGGGGAGCCCCCGCCTCCCTCAGCGTCATCGATGATGTTGACCCCCCCAGAATGTGTCCCCGATCTGGCGCTGCGCCAGCCCGAACTCGTCGAGTGTCGGCATCGTCTTCAGCAGCTGCCTCCTCAGTTTGGAGTCTGAGCACAAGGGGCGGCAGGCCGTTGGAAGAGCCAGCTCCTCGGGGTAAATGTCGTCGGGATAGACCCGGGTCAGCATGTCGTGCAGCTGTTGCTCGTCCAGGTCGGAGTCGGGGCCGGTCTCGAGCCGGGTGCAGTCCGATAGGCCGGTGAACATTCATGTTGGGAGGGTGCGGCGCTGGAGTGGAGCTATGTGGCGGGACATGAAGTCCCTCAGCACCATGGCAGACGACAGCCCGTGGTCCGCTAGCATCTGGATCCTCTCCAACACTGGGTTGAACGCCTCCGCCAGCTTTGGGCGCTCCTCCCAGAATGACCGCTCGAAGTAGGGGATCCCAGTGAGGAGGCACATCCGGTCGTGGGCTTCGACCTTGGTGATCATCCAATCTTCGCGCCACTGCTCCCATCGTGCAGAGTTGAAGGAAGCAATGTACCTTGTGGGGACCTTGGTGCGGTGCTGGAAGTAGTAGGCACCGAGGTGCTCCTTCGAGCTTCTGCCGGTGGCCCTCAGTACAAAAAAGTACTTGAAGAGCTTCACCGACGGCATCACCCCCACGAACATCTCGCAGAGGTGAGCAACGACCGCCAGCATGGCGATCGAGTTCGGCGCGAGGTGGTGGAGTTGGAGGCCGAAGGTCTCCAGGAGCATGACCAGGAAGGCGGATGCAGGCGGGACGAAGCCGGCCAGCACCTACGATGAAAAAAGCACCATCTCCCCAGCGGAGAGGCTCAGCGGCAGCCTCCCGGGACGGAGCCACTTCTCCTGCTCAGGAGCGTGCCAGCCAAGAAGCCGGCGCATGGGGGCCAGGTCAGCGGACTTGGACAGCCGAGACTTGGGCAGGATGCTCGCCATGAGGATCGAAGCAGGAGGCTCTGGAAGGGGAGATCGGGGCTAGAGTGCAAGAACTGGGCTTGGGGCTAGAAGGCATGAGCGCAAGGATGCAAAAGCGTAAGAAAGGACTCTTAAGGGGAAAGGTCTCTTTTTATCCACCTCTACAAGCCAACAGACGCGGCGTGTGAATCGCCATGACCTAGGTAGAAGAGCAACAGACCCGCACAGGCAATGACATGAGGGCCCGAGTCGCTTGACAAAGAAGGCGAGCCGGGTGGCCAACTGTGCGGGAGGTAACTCGGCGGTTTCTGAAAAGGAAAAAGCAGCAGAAGTGCAGGAGCCACCTTGGGAACCACCGCAGTTAAAGCACGATTGAAGGCGGAAGTCACGTTGCATGACGCCTATCCAGTGCCCCCGCTTACCAGGAGGAGACGCATCGCCACAACAGCAGGTATGTGTCACCTAGGGAACTACCCCGAATTGGAATCGAAAGAGTTGCACGGGAAGATAAGGAAGAAGACCCCACCTGCTGTATCGACGACTCTCCCGAGGTTGGCTCGGGGGCCACTATCGGTATCCCGCAGACCGGGTACCCCCGCACGCAAGGAGAAAGCAGCCAAGGACTCGAACTCTACTTGAGAGGATGAATCTGAGGCTGCCACGTCAAGGAGGAAAGGACCAGATCCATCCTCTCTGCCGGGGTAAGCTCCCGGGCTGCCACGTGGCCGGCAGAACTGGACCCTCGCCTCCTCGTTGAGGCGGGCTCCGGAGCCGCCGCGTGGCCAATCAGAACCTCGGGGCCAGGCCCACTTCCTCGCAGGGAGAGGCAACAGAACTACCGCGTGGCCCGCAGGGCTGAGCCTCCACCCCTCCACAGGGGTGGGCTCCGGATGCGCCACATGACCTGTACCACCAAGAGCTCGACTCCCCACAGAGGCAGGCTCTGGCGCAACCACGTGGCGGACGGTCAACTCAGTGCGGTAGGAGGCCGCAGTAAAGGAAGACGTGTGCTGCTCGGCCAGGCATTAAAGTACGCGCGCCTTCCCCAGGCGAAGCGGAGTCGCGCATGCGTAAGTAAAGGTCCAGTGTCCTGTCTTGTCCAAGTAGCCGGTACAGACTTGCGCTGCAAGACGGACGAATGAGCCGCAAGGACAAGACGGGCGGGACGTGCACTGCCATCATCACCAACTATGTGTAGCCCTGGTGCACAACGCGGCGGGATGGCACATTGATGCCCCTGACAAAGGGAAGTAGATAGCATTTAATCCTAGATCCTGTATAGGATTTGGCTCTCCCCGGGACCACCTGTCAGGCCCTGGGGCCCACCTTGTGACTGCAGAGTCCTTGAACTATAAAAGGACTTGGCAGACAACCTTGGCAAAGGATCGAAAAATCAGACTAAGGCTCATACACGCTCAAGAAAGGCAATACACAAAAACTCCCGTGGCCGTAGGGTGTTACGCTCCGGCGCCCCAAACCACGTAAACCCTCTGTCTTCACCATCTCGTTGCGCTCAATCTCCTGGGACTAGCCCTCGTGAATCCAAAGAACCTCCGCGGGCTGCTCTCTAAGCAGGTCCGGGGGAAGTGTCATTTAAGACCTTCGACAATATCCTTCCATAATCCGACTATACTCATGTGTCAAACCAAATCATACCAAACCTTCCCAAAATCCCAAGTCCAATTCTAATCATGTAGGTCATCCAGGTGCTCGTGACCGGGAGCACGGCTATCATGATAGTTTTTAACACTCTACAGAGGTCATACAACTTTACCCACATGTTCATGATTTCATCACATTCGGTGACTAAGAACCCCTATTATGCCTTATCACACTTCTGTTGGTGTGTGGCCAAGAGATCACAAAATAGCCTCTCAAAAGAGACTACTAGTATGTACGGGCCCACTAAAGTTTCACCGGCGGGCTTGAATCTCCAATCTCCCACCCACGGGCCCCCTCGTCTACCATGCGGATACCAGGGTAGCCGTACTGGACTCCCATTGCCCGTGCCACCCAGTGGTCCATATAATACTAGCAGCACTCCTAATTATTCAGCTACGCTGCACCCATACTTGGCCTTGTGGTTGCACTGTTGTCCTGACAAATTCTCGCATGAACCGGTCCTTAGATGTAATGCAAGTAAAACCACCGTACCATCCAACCCATTCCACAAATTCATGATTACTAAGATCACCTAAGTTCTATGTTGCTAATTTAATCATCATCTTGTTACCATTCCAAATTCTCATAATTAAAGTTGTCCAACATATTATTTAAGTTACCCATAACCCGTGTAGCGATCCGGTGCAAAAGAGAAAAATACCCATACCCGACTAATCATGTATATCCTGGCGACAAGGGGTGGCATACAACGCCAGTAAACTCCTACGTATGGGTTTCCCATGATATTGACACGAGCAAGCAATTTCGCAAACAATACATTTAATGAAAACGGGATCAATATGGTCAAGGAGACTTGCCTTGCTCCGAAGGATAGGGTTGCTCAAGCGCTTCGAAGTCTTGGTTCTAGAAATTCTCGTACACGGCCTCTTTAGCACGTCCCTCTACTCGTGATCACACACATACAAGGAAACACATACAAATCAATACAATGCACACATATTAATCAATATGCAATGACATGAATGCATGCAAAGTTAGATAATTAATTATGTACAATTGTTTATTAATTAGATGCAACTAGTTCACATGTGTTCATGTGAGTTTCCGGGGTTTTAGCGATAATTAGAGTTTCTGAAATAAAATAGATAGGTGCAACTACGATTAAATTTCAGGTATTAGATTTATTAGATCGGTTAAATTTGTCTCGCAAAACACATCCTATCGTAGGTGCAGCGGCTTCGAAAGTCCTGGGACGGAGGCGTAGCGTAGACGAAGTAGACGACACAGCGATCCTCCAGCGGCATGACGATGGCGGCTCGACGATCTCCGGTATACGGCGGCTCTTTCCTTCTCTTCCTCTTCTTATTCTCTTTTTCTCCTTTTATTTCTCCCTGGCTGCAACCTTCTTTCCTACCGGCGGCTAGGTTTTTTTTTTCTCCTGGCGTCTGGCTCTTGCATACATAGGCTAGGGAACTTTTTTTACGTGTTTGAGCAATAGGGGCTGGGCACTTTATATAAGGAGCGGAGGCGAGGAGCGGCCAGAGACCGGCTCGGCCACAAGACAAAGTCCCTAGCGCGCGCGGGAGCCTCACCCGGCTCGGTCGCGTATGCATGGGCGCGCGCGGGAGACTCACCCGGCTCGGTCGCACCAAGCGCGCTGGGGCGCTGGCTCGTACGGGCCTTGCCCGGAATCTTCCGGGGGTGGAAGGAAAGCTTCCCCTGGAAACTTCCGGAATGTTCCAAAAATTATTTACTTTTTTCTTATATAATTACATACATATATTTTATTCTATTTTTTATTTTTTTATTTTTTTCTGCTCGTTAGCTACACATATTTATACATGCAAGTTTTATTTTTTCCCCTTTATTCTACTAATGATTTATGCATAAAATGTTATGCAATGCATGATGCTAAAAATCAGGCTGTTACAAATCTACCCCCCTTAAAATGAATCTCGCTCTCGAGATTCGATGGCATGGAGAAAAGATAAGGGAATTGTGTCTTGAGGTCTTCTTCATGTTCCCACGTAGCTTCGGCTTCCGAATGGTGGTTCTATTGCACTTTGCACCAAAGGACTCTCTGGTTCCTCGTGACTCTTTCCTTTACATCCAAAATTTTGATATGTTGCTCGACATAGGTCAAATCTTCCTGGAGTTCTATTTTGTCCATCGACCCTTGTTCTTTCGACACTCTCTTACAGTTCTTGAGTTGAGACACGTGGAACACGTCATGTACATCAGAGAGATGCACCGGCAGCTCAAGCCGATATGCTACCTCTCCTCGCTTGTCCGAAATCTTAAACGACCCGATATAATGAGGTGCCATTTTTTCTTTAATGTTAAACCATCGTTGACCATGGACAGGTGACACTTTTAGGTATACAAAATCTCCAACTTCAAATGCCAGATTCCTTCGCCTATTGTCCGCACAGCCTTTTTGCCGAGGCTAGGCAGCCCTTAGGTTTTCATGTATTATTTGAACTTGCCTTTCAGCGTCTTGTAACACATCAGGACCAAATACTTGATTCTCTCCTGTCACATTCCAAAACAAGGGTGTCCTACACTTCCTTCTGTATAGTGCTTCATAGGGTGACATTTTCAAACTGGCTTGGTAGCTATTGTTGTACGAGAATTCAGCATACGGCAAACTCTTGTCCCAGCTACGTCCATGTTTCAAGGCGCAGGCTCTGAACATGTCCTTTAATATTTGGTTTGTCCTCTTGATTTGTCCATCAGTCCGTGGATGGTATGAGGAGCTAAAATTTAACCTTGTACCCATAGCTTCATGAAGTTTCTGCCAAAACCTAGAGTTGAATTGAGAACCTCTGTCCCAGACTATTTTCTTCGGAACTCCATGTCGGCATACAATTTTCTCCATACATAGCTCTACGAGTTTTGATGTGGTAGATGTGGTTCTCGCAGGAATGAAGTGAGCCGTCTTGGTCAGGCAATCCACACTAACCCATATAGAGTCGTAACCGGACCGGGTTCACGGTAATCCAAGTATGAAGTCCATGCCGATTTATTCCCACTTCCACTCGGGTATTTTCAGCGGCTGCAATAATCCAGCAGGTCCCTGATGCTCAGCCTTTACTCGTTGACACGTGTCACATAGGGCAACATATTCGGCTATGTCCCTCATCATGCCATCCCAACAATAACGAGTTTTCAGGTCCTAGTACATCTTTGTACATTCGGGGTGAATGGAATAGGGCGAGTCATGTGCCTCCTTCAATATTATCTAACGGAGATGTTTCACATTAGGCACAATAATTCTTTTCCCAATCCATAGAGTGCCATGGTCATGCTCATAAAGTCTGAATTCTCTCCCTTCTTGGATCTTTTCCTTGATTTCTTGGATTTCCTCCTCCTTTGTTTGTCCTTCCCGTATTTCCCGCACTAATGTTGGGTTGACTTCCATTGCTCCCATCTCATTTATGAATCCATGGTTCAACCGTTTGAATTCCTTGTATAGCTCGGTTGGTAACTCTCGAACCGTGAGTTGGTGACATGTTCCCTTTCGGCTCAAGGCGTGTGCCACTACATTGGCTTTCCCCGGGTTGTATTTGATCCCTACATCGTAGTCTTTGATGAGCTCCAACCATCAATGTTGCCTCAAATTCAGGTCAATTTGGGTGAATATGTACTTGAGGCTCTTGTGGCCTACATAAATCTCACATCGGTGACAAAAAACATAGCGTCTCCATATCCTCAAGGTGTGCACTATGGCTGTGAGATCAAGGTCGTGCGTAGAATAATTCAGCTCATGTTTCTTTAGTTGCCTCGCTGCATAAGATACCATCTGGCATTCTTGCATGAGCACACATCCTAGTCCCTAATTTGATGCATCACAGTATATATCAAAACTGTTGCTCATGTATGGCAATACTAACACCGGTGCGGTTGCTAATCTCTTTTTTAACTCCTCAAAGCTATCATGAATGGCTTGAGTCCATTGGAATGCCTTCCCTTTCATTAGTAATTTGGTCATGGGCTTCGCTATTTTGGAGAAATCCTTGATGAATCGGTGGTAATATTCAGCCATTCCAAGGAAACTCTGAATTTCCTTCACATTTTATGGCGGCTCCCACTTTATCACATCTCTCACTTTCCCCGGGTTGACCAATACTTCTCCTCCGAAAATGATATGGCCTAAGAAAGACACTTCCCTTAACCAGAATTGGCACTTGCTGAATTTGGCATACAACTAGTGTTCTCGTAGCTTCTGCAAGGTAAGCTTCAAATGCTCCTCATGCTCTTCCCCGCTTCTCAAGTAGATCATAATATCATCAATGAACACTACGATGAACTTATCCAGATATTCCATGAAGACCTTATTCATGATATACATAAAGTGTGCAGGCATGTTCATCAATCCAAATGACATAATGGTGTACTCATATGACCTATACCGTGTCCGAAAAGCCGTTTTTGGTATATCCAATGGTCTAATCTTCATTTGGAAGTATCCTCGCCACAGGTCGATCTTGGAGAAAATACAGGCACCTTTCATTTGGTTGAACAAATCATCTATTCGGGGCAACGAGTACTTGTTCTTGATCGTCACTTCGCTGAGAGACCTATTGTCCACACACATCCTCTGGGTTCCATCCTTCTTATCTACGAAGAGCACTGGTGCTCCCCATAGGGATGAGCTTGGGCGTATAAAACCCTTCTCTAGCTGCTCTTGAATTTTCTTCTTGAGCTCTGCTAATTCCTTAGGAGGCATCCTATACGGCCTCTTAGCTATAGGTGCAGTTCCTGTTATCAATTCAATGAGAAATTCTATGTCACGATCAGGTGGCATACCTGGTAACTCGTCCGGGAACACATCTAGGTACTCGCGAACAATCGGAATGCTTTCCAATGTCACACCTTTCACAATGACTTAGCATAGCTTTCTGTCTTGCAGGTTGGACTGCCTCAACTTCGATGCGTGTACCGTGTTCACTTGTCAACTGCACAATCCTCTCGGCACATTGAATGACTCCATTATACTTGCTCAGTCAGTCCATTCCAAGTATTATATCTATTCCTTGAGAGTCTAGGACAATGAGGTTTGCGCGATAGTGTAAGACCTATGTGTGCTGAATACATTGGCTTGTAGTGAATATACTTGCTTTAACGATAAAAGTTTTGAATATCACCAAAACACCTTTTTATAAAGGTCCGACTAGCTTTGGTTAGCTCCGGTGAGATTTGTCTTTATCTCTGACATATCTTCAATAGCTCCGGCATGTCTTTACTAAGCTCCGACTTACATTGTCTAGCTCCGGTTTTTGGGTTGACTAGTTTGGACTAGTTTTGGTAAGCTCCGACGCTAGGTCCTGCTAGTTTTGGTAAGCTCCGGCGCTAGGTCCTGCTAGTTTTGGTAAGCTCCAGCGCTAGGTCCTGCTAGTTTTGGAAAGCTCCAGCGCTAGGTCCTGCCAGTTTTGGTAAGCTCCGGCGGGTGCTTGATTTTACTAGCTTCGGTAAGCTCCGACTCAAGGTCCGGTTTGCTCTGGAAATGTCCGGAACTTGACCGCAGTGCTTCTGCTTTTCATTTGCAATATTTAATACTTGCTTTACATTGTTGGAAAGATTACTTAGTATTCATTTTCTATGTTTTTGGTGCGTTTTGGTTGATATGGATGATATCGTGTTACTGTTGTTTTGCAACATGCTTATGTGAGGTTCTCACGTAGGGTGTTGTGTTCGAAACTAACTTGAGTCAAGTCGGGGACTTGGGCTCGTATGGATTGGTTGTTTATTCATGTGCAGGTGTTGCTTGAGTTCAAGACATGGCTGGTGACGGGATCCATTGGACTAGTCTCAGTGAGGAGATGAGGTTCCAACATCCAGATTCAGGAGGAATTGTGGTTGAGCTGATCAGGAGGTTGCGCATCATGATTGAATCAAGAACAATGCATATGAAGGTATTGTGGACATCATTGGAAGATGTTTGCATGTGTGCAAGGAGTGCATGGAAGTGGCTACATGGTTCCGAGACGTGATGAAGATATGTGGACGTAAAAAGTTGGTCGAAAAGGTCCAACCGACTAGGTTATGGACTCAGGCTGCGGCTGAGTCGGGTTTGACTCAAATATGGAAAGATTTGAGTTGGTTATGATAGGATTTCGTGTGGGTCACGAATTTGAGTTGTTTAGGAATGTGGGATACGTTCCTAAGGTGTTTGGAAGTCTTAAGATTTCCTTCTATCTGTGTATAAAAGAATCCTAAGCAGTTATGGAAAGTTACGATTCGTGAACAGAGTAGGATTAGGTTCCTGATCTGAGTTGAGTTGGCTTTCGAGCTGGTTATATAAGCAAGGGAGCCCAGAGCTCGTGGTGCACGACTTTGGGGCTGTTCCTATTGTGTTATATTGAATAAAATTCGTAGTTTGAAGGAACTTTTGTGCCTTGTTCGTCAGACTTGTTCCAGACAAGTTTTACTCGTCGAGACTGGACAGCACTACCTTTCGTCGGTGGTTTTATCATAACTCGAGTTTTTCAGATCCAATTGACGTGATTCTTTTTGGGTTGTCTTCAAAACTTGATTGTATATCATATGTCAAAATTTCACGGTCATTGGATTTGTGGTCTATGATCTACACAAGTTTCTTTGCAGCATTCCAGAACTGTTTTTTCTCGGGTAGGGCAGATTGACCATTGTTTGATCTTTCGATCATAACTTGAGTTTTTCTCGACGGATTTGAGTGATTCTTTTTGTGTTGTCTTCGTGACTTGATTCTCTCTGATATCTATCACTTTTTTCATGGTGAAACACGTTTAGATTAGTCTCAGACACGATTTCTTTAACAGATCGTTTTTCTGCCGAAAGGGTTTGGGGTTTAATTGTTTCCCTTGTGTAAGATTTTTAAATCTACCATTCACCCGCCCTCTAGTAGCTTTTCACGTGCTCTTCGATCCTACAATTGGTATCAGAGCCACGTTTCTCTAATATTTGTGATTTGCACGTGTTTTTGACTAATCATCATGGAGAAGTACTCCGCCAAACCTTGTGTGTTTGCTGGTATTGATTTTCAGGTTTGGAAGGCATGCATGGAGGCTTTCATCCAGGCACAAGGCTTTGCAATATGGGAGAAGGTATACAAGCCTTACGAAGTGCCATCAAACGATCAAGTTACAGCTACAAATCTGAGAGATGTCGACAACAACAACAAGGCTCGCAACTTGATCATACAAGGATTAACACAAAGCGACTTTGACCATGTTGCACACCTCCGATCTGCATACGATGTGTGGAAAGCACTTTGTGACTACCACGAAGTATCTAACACGATCAAAGAGGTATGGCAAGACATGTTCAAGAAAGAATACATGCGCTTCGAGATGCAACCCGGTGAGTCTATTGATAACCTTTTTGCTCGCTTTAATAAGATTCTCAACAACTTGCGTAGTGTCAATGTTAAATTTTTAGATGTTGAAAATGCTAGGCAATTGCTAAGTGCATTAGATATGCCAATTTGGGAGATGAAAGTCACATCTATTCGTGAATCTACTGTCATGAGTTCACTTACTTTAGATGTGCTATATTCCAAGTTAAAAACTCATGAAATTGACATAATCTCACGTAAAAACCCCAAGAAGTCTAGTGCATTTGTTTCACAATGTGATATGTCTAGCTCTGGCAAATCATCATCTTGCAATACTCTTGCTTTGTTGTCCTCACTAACCCTGGAGCAGATCAAAGAAATTCCAGAAGAGAAGTTGGCACTCATCTCTACTATATTCTCAAAAGCATTGCAAAATGTGAGAACTAGAAGGAGAGGAAGCTCCGGACCTCAACGCTGTTTTGAATATGGTAAAACATGACACTTTCATACAGAGTACCCTAACCTTTCAGGCCCGACCACCCGGGAAGGAAAACAAAGCAAGGTTCAGACCTCCTCTGGAAATTCCAACAAGAAGAAGAAAGGTACCATAGGACGCAAGATGATCAACAGTTTCATCACCGCGCTTCAAGAGTTTAGTTCAAGCGACATGGACATTGGAAGTGATGAAGATGAAGATGTTTTTGGCAAACTTGTGCTTCATGGCGGGCAAGTCAAGATTAAGTATGGAGGAGGCAGAACACAACAACGACAATGAAGAGGTATGTCCTACTTGTGAAGAAATGTGTGATGCTATTTCTCGTGCCACTATTTTTGTTAAGAAAAAGGATAGAAAGCTTAGGGATAGTGCTGCTAAAATTGAATCACTAGAATATGAAATCAACTGTTTAAAAACTTTGATTCCTAGTGATGATGCATGTTCCTCATGTGATTTAATATATGAACAATTGTCCTCATTAAGAAGTGCGCACACCTCCACACTTGATAAACTTGAGTTAGAAATTGAAAAGAACAAAGAGCTTTCTGCACTTAATGATAAAAACTTGAAAGATGCTAGCTGTTCTACAATTGATTTGCATTGTTCCACTTGTGATGATCTTGATAAGAAACTACAGGATGCTATGAATGAAATTTCTATATTGAACAATGCTTTACGTTCTCATGAAGTTAAATTTTGTTCCAATTGCAAATTAAAAGGAAAAACTTTATGTGGAAATTGCCTTGATCTGTCCAATAAACTTGATGACATGCATATGACATTAGATCGGTTTTGTAATGGGAATAAGAACCTAAACTTACTGCTGAATTCTTCCAAGTCTTGCAATGATAAAACTGGTTTAGGTTTTGATTCTCATGCTCATGCTAAGGCACATCCACCTAAAATTGTAAAGTCATTAGGAAGTGGTTTGATTCAAACTGTTCCTAAACAAAAAGGAGTGGTTTTCAAATATGCAGGAGTGTTGTCTCATTCGGTTTCAAATAAAAATATTGCTTGCTCATCTAGACATGAACACAAAGTTAAATTTCATTGTACCTACTGTGGTAGAGATGGTCATGTCATAAATTTTTGTTATAGACTAGCTAAACAACGGAAAAGGGAAAGAATGGTTGCTAGATCTCATAACTTTCATGCAAAATTTGCTGCACATATTGAACTGAATGTACAACCGTCTATTTTGAGTCAAAAACATTCAAAGTTTACCTCCGGACCTTCTGTTTTTGCCTCCGGAGCTACTTATTTTTGTGCTACACAAGTAACACCTTATAGGTCAGCAATTAAGAATAAAAAATCTCAAACTTTGACTCATAAACCTGCTGTTTTGTCTCAGCATTCACGTGTTTTTCCTGCTGCACGTCGCGTGACTCGGTACTGGATTCCTAAATGCCTTTTGACTAACCCCAGTATTGAGTCATCGACGTATTGTACTTCTATGTAGGTTACACGTTTAAGGAAGGAGAACATTTGGATTGTGGATTCAGGTTGCTCACGCCACATGACCGGTAACAAAGATTGGTTCTCCTCCATCTCTTTTGTGTCACGTGTAGAAAATGTTACTTTTGCCGATAATTCTTCAACTCCTATAATTGCTAAGGGTTAGGTTAGAGTAAATGATCAGTACAATTTCAAGGATGTGGAACTTGTCAAAAATTTGAAATACAACTTGCTTTCTGCTTCACAATTACTAGATGAAAATCTGGAAATTATTTTAAATAAAAACTGCTGCAAAGTTGTAAGTTCAAATAGTGAGCTTATTTTTAACATGTCTTGGTTTGGAAGAGTTTTTAAAGCTGATTTTTATATGTCTTTCTCTAAGCATAGGTGTCTAGTTGCTAATGATTCAAAGGACTTATATTTTTGGCATCGTAGACTTGGTCACGTAGGCTTTGATCACCTAGCGCGTGTTAGTGCTCTTGATCGCATACGTGGGCTGCCTAAGCTTAAAGGGGACAAAGAAATTGTGTGCTCTTCTTGTAGACATGCTAAGATGGTTGCAGGTTCACATACTCCTCTCACAATGATCATGACAACTGAACCATGTCAACTTTTGCATCTTGACACCGTAGGACCTTCACGTGTTCAATCCTTCGAAGGTAAATGGTATGTTCTTGTTATTGTTGATGACTATTCTAGATACTCTTGAGTTTACTTTGTGGCGTCTAAGAATGAAGTTTTTAGTCACTTTAGAACTTTATTTCTTAGATTATCAATTGATCACCCAGGATCATTAAAAGCAATTAGAAGTGATAACGGAACTGAATTTAAAAATCAATCTTTTGATCACTTTTGTGCTGAAAATGGAATAGATCATCAATTTTCTTCACCATATGTACCTCAACAAAATGGTGTTGTAGAAATAAAAAACAGAACCTTAGTTGAGATGGCTAGGACTATGCTTGATGAATATCAAACTCCTAGGAAATTTTGGGCTGATGCGTTAGCAACCGCTTGTTATGTCTCAAATCGTGTTTTCTTACATGCTAAGCTAGGTAAAACACCATATGAGCTTTGGTTTGGACATAGGCCTAGTGTTACACACATTCGAGTCTTTGGTTGCAAATTCTTTGTTAAGAAACATGGTAATCTTGATAAATTTTAACCTAGATCCATTGATGGCATGTTTCTTGGTTATCCATCTCATACTAGAGGCTACCGTGTGCTTCTAGTTGACACAAACAAAATTGTGGAGACTTGTGAAGTGTCTTTTGATGAAGCTAGCCCAGGTACTAGCTCAAACATTGCAGGTCCAGATCCATATCCGCAGGGGGAGAGCATTTTCATTGAAGATGAGGAAGAATTGGAGTTGCTGCCAGAAAATTCAGCAGCTAAAGACTTTGGTTTAGCTCCGGATGTTAATTCTCAAGCAGCACCGACAACCATCAATGCTGATTCAAATCATCCTCAAGCCACAAGCTCATCGATTTTTGATGAACATGAAGAAGAAGAAGCTTGTGAGACATCTGTTCCTCTACGGTTTTACAAAGATCACCCCCCACAACAGATGATTGGAAGCTTGCACGAACGAGTCACACAGACCAGGTTTTGCGATCCAAACTCTCATGCTCATTCTGCTTTTGTTGCTTCTTTTGAACCCAAAGATATATCACACGCACTCACTAATGAATCTTGGATTATTGCCTTGCAAGAAGAGTTAGAAAATTTTGAAAGAAATAATGTTTGGAAACTTGTACCTCCACCTCAAGGTCACACTTTAATTGGAACTAAATGGGTATTTAAAAATAAACAAAGTGAGGATGGGGTTGTGGTTAGGAATAAGGCTAGGTTGGTTGCTCAAGGTTTCACTCAAGTTCAAGGTCTAGATTTTGATGAAACTTTTGCTCCCGTTGCTAGATTAGAAGCCATAAGAATTTTGTTAGCTTTTGCAGCATCTAAAGGTTTTAAGCTATATCAAATGGATGTTAAAGTTGCTTTTCTTAATGGCTACATAGATGAGGAGGTTTATGTCAAACAACCACAGGGTTTTGAAAATCCAAATTTTCTTAATCATGTTTACAAACTATCCAAAGCCTTATACGGTCTCAAACAAGCCCTAGAGCATGGTATGATAGGTTAAAAACATTCTTACTTGAAAAGGGGTTTACCATGGGCAAGGTTGATAAAACTCTTTTTGTGCTTAAGCATGGCAATGACTCATTATTCGTTCAAGTGTATGTGGATGATATTATCTTTTGTAGTGCTTCACATGATCTTGTGTCCAAGTTTTCAGCAATGATGAGTTCCGAATTTGAAATGAGTATGATGGGTGAACTCACTTACTTTTTGGGGCTGCAAATCAAGCAAATCAAGGAGGGTACCTTTGTGCATCAAACGAAGTATACCAAAGACCTCCTAAGGCACTTCAACATGGACAAAAGCAAGCCTCTTCGGACACCAATGGGAACAGCAACAACACTTAAACTTGATGAAGATGGTGAACCCGTGAATCAAAAAGAATATAGAAGCATGATCGGATCACTTTTGTACCTCACGGCATCAAGACCGGACATACAATTCAGCGTATGTCTTTGTGCACAGTTTCAAGCCTCCCCACGTGTTTCACATCGTCAAGCTGTCAAAAGGATTCTCAAGTACTTACATGGACCTCAAGAATTTGGAATTTTTCTCCCTTCTTCCTCAACTGTTACTTTGAAAGCTTTTTCGGATGCTGATTTTGGGGGTTGTAGGATTGATAGGAAAAGTACTTCCGGTACTTGTCATTTTCTTGGTAATTCTTTTGTTGCTTGGTCCTCTAGAAAACAAAATTCAGTTGCACAATCCACAGCCGAATCTGAATATGTAGCTGCTGCTAGTGCTTGTTCACAAATTCTTTGGATTGTTCAAACACTTAAGGACTATGGGGTTGATCTAGATAGTGTTCCACTGTTTTGTGATAACACTAGTGTCATTCGCATTGCTAAAAACCCCGTGCAACATTCTAGAACTAAGCACATTGACATTAGGTATCACTTTCTCCGAGATAATGTTGAAAAAGGAAACATTGTGCTTCACCATGTAGATACCGAACAACAATTGGCTGACATTTTTAAAAACCTTTGGATTTCACTCGTTTTTGTTACATTCGTAGTGAAATAGGGGTTATGCGTCCTCATGGCTTAAATTGAGGGGGAGTTTTGAAACTTGGGAAGTCTATGTGTGAATCTGAAATAAAAATAGTATGAGCATAGTATTTCATATATATATGACTTTGTGATTCCTTTTACATGCTGAAAGTTCTTACTACATTACTCGTGTTATACATTTTTGTAGTTTTTGCCATGTCTAGTAATTGGAATAATTACTTACAACAAAACTTGTCATGATCGAACTTTCTTGCTATTTTGAACTTGTTACATGTTCACAAGTGTTTTTAATCATTGATAATTAATCAAGTAATCAACTCACATGTTGAGTTTTTATGAACAAATATAAATTGAGAAAAGATCAAGAGAATATGCATGCATCGCACTTCTTCTTTTGAGATGGCTTATCATTGCACTAAGATATGAATTTGGAAGAAGTTGTGTATGACTAAAACCATGTCCTTAAGCTTCTGATTGTCAAATGACATAGGCTTGGCCTGGTTGGTTAGAATAAGGCAGATGCGCATATAATCTCTTGCAAATATCATATGATCTAAATTTATGCTTTGAAAAATATTAAAATGCAGCAACTAGTGTCATGATTTCAGGTTTTGAAATAGTTAAGTTTGTGAGATCATGACTTACTTAAATTGAAAATTACATTTGATCTCTAGCATGGCTTACACTACTTTATGTATTTCATTGATGTGATAATGTAAGTTACTTGATAGTATGACTTGGATGAGCCTTGTTTATATGTATATGTTATAATATGCTCATAACAACTAAAGTTGGAGAGATAATTTGTTTATATGCTCATGACTTGCTGAATACATTGTCAAAGGGGGGGAGATAAGCATGAAGAGAGAGAGAATATGTGCATAAGGAGAGATAATAAAGGGGGAGAGATAATATGGGAATTTTTGTTCTCATTTTACTTTTGATTTACAAAAGGGGAGAAATTGTCTTCAAATCTTTTATGTGAATAAGCCAATGTTCGGATTTTAAATGGTGTTGCCAATGCATTCATCAAGGGGGAGATTGTAAGACCTATGTGTGCTGAATATATTGGCTTGTAGTGAATATACTTTCTTTGATGATAAAAGTTTTGAATATCACCAAAACACCTTTTTATAAAGGTACGACTAGCTTTGGTTAGCTCCGGTGAGATTTGTCTTTATCTCTGACATATCTTCAATAGCTCCGGCATGTCTTTACTAAGCTCCGACTTACATTGTCTAGCTCCGGTTTTTGGGTTGACTAGTTTGGACTAGTTTTGGTAAGCTCCGACGCTAGGTCCTGCTAGTTTTGGTAAGCTCCAGCGCTAGGTCCTGCTAGTTTTGGTAAGCTCCGGTGTTAGGTACTGCTAGTTTCGGTAAGCTCCGACGCTAGGTCCTGGTAGTTTTGGTAAGCTCCGGCGGGTGCTTGATTTTACTAGCTCTGGTAAGCTCCGGCTCAAGGTCCGGTTTGCTCTGGCAATGTCCGGAACTTGACCGCAGTGCTTCTGCTTTTCATTTGCAATGTTTCGTACTTGCTTTACATTGTTGGAAAGATTACTTAGTATTCATTTGCTAAGTTTTTGGTGCGTTTTGGTTGATATTGATGATATCGTGTTACTGTTGTTTTGCAACATGCTTATGTGAGGTTCTCACGTAGGGTGTTGTGCTCGAAACTAACTTGAGTCAAGTCGAGGACTTGGGCTCGTATGGATTGGTTGTTTATTCATGTGCAGGTGTTGCTTGAGTTCAAGACATGGATGGTGACGGGATCCATTGGACTAGTCTCAGGGAGGAGATGAGGTTCCAACAACCAAATTTAGGAGGAATTGTGGTTGAGCTGATCAGGAGGTTGCGCAGCATGATTGAATCAAGAACAATGCATATGAAGGTATCGTGGACGTCATTGGAAGATGTTTGCACGTGTGCAAGGAGTGCATGGAAGTGGCTACATGGTTCCGAGACGTGATAAAGAGATATGGACGTAATGAGTTGGTCGAAAAGGTCCAACCGACTAGGTTATGGATTCAGGCTGCGGCTGAGTCGGGTTTGACTCAAGTATGGAAAGATTTGAGTTGGTTATGATAGGATTTCGTGTGGGTCACGAATTTGAGTTGTTTAGGAATGTGGGATACGTTCCTAAGGTGTTTGGAAGTCTTAAGATTTCTTCTATCTGTGTATAGAAGAATCCTAAGCAGTTATGGAAAGTTATGATTCATGAACAGAGTAGGATTAGGTTCCTGATCTGAGTTGAGTTGGCTTTCGAGCTGGTTATATAAGCAAGGGAGCCCAGAGCTCGTGGTGCACGACTTTGGGGCTGTTCCTCTTGTGTTCTATTGAATAAAATTCGTAGTTTGAAGGAACTTTTGTGCCTTGTTCGTCAGACTTGTTCCAGACAAGTTTTACTCGTCGAGTTTCTAGACAGCACTACCTTTCGTCGGTGGTTTTATCATAACTCGAGTTTTGTAGATCCAATTGACGTGATTCTTTTTGGGTTGTCTTCACAACTTGATTGTCTATCATATGTAAAAATTTCATAGTCATTGGATTTGTGGTCTATGATCTACACGAGTTTCTTTGCAGCGTTCCAGAACTGTTTTTTCTTGGGTAGGGCAGATTGACCATTGTTTGATCTTTCGATCATAACTTGAGTTTTTCTCGACGGAATTGAGTGATTCTTTTTGTGTTGTCTTCGTGACTTGATTCTCTCTGATATCTATCACTTTTGTCACGGTGAAACACGTTTAGATTAGTCTCACACACGATTTCTTTAACAGATCGTTTTTCCTGCCGAAAGGGTTTGGGGTTTAATTGTTTCTGCTGCGTAAGATTTTTAAATCTACCATTCACCCCCCCTCTGGTAGATTTTCACATGCTCTTCGATCCTACAGATAGTTCCTCATCTCTCCACCAGGAGAACTTACTAGCATAGTGTGCTTCATATGAAATATAGGCAGATTATACATGGCAACATACTTTGATGAGATGAATGAATGAGATGCTCCAGAATCAAATAAAATAGTCTCGGGGTTGGAGTTGGCGAGGAAAATACCAATCACGATGTCATCAGCTTGTTGGGCTTCCTCAGATGTGACATGATTCACATTGCCACGAGCAAAGTTCTGCTGTCCACGGGTTGCCTTGCGGTGCTCCCCCATTTGGCCGCGGGTAATTTGGCCTTGATGCATTGTTCATTGGTCCATAACTTCTTTTGGAGAATTGACTTGCAAAGTGCCCGACCTCTCCACACACATAGGATGTCTTGCTGCCCGTAGCACTAGGAAAGCTTGGGCGCAACTTATTTTGAGCATTATCTACCATGTTAGGACATGGCGTATGTGGCACAGGATAGTGAGACACTTGCATGGCGGGGCGTTGTTGCGGTGACTGATTTGGGCGCGATGGATAAGCAGCGCGGTATGTAGGAGCAGATGGGTTGTACTATGGTGTAGTTGGTGGTGCATAGCGGGGGCGAACATTGCTTCCAAGCGGCTGTCCCTGGTATGGAATCTTTCTCTTGTTATCCTATTCCATATCTCGAACTTTGTTCTCCACAATAATAGCCTTGTTCACAAGCTTCTGGAAGTTTGGATAGTCACCATTTAGCAGCTAAACTTGAATCTCATTGTTTAGACGCCTCATGAACAAGTATTGCTTCGTGATGTCCGTGTTAACATCTTTTGGAGCATACCATGACAATTGCGTGAACTTTTTTAAGTACTCATTCACACTCATCTTCCCTTGCCTCAGAACCTCAAATTCTTTTCTCTTTAGTATCAAGACATCTTAAGGAATATAGTGAGCATGAAAGCTCTGCTTAAATTTAGCCCTAGTGATTGCCTCTTGATTAGCATGAGCGTTGCAAAGGGCTTCCCACCAGTCAGCAGATGCTCCAACTAGTTGATGTGATGCAAAGAGAACATTCCCTCGATCACTGCATTGAACAATAGAAAGCTTCTTCTCAACAGACTTCAGCCAATCATCAGCTTCCATAGGATCATTGGCTTGTACAAAAGTAGGTGGTCTAGTCCTCATGAACTCTCCCAGTCTGTTGTGAGGCGGTGGTGGCGGTGGAGGTGCAGCGACATGGTGGAGATTGTTGTTGTTATTTGCTTGCATCTGTCCCAAGGTTTGCATCATAGTTTGCATGAGTTGGTTCTGAATAGCCATCAAGCGCTCAAGTTTGCTTGCATCAGCCCCAATGTTATTGTTCTGAGGAACTTCCATGTTGTCATCATCACCATCATGTGCTCCGCTAGTTCCAGCACCACGAGTGTTCCTTCGTTTGCGGGTAGCATATCCCCTTGACATCTGTAAGAGAGGAGAGGATGAGATAGAATACAGATTTGAAAGAATGATTCCCCAACTATATGCATCAAGGTATACGACACTAAACAATCCTTTATTAATATAAACCTAAACGAGGATGTGGACAAGTGCCAAAGCATCCTACATCTCTCTACTATATGCGTATGTGGACATTCGCCGAGGCGACCCACAACTCGCAACTAAGCACACAAGCACACAAGCAAACACCAATCAAAATTCAGCACAGCACACTAATTAAAACTAATAGGATCTAAGCATTCTTATTACAAAATACTCATAGGGGACTTAAATTCCTAATTGTGAGGCGGTGAGGGCATCCTTGGCTGCGCGGATGTGATGGGGTTGCGCAATGGTGATGAAGGTGACCTTATTCGCTTGGGTGACCACGGTTCTCCTCTTGCATCACATTCCTTCATCTCCAAGTTGGTCTCCAACTGAGCAAGCTCCCTGCGAAGGTAGTAGATCTCTCCTTGTGCGGTTGCACAGCGATTGCTCATGTACAATAGTGTCTTTTGAGACCTATCCATTGCTAGAAAATTGTCTGAAGCTTCTTGTGCTCCAATTATCTTTCCCGTACCACTCTCCCGCTGAGGGTGCAGCTCAAACATAATATTCTAAAGCTCAAAGCGGCGAGTATGGCACAAACTTGTGAGTGCCTCCCATGAAGCATCATCTGCGGCATCCTTTTGAGTAGACCTCCAGGTGGGAGCATAATGCTGTGAGACCACATTGTTGGTGAAGAAAATGACAACTTTGACATGCCATTCATCGCGTACGGGACGAGAGACCTTGTTCATGAAGTAATTATCACACATGCAACAGGAATTAATGAATTCCATTAGTTCCATTGATGCATGTCCTCCTTCGGTTCCGGTGGTCCAAAGCTCCTCAACTTGGTGAAACTTGGGGCTGTTGTGTCCATTCTCATTTGCACCGGGTTATAATCCCCCTCCATCTTCACCTCTGTTTTCCTCCTCGTCTAAAGTTGGTACGTAGTACTCCTAATTAGGATCTTCGACCATATCCTCCTCATATGGCTCAAACTCCTCCGGATCCTCCTCCATAATGTTTGAATGATTCACTCCCTCCTCCTCGGGTTTGACATTCTCCTCCTCTTGCTTTGGCTTGCAAAGCTCAATGGGGTTAAGCCCACCTCCAAGGGGCGGCGGGCAAGTGCTCTTTCGCGTTGTACTCCTAGTGATCGGAATCTATAGAAAACAAGAGTACATTAGAGGAGAGAATAATATAGCATAAATCTGAAAATTGCAGCAGCTAAAATAATGGGAAAAGATGGGTGCGGCTGTCCAAAAGAAAAGAAGAGGGGGAAAAATGCAGCAGCTAACAAAATAAATTCACCCACACATAGCAGCAGAAAAACACACACTTTTTACAAAGATTTCAGCAGCAAAAACAGCAGCAAGCATAATAAGACACGGCTGAAAATTGCATAAAAACGCAGCAGCAAATTCAGCACCTTACGGTGGCTGAAATGGCGAAAATTGAAGCAGCTGCAAGAAATTTTGAAAATAGCATATTAGAGAAGTGCTTCTATGTGCTCTAGAGTGTCCATTCTACATAGGCTTGCGTTCTACGGTCAACGCGGCTTTGATACCAATTTGTGACACCTGGTTCCGAATATGAACCAAGCTTAACGCGTATGTGTGTTCAGGATGTTCAACACACATACGCGGAACTTCACAAATGATATAAAGAATTTAAACATGACCGAAATAGTAAATAAGTACCTTATTACAATAATCCAATGGTTCATGAATGACAAGAATCTAATTATTGCATTAGAAAATAAACTAAGTAGCACAACTCCTTTCCACACGCAATTGACAGCGGAATGCAACCTAGTACTCCACGTGATGCTCAGGGTACTCCGAAGTGTCTCCTGTAGCTGTTGGTGGGGAAATTGCAAGAGTGAGTACGTGTCTTACTGAGTGTGGGAATAGATGACATGTAGCTAAACAAAAGGATGGAAATAAAATGGCTAATTGCAAAAAACTACATTTCATAAACATGTAAAAGCTGCCTATCATGTCTATGTGATATTAATTCCCATCCCGTCCCAATTAATCATTATAACCCATATCCATCATTCTCGTTTACCATCATAATTCACTTATAACTAGCTAACAAATAATATCATCACCATATATAAAATTCATATCCTTCCATAATCCGATTATACTCATGTGACAAACCAAACCAAACCATACCAAACCTTCCCAAAATCCTAAGTCCAATTCTAATCATGTAGGTCATCCAGGTGCTCGTGACCGGGAGCACATCTATCATGATAGTTTTTAACACTCAGTAGAGGTCGTACCACTTTACCCACATGTTCGTGATTTCGTCACCTTTCGGTGACTAAGAACCTTTATTATTCCTTATCCCACTTCTGTTGGTGTGTGGCCAAGAGATCACAAAATAGCCTTTCAAAAGGGACTACAAGTACGTACGGACCCACAAGGTTTCACCGGCAGGCTTGAATCTCCATCCTCCCACCCACGGGCCCCCTCGGGTGCCATGCGGATCCCACAGTAGCCCTACTCGACTCCCATTCCCCGCGCCATCCAATGCTCCATACAATACTAGCAGCACTCCTAATTATTCAGCTATGTCGCACCCATACTTGGCCTTGTGGTGGCACTGTTGTCGTGGTATATTCTCAAATGAACCGGTCCTTGGATCTAAGGCAAGCAAAACCACCGTACCATCCAACCCATTCCACAAAACCATGCTTGATTAGATCACCTAAGTTCCATGTTCCTAATTTAATCATCATCTTTTTACCATCCCAAATTCTTGTAATTAAAGTTGTCCAACATATTATTTAAGTTACAGATAACCCGTGTAGTGATGCGGTGCAAAAGAGAAAAATACCCATACCCGACTCATCATGTATATCCCGACGACAAGGGGTGGCGTACAACGCTACGTATGGGTCTCCCATCATATTGACATGAGCATGCAATTTCACAAACAATACATTTAATAAAAATGGGATCAATATGGTCAAAGACACTTGCCTTGCTCCGATGGATAGGGTTGCTCAGGCGCTTCGAAGTCTTGATTCTAGAAATCCATGTACACGGCCTCTTGACCACGTCTCTCTACTCATGATCACACACATACGAATCAATACAATGCACACATATGAATCAATATGCAATGACATGAATGCATGCAAAGTTAGATAATTAATTATCTACGGTTTTTTATTAATTAGATTTAACTAGTTCATATGTGTTCATGCGAGTTTACAGGGGTTTTAGCGGTAATTAGGGTTGCTGAAATAAAAAAGATAGGTGCAACTACGATTAAATTCCAGGTATTAGATCTATTATGTCGCTTAAATTTGTCTCAGAAAACGTATCCTGCCGTAGGTGCAGCGGCTTCGAAGGTCGTTAGACGGGGGTGTAATGTAGACGAAGTAGACGGTGCAGCGATTCTCCAGCGGCACGAAGATGGTGGCGTGACGATCTTCAGCGGACGGCGGCTCCTTCCTTCTCTTCCTCTTCTTATTCTTTTTTTCTCCTCCTATTTCTCCCTGGCCGCAGCCTTCTTTTCTACCGGCGATTAGGGTTTTTTTCTTCCTAGCGGCTGGCTCGTGCGAAGAACGGGCTAGCCCGGACCTGGGAATGGACAAGTCCGGACAATCAATAGAGATAGTTTCGGACAAGTTCGTAGCAAAAAGCAGACTAATCCGAGGAACAACAAAGAGCAAAGCCGGACTAGTCCGAGGTCGAAACAAGACAAGTCCGCAACATTACAGGTTTTAAAATGATGTTTTGCTTCTAATTCATTTTAAACTTGTTCCTTTTTTGTGTTGCTTAAGGGTAAACATGTATGAGAATGTATGCAGTGCATGATGGATGAAAATGAGGGTGTTACAAACGTACACCCCCTTAAAATGAATCTCGCCCTCGAGATTCGACGTAGAAGGAAAGACATATGGAAATTCTTTCTTGAGCTCTTCTTCCAGCTCCCAAGTTGCTTCCGACTCTGCATGATGCTTCCATTGTACTTTGCATCATTTGCTCGACATAAGTGAAATATGCCTCTGATTCCATTCCTTCCATTGGTACTTGCTCTTTCAGAACCCTCAAGCACTTCTTGAGCTATAAAATGTGAAATACATCATGAACATAGGAAAGATGTGCTGGCATTTCCAACTTATATGCCACTTCTCCACGTTTGCCCAAAATCTTAAATGGTCCTATATAGAGAGGTGCCAACTTGCCTCTGACATTAAACCGCTGATGACCTCGCATAGGTGACACTTTGAGGTATATGAAGTATCCCACTTCAAAGGCTAAGTTTCTCTGTTTATTATCTGCATAGCCCTTTCTCTTGATTGAGCAGCCCTCAATTTCTCGCGGGTTTTCTGAACTTGTTTTTCAGCTTCTTGCAACACATCAGGCCCAAATACTTGAGTTTCTCCTGTCTCATTCCAAAACAAGAGTGTCCTACACTTCCTTCCATATAGTGCTTCATATGGCGACATCTTCAAGCTTACTTGGTAACTGTTATTTTAGGAAATTTCAGCATACGGCAAGCTTTTGTCCCAACTGCGTCCATGCTTCAAGGCACAAGTCCTCAACATGTTTTCCAATATTTGGTTGGTCCTCTTGGTTTGTCCATCCATTTGAGGGTGATATGCAGAGCTAAAATTTAATTTTGTACCCATAGCTTCATGCAGTTTATGACAGAACCTAGAGGTGAATTGAGAACCTCGATCCTAGACTATTTTCTTGGGTACTCCATATCGGCATAAAATTTTCTCCATGTAGAACTCAGCTAACTGTGCAGCGGTATACTTGGTCTTGACATGAATGAAAGGAGCTGATTTGGTCAACCGATCTACAATAACCCATATTGATTCCTAGCCAGACTGGATTCGAGGTAATCCAACTATGAAGTCCAAACCGATTTTTTCCCACTTCCATTCCGGAATCTTTAATGGCTGCAATAATCCATCTAGCCTCTGATGTTCAGCTTTGACTCTTTGGGACACATCACACAAGGCTACATATTCAGCTATATCCTTTTTCATGCTAGCTCACTAATAACATGTTTTCAAGTCCTTGTACATCTTCATACAGCCAGGATGGATGTAGTAAGGTGAGTCATGTGCCTCCTTCAATATCGTTTCTCGAATATGCTTTACATTAGGCACAACAATCCATTTTCCCAGCCATAGAGTACCTTGGTCATCCTCATCAAATCTGAATTATCTCCCTTCTCGGGTCCTTTCTTTGATTTCATGAATTTCCTCATCCTTGGTCTGACCTTCTTGAATTTCTTGCTCCAAGGTTGGATTTAACTCCATTATTCCCATCTCATTCACAAATCCAAGATTCAACTGTTCAAACTTATTGCATAGCTCGGATGGTTATTCTCGAAACGTGAGATGGTGACTTGCTCCTTTCCGACTCAAAGCATCAGCCACTACATTAGTCTTCCCTAGTTGATAGTTGATTCCCACATCATAATCCTTGATTAACTCCAACCATTTTTGTTGCCTCAAATTCAAGTCTGCCTGTGTGAAAATGTACTTGAGACTCTTGTGATCCGTGTAAATATCACACCTATGACCAAGAATGTAGTGTCTCCATATCTTCGACGCATGCACTACGGCTGCAAGTTTGAGATCATGCGTAGAATAATTCTGCTCATGTTTCTTCAATTGCCATGATGCATAAGCTACCACATGACCTTCTTGCATGAGCACACATCCAAGTCCCTGTCTTGATGCGTCGCAACAAATATCAAAACTTTTGCTCACATCTAGCAATACAAACACAGGTGTTGTTGTTAACCTCTTATTTAGCTCCTCAAAACTATCTTGATATGCTTGAGTCCATTGGAATGCTTTTCCCTTCATCAACAACTCAGTCATGGGCTTCGCTATTTTAGAAAACTCCTTGATGAACCGAAGGTAATATCTAGCCATTCCAAGGAAACTCCTAATTTTAGTGTAAGTAATTATTCCAATTACTAATCATGGCAAAAACTACAAAATATATAACATGAGTATTGTAGTAAGAACTTCCAGCATGTAAAAGGAATCACACAGTCATATATGTATGACATACTATGCTCATATTATTTTAAATTCAGATTCACACATAGCCTTCCCATGTTTCATAACTCCCCCTCAATTTAAGCCATGAGGATGCATAACCCCTATTTCACTATGAATGAAACAAAAACGAGTGAAATTCAAAGGTTTTGTATAGATGTCAGCCAATTGTTGTTCGATATCTACATGGTGAAGCACAATGTTTCCTTTTTCAACATTATCACGGAGAAAGTGATACCTAATGTCAATTTTCTTTGTTCTAGAATGATTGCACGGGGTTTTTAGCAATGCAAATGGCAATACTGTTATCAGAAAATAGTGGAACACTATCTAGGTCAACCCCACAGTCCTTAAGTGTTTGAACAATCCAAAGATTTTGTGCGCAAGCGCTGGCAGCCTACATATTTAGATTTAGCTATGGATTGTGCAACTGAATTTTGTTTTCTAGAGGACCAAGCAACAAGTGAATTCCCAAGAAAATGACAAGCACCCGAAGTACTTTTCCTATCAATCCTACAACCTCCAAAATCAGCATTCGTAAAAGCTTTCAAAGTAACGGTTGAGGAAGAAGGAAGAAAATGCCAAATTATTTAGATTCATGTAAGTACTTGAGAATTCTTTTGACGACTTGACGATGTGAAGCACGTGGGGAAGCATGAAACCATGCACAAAGACATACGCTGAATTGTATGTCCAATCTTGATGCCGTGAGGTACAAAAGTGATCCAATCATACTTCTATATTCTTTTTGATAGACCGGGTCACCATCTTCATCAAGTTCAAGTGTTGTTGTTGTTCCCATTGGTGTCCGAAGAGGCTTGCTTTTGTCCATGTTGAAACACTTAAGAAGGTCTCTTGTATACTTCATATGATGAACAAAAGTACCCTCCTTGGTCTGCTTGATTTGCAACTCCAAAAAGTATGTGAGTTCTCTCATTAGACTCATCTCATATTATGAACTCATCATAGCTGAAAACTTGGACACAACATCATGAGAAGAACAAACAATGATAATATCATCCACATATAGTTGAACAAATAATGAGTCACTGTCATGCTTAAGAACAAAAGGAGTTTTACCAACCTTGCCCATAGTAAACCCTTTTCAAGTAAGAATGTTTTTAACCTATCATACGATGCTCTAGGGGCTTGTTTGAGACTGTACGAGGCTTTGGACAGTTTGTAAATATGATTAGGAAAATCTGAATTTTCGAAACACGGTGATTGCTTCACATAAACCTCCTCATCTTTGTAGCCATTAAGAAAAGCACTTTTAACATCCATTTTTGATATAGCTTAAAACCTTTTAATGCAGCAAAAGCTAATAAAATTCTTATGGCTTCTAATCTAGCAACAGGAGCAAAAGTTTCATCAAAATCTAGACCTTCAACTTGTATGAAACCATGAGCAACCAACCTAGCCTTATTCCTAACCACAACCCTATCCTCACTTTGTTTTTTTTCAAACAACCATTTAGTTCCAATTGGATTGTGTCCTTGAGGTGGAGGTACAAGTCTGCAAACATTATTTCTTTCAAAATTTTCTAACTCTTCTTGCATGGCAATAATCTAAGATTTATTAGTGAGTGCGTGTCATATATGTTTGGGTTCAAAAGAAGCAACAAAAGAAGAATGAGCGAGAGAGTTTGGATCGCAAAACATGGACCGTGTAACTTGTTCGTGCAAGATTCCAATTATTTTTTGTGGAGGATGACTTTTGAGGATGCGGAGGGGAGTAAACACTTCGCAAGCTCCTTCTTCTTCTTCATGTTCATCACAGATTGAAGAACCTGTGACTTCCGGACGAACTGTACCAGTTGCAGTAGTTGTTGGTGCTGGTAGTGGTGCAAAATCAGCAGCATAATCAAGGTCATTTGCTTCTGAATTTTCAGGCAGCAGCACCACTTCTTCGTCTTCTTCGATGAAAATACTCTCCCTGCAGATATGGATCTGGACCTGCAATATTAGAGCTAGTACCGGGGCTAGCTTCATCAAAAGAAACCTCACAAGTATCCACAATTTTGTTATTGTCAAGTAAAAGCACACGGTAGCCTCTACTATGAGATGGATAACCAAGAAACATGCCGTCAATAGTTCTAGGTTCAAATTTATCAAGATTACCATGTTTATTAACAAAGCATTTACAACCAAAGACCCAAAAGTGTGTGACACTAGGCCTATGTCCAAACCGAATTTCATATGGGGTTTTACCTAGCTTAGCATGCAAGAACACACGATTTGAGACATAACAAGCGGTTGCAATTGCATCAGCCAAAAAATTTCTAGGAGTTTGATATTCATCAAGCATAGTTCTAGCCATCTCAACTAAGGTTCTATTCTTTCTCTCTATGACTCCATTTTTTTGAGGTACATAGGAGAAGAAAATTGATGATCTATTCCATTTTTAGCACAAAAGTCATCAAGCGATTGATTTTTAAATTCGGTTCTATTATCACGTTTAATTGCTTTTAAAGATCCTAGGTGATCAATTGATAATCTAAGAAATAAAGTTCTAAATTTACTAAAAACTTCATTTTTGGATGCCATAAAGTAAACCCAAGATTATCTAGAATAAACATCAACAATCAAAAGAACATACCATTTACCTTCAAAAGATTGAACACGTGAAGGACCTACGATGTCAAGGTGCAAAATTTGTCCGGGTTCAGTTGTCATGGTCATTGTGTGAGGAGCATGTGAACCTGCAACCATCTTAGCATGTCTACAAGAATAGCACACAATATATTTGTCCCCTTTAAGATTAAGCGGCCCACGTACGAAATCAAGAGCACTAACATGTGTGATATGATCAAAGCCTGCGTGACCAAGTCTACGATGCCAAACATATAAGTCTTTTGAATCAGTAGCAACTAGACACTTATGCTTAAAGGATGACATATCGAAATCAGCTTTAAAAACTCTTCCAAAACGAGACATGCTAAAAATGAGCTCACTATTGGAATATACAATCTTGCAGCAATTTTTAGTGAAAATAATTTCCAGATTTCATCTAGCAATTGTGAAACAGAAAGCAAGTTATATTTCAAATTTTTAACAAGTGTCACATCCTTCAGAGTAGAGTGATCATTTACTCTAACCGAACCCTTAGCAATTATAGGAGTTGAAGAATTATCGGCAAAAGTATCATTCTCCATACATGACACAAAACAGAGGGAGGAGAATCATTCTTTGTTACCGGTCATGTGGCGTGAGCAACCTGAATCCATAATCCAAATGTTCTCCTTTCTCAAGCGTGCAACCTACATAGAAGAACAATACATTGATGACTCCATACTGGGGTTAGTCAAAAGGCATTTAGGAATCTTGTACTGAGTCACACGATGTCCAGCAGGAATAACACGCAAAAGCTGAGATAAAATAGCAGGTTTATGAGCCGAAGTTTGAGAATTTTTGTACCCAACTACTGACCTACGAGGTGTTACATGTGTGTTATGAAAAACAGTAGGTTTGGGAGCAAACTTTGCATGTTTTTGACTCATAACAACAGGTTGCATGTTTCTAACTTCCGATTTAGCATGTGCAGCAAATTTTGCATGAGAATTATGAGATCTAGCTTGCATTATTTCCTTTTTTTGTTGTTTAGCTAGTCTATAACAAAAATCTATAACATGACCATCTCTACAACAATAGGTACAATGAAATTTAACTTTGTGTTCATGTCTAGATAAGCAAGCAACTTGATTATTAGAAACTGAATGAGACAGTACCCATGCAGATTTGAAAATCACTTATTTTTGTTTAGGAACTGTTTGAATCAAACCACTTCTTAATGAATTTACAATTTTAGGTGGACGTGCCTTGGCATGAGCATGAGAATCAAAACATAAAACAGTTTTATCATTGCAAGACTTGGAAGAATTCAGCAGCAAGTTTAGGTTCTTATTTCCATTACAAAACCGCTCTAGTGTCCTATTCATATCACCAAGTTTCTTAGACCAGTCTATGTAGTTTTCACATGAAGTTTTTCTTTTTAGTTTGCAATTAGAAAAATATTTAACTTCATGCGAGCATAAAACATTGTTTAATATAGAAATCTCAATCATAGCATCGTGTAGTTTATTATCAAGATCACCACAAGTAGAACAATGCAAATCAAATGTAGAACAGCAAGCATCTTTCAGGTTTTTATCATTATGTGCAGCAAGCTTTTTGTTCTTTTCAATTTCTAGTTCAAGTTTGTCAGGTGTGGAGGTACCCGCACTTCCTAAAGAGGACAATTACTCATATATAAGCTCACATGAGGAACAAGAATCATCACTAGAAATCATTGATTCTAAACGATTAATTTCATATTCTAGTGATTCAATATTAATAGCATTGTCCCTAAGTTTTTTGTCCTTTTTCTTAACTATATCAGTGGTACGAGAAATAGCATCACACATCTTCGCAAGTGGGACATAGCTCTTCATCATCATTGTTGTGTTATGGCTCCTACATACTTCATCTTGAGTTGCCCACCATGAAGCACATATTTGCCAAATTCTCTTCATCTTCATCACTTCCAATGTCCACGTCGCTCGATCCAAGTTCTTGATGTGCGGAGATAAAACTGTTTACCAATTGTCGAGCTGTAAAACCCTTCTTCTTGTTGTTGTTGTTTGTAGAGGAGGACTTGAACTTTGTTTGCTTCTCATCACGGGAAGTAGGACCTAAAAGATTAGGGCAATCTGTATGAAAATTTCATGTCGTACCACATTCGAAGCATCATTGACAAACACCACTTCATCTTCTTCGAGTTCTCACATTTTGCAATGCTTTTCAGAATCGAGTAGAAAGAAGTGCTAGCTCCTCCTCTGGAAACTCTTCAATCTATTCAAAGATTAGAGAGGACAGCAAAGCAAGTGTACCACATGATGAAGATTGGCTAGAGCTAGGCATGTCATGTTGAAAAACAAATGCAAGAGACTTGTTGGGGTTCTTATGTTAGATGGTGTCAATTTCATGAGTTTTTAACTTGGAATATAGTACATATAATGTAAGTGTACTCATGACAGTGGACTCACGAATAGATGAAACTTTCATCTCCCAAATTGACATGTCTAATGCACTTAGTAAGTGCCTAGCATTTTCAGCATCTGAAAAATTAAGGTTGACACTATGCAAATTGTTGAGAATTTTGTTAAAGCGAGCAAATAAATCATTGATGGACTCACCTGGTTGCATCTCAAAACGCTTGTACTCCATTTTGAACATGTCTTGTCTCACCTCCTATATAGTGTTGGGTCCTTCAGTATAATCACATAGAGCTTTCCAAACATTGTATGCAGATTGGAGGTGTGCAACTCGATCGAAGTCGCTTTGAGTCGATTCTTGTATGATCAAGTTTTGCACCTTGTTGTTGTTGTCGACATCTCTCATGTTTGTAGCAGTGACTTGATCGTTTGGCATCACATCATAAGGCTTGTTGAAAGCATCTAGGCCCCCATGAGGTATGGTTTCGGTGATTAATGACAACCGTTGGATATTACTAATGGATTTGTGGATGCAATGTCTCTTATATCACTCATCACAATCAAATGAAATCTATATGAATATCATCTACTGCTCATTGGATATAATTGGAGACCCCTAAACAATCATTCTATGAGGTCAATCGATTTTTATGAAGATTAGAAGTAAAAGCTCATATGTGAAAATTATTCAACCAAAATTGACAGCACTCAATGCTTCATAATCATCAGAAGAATATTTCAAACCAATGTATAAGAGGTCACCCAAGAAAATTCCAAAAGACTCACTTAGAACAACTCGTAGCAAACAAAATAAACTCACCGGATCAACCGATGTTTCCAGAAAATAACACATCGGTCGAGTTGGTTTAGCAGAAGAAGAAGACCTCAGAACTAAGTACTCACCGGATCATCCGACGATGAAGGGAATGTTACATTTGTCCATCAGTACAGTAAGCAATCTCCCTAGACCAAGTGTAACACCGGACCATCCGATGTACAACTATAAACACATCAGTTAATCACTTCACAAATCTGGATGAAGTGCCTCCGGATTATCTGATGAGAAGGAAAGTGAAACATCGGTCTAACAACGGTCATATCTGACACAGTGACATCAGCTAATTTGGATTTGACAGATGATAACTGAAGGGAGAACATCGGATCATCCGGTGTTCGCAGAACAGTGATGTCAGCCTACTTTCCAACGGCTATTTCGTGGAGGCTGGCTATTTATACCCCTTCAACCAGTCTATTTGACAAGTCTTGACAACCAGAGCTACTCTACACATTCTCAAGCATTCAAGACATTGAGCTACCACTTCTACATCATCTACACCACTTACACACCAAGAGATAGGCTAGAACTTGCTAAAGATAGTACTTGTGTGCCTCCATTCTTGGTGATTGGAGTCTCTAGTGTAGTGAGAGCTGTAAGGGAGTATCCCTTGGTGATTGTATTGGAGAGAGCCTTCTGGAGCTTTACAAGACGGTTGTGGAAGTCCGGAGGATCCAACTTGTACAAGGCTTGAGCTCCACCTTGCCGAGGTTGGCAAACGGAGAAGTATAGTGAAGATCCCTGGTCTCGGTGACTTGGGAGTGGCTATACCCTTTGGTGGGTGCCACAACGTGGTTGTAGGGAGATCTTAACGATCTTGCCGAACCACGGGATAAATCTCTGTGTCTTCGTGTCTCCTCGGGAGTTTGCGTTTTCTTCCTCTCCCCTTACACTTATGCATTTTATATATTGCAAAGTTACTATTCACTTGACTACTTAGGTTGTTTGCATTGGGAATTGGGCTTTTAGTAATTAAGTTTTATTGCTTTAATTTTTGAAAAGAAGCCCAATTCACCCCCCCTCTTGGGCATTCGATCCTTACAATTGGTATCAGAGCAAGGTTGCTCATTGGATCATTCTAGCTTCATCGCCAGAGGGCTAAAATGGCCAAGAATGGGGGTTCGGTTCCTATCTTCGAGAGCAAGAACTTTGCCTATTGGAAAGCACGCATGCGTGCTTATCTAGAGGCTATTGCTCCTGAGGTATGGGAAGCGACCCATGCGGGGTTTGGTGAGCATAATTATGTTGGTGATCAAATCAAGTGGGATGCTAAAGCTAGAAATGCAATTTATGAATGCATTAGTCAAGATGTATTTGCTAGGATTGCTAGCAAAGAGAAAGCTTGTGAAATTTGGGCTTGCTTGATTGAAATCCATGAGGCTTCTTCTCATGTCAAAGAACTAAAATATCATATGCTTAAAGCCAAATATGACGAGTTCAAAATGCTACCTCATTAAAATGTCAATGAAATGTTTTCACGCTCGAATATGATTATTGAGGAAATTAATGCTCTTGACATTGCTTCTCTTGGCAAGGGACTCATCAACCGCAAGATTCTTATGCTCCTTCCTAAGACAAAGTACAACATCATCAACTCCATGCTTCAAAAAGAATTTCTTGATCACATTGAAGTTTTGGAACTTATTGGAGAGATTCACGCTCATGAGATGAGTATACATGGGATGATGGAGCAATCATCTTCAAAGACAATTGCTCTAAAGGCCTCCACCAAGAAAACGAGTCTCAAGAAAAAGGAAGTGGTTGAGCCCAGCATAAGTGAAGAAGAGCAAGCATCAAGTGAAGATGACAATGATGAGCTTGCTTTGATGATGAGAAAGTTCTCTCGCTTGAACTCCAAAATTGCCAAGAAGGGATACACCTTTGATCCCAAGAAGAAAGCTTTTCTACCAAGGAGAAATGATAACAAGACTTGCTACAATTGTGGTGATCAAGGCCACAGCTCCTATGATTGTCCAAAACCGGACAAAAGAAGAGAGAACCACAAGGGCAAGCATCGCAAGCTTGAAGATAGTGAAGATGATGAAGAAGAGGTCTAGCCCAAACCAAGATCCTTTGGGGAGAAGAAACATGACAAAGGAAAGAAGGCAAAACTCTTCCAAAATAAGATAAAAGGACCACAAAAGGTGTTCATGTGTGAGGCAAATGAATGGATCACCGACGAAGAATCAAGTGATGAAGAGAGTGAAGAGGAAGAAGAAAGTTTGGCTGGCCTTGCCATTGCCAACAATGATGACTCATCTCTTCATCCACCTCCCATGTGCCTCATGGCTAAAGGTAACACCAAGGTATGTGATGACTCTAGCGATGATGAGCTTTCCCTCGATGATTTAACTTCATTAATAAATGAATACCACACTATCATTAAGAGAGAAAAGAGTAAGTTCAAGGCCCTTGAAGAAACTCGTGCTAAGCTTGAGAGTGCTAACCTTGATTTGCTTGACAAGTATGAAAGCATACTTAAGGAGCATGACACGCTCAAATATCATGTCAAGAAAATTGAGGAGGATAAGGCTCAAATCAAGCTAGATCATCATGAGCTTGACTTAGCCCACCAAGCACTCTTGGGAAAGCACAATGAGTTAATCCAAGAGCATCAAGTACTTAACCTTGCTTATGAAGCTCTTGATTAAGAATTGAAAAATATAAAGAAACAAACTCTTAATGATAAGGTATCTATTAATTCTCATGCCACTAAGTCTTGCATAAGTCTTTGCCTTTGAAAGAGAATGCTAGGGAGAAGGACTTGTTGGAAGAAATTGAAAGTCTTCGCACTAGTGTGTTAAAACTATCTAAAGGAGAAGTCAAGCACAAGGAAATCCTCTTCCAACAAGCAAAGGCCTTCAACAAGAGGGGACTTGGATCCTTCCCAGTGCCTAACAAAGGAAAGGTGCCCTCATCGGAGCTTAGAACAAGATTCATCAAGGAAGTTGGTTCCTATTGCCAACATTGTGAGGTCACCGGTCACCATACAAGGGAGTGTCCTCTTCCTAACCGGCCTTCTCCAAAATTGCATACTATCTACAAGTCTACTTTCAATGATAATTATTATCTCTTGAGTAAAGTAGATGGCAAGGTGAAGGCAAGGTTCATTGTCAAGGACATAAAGGGCATGAAGGGGAAGCTCCCCAAGCAACTTTGGGTCCCAAAAACACTTGTATCACACATACAAGTACCTAAGTTGGCTTGGGTGCCTAAAGTCAAAAATTGAATTCATGTGTGTAGGTGAACTACAAAGCTGGAGGAAAGCATTGGGTACTCAATAGCGGGTGCACTCAACATATGACCGGCAACAATGGTATGTTCACCACCATAGAAAACCCCGGCAATCATGAACAAGTCACCTTTTGTGATAACTCTAAGGGGAAGGTAATTGGTTTAGGTAAGATTGAAATTTCAAATGATTTATCTATTTCCAATGTATTGTATGTTAAGTCACTTAGTTTCAATTTGCTTTCTATTGCACAACTATGTGATCTTGGACTAACGTGCACCTTTAGCAAAAATGATATTGTTGTGACTAGTGAAACAAGCCAAGAACAAATCTTCAAAGGATTTCGGCATGGACATCTATACCTAGTAGACTTCTCTAACAAGGATGCTAGCTTGACCACTTGTCTTTTCACTAAGACGAGTTTGGGTTGTCTATGGCATCGACGCATAGCGCACATTGGAATGAGGAAGCTCAAGAAGTCACTCAAGCTTGTGATGGTGACCGGCGTGAAGGATGTCACATTTGAGAAGAACAAGCTTTGTAGCGCTTGTCAAGTCGGGAAGCAAGTTGCTTCTCACCACCCGATGAAGACAATGGTTTCAACCTCCAAGCCACTTGAGTTGCTCCACATGGACCTCTTCGGTCCCTCCACATATCAAAGTCTTGGCGGTAACCTCTATTGTCTTGTTATAGTTGATGACTACTCTCGCTATGCTTGGACTTTGTTTCTAGGTGACAAGAGTGAAACTCCGGAAATGTTCAAGACCTTCGCTAACCGTGCTCAAAGGGAATTTCAACTTCCCATCATCAAGGTCCAGAGTGACAACGGCACCGAATTCAAGAACTACAACATTTGGTAGTGGTGTGACCGTGAAGGCGTGAAGCATGAGTTTTTGGCCACATACACTCCTCAACAAAATGGTGTCGTTGAAAGGAAGAATAAGACTCTCATCACTCTTGTGCGAGCAATGCTTGATGACTATGGCACGTCCGAGAAGTTTTGGGCCGAAGCAATCAACATAGCGTGCCATGCCACAAATCGGGTCTACCTACATCAACTACTTCAAAAGACCTCGTACGAACTTCTCATTGGGAGAAAGCCCAACATCTCCTATTTTCGAGTCTTTGGGTGCAAGTGCTACATCTACCACAAGAAAAGGCTTGGTAAGTTTGAAAGAAGATGTGATGTTGGTATATTTCTTGGTTATGCATCAAACTCAAAAGCATATCGAGTATTCAACCAAACCTCCATTTTAGTTGAGGAAAGCTGTGATGTTGAGTTTGATGAAACTAATGGCTCCTAAGAGGAGAGTTTTGGTCATGATGAAATAGATGATGAGCCTCTACGAGAAGCTATGAAGAACATGACCATTGGTGACATCAAGCCGAAAGTTGAGGAGAGCCATGATCAAGGGGGAGCTTCAAATTCCAACATCAACACATCTATGGCGCCTCAAGTTGACGAAGAAGAGAAAGATGATCCATTGCTGACACAAGATTCACAAGCCACACAACATCAAGAAGAAGAACAAGTCCATGATCAAGTCCAACCACAAGAAGAGCAACACGCATCACCACCGCCAAGTGATTCACAACCACTCATGAGGCATGGACACATCTCCAAGGCACATTCGATTGACCAAATCATTAGAAGTACGTCAAGGGGAGTAAGTACACGTTCTTGCCATTTTGCTACGTTTTTTGAGCACTACTCATTTGTTTCATGTGTAGAACCCACTCACATTGAGGAAGCACTCCAAGATCCAAATTGGGTGATGGCCATGCAAGAAGAACTCAACAACTTCATTCACAATGAAGTTTGGGTGTTGGAGGAGCGACCCAAGGACAAGAACGTCATCGGAACAAAGTGGGTGTACTGCAACAAACAAGATGAGAACGGCGTTTTGGTCGGCAACAAGGCAAGACTTGTGGCCAAGGGTTTCTCGCAAGTTGAAGGACTAGACTTTGGGGAGATATTTGCTCCAGTCGCCCAACTAGAAGCCATCCGTATACTTCTTGCCTTTGCATCACATCATAACATAAAACTTTACCAAATGGATGTGAAAAGTGCCTTTCTTAATGGTTATATTAACGAGCTTGTTTATGTTGAACAACCTCCCGGGTTTGAAGATCTGAGGAATTCTAATCATGTGTTTAGGTTGCACAAGGCGCTCTACGGGCTCAAGCAAGCACCTAGGGCGTGGTATGAACGACTACGGGATTTCTTGATCATGCAAGGATTCAAGATCGGGAGGGTGGACACTACACTCTTCACCAAAGACATCGATGGAGAATTATTCATTTGTCAAATTTATGTCGATGATATTATTTTTGGTTCAACTAACGAAGCTCTTAGCCATGAGTATGGCAAAATGATGTCTAGGGAATTCGAGATGTCGATGATTGGAGACCTCAACTTCTTCCTTGGATTTCAAATTAAGCAACTTCGAGAGGGAACCTTCATCTATCAAGAAAAGTATACCAAGGACCTCTTGAAGAAATTTGAGATGTGAGATTGTAGCTCAAGAAGCACTCCAATGGCAACAAATTGTCATCTCAACGCGGATAAGGACGTTAAACCTATTGACCAATCTAATTACCGTTCTATGATTGGTTCATTGCTTTATCTTACCGCATCTAGGCCCGATATCATGTTTAGTGTATGCTTGTGTGCTCGCTTTCAAGTGGCACCTAAAGAATCGCATCGGAAGGCGGTCTTTAGGATACTCCGGTATCTCAAGCATACCCCTAGTGTAGGCCTCTGGTACCCTAAATGTGCAAAATTCCATCTCTTGGGTTACTCGGATTCGGACTTTGCCGGATGCCATGTGGATCGAAAGAGTACCTCTAGTGGGTGCCACTTGCTTGGGCGTTCCCTAGTATCGTGGTCTAGCAAGAAGCAAAATTCCATTGTTTTGTCCACGGCGGAAGTGGAATACATAGCGGCCGGTGCATGTTGTGCCAAAATTTTTTATATGAAGCAAACCCTTTTGGACTTCGGTATTAAACTTGGTTGTGTGCCTCTCCTTTGTGACAATGAAAGTGCAGTTAAGATAGCTAAAACCCCCGTTCAACACTCCTGCACTAAGCACATTGATATTTGTCATCATTTATTAAGGGACCATGAAGCTAAGGGAGACATCTCCTTGCGAGGTGTTAGGTCCGAAGAACAATTGGCGGATATCTTCACTAAACCACTTGATGAGAAAACTATTTCCAGACTAAGAAGTGAATTAAATGTGCTAGATGCATCGAACGTCGTGTACGTTGCCATGATCATGTAAGAATGCATCTCATATAGGTCTTCTCTAACTTTCAAAGGATAGGGGTGAGCAAGGGTTAGCTTGGGATGGAGGTTCTTTTGGGTTTCCCCAAGACTTGGAGAGTGACTCTCCCTGAAGAAGCCTTTGAAAGGTTCAAATTTTGGCAAGATAGATTTAATTTATGTCTTGCATGATGCCTGCCATATAGACTTGCACTCACGTTTAATTTCTTGCATTATAAATTGTTTGGCATTGCATACGTTAGATTGTCACAAAGGGGAACCCACTTCATGAGAAAGAGACTTGTTTGAAATGCAATATCTCAACTCATATGATGTGGAAAGAACAAAATGTTAGGTGCGTTAATACCTAAAGGAACATGCTTTAAAGAGATAAAAGTTTTCATCCTCTAGCTCACAAAGCATGGGCCTTACATTTTATTTGGATTTATTCCTTATTTTTCTTCGTGTTCTATTTGCTTTAGGGCTTAGCCAAGTTATTGGCAACTAGTCTTTTTGAGGGGTAAGGGGTTGCTCAAAAAGTCCTAAGACATGTGTTTCTCCTTGTTTGTTTGTTTGTGTCAAATGACATATATGGGATGTTGCTGATTTGTAGTCATCGGATTATCCGATGATTAGGCCAGAAGCTCATCGGATCAGTTTGTGTTCAAGTGCCAAGGGTCAACTTAGTAAGAAAGCCAAAACAACCGACGAGTTCATTCTGAGAAACATCAGTGCATCCGATGTTCACATTTCTTGAGTTGTGCCAAATTCAACCGATGCAAATCATTTTCACATCGGATCATCCAGTGTCAATGGTACATTTTGGAATACCCTTACTGTACCATTCAACCAATGCTCCTATCATATGACATCGATTCATCCAGTGTTAAAATTTGAGCTAGGGTTTGGGCCCCACCTTTTATTTGCACGCCCCTTCAACTCCTTCTCTCTCTCCAACACCGCTCCGTGCTTCAACTCCACCGCCGCCGCTCCCTCGCCCTGCCGCCACCCTCTGGCCACCGTCGCCTTCCAGCCGCCACCGCCCTCCGGCTGTCGCATCACTGCCGCTGCAGCGCCGCCGCCGCCGCTGCCCTCCAGCGCCGCCACCCTCTGGCCGCCGCCGCTGCCCAGCTGCCACCACCCTAAGCGCCGCCGCCACTACTCTCCACGCAGCGCCGCCGCACCTCTGCCGCCGCCCACACAGCACCATCACCCTCTGCGCCGCCGTGGTGGCCCCCCCCCACGGTCGCCGTCGCTTAACCGCTAGGGTTCCCCGACCGCGACGATCTTTGCCTTGCCGTCTCGTGCGCCCGAGCTCGTTGTCCCACGTGCTCACCTCCGTCGTCGTCATGGGTCGTGACAAGAAGGGAAAGGGCAAGGCTATTGAGGAGCCGGCCGCCAAAAGGCAGAAGTTGTCGAAGGAAGCCAAGAAATCTTTGATGGCCAGTCACGCCACTGAGGAGCGAGATCGAGGCTGAGGAGGATCGTTGAGGATCCGCGAGGCCCGACGGAGGTAGCCTCCCATGCCAGAGGAGTCAGAGGAAGAAGAGGAACCCGAAGTGCCGCTTGTTTGTCGGCGCTCAGCCAAGACCCGTGGAGGTCATCCAGCTGCAGCCCCGAGACCGAGACCGTCAGCAGCTGACTTTCGAGAGGACAAGGCAGCCTAGAGAGCCATCTATGAGATGGACACCAGCGTCCGTGCTGGTGAGGGTGTCCGGCTGACAGACTACAGGAAGTTGAAGGCCAAGTAGCTCAGGAAGCTCAGGTGGAGCATTTTACTTGAGGAGTGGTTCCCGCAGCCCAAAGAGGCACTTGTGGACAGCCGCTTTTGGACCCTGACGCAGGCGTTGCTGTACGAGACTTACAGACGTCGGGGCCATAAGCTCTTCCTGCATAATTTCTTGGATTGGGATCAGATTGCACTTGCAGCAGGGACGGAGATACGCCCTTACTTTGAGAGGTATATAGGGCTAGTGGAGCTGATGTCTTACGAGAGGAGTGTCTACGTGGAGGACTGGGTTCGAGTATTCTATGCCACACTCTACTTCTCTGAGGGCCGCAAATCCATTGACTTCATGTTTATGGGTCAGCATCACCACCTAACCAGGCAGACTTTGGGACAGCTGCTAGGAGTGGATCTTCACGACACATGCCTACACGAGAGAGTGTATGTACTGGCTGACCCACCGAGGAGACCACTCACTGGAGGAGTGGCACCACAACTTGAGGAGATACGCTCACTGTTCGCTCAGCCTTTCTCTCCAGACCAGCCAAGGGTACCGGCACTACTCACTCCAGCTGCGCGCACTGTGCACCTTGCCTTGCGTCGCACACTTTTGCCAAGGTCCGGATACCTTAAGGGGTTCACCAGCTTGCAGTAGACTCTCCTGTTCTACGTTATGAACAGGATGGAGTTCGACATTGTGGACATCATGATCTGTGAGATGGAGGACATCATCACTGATGTAGTTGGGATGATGAGGCAGCTCGTGTTTGGTCACTGGATCAGTTTCTTGCTCTACATGGTAGCTCTAGAAAGGTCCACCGTGCGTGACAGTCTCACCGACGAGAGCGTCACATGGTTCGGCCACTACCGTGCTCCAGCTCCTGGAGACCACCGCCTTGGCTGTCCAGTTGAGCGTCAGGTTCGTGCCTGTCTCTCAGAGGAAGACTGGTCAGACCCGGAGAAGGAAGACGAGATACTAGCACAGGCAGATGCTCAGGGTGAGGATCTACAGCATATATGGTCCGAGAGTGACACCAGCGACAGTGTCAAGGAGTACTTCCCACCTCCTCCCTCACCCAGGCAGCACGACACGGAGGCTGGAGGCTCGACTGTGCCACCTCCCACTCCACCTCCGGTGTCCGAGGCACAGGTGTCTCAGCCACCTGAGTCGACTTCACTACTCCAGTAGATGGTTGAGCAGCAGCTTCTGGACCGGCCTGCAGCTGAGCAGGCCCAAGCTGAGCAGGCTGCACATCTCTTGGAGCTCCAGCGGCAGCAGCAGGAGATGCAGCGACATATAGCCCGTGAGAGGCGAGAGGACACTGACAGGCTGACTGGGCTGATTGATCAGATGCACCAGCGCTCTCTCGACCAGCAGCAGCAGACGCAACAGGCGATGATGGGCATCCTGGGGTTGATCACCAACCTCTACACGCAGACTGGGATTGCCCTGCCGTCGTAGCTTCCAGGCCTTCCTCCAGGTCCGCCTGTCCTGGCACCAGCTTCAGCTCCAGTGCCGACTACGCCGATCCCGTCGATCAGCATGTCCCCTCTGCTAGCTTCGGGCACTCCTATCCACTCTCCCTTGCCGGCTACGATGCTTTTCCAGCAGATGCCAGCGTCCGTTTTCAGTGCCCCATTGCCAACAGTTCAGACTCAGCAGGCACCGATAGCAGCTCACGCAGCCCCCGTCTCCTCCACTCAAGCTTCGGCGGCAGCAGGCAGCAGCTCTGACGACAGCGCCCCCGACGGTGACTAGTTCGTCATCGCCCCGAGGGCTCAGGGTCCTTAGGCACTCGACTTCCTTTTTGGTGTCTTGATGTCAAAGGGGGAGAAGAGTTAGGGGGAGGATAGCTTAGTCTCAGGGGGAGTCCTAGCTGTAGGGGGAGTCTATCTTTTTGGGAGTTCTTTTGTAATTTGGAGATTTGCTACTCTTTTGCTATTCATTGAGTATTCGTGTGCCACTTATTCTCTTGAGTTATTGATCATTGAGCTTTCGAGTTATTGATCGTTTTTCGAGCATTCAAGTTTAGTGTGCTAAACTTTGTACTTATTACATATCCTCTTGAGTATCGTATTCTCAAATTCATTACTATTATGTTTTACTTGTTGTGTTGTCATCAATCACCAAAAAGGGGGAGATTGAAAGCATCTAGGCCCCCATGAGGTATGGTTTCGGTGATTAATGACAACCGTTGGATATTACTAATGGATTTGTGGATGCAAGGTCTCTTATATCACTCATCACAATCAAATGAAATCTATATGAATATCATCTACTGCTCATTGGATATAATTGGAGATCCCTAAACAATCATTCTATGAGGTCAATCGATTTTTATGAAGATTAGAAGTAAAAGCTCATATGTGAAAATTATTCAACCAAAATTGATAGCACTCAATGCTTGATAATCATCAGAAGAATATTTCAAACCAATGTATAAGAGATCACCCAAGAAAATTCCAAAAGAATCACTTAGAAAAACTCGAAGCAAACAAAATCAACTCACCGGATCAACCGATGTTTCAACAAAATAACACATCGGTCGAGTTGGTTTAGCAGAAGAAGAAGACCTCAGAACTAAGTACTCACCGGATCATCCAACGATGAAGGGATTGTTACATCAGTCCATCAGTACAGTAAACAATCTCCCTAGATCAAGTGTAACACCGGACCATCCGATGTACAACTATAAACACATCGGTTAATCACTTCAGTAAGCATTAATTCTGAACAAATCTGGATGAAGTGCCACCGGATTATCCGATGAGAAGGAAAGTGAAACATCGGTCTAACAACGGTCATATCTGACACTGTGACATCAGCTAATTTGGATTCGACCGATGATAACTAAAGGGAGAACATCGGATCATCCGGTGTTCGCAGAACAGTGATGTCAGCCTACTTTTCCAACGGCTATTTCGTGGAGGCTGGCTATTTATACCCCTCAACTAGTCTATTCGACAAGTCATGACAACCAGAGAAACTCTACACATTCTCAAGCATTCAAGACATTGAGCTACCACTTCTACATCATCTAAACCACTTACACACCAAGAGATAGGCTAGAACTTGCTAAAGATAGTACTTGTGTGCCTCCATTCTTGGTGATTGGAGTCTCTAGTGTAGTGAGAGCTGTAAGGGAGCGTCCCTTGGTAATTGTATTGGAGAGAGCCTTCCGGAGCTTGCCAAGACGGTTGTGGAAGCCCGGAGGATCCAACTTGTACAAGGCTTGAGCTCCACCTTGCCGAGGTTGGTAAACAGAGAAGTATAGTGAAGATCCCTGGTCTCGGTGACTTGGGAGTGGCTATACCCTTTGGTGGGTGCCACAACGTGGATGTAGGGAGATCTTGACGATCTTGCCGAACCACGGGATAAATCTCTGTGTCTTCGTGTCTCCTCGGGAGTTTGCGCTTTCTTCCTCTCCCCTTACACTTATGCATTTCATATATCGCAAAGTTACTATTCACTTGACTGCTTAGATTGTTTGCATTGGGAATTGGGCTTTTAGTAATTAAGTTTTATTGCTTTAATTTTTGAAAAGAAGCCCAATCCACCCCCCTCTTGGGCATTCGATCCTTGCACTTATACACCTTTTCCCATATTGCGATGCCTTGTGCCTGGATGAAAGCCTCCATACGTTCCTTCCAAACCTAAAAATCAATGTCACTAAACACACAAGGTTTTGCGGAGTATTTCTCCATGATGATTAGTCAAAACACGTGCAAATCACAAATATTAGAGCATCGTGGCTCTGATACCAATTATAGGATAGAAGAGCATGTAAAAAGCTACCGAAGAGGGGGTGAATGGTAGATTATAACTTTTTCAGTGGAAACAACAAAAACCCCTCGACAGCAAATCAATCTGTTAAAAACCATGTGTGCAACCGATCTAAACATGTTCAACCGTGAAAAAAGTAGTATATATTATAGAGAATCAAGTCATGAAGACATAACAGCAAGAATCATGGAAAACCGTTGAGAAAAACTCAAGTTATGATCGGAAGATCGAATAAGGTCAATCTGTTCTACCCGAGTAAAAAACAGATCTGCAATACTACACATAAACTCGTGTAGATCAGAAACAACAAATCCAATGATCGTGAAATTTTCACAAATGATAAATTATCAAGTTTTTAAGACAACCCAAAAAGAATCACATCAAATGGATATGTAAAACTCGAGTTATGATAAAAACACCAACGCAACATAGTGTTGTGCAGAAACTCAACGAGAAAAAACTTGTCTGAAACAAGTCAGACGAACAAGACATAAAAGCTCTTCTAAACTATGAATTTTATTGATCAAAACACAAGAGGAACAGCCCAAATTCATCTTTTAATGAGCTCTGGCCTCCCTTGCTTATATAACCAGCCCTAAGGCCAACCCAATCCTAACTAGGACTCTAATCATACTCAGTTTCAACCGAAACATTCCATAACTGCTCAAGACTCTTCTATACGCAGATAGAAGAAATCTTAAGACTTACAAACACCATAGGAATGTATCCCACAATACTAATACAACTCAATTCATGTTCCACACAAAATCTAACCAAAATAAACTCAAAACTTTCTATAATCGAACCATAACCACCTCAGTCGTAGCCTGAGGCATAATCCAGCCGGTTGGACATTTCCGACCAATTCTTCACATACACTTTTGTTCATCACACCTTGGAACCATGTTTCCACGTCCATGCACTCCTTGCACATGTCCAAACACCTTCCAACATTATCCACGAAACCGTCATATGCCAAAGCAACATGCTGCATGACCTCCCGATCAACTCAACCACAATTCCTCCCTAACTTGGTTGAACCTCATCTTCTTCCTAAGACTAGTTCAATGGATCCGGTCACCAGCCATGTCTTGACCTCAAGAAACATCTGCACATGAATAAACAATCATTCTTTGCAAGCCCAAGTCCTCAACTTGACTCTTGTTTGTTAATTTTTTTTTGAAACATTGCAAGTTAAAAGCAGAATCATTGTGATCTTGCACCGAACCTTGCCAAAGCTAACCGGACCTTGCGCCAGACCTTGCCAAAGCTAATTGGACCTTGCGCCGGACCTAGCCATAGTTTGTTGGACCTCATGTCGGACCTAGCCTAAGAATGCTGGACTTTGCACTGGACCTACCCAAAACATGCCAGACCTATTGTCGGACCGTGTCGGAGCTCAGACCTAGAGCCGGATCTTGTTGAAAAGGGTGTTTTGGCAATATTGAAAATTTTTATCATGATATCCAATGTATTCAGCACACATAGGTCGCATATGAAGTCGATGAAACCTACACGTCATCCGACTGTGGCTGGCCTCAAGCCAGTCAAGACCCGTCTTTTTCCTGAAAAAGACGAGTCTCTCCCAAAGCTGCAACCTATCGAGGAGTTTTTGTACACTCCAAAGACCAAGGGCGGTGACATAGTGAGCCACCACTACAAGTCACCTATGCGTACCTGTAGGATCTAAGAGCACGTGTAAAGCTACCAGAGGGGGGGGGGGGGTAAATGGTAGATTAAAACTTCTCAGCGGAAGAACCGGAAAACACCTTAGCAGAAAACCGATCTGTTAAAGAAGTCGTGTGTGCAACTAATCTTAATGTGCTCCTGTGACAAAACAAGTATATATTATGTAGAATCAAGTCACGAAGACGTCGCAACAATAATCATGAAAATCCATCGAGAGAAACTCAAGTTACGATCGAAAGATCGAACAAAGGATAATCTGATCTACCCAAGAAAATCAGTTCTGGAACACTGCAAAGAAACTCGTGTAGATAAGAAACCACAAATCCAATGACCCTGAAATATTCACAGATGAGAGAAAATCAAGTTTTGAAGAGAAACCAAAAAGAATCATGTTGCTCGGATATGTAAAACTCGAGTTATGTAAAACCACCTAAAAAAGGTAGTGTTGTGCAGAAACTCGATGAAAAAGACTTGACGAAAACAAGTCGGACGAACAGGGCACAAAAGTTCCTTTAAACTACAATATTTATTCAATAGAACACAAGAGGAATAACCCAAAAGTCGTGCACCATGAGCTCTGGCCTCCCTTGCTTATATAACCAACCATGGGGCCAACTCAAACCAAACTAGGACTCTAATCCTACTCAATTCATGAATTGAAGCTTTCCATAACTGCTCAAGACTCTTCTATACACAGATAGAAGCAATCTTAAGACTTCCAAACATCTTAGGAATGTATCCCAAATTCCTAAAACAACTCAACTTCATTACCCACACAAAATCCTAGCATAACCAACTCAAATCTTTCCATATTTGAGTCAAACCCGCCTCAGCCGCAGCTTGTGTCCATAACCTAGTCGGTTGGACTTTTCCAACCAATTCTTTACGTCCACATCTCTTCATCACGCCTTGGAACCATGAATCCACGTCTATGCACTCCATGCACATGTGAAAACATCTTCCAACAACGTCCACGATACCTTCATATGTATTGTTCTTGATTCAAACATTCTGCGCGACCTCCCGATCAACTCAACCACAGTTCCTCTCGAACATTGTTGTTGAACCTCATCTTTTCCCTAAGACTAGTTCAATGGATCCTGTCACCAGCAATGTCTTGAACTCAAGCAACACCTGCACAAGAATAAAAAACCAATACTTTCTAGCATAAGTCCTCGACTTGACTCTCGTTAATTCTGAAACCACACCATATTACGTGAGCACCTCACATAAGCATGTTGCAAATCATTGCAAAACGATATCAGCCATAACCACCAAAACACACGAAAAACTTAGTAAAATAATACTAAGCAAACTTTTCATAATCAAAAAAGCAAGTTCGAAACAATGCAAGTTAAAAGCAGAACCACTGCGATCAAGCTTCGAACCTTGCCAAAGCTACCCGGACCTTGAACCGGAGCTTACTAAAGCTAGTAGGACTTAGCGCTGGATCTAACCAAAGCTAGTCGGACCTAGCATCGGAGCTTACCAAAGCTAGTCTGACCTAGCGCCGGACCTAGCAAAAAAAAGTCGGACCTAGACAAAGAAGTCTGACCTTGCCGGAGCTACCCAAAACAAGCTGGACCTATCGTCGGACCTTGCTAGAGCTCGGACCATGTTGAAAGAGTGTTTTGGTAGTATTCAAAACTTTTATCGTGAAAGCCAATGTATTTAGTACAAGCCAATGTATTCATCACACATAGATCTCACAATCTCCGCCTTGATGAATGCATTGGCAACACCACTTAAAATCCGAACATTGGCTTATTCATATGAAAAGTTTTGAAAACATTTCTCCCCCTTTTTTGAAAATCAAATGAGATAGAAATAAATTTCTCCCCCTATACATACTTCTCCCCCTTTGTAAATCATAAATAAAATGAGATGAAAAAACAAAAAATTCTCCCCTGAGAAGAATCGTGCCAAAACACTTGTGAATATGTGCAATGTGTGATCAATTTCTCACCCTTTGACATTGTATTCAGAAAGGTTCAAAAGAGAAATTTTAATTGTTATGAGCATATTATAGCATATACATATAAAACAAAGCTCATCCAAGTCATACTCTCAAGTTACTTATACTATCACGTCAATGAAAGACATAAAGTAGTGTAAGCCATGCTAGAGATCAAACGTAATTTTCAATTTAAGCAAGTCATGACCTCACAAACTTAACTATTTCAAGACTTGAAAGCATGAAACTTGTTGCGGCAATTTTATTTTCTTTTAAGCACAAATTTTGATCATATGATATTTGCAAGAGATTAAATGTGCATCCGCCTTATTCTAACCAACCAAGTCAAGCCTATGTCATTTGACAATCAAAAGCTTAAGGACGTGATTTTGGTCATACACAACTTCTACCAAGTTCATATCTAAGTGCAATGATAAGCCATCTCAAAAGAAGAAGTGTGATGAATGCCAATTTTCTTGATCTTTTCTCAATTTATATTTGACCATAAAAGCTCAACATGTGACTTAATTACTTGTGAGCATGCAACAAATTCAAAACGGTAAGAAAGTTCGATCATCACTGGATTTAGTGTAAGTATTTATTCCAATTACTAGTCATGCAAAAAACTACAAAATGACATGAGTAACGAAGTAAGAACTTTGATCATGTAAAAGGAATCACAAAGTCATATATGTATGAAATACTATGCTCATATTACTTTAATTTCAGATTCACACATAGACTTCCCAAGTTTCAAAACTCCCCCTCAATTTAAGCCATGAGGATGCATAACCCTTATTTCACTATGAATGAAAAAAAAACGAGTGAAATTCAAAGATTTTGTGAAAATATCAGCCAATTATTGTTCGATATCTACATAGTGAAGCATAATGTTTCCTTTTTCAACATTATTATAGAGAAAGTGATACCTAATATCGATGTGCTTAGTTCTCGAATGTTGCACGGGGTTTTTAGCAATGAAAATGGCACTAGTGTTATCACAAAATAGTGGAACACTATCTAGATAAACCCCATAGTCCTTAAGTGTTTGAACAATCCAAAGAATTTGTGAGCAAGCACTAGCAGCAGCTACATATAGATTTGGTTGTGGACTGTGCAACTGAGTTTTGTTTTCTAGAGGACCAAGCAACAAGAGAATTACCAAGAAAATGACAACACTGGAAGTACTTTTCCTATCAATCCTACAACCCCCAAAATCAGCATCCAAAAAAGCTTTCAAAGTAACAATTGAGGAAGAAGGAAGAAAAATACCAAATTCTTGGGTTCCATGTAAGTACATGAGAATCCTTTTGACGGCTTGACGATGTGAAGCACGTGGGAAAGCTTGAAACCGTGCACAAAGACATACGCTGAATTATATGTCCGGTCTTGATGCCGTGAGGTACAAAAGTGATCTGATCATGCTTCTATATTATTTTTGATCCACGAGTTCACCATCTTCATCAAGTTCAAGTGTCGTTGCTGTTCCCATTGGTGTCCGAAGAGGCTTGCTTTTGTCCATGTTGAAGCGCTTAAGAAGGTCTCTTGTATACTCCATTTGATGCACAAAGGTACTTTCCTTGTTTTGCTTGATTTGCAGTCCCAAAAAGTATGTGAGTTCTCCCATCATGCTCATCTCAAATTTTGAACTCATCATAGCTGAAAACATGGACACAAGATCATTAGAAGCACAACTAAAGATAATATCATCCACATACACTTGAACGAATAATGAGTCATTGTCATGCTTAAGCAAAAAAAGAGTTTTATCAACCTTGCCCATGGTAAACCCCTTTTCCAGTAAGAATTTTTTTAACCTATCATACCAAGCTCTAGGGGCTTGTTTGAGACCGTACAAGGCTTTCGACAATTTGTAAACATGATTAGGAAAATCTGGATTTTCAAAACCCGGTGGTTGCTTGACATAAACCTCCTCATCTATGTACCCATTAAGAAAAGCACTTTTAACATCCATTTGATATAACTTGAAACCTTTAGATGCAACAAAGGCTAATAAAATTCTTATGGCTTCTAGTCTAGCAACAGAAGCAAAAGTTTCATAAAAATCTAAGCCTTCAACTTGTGTGAAACCTTGAGCAACCAACCTAGCCTTATTCCTAACCACAACCCCATCCTCACTTTGTTTATTTTTAAACACCCATGTAGTTCCAATTAAAGTGTGACCTTGAGGTGGAGGTACATGTTTCCAAACATTATTTCTTTCAAAATATTCTAACTCTTCTTGCATGGCAATAATCCAAGATTCATTAGTGAGTGCGTGTGATATATATTTGGGTTCAAAAGAAGCAACAAAAGGAGAATGAGTGTTAGAGTTTTGATCGCAAAACCTGGACCGTGTAACTCGTTCATGCAAGCTTCCAATGATTTGTTGTCGAGGATGACTTTTGAGAATCCGGAGAGGAGTGGACACTTCACAAGCTTCTTCTTCTTCATGTTCATCACAAATCGATGAGCTTGTGACTTGAGGACGATCTAGACCAGTAATGGTGGTCGTGGGTGCTGGTTGTGAATCAAAATCAAGAGTTGGAACAATGTCATTAGCTGCTGAATTTTCGGGCAGCAGCACCTCTTCTTCAATGAAAATACTCTCCCCCTGCGGATATGGATCCGGACCTGCAATATTTGAGCTAGTACCTGGGCTAGCTTCGTCAAAAGAAACCTCACAAGTCTCCACAATTTTGTTAGTGTCAAGTAAAATCACACGGTAGCCTCTAGTATGAGATGGATAACCAAGAAACATGCCATCAATAGATCTAGGTTCAAATTTATCATTATTACCATGTTTATTAACAAAGCATTTACAAACAAAGAACTGGAAGTGTGTGACACTAGAACTATGTCCAAACCGAAGTTCATATGGGGTTTTACCTAGCTTAGCACGCAAGAAAACACGATTTGAGACATAACAAGCGGTTGCAATTGCATCAGCCAAAAATTTTCTAGGAGTTTGATGTTCATCAAGCATAGTCCTAGACATCTCAATTAAGGTTCTGTTCTTTCTTTCTACAACACCGTTTTGTTGAGGTACATATGGTGAAGCAAACTGATGATATATTCCATTTTCAGCACAAAAGTGATCAAAAGATTGATTTTTAAATTCAGTTCCGTTATCGCTTCTAATTGCTTTTAAAGATCCTAGGTGATCAATTGATAATCTAAGAAATAAAGTTCTAATGTGACTATTTGTTCTTAGATGCCATCATGTAAACCCAAGAGTATCTAGAATAATCGTCAACAATCACAAGAACATACCATTTACCTCCGAAGGATTGAACACGTGAAGGTCCTACGGTGTCAAGGTGCAAAAGTTGACCCGTTTTAGTTGTCATGATCGTTGTGAGACGAGTATGTGAACCCAGAACCATCTTAGCATGTCTACAAGAAGAGCACACAATTTCTTTGTCCCCTTTAAGCTTAGGCAGCCCAATATGCAATCAAGAGCACTAACACACGTTAGATGATCAAAGCCTACGTGACCAAGTCTATGATGACAAAAATATACGTCCTTTGAATCATTAGAACCTAGACACCTATGCTTAGAGGAAGACATATCAATATTATCTTTAAAAACTCTTCCAAATCGAGACATGTTAAAAATAACCTCACTATTTGAATTTACAACTTTGCAGCAATTTTTACTAAAAATAATTTCCAGATTTTCATCTAGCAGTTGTGAAACAGAAAGCAAGTTGTGTATCAATTTTTTAACAAGTGCCACATCTTTCGGAGTATAGTGATCATTTGCTTTAACTGAACCTTTAGCGATTCTAAAAGTTAAAGAATTATCGGCAAAAGTAACATTCTCTACACGTGACACAAAAGAGAGGGAGGAGAACCATTTTTTGTTACAGGTCATGTCGCGTGAGTAACCTGAATCCACAATTCAAATGTTCTCCTTCCTCAAGCATGTAACCTACATAGAAGCACAATACGTCGATGACTCAATACTGGGGTTAGTCAAAAGGCATTTAGGAATCAAGTACTGAGTCACACGACGTCCAGCAGGAATAACACGCGAAAGATGAGATAAAACAACAGGTTTATGAGCCAAATATTGAGGATTTCTGTACCCAACTACTGACCTACAAGGTCTTACATGTGTAGTACGAAAATCAGTAGCTCCGGTGGCAAAAACAAAAGGTCCAAAGGTAACAATAGAAGGTATGGAGGCAAAAACTGAAGCTCTAGAGGTAAACTTTGAATGTTTTTGACTCATAACAGAAGGTTGCATGTTCCTGACATTCGGTTTAGTATGTGCAACAAATTTTGCATGAGAGTTATAAGATCTAGCATGCATTCTTTCCTTTTTAATTTTTTTAGCTTGCCTATAACTAAAATCTATGACATGACCATCTCTACCGCAATAGGTACAATGAAATTTAACTTTTTGTTCGCGTCTAGATGAGCATGCAGCATGTTTATTGGTACCCGAATGTGACAACACTCCTGCAGATTTAAGAACCACCTCTTTTGGTTTAGGAACTATTTTAATCAAACCACTTCCTAATGACTTTACAATTTTAGATGGATGTGCTTTAGCATCAGCACGGGAATCAAAACCTAAACCAGTTTTATCATTGCAAGATTTTGATGAATTCAGCAGCAACTTTAGATTTTTGTTCCCAATACAAAACTGCTCTAGTGTCCTATTCATGTCATCAAGTTTCTTAGACAATTCTAGTCAGTTTTCACATGAAGTTTTTCCTTTTAGTTTGCAATTGGAGCAATATTTAACTTCATGAGCACGTAAAGCATTGTTCAGTATTGAAATTTTATTCATAGCATCTTTTAGTTTCTATTCAAGATCATTACAAGTAGAACAATGCAAATCAATTGTAGAACATGAAGCATCTTTTAATTTTTTGTCATTAAGTGCAGCAAGCTTTTTGTTCTTTTCAATCTCTAACTCAAGTTTATCAGGACAGGACGAGTGTGCATTTCTTAAGGAGGACAATTGTTCATATCTTAAATCGCATAAGGAACAAGAATCATCACTAGGAATTAAGGTTTTTAAACGATTAATTTCAGATTCTTGTGACTCAATTTTAACAGCATTGTCCCTAAGCTTTTTTTCCTTTTTCTTAACAATAACAGTTGCACGGGAAATTGCATCACACATTTCATCACAAGTAGGACATACCTCTTCGTTTTCACTATTGTGTTCTGTATCCTCCATACCTGATCTTGATTTGCCCGCCATGGAACACAAGTTTGCCAGATCATCTTCATCTTTGTCACTTCCAATGTCTACATCACTTGAGACAAGTTCTTGAAGTGCGGTGATGAAACTGTTTATCAGCTTGCGTCATGTAAAACCCTTCTTTTTCTTGTCTATGTTGCCAGAAGAGGACATTACTTTATTCTACTTTTCACCACGGGTAGAAGGACCTGAAAGGTTAGGGCAATCTGTACGAAAGTGTCATGTCTTACCGCATCCAAAGCTTTGTTGAGGTCCGAAGCTTCCTCTCCTTCTAGTTCTCACATTTTGCAATGCTTTTGAGAACCGAGTAGAGATGAGTGCTAGCTCCTCTTCTGGAAATTCTTCAATCTGTTCCAGGGTTAGTGAAGACAACAAAGCGAGTGCATTGCTAGATGAAGATTGGTCGGAGTATCACATTGAGAAACAAATGCAAGAGACTTGTTGGGGTTCTTATGTGAGATTATTCATGAGTTTTCAATTTAGAATATAGCACATCTAATGTAAGTGTACTCATGACAGTAGATTCACAAATAGATGTGACTTTCATCTCCCAAATTGACATGTCTAATGCACTTAACAATTGCCTAGCGTTTTCAGCATCTGACAAATTAACATTAACACTACGCAAGTTGCTGAGAATTTTATTAAAGCGAGCAAAGAGGTCATCAATGGACTCATCGGGTTGCATCACAAAGTGCATGTTTTCTTTTTTGAACATATCATGCCTTACCTTCTTGATCGTGTTGGATCCTTCGTGGTAGTCACAAAGTGCTCTCCACACATCGTACGTTGATCAGAGGTGTGCAATATGGTCGAAGTCGCTCTGGGTTAGTCCTTGGATTATCATGTTGCGGGCTTTGTTGTTGTTATCGACATCTCTTAAGTTTGTTGTCGTGACATGATTGTTCGGTGGCATGTCGTAGGTCTTGTACACCTTTTCCCATATCGTGAAGCCTTGCACCTAGATAAAAGCTTCCATGCGTGCCTTCCAAACCTGAAAATCAATGCCAACAAACACACAAGGTTTTGCCGAGTATTTCTCCATGAGGATTAGTAAAAAACACACGCTAATCATAAAGATTAGAGCACCGTGGCTCTAATACCAATTGTAGGATCGAGGAGCACGTGTAAAGCTACCAGAGGGGGTGAATGGTAGATTAAAACTTTTCAGCGGAAGCAACATAAAACCCCTCAGCAGGAAACCGATATGTTAAAGAAACTGTGTGTGCGACTAATGTAAACATTTTCAACTATGACTAAACTAGTATATATTATGGAGAATAAAGTAATGAATATGTCACAACAAGAATCACGAAAATTCGCCGAGAGAAACTCATCTTACGATCGAAAGATCGAACAAAGGTTAATCTTGTCTACCCGAGAAAAACAGTTCTAGAACACTGCATAGAAACTCGCGTAGTTCAGAAACCACAAATTCATTGACCGTGAAATTATTGCAGATGATATAAAATCAAGTTTTGAAGACAACCCAAAAGAAATCATGTCAATCGGATCTGTAAAACTCGAGTTATGATAAAACCACTGAAGAAAGGTAGTGTTGTGCAAAAACTCGACGAGAAATACTTGACAAAAACAAGTCGGACGAACAAGCCATAAAAGTTCCTTTAAACTACGATCTTTATTCAATAGAACACAAGAGGAACTGCCCAAAAGTCGTGCACCACGTGCTCTGGCCTCCCTTGCTTATATAACCAGCCATGAGGCCAACTCAAACCACACTAGGACTCTAATCCTACTCAATTCACGAATCGAAAGTTTCCATAACTGCTCAAGGCTCTTCTATATGCAGGTAGAAGCAATATTAAGACTTCCAAACACCTTAGGAACGCATCCCACATTCCTCAAACAACTCAAATTCGTGACCCACATAAAATCCTATCATAACCAACTCAAATCTTTCCATATTTGAGTCAAACCCGACTCAGCCGCAGCCTGAGTCCATAACCTAGTCGGTCGGACTTTTCCGACCAATTCTTTACGTCCACATCTCTTCATCACGCCTCAGAACCATGCAGCCACATCCATGCACTCCATGCACATGTGCAAACATCTTCCAACAACGTCCACACTACCTTTATATGTATTGTTCTTGATTCAAACATGTTGTGCGACCTCCTAATAACCTCAACCACAATTCCTCTCGAACGTGGTTGTTGAACATCATCTTCTCCCTAAGACTAGTTCAATGGATCCCATCACCAGCCATGTCTTGAACTCAAGCAACACCTGCACATGAATAAACAATGAATACTTCCGAGCACAAGTCCTCGACTTGACTCTTGTTAGTTCTGAAACCACAACACCTTACGTGAGCACCTAAAATAAGCATGTTGCAAATCATAGCAAAATGATATCAGCCAGAACCACCAAAAACTTGTAAAAGAATACTAAACAAACTTTCCATAATCCAAAAAGCAAGTTCAAAACAATGCAAGTTAAAAGAAGAACCACTGCGATCAAGCTTTGAACCTTGCCAAAGCTACCAGGACCTTGAAACGGAGCTTACCAAAGCTAGCAGGACCTAGTACCGGAGCTAACCAAAACTAGTCGGACCTAGCGCCGGAGCTTACCAAAGCTAGTTGGACCTAGCGCTGGACCAAGCAAAAAAACATGTCGGACATAGACAAAGAAGTCAGACCCAGCCAAAGCTAGTCGGACCTTACGTCGGACCTTGTCAGAGCTACCCAAAACATGTCGGACCTATCGTTGGACTTTGTTGGAGCTCGAACCATGTTTAAATAATGTTTTCGTAGTATTAAAAACTTTTATCATCAAATCCAATGTATTTAGTACAAGCCAAGGTATTTAGCACACATAGATCTCACAGTACCTCACCGGGGCGTATGGGAGACCACCTCATTATCCACGGGGTGTGCAAGCTTGAAGGAGGCTATGCAAAAGGATTTTTCAAGCGTGTGGATAATTTTGCGATGAAGGAGTCGACGAGCTCGTCGCCCTCCAAGATTAGACGTCACCTATTCCCGTCTGCCATCGAAGGGCCACCTCGCCAACTTGAGGACAGCGACGAGAAATATCCTGGTGCCCCTAAAGTGGCACAACTTTCCATGGAGTTAGCTTCTCTCCGTTTGGAGAACAGCAAGCTATCTGACTTAGTGGTTGAAGGGCGCATTGAGAGGGCAAAACTGAAGGATGAACTCATCTCCTTCAAGGAGGAGACTACGACGCTTACGAAATGTCGTTGGGGAGCCCGACATCTACAATGCTCCATAGTTTAGATGTCCCGATAGCATAGGATGCTTACTAGTTTAAGTTTAGTTTTATTTCAAATTTTTGTTTTTCCAATTTAGTATGAATAATGTAAGGATCCCCAATTTTTGAAATTCAATAAAGTTAAATTACCGGTTCATCTCGCACTGGTAAAGTTTCTCCTTTAATTTATTTTTGTTGAATAAAAAATGTAGGGAACAAGTGTGGGGGAGGCACCCCAAATCGCTAAATTGTTGATGGTCCTTAATTACCAAATCCAACCGTCAGTTCACTGCATAAAAGCTATGGATTGGACAACCAACATAGTGGTAGGAGTTATGTAATAAATATCTCCACAAGTGTTGGTGAAATTTTGTATGTAGGTGAATTATGCCCATAATTAGACGTTATTACAGGGACCAATCGAAGAAACACACCTTCCGACCAATCAGGCGCAAGCACGAGGATTCTAGGGCCCACTTGGAGGAGAAAACCAACTAAAAATTAGGGCAATCACCCATACCCATGATGGGGCCCCACAAAACAGTCTCCCGAAAGAAAAACACCACGTTTGGGGCCACTAGAAAGTCAGCCGAAGTGCCAGTTACACCGACTAGGTAAAAGCGGCAAACGCGGTCAACCACCACGTGTTGGCTCCGCAGGGCTTGGAGATTATAATTGCGACTGCTTCCCTTGCTTTTTCTAGCGCCAAACCGACCTTTGGAGGGTATAAATAGGGGGTAGAGGGCTCCCTCACTCCACACACCAAAAGCTTGAGTCTAGTACTACACTCCAAAGGAGAGAGTGAGAAAGAGTAGGAGGAGGAGGCTCCGGCTTGTCGGGCTTCTTCCACTTAAGGATAGGGTTCGAGCTTGTTGAACCCTCTCCACCCATGTACCTCAACAGTTCTTTCCATCTCAAGTAAGGTACATGATTTCCATTTAAGTTCATTTACTAAATTCCTGTAGGATCAAAGAGCACATGTAAATCTACCAGAGGAGGGGTGAATGGTACATTAAAACTTTTCAGCAAAAGCAACGAAAACACCTCTCGGCAGAAAACTGATCTGTTAAAGAAGCAGTGTGTGCGACTAATCTAAACATGTTCAACTGTGACAAAACTTGTATATATTGTATAGAATGAAGTCACGAAGACATCACAACAAGAATCATGAAAATCTATCCAGAGAAACTCAAGTTACGATCGAAAGATCGAACAAAGGTCAATCTGTTCTACCCGAGAAAAACAGTTCTGGAACACCGCAAAGAAACTCGTGTCGATCAGAAACCTCAAATCCGATGACCGTGAAATTTTCACAGATGATAGAAAATCAAGTTGTGAAAACAACCCACAAAGAATCACATCAATCGGATCTGTAAAACTCGAGTTATGATAAAACCACTGAAGTAAGGTAGTGCTGTGCAGAAACTCGACGAGAAAGACTTGACGAAAACAAGTCGAACGAACAAGGCACAAAAGTTCCATTAAACTACAATCTTTATTCAAGAGAACACAAGAGGAATAGCCACAAAAGTCGTCTACCACGAGCTCTGGCCTTCCTTGCTTTTATATCCAGCTCGAAGGCCAACTCAACTCTAACTAGGACTCTAATCCTACTCAATTCACAAACTGAAACTTTCCATAACTGCTCAAGACTCTTCGATATGCAGATAGAAGCAATCTTAAGACTTCCAAACACCTTAGAAACATATCCCACATTCCTAAAACAACTCAAATTCATGACCCACACGAAATCCTATCATAACCAACTTGATATTTTCTATATTTGATCCATAACCGACTCTGCCGCAACCAAAGACATCATCCAATACGATCCGATCCTTCCAACCAAATCTTTCCTTCCATAACCCGTCTTCAGAACCATGTTGCAACATCATGCACTACATGCATACATGCGAACACCTTCCTTCGACATCCAGTTTCCTTCATATGCTCCGCCCTTGATTAAATCACTCTGCGTGACCTCCTGATCAGGTCAACCACAATTCCTCCTAAACTTGGTTGTTGGAACCTCATCTCCTCTCTGAGACTAGTCCAATGGATCCCGTCACCAGCCATGTCTTGAACCTCAAGAAACACCTGCACATGAACAAACAACCAATACTTCAGAGCACAAGTCCTCGACTTGACTCTTGTCAGTTCCAAAACCACAACATCTTACGTGTGCACTTCACATAAGCATGTTGAAAACCATAGCAAAACGATATCAACCATAACCACCATGATCAGCTAACACGCATCAAAAACTTAATAAAATAATACTAAGCAAATTTTTGAAGAATATGAAGCAAGTTCGAAACATTTCACAGTAAAAGTAGGAACATTGCGATCAAGCTCCGAGCCTTGCAGAAACTAACCGGAGCTTGAGTCAGAGCTTACCAAAACTAAAGGGACCTAGCGCCGGAGCTCACCAAAGATAGTCGGACCTAGCGCCGGAGCTTACCAAAGCTAGTCAGAACTAGTCAACCCAAAAGCCAGAGCTAGAAAAAGAAAGTCAGAGCTTAACAAAGACATGCCAGAGCTATCAAAGATATGTCAGAGCTAAAAATAGAATTCACCAAAGCTTCCCAAAAACATGTCGGACCTAGACAAAAAGGTCGAACCTTACGTCGAACCTTGCTGGAGCTACCCAAAACAAGCCGGACATGTCGTCGGACCTGGCAGGAGCTCGAACCTAGGGTCGGACCTTGTTAAAAAGGTGTTTTGATAGTATTCAAAAGTTTTATCATCAAAGCCAATGTATTCAGCCGACATAGATCTCACAATCTCCCCCTTGATAAATGCATTGGCAACACCACTTAAAATCCGAACATTGACTTATTCACATCAAAAGTTTTAAAAAAGAAAATTCTCCCCCTATGCATATTTCTCCCCCTTTGTAAATCAAAAAAAAAGAAAAACAAAAAAATCTCCCCTGAGAAGCCAAAAACACTTGTGAATATGTGCAATGTGTGATCAATTTCTCCCCCTTTGACAATGTATTCAGCAAGGTACAAAAGAGAAATTTTAATTGTGATGAGCATATTATAACATATACATATAAAACGAAGCTCATCCAAGTCATACTATCAAGTAACTTACACTATCACATCAATGAGATACATAAAGTAGTGTAAGCCATGCTAGAGATCAAGTGTAATTCTCAATTTGAGCAAGTCATGATCTCACAAACTTAACCATTTCAAGGACTAAAAGCATGACAGTTGTTGCTGCAATTTTTTTCCTTTTAAGCACAAAATTTGATCATATGAAATTTGCAAGAGAATATGTCATTTGACAATCAGAAACTTAGGGACATGGTTTTAGTCATACAAAACTTCTTCCAAGTTTATATCTAAGTGCAATGATAAGCCATCTCAAAAGAAGAAGTGTCATGTATGCATATTCTCTTGACCTTTTCTAATTTTTATTTGAACATAAAAACTCAAAATGTGAGTTGCTTACTTGATTAATTCTTTGTGATTAAATCACTTGTGATCATGCAACAGGTTCAAAATAGCAAGAAAGTTCGATCATGATCAGATTTAGTGTAAGTAATTATTCCAATTACTAGTGATGGCAAAAACTACAAAATGTATAACATGAGTTGGAGGTTCAAAATGATCTTGAGGTGGAGGTACAAGTTTCCAAACATTATTTCTTTCAAAATTTTCTAACTCTTCTTGCATGGCAATAATCCAAGATTCATTCGTGAGTGTGTGTGATATATCATTGGGTTCAAAAGAAGCAACAAAAGCAAAATGAGCATGAGAATTGGGATCGGAAAACCAGGATCTTGTAACTCATTCATACAATCTTCCAATTATCTGTTGCGGGGGATGATTGTTGTAAATCCGTAGGGGAACGGATGTCTCACAAGCTTCTTCTTCATCAGGTTCATCGCAGATTAATGAGGTTGTGGCTTGTGGACGATCAGGACCAACAGAGATGGTAGTCAGATCTTGTTCAAAGTTCAGAGTTGGACACGTGTCAGCTTCAGAACTATCAGGCAATATCACCGACTCTTCTTCTTCTTCTTCTTCTTCCTCGAAAATACCCTCCCCTTGAGGATATGGATCCGGACCTGCAATATTTGAGCATTTACCTCCGAAAGATTGAACACATGAAGGTCCTACGATGTCAAGGTGCAAAAGTTGACCCGGTTTAGTTGTAATGATCATTGTGAGAGGAGTATGTCAACATGCAACCATCTTAGCATGTCTACAAGAAGAGCACACAATTTCTTTGTCCCCTTTATGCTTAGGAAGCCCACATATGCGATCAAGAGCACTAACACGCGTCAGATGATGAAAACCTACGTGACCAAGTCTATGATGCCAAAAATATAAGTCCTTTGAATCATTACCAACTAGGCACCTATGCTTAGAGGAAGACATATCAAAATCAGCTTTAAAAACTCTTCCAAATAGAGACATGTTAAAAATAAGCTCACTATTTGAATCTACAACTTAGCAGCAATTTTTAGTGAAAGTAATTTCCAAATTTTCATCTAGCAATTGTGAAACAAAAAGCAAGTTGTATTTCAAATTTTTAAAAAGTGCCACATCCTTCAAAGTGTAGTGATGATTTACTCTAACCGAACCCTTAGAAATTATAGGAGTTGAGGAATTATTGGCAAAACTAACATTGTCTACACGTGACACAAAAGAGAGGGAGGAGAACCATACTTTGTTACCAGTCATGTGGCGTGAGCAACCTGAATCCACAATCCAAATGTTCTCCTTCCTCAAGCGTGTATCCTACATAAAAGAACAATACGTTGATGACTAAATACTGGGGTTAGTCAAAAGGCATTTAGGAATCCAGTACTAAGTCATGCGACGTCCAGTAGGAACAACACACGAAGGCTGTGATAAAACAGCAGGTTTATGAGTCAAAGGTTGAGGTTTTCTGTTCTTACCTACTGACTTACTGTGGGGAACGGAGTCCACACATTCCAGGAATTGCAATTGGATGGTGCCGTGCGATGCGAGACCCAACAGTACACAGAAAAAAGATACATCGTATTACATAAAACAACATAATATTATACAAGCTTTGTCTTTTACAGATAATATGCATTTAAATACAATACAACGGAATATAAGTTCATAGCTCTCGACATTCAAGTCTAAGCTATGCAAAAGTCATTCCGTTCAGCCCTAGAACGGAATCACACTGGCAGCACACAAGAAAAATCACGACGGCGTGCAGGGTTCCCACTCGGCCGTGTACCCCGACGGGGGAAACACCTCACCGGGGAACCCTTCAACATAAATGTCATCATCTGCAGCAAAAAAAAACATAAAATAGCAACTGTGAGCACGAAGGCTCAGCAAAACTTAACCGTCTCCACTAAGCATGGAAATCTATATGCAGGATATACGTAAGATAGGATGGCAGTTTGCAATAAAAAGACTCGCCTAAATGTTAATCCTTACTTTCAACTTAAGCATCGAATTAAGGCTTCATGAATCTGAAATTTAGTGAACAACCTAATCTAAACATACAAGCATCAATACATAGTTATTCCATATAACATGATTCCATAATATTCAGCTCCAACTAATTAACTACGTCACAACTCAGTGAACAAGCGGTACTTAATAACCGCGAGGGATGGCGACTCGAATCGATATACACCTGCAGGGATACCCAAATAGCACGACACATACACCCACACTCAGAGTTGCGACGGCACACTCCACTCATGTTGTATGTAGCAACCTTTCACCCGCTACCTACATGCCGAACCGGTCTCACCGCTACGAGCGGGAGGCCCCCACACGGAGTACAACATACCCGCTGGCAGGTTTCCACCTTGCTGCTCTCAACCCACACCTATAAGGTGGTAGGGTATGCCTCGATGCTAAGGTGGACAAGTTACATCGGTTTACTAGGTCCCATATATCAAGTATGCTTTCGGTACATTCAAACTTGCTCAACAGGGCGGCACACGGATCTGTCCTTGACCGACACATGCACAACTACAGCTCAAAGGCCCCTATGTCCTGCTGCTCCTACTCCATGACCGGTCCCATATTTAACTAAATGGTGAATCTTTCACTCGACCAATCCCGTGTGAACTCAATTCCTGAACTTGCGAGTAGATTCCAACTACTCAACTTCTACCGAAGCAACTAAACATTAAGTATAGCATGGGCACATCGAGGACTAAACATCTACCCTTCTCTCATGGGTTCTCTGGTCATGCATGTGGAAAATTCCAAGAAAATCCTAGACTTAATGCACATACATCCTAAACCATATAGTGTGGTACAAATAAAATCTAAAATGCTATTAAATGCAAACAGGGGCTTGCCTGACTTCGAGACAGGAATAAAGTTAGTCTCTGGATTGATAACTTCCAGTGGCTCTGGGGTCTCCTCGAGCTCGGCAACTATCCGATATGTAAAGAATAATGCAAGTGAATCAATATTGGTATGATTGCATAGCTTAAAGGAAAGACAATTAAGTATATTAAATGATGGCTACTGGTTCTGTAACAGCGGACATTAATGATATGAGTGAGGTTCTGGCGGAAATTAGGCTAAGTTCATGGAAGTCTCTGTTGTATAAAATTCAATGTATATAAACCCTTACCAGAATTTTGATGGGAAACTGAGACGTTAACATGGCCAAAAGTTGGTATTCAGTTTACAGGAGGTCAATAATAACTCAACAAAATTGGTTTTACGATTTTCTAAGCATTCTACTTTGAGATATTGAATTTAGAAGTTTGGACAATTTGCTGAAATGTTTCTGGACATTTTTGAATTTTTAGGTACCTAGAGATTGGAAACACAATTTTGCTATTCAAATGAACTCAAATGGACCTGAAATTTTTACTGATACTCAAGGGAATTATTTTGAATGATGTGGACAAATTTGAGAATTTTTGAATTAGCAGAGCACTAGTAATTAATTCCAAAGGCATTTTGTTTCATGGAGTTATTGAAGATAATTTATGGATTTTCATACAGATTCAAGTGCACCACTTGAAATTACAGATCATCCTGGTTCTAACAAAATTTATTTGGGAATCTTTGGACAAGTATTATAGGAGATATAAATTTTCTAAGATCAGCATAGAACCCGCATAGAGAAAATAGTCTAACTCTTTTAACCGTGGGCCCTACTGGCAGTGTTGTCTTCAACCTACAGCAAGGGCGCTCGACCAGCGGCTGAATCACCTAGGTGAGCCCGATTTCACTCATTTTTTGCACCAAATAGAATGGGATTTTCACCAAATTAACCTTGGGAACAAGGAGAACATGATTATGGACCAAAATCGTTGATACATTGGCTGAAGGTTGGGTCTCGACGGAGAACAGCACCATTTTAGATGGCGTTGGGGAAAACTCATGGAACTCAGCAATTCCTCGATGGATGCTACTAAAACTTGACTGAGATGTGCGTCATGACGTGGTGAACAACATTCATGAATGATATAGAAATTGGTTGCACCTAGGAACAAAATTAAATCAATGACCTAGTGATATAGGTATGAACTAGCTTCGATAAAATTTGAAACTAGCGAGCTAGGAGCCATGGATTGGCCTGAAACTTTGCGAGCAGAATCAAGGAGTGTTGGCGCACCTTTTTGCTTCAAGGACTGAGGTGAGAATCAGCCAGGAACAGCTGCTGCAAGGGAGCACAAGTGAGGTGGTTCCTGGGGAAAAAGAAAAACAGAGGATGAGAAAGCTTGCTGCTATGTTGCACCGTGAGCAAGTGAAAGGATCAGCTCTCCACTTATCTGTAGCTCAGCTGTCTTCACAACCAAGGCATGAAGCAAGCACACAGGCAGCTGGGTGGATTTTGCATGCTGTGAGGTGTTGCTCTGTGATGAAACAGAGGGAAACAGAGGAGAAGTACATGAAAGGAGGGTCCTACTGCTTTCATCCTTATCTTCACCAGACAGTCAATTTCCCCCACCTAGATTCATCCAAAATTGCTAGATATTTGTGGTAAGTCCAAATTACATATGGAAAATTTAATTCTGAATTCAGATTATTGATTTGACCAAGTTTCATTCGAATTCAAACTTGAATTCGAATTTGAGTGGAATTCAATGTAGCCATTAAATTAAATAGCAAACATGCTTCAGAAATTATGAAAGCTTGCAGGGAGACCATTTGAAATATTAGGAATCCAATGGTCAACCCAAATTTGTATTTTTTTCAAATTTTAACAGTAGCTAAGTTTAAATTTTTGAATTCTCCCCAATAGGTTTGAAACGATTTGATTTTTGGCACTTGCTATTGTGATTTTTTTTAAACTTGGGTCTCCTAGCTGAGATGATCCTCTAAAATTTAGGGCTTCTACATTCCTCCCTCCTTAAAGGAATCTCGTCCCGAGATTACAAAGAAGAGACGAAACTAAGAGAGAAATTACCGGATATGAGATGATAAGAAATCCGGATAGTTGGAGCGGAGATATTCTTCGGATTCCGAGTCGCTTCTTCAGCGGTATGGTTGCTCCATAACACCTTATAGAAACACAGCGTGTGATTCCGTGTTGTTCGAGCCTTCTCATTGAAAATCTGAATTGGATATTCCGAGTATGTGAGATTTGGTTGCAACTCGTTGATTGCACCTGTGTGGACTGTAGCTGTGAACTTGAGACATTTCTGGAGTTGGGATACATGGAAATTGTTGTGGATACCAGCGAGAGATGCTAGAAATTCCAATCTATAAGCCACAGGTCCGCACTTCTCCATGATAGCAAACGGGCCAATAAACCGGGGAGCTACCTTTCTTTTTACTCCGAAACGGTGAATTCCTTTAATCGGAGACACGCGGAGGTACACGTGATCCCTGACATCAAAGTGCAGCGGGCGATGCCACTTGTCCGCATAATTCTCCTGTCGAGATTGAGCCGCTCTCAAGGTCGTTTGAATGTTCCGAACTTGTTCCTTGGCTTCATTGACTAGATCAATCATGAAGGTCACTCATTCGCCGGACTCGCACAAATTCAGTGGGGTGCGACATTTTCGGCCATATGGGGCTTCATATGGTGCCATCTTGATACTCGCGTGATAACCATTTTTGTACGAGAATTCTGCCAATGGCAAATGATCGTCCCAATTTTTACCGTGGTGGATGACACACGCTCGCAACATGTCTTCAAGTACTTGATTCACCCGCTCAGTTTGTCCATCGGTATGCGGGTCATAGGCGGAGCTTCTAATCAGTTTAGTACCCAACGAGGCATGCAGCTGCTCCCAGAAACGAGCAACAAACAACGAGCCTTGATCTTAATTAATCATGCGAGGAATGTCGTGTAGGCACATGATTCTTGATATGTACAACTTCACATATTTCCTGGCATTGAATCTGACATTTACCGGAATGAAATGTGCTGATTTGGTTAGTCGATCGACTATCACCTAAATCGAATCATGCTTCCGGAATGTGAGTGGCAATCCGACGATTAAATCCATACTCACATCCTCTGATTTCCATGCCGGAATATTCAGTGGTTGTAGCAGTCCTGCTTTCTTCATATGGTCAGCCTTCACTCGCCAACACATATCACACTCAGATACGTACTTAGCAATCTCACACTTCATCCGTGTCCGCCAAAACATGGTCTTCAAGTCTTGATACATTTTATTACTTCCCGGATGAATAGAATATTTGGACAAGTGAGCTTCGTCCAAAATTTTCTTTCAAAGTTCCATGTCACCGGGCACTATGATCCGATTCTTGAACCATAGAGCACCCTGCTCATCTCTTCTAAAGCACTTCATCTCACCGCTGTCCATTCACTTGAGTATGTGAGACATACCCTTGTCCTTCTTTTGAGATTCAATAATCTCATCTCGGATTGTGGGAATGAGAGCAATATTGTATAAAGATCCATATGGAGCCAAGTATAGACTCGGTTCATCCTCTTCCATAGATGTGATGGTCAAGTTATTGACATGAGATTTGCGGCTAAGCGCATCGGCAACCACATTAGCTTTGCCGGGATGATAATGAATCTCAATCTCATAATCCTTGATCAACTCAAGCCACCTTCGTTGCCTCATGTTCAGTTCCTTCTGAGTAAAGATATATTTCAAACTTATGTGGTTGGTGTAGAGGTGAACCAAATTTCCAACCAGATAATGCCTCCACATTTTCAGATCAATCACCATGGCAGCGAACTCCAAGTCGTGAGTTGGATAGTGGTGTTCATGATCGCGGAGCTGCCGTGATCCATATGCGACCACACGTCCATGTTGCATAAGAACGCAGCCAAGACCGATGCCGGATGCATCGCAATAACGTCGAACGGTTTTGTCGTATCGGGTTGAGCTAAAACCAGGGCTGTAGTGAGATTCTTCACCAGTGATTGAAATGCCTTCTCACATGCTTCACTCCAAATATATTTGGTACCTTTCTTCAACAGCTCTATCATTTGTTTAGCAATTTTCGAGAAGCTCGGGAGGAGCCCCCGAAAATATCCCGCTAAACTAAGGAAGCTTCGGACTTCATGTACGGACTTTGGATATTACCATTTCTGCAGTTGAACAATTTTACTTGGGCCCATAGCAATGCCCTCGTCTGAAATAATGTGTCTCAAGAATGGCACTTGACGGATCCAAAATTCACACTTGCTGAATTTTGCATAGAGCTTATGGTCTCGCAATCGTTGGAGCACGATATCTAGTGTTCATCATGTTCTTCCTCCGATTTGGAATAAACCAAGATGTCATCAATGAAGACCACGACGAACTTGTCCAAATCTGGCATGAACACTGAGTTCATGAGGTACATAAAGTGGGTCGGAGCATTGGTGAGACCAAATGACATTACGTTATATTTGTATAGTCAATATTGCATCAAGAATGCCGTCTTCGTTATATCTTCCGTCCGAATTTTGATTTGATGATATCCGGACCGAAGATCCATCTTGGAAAATACCTTAGCACCCACTAATTGATCGAAAAGAATGTTGATGCGAGGTAGTGGATACTTGTTCTTGATGGTCACATCATTTAGCGGACGATAGTCCACACATAACTGTAATGTTTCATCCTTCTTCTTAACGAACAGCGCGGAGCAGCCCCAAGGTGATGAGCTTGTGCGCATAAAATCTTTGTCTAGCAGGTCCTTAAGATGTTGCTTTAATTCAGCTAGCTCATTGCGCGCCATTCGATAAGGTCTTTGAGAGATCGGTGTGGTTCCTGGCGCAAGTTCAATCTAGAACTCGACGTCACGTTCGGGCGGCATGCCCGATAGATCATCGGGAAACACATTGGGGTATTCACGGACCACTGGAATGTCTTCCAACTTCGTGGATTCAGAGTGGTATGCTGCTGCAATTTCTTGAACGGGTCGATCAAGAATGAGAGTATGTGGTCTGCGTAGTGGGGAATCCAAATGAATGGTTCGAGGAACGATGTCCAAAACAGCACCGTGGTGATGTAACCACAACATACCTAATATGACATTGATCTTTTGGCCATCTAAGGTTATGAGTAGTTGGATATATTTTTCCACCCATGCACAGTGGTGCTTTAGGAATCATACTATGAGCTGATATTTTCCCGCCCGGGGAACAAATCATGTATGGATATTTAGTAGAAAATATTTGTACTTGGTTCTTAACAACATATGAACTACTAATGAAATTGTGGGTGGCACCAGAATCAAAAAGTATCATAATGGGGTGATCGACGAGAGTGAGCGTACCTGCGAGTATGGGTTCGCCTTCCGGTACGTCCTCAATGGCGATGTGGTGGATGTAGCCGGGTTTGGTATTTGGTTTCTTTGGCTGGTTGTGGGGTTGATTAGCACCCTGATACAATGCTTGTCCACTGCCTTGCTTGTCCGGACAGTTGTAGGAGAGATGTCCGACATGTCCACAGTTGTAGCATGTGTATTGTGTCGGACGACCATAGACCGAGGGACAGAAACCCGGTGCACTCTGCTGCTGTTGCTGCTGTGGCAGGGGTGGTCGGAAGCTTGGTGCATTGAACGGGCGGCCACGGAACATCGGTGGTCGTGCCGGTGGCTGCCCCCTTCGACCGGATGGTGATCGGTATACCATTCGGTATTTTTGTGGAGCTCCACCACTGCTGCCCTGTGGAGCACTCCTCTTCCTCTCAGTTACCAACTTGCGTGTTGCATCCTCTTGTACAATCGCCGCATTGACAAAATCATTGAACATGCCGCGATAGAACAAAGCCAGCTTGCCTTTCATCTTTGCATTCAAACCTAGATAGAAACAGTCTCGTTTCCTCTCCTCCGTGTTCACATGATCCGACGCATATTGCACGACGTGATTGAAGGCCTTGGAGTACTCGTGAGTACTCCTCCTGTCTTGCTTGAGTTCAAGAAATTCTTGAAGCTTTCGTTTTGTAATCTCAGGAGGTATGTGATAGGCGCGGAACGCCTCCCGGAACTTGGTCCATATCACGGCGTGACGAGCCGGCAGAGAGGTGATGTATTTCGCCCACCAAGCGCCGGCAGAGCCGTGAAGCTGCTGCGCCGCGAGAGCGCCTTCTGCTATTCGGTGCATTGGAGCAACCCAAACTTTGCTTCAATAGTGCGGAGCCTATTGTCTGCCTCAAGAGGTTCATCGGCCTCCGTGAAGACCGGTGGATGAGTTGCTAAGAAGACCGAGTAGGTGGTGTTTTGAGGCTGATGATTGCCTCCATCTGGACGCCCCCGCTGACGGGACGTATTCTGCACGAGGGTCCGCAGCAGATCGGTCTGCTCGTCGCGCGAACCCACCATTGCTGCAATGACATCCGCCAACGTAAGAGGAGGAGGAGGTGGCGGTTGCGGTGTCGGTTGTCGTTGATCATGAGTTCTCTGCTGCTGGGAGTCATCACCTCCCTGGCTCGTGCCACCAATCTCGAGCGTGTTACGGGTGCGCACAATTCTGCAGTCACGACAATGAATCCAATATGAGATGTGATATTGTAAGATCACTCTAGGATAAAAACAATAGTGTGCGTATTAATAACTAACTCGCATAACGGTAACATATATTGATAAAGCATAGACTTAATATAAAATACATCATCCCAAGACCAATGTTACAATAGCGAGTTCCAAAATAATGAACTTCATAGATTGAAGTTTATTTTGACTATCGTTGATCGCGACGGGTCGTTATGCGCGTTATCGTGCGAATACACGTTCTTATCTTCAATATGATACAAACATGACCATAAAAGAAAAGAGGTTCGAGTGGGTCGAACTCTCAGTTCCACTGGTAAATGGTTGAGTATCGACAACTGGTCCGTTATGACACTTCTCAAAGTGAATTAGAGGACCAGATTCATAACGAGAGCAAATTATGCGAAACCGATGAAGCTTCTGTTAAAATTGGACCAGTTTGTACTCAAACACAATTTAACCCAGTAAATGGCAGAATTAGATTCTGAGGTGAACTACAAAGTTATATAAACTTCAAGAACCTTCCAAAGAGTATTGTTTTGTCTCTAGATAATTTCTGGTTGAGAAGATATGACATTGTATACCTGACAGTTTTGCTGAAAATTTCGACAGCATCTCCTTTGTTTATGCTGATTTTGGGCCACAATTTCCAGATATGAAACTTCACAATTTACTACAGCCACATATTACAAAATTGTAATACAAATTACAAGGATTCCAAAATTGTCTTGTCAGCTCGGTTCGAATTTTGAAAGGAAGATATGGTCAGAACAGCAAGGAGTCCAGAGAAGGTTCCAGTTTCTGTCCAGTTTTGTCAGATTTTTGAACATAGAAATTCTGAACAGGTTAGATCGGAATTCAGTTCTGTAGTTGAACATAAACGTTTTAAAGGACTTCCTGAAATTTCCATCTACGTATGTTACACCTTCATTTGAGTTTTATACTGGGAGATCTGGTTTCTCAAAGTCAGGTCTTTTCTCGCAGAAAACAGAACACTGTTTTTGAATTGGTGACTTCAAAGCCTACTCCAAATTTCATAACTTAGTTCAAACTCAGAGCTCGATAGCTAATATAAGTAGTTTTACATCTTCTCAGTTCCATTTTATAGAAAAGTGGTAATGCATCAATGGAGTATATGTCGGTACTACGTGCCTCACAAAGTAAAAATTCTAAGCCACTATTCCGGCATACGTCTCAACGGTGGCCTTAATGACGTTCACTCGCAAATGATTTCTAAGCGCAATACGATCACGTGGTTAGTGTATCTCTCACTACACACAAACTACTGATCAATCATATGATGTCATACGACACAGCCCGTACGGGCGATAATTTCAACAGTCACAATATATATGAAAGTAAAAACATTCGTCATGTATCGTTCCATACGGGCCACCCCGAGTTAAGCCACATCTCGAGGTACATGAGCGGGTTTTCTACCACCCGACGGAGTCCCATGTCTTTGCATAGTGCTGCACCAGTAGGAGGCTCATCGGGTTATGTCCCACCCGAACGGGGCTCCCACTAGTTTTGAAGCACGCTGGGGTACCGCGTGTCATATGTTCTCAGAAACATGGAAAGTTGCAGAGGCTCATATGGACTTTCCTGTGCCAAGCCACGAAAACAATCACATGCTATCTCTCGCATGGTGAGCTTACCGCAATTGATGCACTTGCGGTGGCGTACCTTACCTCTTACCTGACGTCGGAGCTTCGTTACAGAATATAGTAACACCTAAGTTAGCTTTGCCACCTTAAGTAACTATTCTAATAATAGTCCTTATGTGGGCTACTATCGATTCCTCACCGTACACCTAAATTTTCTTGTAATACGATCCTTTTTAAGCGTGCTATTCCCAATGCGGCTCTGATACCAAGCTGTGGGGATTGGAGTCCACACATTCCAGGAATCGCAATTGGGTGGTGCCGTGCGATGCGGCACCCAACAGCACACAGAAAAAGATACATCATATTACATAAAACAACATAGTATTATACAAGATTTGTCTTTTACCAATAATATACATTTAAATACACTACAGCGGAAGATAAGTTCATAGCTCTCGACACTCAAGCCTATGATATGCAAAAGTCATTCCGTTCAGCCCTAGAACGGAATCACACTGGCAGCACACAGAAAACATCACGGCGGCATGCAGGGTTCCCACTCGGCCGTGTACCCCAACGGGGGCAACACCTCTCCTGCGAACCCATCATCATAAACGTCATCATATGCAGGAAAAAAACTTAAAATAGCAACCGTGAGCACGAAGGCTCAGCAAGACTTAACCGTCTCCACTAAGCATGGAACTCGATATACAGGATATACGTAAGATAGGATGGCAGATTGCAATAAAAAGACTCGCCTAAATATTAATCCTTACTTTCAGCTTTTAGCAGCGAATTAAGGCTTCAGGAATCTGAAATTTCGTGAACAACCTGATCTAAACATACAAGCATCAATACAAAATTATTCCCTATAACATGATTCAATAATATTCAGCTCCAATTATTTTACTATGTCACGACTCTGTAAACAAGCGGTACTCAATAACCGCGAGGGACGGCGACTCGAATCGATATACACCTGCAGAAATACCCAAATAGCACGACACATACACCCACACTCGGAGCTGCGACAGCACACTCCACTCATGTAGTATGCAGCAACCTTTCACCTGCTACCTACATGCTGAACCGGTCCCACCTCTACGAGCAGGAGGCCCTTACACGGAGTACGATGTACCCGCTGGCAGGTTTACACCTTGCTGCTCTCGACCCACACCTATAAGGCGGTAGGGTATGCCTTGATGCTAAGGTGGACAAGTTACATCCGTTTACTGGGTCCCATGTATCCAGTATGCCTTCGGTACATTCAAACTTGCTCAACAGGGCCGCACACGGATCGGCCCTTGACCGACACAGGCACAGCTCCAGCTCACAGGCCCCTATGTCCTGCTGCTCCTACTCCATGCCCGGTCTCATATTTAACCAAATGGTGAATCTTTCACTTGACCAATCCCGTGTGAACCCAATTCCTTAACTCGCAAGTAGATTCCAACTACTCGACTTCTACCGAAGCAACTAAACATTAAGCATAGCATGGACACATCAAGGACTAAACATCTACCCTTCTCTCATGGGTTCTCTGGTCATGCATGTGGAAAAATCCAAGAAAATCCTAGACTTAATGCACATATATCCTAAACCATATAGTGTGATACAAATAAAATTTAAAACGCTGTTAAGTGCAAATTGGGGCTTGTCGGGCTGCGAGACGGGAATAGAGTTAGTCTCCATGACTTCCAGTGGCTCCGCGGTCTCCTTGAGCTCAGTAACTATCTGATATGTAAAGAATAATGCAAGTGAATCAATATTGGTATTATTGCATAGCTTAAAGGAAAGACAGTTAAGTATATTAGAGGATGGCCACTTGTTCTGTAAATTTTACAGTGGACATTAGGCGATATGAGATAGGTTCTGGCCACAATTGGGCTGAGTTCATGGAAGTCTCTATTGTCTAAAATTCAATGTATATAAACTCTTCCCAGAATTTTCTTGGGCAAACTGGGACTTTAACATGGCCAAAAGTTGGTGTTCTTTTTAGAGGATGTCAAGTGTAAATCAACAAAATTGGTTTCCTAATTTTTTAAGCATTCTACTGTGAGATATTGAATTTAGAAGTTTGGATAATTTGCTGAAATGTTTCTGGACATTTTGGAATTTTTAGGTACCTAGAGATTGGAAACACAATTTGGCTCTTCAAATGAACTAAAATGGACCTGCCATTTTTACTGGATCTCAAGGGAACTATTTGGAATGATGTGGACGAATTTGAGAATTTTTTAATGAATAGAGCACCAGTAATTAATTACAAAGTCATTTTGCTGCATGGAATTATTGCAGATAATTTATGGATTTTCATACAGATTCAAGTGCACCACTTGAAAGTACAGATCAACCTGGTTATAACGAAATATATTATGGAATTTTTGGACAAGTATTGTAGGAGATACAAATTTTCTAAGTTCAGCATAGAACCTGCACAGAGAAAATGGTCTAACTCATTTAACCGTGGGCCCTACTAGCAGGGTTGTCTTCAACCTCCAGCAGGGGCGCTCGACCAGCGGCTGAAGCTCCAAGGGTGAGCTCGATTTCACTCATTTTTGCACCAAATCAAACGGGATTTTCACTAAATTAACCTTGGGAACAAGGAGAACATGATTATGGATCAAAATCGTTGATAAATTGGCTGAAGGTTGGGTATCGACGCAGAACAGCGCCGTTTTAGAAGGCGTTGGGGAAAACTCGTGGAACTCAGCAATTCCTCGATGAATGCTACTGAATTTTGACTGAGATGTGCGTCATGAGTTGGTGAACAACATTCATGAATGAATTGGAAATTGGTTGCATCTAGGAACGAAATTAAATCGACAACCTAGTGACATAGGTATGAAGTAGCTTTGACAAAATTTGAAACTAGCGAGTTAGGAGCCATGGCTTGGCCTGAAACTTTGCGAGCAGAAGCAAGGATTGTTGGTGCACCTTTTTGATTCAAGGACTGAGGTGAGAATCAGCCAGGAACAACTGTTGCAAGGGAGCACAAGTGAGGTGATTGCTGGGGAAAAAGAAAAATAGAGGAGGAGAAAGCTTGCTGCTGTGTTGCATCGTGAGCAAGTGAAAGGATCAGCTCTCCCCTTATCGGTAGCTCAGCTGTCTTCACAACCAAGGCATAAACAAGCACACAGGCAGCTGGGTGGATTTTGCATGCCATGAGATGTTGCTCTATGATGAAACAGAGGAAAACAGAGGAGAAGTACATGATAGGTGGGTCCTACTGCTTTCATCCTTATCTTCACTGGACAGCCAATTTCCCCCACCTAGATTCGTCCAAAATTTCTAGATATTTGTGAGAAGTCCAAATAAAATATGAAAATTTAATTCTGAATTCAGATTATTGATTTGACCAAATTTCATTTGAATTTAAACTTGAATTCGAATTTGAGTGGAATTCAATGTAGCCATTGAATTAAATAGCAAACATGCTTCAAAAATTATGAATGTTTGCTGGGAGACTATTTGAAATATTAGGAATCCAATGCACAACTCAGATTTGTATTTTTTTCAAGTTTGAACAGTAGCATAGTTTAAATTTTTGAATTCTTTGCAATAGGTTTGAAACTAATTTGATTTTTGGCACTTGCTATTGTGATTTTTTTTTAAAAAACTTGGGTCTCCTAGCTCAGATGATCCTCTAAAATTTAGGGCTTTTACACTTACAAGTTGTTGCATGTTTAGCAAGAAAACCAGTAGCTCCGGGGGTAAAAGCAGAAGTTCCAAAGGAAAAGGCTGAAGCTCTTGATGAAAAAAACCGAAGTTCTGAAGGGAACAACAAAAGGTCCGGGAGCTCTCTGAGCTGTCGGAACTACCAGAGCTGCCTTTGCAGATCTCTTTCTAGAAGGTCCGAAAGCTACCTTTTCAAATTTCTGACTCATTAAAGCAGGTTGCGTGTTTCTAATTCAAGGTTTAGCATCCATAGCAGATTTAGCATGAAAGTTATGAGATCTAGCAGACACTTTATCCTTTTAAATTTGTTTAGCTAGTCTATAACAGAAACTACAACATGACCATCTTTATCATAGTAAGTACAATGAAATTTCATTTTGTAATCATGTATAGATGAGCATCAGTATTAGAAATAGAATGAGAATGCTCTCCTGCATATTTAAAAATCACATTCTTTTGTTTAGGGACAGTTTTGATTAAAACTCTTCCAAATGATTTTACAACGTGAGGTGGATGTGTTTTAGAATAAGCATGGGAATCAAAACCTAAACCAGTTTTATCATTTCAAGGTTTAGAAGAATTTAACGGTAAGTTTAGGTTCTTGTTCCCATTGTAAAACCGCTATAGTATATTTTTTTATTGTCAAGTTCTTTAAATAAAACTAGTCAGTTTTGACATGAAGTTTTTCCTTTTAGTTTGCAATTGGAACAATATTTAACTTCATGAGAATGTAAAGCATTTTACATATAGAAATTTCATTCATAGCAACTTGTAGTTTCTTATCAAGATCATCACAAGTAGAACAATGCAAATCAATTGTAGAACAAGAAACATCTTTTAAATTTCTGTCATTTAGTGCAGCAAGTTTTTTTTCTTTTCAATCTCTAACTCAAGTTTATCAGGAGTGGAGGAGTGTGCACTTCTGAAGAAGGACAATTCTTCATATATTAAATCACATGAGGAACAAGATTCATCAATAGGAATCAAGGTTTTCAAATGATTAATTTCAGATTTTAGTGACTCAATTTTAACAGCATTGTCCCTAAGTTTTTTGTCTTTTTTCTTAACAATAACAGTTGCACGAGAAATAGCATCATACATTTCTTCGCAAGTAGGACATACCTCTTCATTGTCACTGTTGTGTTCTACATCCTCCATACTTGATCTTGATTTGCCCACCATGTAGCACAAGTTTGCCAGATCATCTTTATCTTCATCACTTCCAATGTCTACATCACATGAGTCAAGTTCTTGAAGTGCGGTGATGAAACTGTTTATCTGTTTGCATCTTGTAAAACCTTTCTCTTTCTTGTTGGTATTGCCAGAAGAGGACTTGACTTTATTCTGTTTTTCATCACGGGTAGAAGGACCTGAAAGGTTACGGCAATCTATATGAAAGTGTCATGTCTTACCACATTCAAAGCATCGTTGAGGTCCATACCTTCCTCTCCTTCTAGTTCTCACATTTTGCAATGCTTTTGAGAACCGAGTAGAGATGAGCGCTAGCTCTTCTTTTAGAAATTCTTCAATCTTTTTCAGGGTTAGTGAAGACAACAAAGCAAGTGTATTGCTAGATGAAGATTGGCCGGAGCTAGGCATATCATATTGAGAAACAAATGCAAGAGACTTGTTGGTGTTCTTGCATGATATTATGTCAATTTCATGAGTTTTCAATTTAGAGTATAGCACATCTAATGTGAGTGTACTCATGACAGTAGATTCACGAATAGATGTAACATTCATCTCTCAATTTGACATGTCTAATACACTTAGTAATTGCCTAGCATTCTCAGCATCTGAAAAAGTAACATTGACACTACGCAAGTTACTGAGAATTTTATTAAAGCGGGGAAAGAGGTCATCAATGGACTCACCGGGTTGCATCTCAAAGCGCATGTATTATTTCTTGAACATATCCTATCTTACCTCCTTGATCGTGTTGGATTCTTCATATTAGTCACAAAGTGCTCTTGACACATCGTACGCCGATCGGAGGTCTGCAACACGGTCGAAGTCGCTCTGAGTTAGTCCTTGGAGTATCAAGTTGCGGGTTTTGTTGTTGTTGTCGACATATCTTAAGTTTGTAGACGTGACTTGATCGTTTACTGGCACGTTGTAAGGCTTGTACACCTTTTCCCATATTGTGAAGCCTTGTGCCTCGATGAAAGCTTCGATACGTGCTTTCCAAACCTGGAAATCAATACCACTAAAACACAAGATTTTGCAGAGTATTTCTCCATGATGATTAGTAAAAACACGTGCAAATCACAAATATTAGAGCATCGTGGCTCTGATAACAATTGTAGGGAGCACGTGTAAAGCTAACAGAGGGGGGTGAATGGTAGATTAAAACTTTTCAGCGGAAGCAACGAGAACACCCCTCGGCAGAAAACCGATTTGTTAAAGAAACAGTGTGTGCAACTAATCTAAACATGTTCAACTATGACAAAACTAGTATAGATTGTAGAGAATCAAGTCACGAAGACAACACAACCAGAATTACAAAAATCCGTCGAGAGAAACTAAGGTTACGGTCGAAAGATCGAACAAAGATCAATTTGTTCTACCCGAGAAAAATAGTTCTGGAACACTACAAAGAAACTCGTGTAGATCAGAAACCACAAATCCAATGACCGTGAGCTTTCATAGATGATAGAAAATCAAGTTATGAAGACAACCCAAAAGGAATCACGTTAATCAGATCTAAAAGACTCGAGTTATGATAAATCCATCGAAGCAAGGTAGTGCGGTGCAGAAACTCGACGAGAAAGACTTGACGAAAACAAGACGGACGAACAAGGCAGAAAAGATCCTTTAAACAACGATCTTTATTCAATAGAACACAAGAGGAACAGCTCCAAAAGTTGTCTACCACGAGCTCTGGCCTCCCTTGGTTTTATATCCAGCCTGAAGGCCAACTCAACTCTAACTAGGACTCTAATCCAACTCAATTCACGAATCGAAACTTTCCATAACTGCTCAAGACTCTTCTATACGCAGATAAAAGCAATCTTAAGACTTCCAAACACCTTAGAAACGTATCCCACATTCCTAAAACAACTCAAATTCGTGACCCACACGAAATCCTATCAGAAACAACTCGATATTTTCCATATTTGATCCATAACCGACTCCGTCGCAGCCAAAGTCATCATCCAATATGATCCGATCCTTCCAACCAGATCTTTCCTTCCATAACCCATCTTCAGAACCACGTTGCAACCTCATGCACCGCATGCATACGTGCGAACACCTTCCTTCGACATCCAGGTTCCTTCATATGCACTGCCCTTGATTAAATCAACCTGCGTGACCTCCTGATCAGCTCAACCACAATTCCCCCGAACTTTGTTGTTGGAACCTCATCTCCTCCCTGAGACTAGTCCAATGGATCCCGTCACCAGCCGTGTCTTGAACTCAAGCAACACCTGCACATTAACAAACAACCAATTGTTCTCGTCAGTTCTGAAACCATAACATATTACGTGGGCACTTCACATAAGCATGTTGCAAACCATAGAAAAACGATATCAACCATAACCACCATGATCAGCCAACACACATCAAAAACTTAGTAAAAGAATACTAAGCAAAATTTCTAAGAATATAAAGCAAGTTCAAAACATTTCACAGTAAAGGTAGGAACATTGCGATCAAGCTCCGAGCCTTGCCAAAACTAACCGAAGCTTGAGCCGGAGTGTACCAAAACTTGACGGACCTAGCGCCAGAGCTCACCAAAGCTAGTCGGACCTAGCACTAGAGCTTATCAAAGCTAGTCGGAACTAGTCAACCCAAAAGCCGGAGCTAGAAAAAGCAAGTCGGAGCTTAACAAAGACATGCAGAGCTATCAAAGATATGCCGGAGCTAAAAACAAAATTCACCGTAGCTTCCCAAAAACATGCCGAACCTAGAAAAAGCAAGTCAGACCTTACGTGGGACTTTGCTGGAGCTACCAAAAACAAGCCGGACCTATCGCTGGACCTTGCAGGAGCTTGGACTTAGAGTCGGACCTTGTTAAAAAGGTGTTCTGATAGTATTCAAACCTTTTGTCGTCAAAGTCAATGTATTCAGTAAACATAGATCTCATAATTCCAACAAGTTATTTCCTTAGTTGCTTGTTTATTCATTGTTATATTCATTTAGAGGTCCTAGTCTTTGCTAGAGAGGTTAGGGAAGTAATCGATAGTGTAGGTGTGGTGTCTAGGCTTGACGTTACCTTTGATTATCTCGTAGTCCACGAGTTGTAGAGGTAGGCAGTAGGTGGTTACAGCCCTATCCGTCCGTTGTAATCCTCCACATTCGACTACGACGTAGGCTCTTGACGGGAGTTGCCTGGCAGGCGGGAGTAAGCCTGTGCCCAATACAAGCTGCTATTGACCGACTTGCTTTGAATTAGAAAACATTCTCTTAGGAAATCCACTCTATCCCTTGCCTACCACCAAGCTTTGTGTCCTTTGGTGAACTAGTTAGAAGATTACCACACACGTTACTTAGATTCGATACCCACAGCGGTTTCTCCGTGCGCTTGCGGATTTTCATCTGTGATGTACCAGCAGTCAACAAGCATTTCTGGTGCAGTTGCCAAGAAACAGTTGCTATTGATCTCAAACCTTGTTCACCCTCGTATCTGTTTTTTATCTTTATTTGTTACCTTTCCACCATCTAAACAATGGAGCAACCCACCATTCTTTCTCTATCTTTATCTATTCTTACAACATTTTTGTTTTGGGATTGACAAGGATTCTGCCCTATACCTCGACATAATGGTCTGAGGCTCTTTCCTCCATAAGACACCGAATGAAGGAAGGGAAATTCTAGACCGCATTCTAGAAAATACATCCTTCATCGTCGGTCTTGATGAAAGTCCTCAAGAGGAAGCCGAGTCGAGACATGAGGACCCCCCATAGTCACCCCATAACCCATACCATGCTCACCTCAAGTTGTGACTATGAAATCCTCACACGAACCAAAGACACCGAAGGAAGAAGAAATTCGACCTTTGGAGTTTCCATTTTGCTTCCAGGAAGATCTTTTTGAAGATTTTGGGAATGCCTCAAAGTACTGTTATGGAAGGGAAACCATCATTACATCCATCGCTCCTTGATCCGCCTAAAGGAAAATTCCTTCAAGAAACGATCAAGGACCTTGATCATGAGTCTGGAATGGACGACAGAGGTTGATCTTTAACCTTAATTCTGGTAAACTCACACCCAACCACCATTCGATGTCTTATTTGAGGGGTAATGGTGAACATCCTTTATAATCCCACTGTTGGAGCCAATATCATTTCCGAGAATTGTGCTTTAGCTAGTTTGGGTGATCCCTTGGGCTCCAACAAGAAAATCCATTAGAGACTCCTATGGAAACATCAAGCAAGGGTATGGGATTTTACAAAACATGTCTATAAGACATGAGAACATCAAGTTCTGCCTTGATTTTCGTTTCTTCGATGTCCAAGAATTCGATGTAATGATAGGGTTACCCATTGAGAAATTACTCGTGGATGCACCCTCAAAAGGCAGACTAGATGTTAAACCCGGAGGGAGAAAGTTTTACATTCCCATTCTGCGATCCAAGAACACATTAGCAGAACCTACGCCGAGAGTGAGCCAATAGAGGAAGCCATGGCTGTGAAATTCTTAGAACTTCTTGAAAATGAAGAAGAAGAACAATTCATCCAAGAATAGGATGAATTGCAGGAGACATTTGATTTGCCCAAAGAAGAGCCATCACAAAATCCCCCGATTGAATTGAAAACCCTACCTCCAGGCTTACGCTATGCTTTCCTACATGGTGATGTGGAAGCTCCTATCATCATAAGTGACAAGCTTTCACAAGACGAAACTGCCAAACTCATGACCATCTTAGGAAAGCATAGATCTGTCCTAAGCTACTCACTCCAAGACCTTAAGGGAATCAAACCTGCTCGTTGAACCCATCGCATTCCCACCGACCCTCTTAGAACACCATAAGCAAAGGAGGTTGAACAATGCTATGCGGGAGGTTGTCAAGAAGGAGGTCTTGAAACTCTTGCATGCCAGGATAATTTATCCCGTTCCTGATAGTGAGTGGGTTAGTCCTATATAAGTAGTGACCAAGAAAGGAGGAATGATGGTCGTTCGAAATGAGGGGAATGAACTCATTCCTCAACGAACCGTCATAAGGTAGAGGATGTGTATTGACTACAGAAAACTCAACAAGGCAACAACGAAGGATCGATCCCGCTGCCTTTCATTGATGAAATGCTTGAGCAGCTAGCAAAACCTTCCTTCTTTTGTTTCCTTGATGGGTATTCTGGTTACCATTAGATTCCCATCCACCCTGATGATCAAAGTAAGACCACCTTCGCATGCCCTTACAGAACATATGCCTATCGGTGAATGTCGTTTGGGTTGTGTAATGCACCCACTTTGTTCCAAACGTGCATGATGTCTATTTTCTCTTACATGACCGAGGAAATCATGGAAGTTTTCATGGATGACTTTTCCATCTATGGAAAAATGTTTGATCATTGTCTTGAGAACCTAGACAGGGTCTTACAAAGATGCCAAGAAAAGGATCTAGTGCTAAATTGGGAAAAGTGTCATTTTATGGTCTGTAAAGGCACCATCTTAGCACACTTGGTGTCCGAAAGAGGGATTGATGTGGACAGAGCCAAAATTGAAGTTAATGAAAAGCTTCCACCTCCCACCAACAATAAGGGTATCCGTTGCTTTTTAGGCAATGCAGGGTTCTACCGGCGATTTATCAATGATTTTTACAAAATTGCTATACCCTCACTAGCCTATTAGCTAAGGATGTGACATTTGATTTCTATGATGAGTGTCACAAAACTTTTGACATCCTCAGGAAGGCTCTCATCACAGCTCCAATCATTCAACCCCCTAATTGGACGCTGCCATTCGAAATCATGTGTGATGCTAGTGATTATGCTGTTGGAGCGGTCCTTGGCCAAACCAAGGATAAGAAGCATCATGCACTAGCCTACGTTAGCAAGACTCTATCAGGAGCTCAGCTTAAGTATGCCACAACTTAAAAGGAGCTCCTAGCAGTTGTCTGTGCTATCGATAAGTTTAGATCATAATTGGTTGGAGCAAAAATCATAATCTACACATACCATGCTGCTTTGAAATATTTGCTCACCAAGAAAGATGCGAAACGTAGGCTAATCCAATGGATTCTCCTACTCCAAGAGTTTGACCTAGAGATAAGAGATAGAAGGGGAGTAGAGAATTCCGTCGCTGATCATCTCTCACATATGGAAATCCCAAATAAATTGGACATACATATCAATGATTTCCTACGTTATGATATGTTGCTCAAGGTGACCGACTCTAACCCTTTGTATGCGGACATCATAAAATTTATTGTTATGGGGTATGTACGACTAGGGCAAGAAAAGAAAAGCTCATTTTTGAGAGTCGACGCCACTTGTGGGATGATCCATACCTCTGTAGGGTATGTTCTGATGGGCTACTTAGAAGGTGCATCCCAACAATCGAAGGCACCAAAATCGTCGAAAGATGCCATGCGGACCCCTATGGCGGGCACTACGGTGTTTACCGTACTCAGGCAAAGATCTGGCAAAGTGGATTCTTTTGGCCCTCAATAATGAGGATACAAAGGAATTCATTCAAAGATGTTGGGAATGCCAAAAGCATAGAGGAATCACTACTAGCAGTGCGATGCCCCTCACATACAATCTCCAAGTAGAATTATTTGATGTGTGGGGGATCGACTTCATGGGACCTTTTCCAAAGTCCTATGATTGCAAGTATATTTTTGTGGCTGTAGATTACGTATCCAAATGGATAAAAGCATTACCATGCAAACATCCCGATGCCAAGACCGCTCGGAAATTGTTTCATGAAATCATTTTTCCACAGTTTGGAACTCCCCGAATGGTCATAAGTCATGGAGGGTCTCGTTTCATTGATAAGACCTTCTGGAGCTTTCTGAGGGAGCTTGGGGTTAGGCATAACATTGATACTCTGTACCATCCCCAAACAAGCGGTCAAGCAGAAACTTCAAACAAACAAATCAAGAATATCTTGCAAAAGACCGTCTTTGAGATGGGGAATGGGTGGAAGAACAAACTACCCGATGCACTTTGGGCATAAAGTACTTCCTATAAGACACCCATTGAAATATCACCTTTCCAAATTATCTATGGGAAAACTTTTGATTTACCCGTAGAATTGGAACATAGAGCGTATTGGGCTATCAAGAAGTGGAACATGGATCTCCACGAAGCTGGAAAGTTGCGCAAAATGCAAATTTCTAAACTAGAAGAATTGAGGGATAAGGTGTACCATACTACCAAGATCTATAAGGAAAAAAACCAATAGGTGGTACTATAAAAGAATTATGCCTAACGAGTTCAAGCCCGAAGATAAAGTCCCGCTTTTCAACTCTAGAGTTAGACTTTTTGGACATGGAAAACTTGAAAGTAAATGGGAAGGTCACTATACTGTGGTAGATACTTCATCTCATGGAGCAATTACACTCCAAAATTATGAAAGTCATCTATCCAAAGTAAATGGGCACCATCTCAATATCTTTTTAGAACCCGAAGAAAATTTGGACAAAGAGGAAGATGTAGTCAATTTGATTGACTTCAACACCTATCCTTGAAGTTTGGTTAAATTTTCCATGTCCAATAAAGCAAACTCCAAACTCCACCACTCCTTTCCAATCATCCCACTATCCCCATTTGGCTAAGTAAGAGAGAACTAAAATGTAGAACACCATAAATACTTTCTTTCTCTGGACTTATGCACTTATTTTGATTCTATCATACAAAGTGCTTTTGTATAATAAATTGTGACTTACAGGTATAGGTAAGGCTGGTAGAGTCTTTCACTTTTCCATGTTTTCATGTCAAATAAAGACAAGTACAAGAACAAGTGTTTGGTAGGTCCCATAGGCCTCCCAAGGTGCAACATACCTGGACCAACATGAAAAAACAATTCAGGGCATCGTATGAAGGACCACGAGAAAATTTGACCAAACCATGATGGCTTGGCCCGCCCTTCTTCATTAAGGAAATGGTTTGCGCTCTCTGACCTCTTATCCCTCTATACTTTATTTTGAGTTGAATTTGATTATGCATGATAATATCATTAAAATCAACTCATCGGAAACTAAAATTTTCCAATTTCTATATCATACTTTGCTAGAGAATGAAATATGTCTAAACCTCATTTCAATTTCACAACCATGTTCTTGAACCACGTATCAATTTAGGAAAAACATGTCATCTAAGTATTTGATTGGTGTGATATGGTAAATGAGTGAATCTTGGAAACTCTCCATGATGGAATTGAATTTTGGTATTGCAATTTTTAAAGTCATCATGTTTTTGCCATCCTTTCTCATTAGAATTTAAATATCCACCAAGGCCATATGATAAAAATATTGAAAACCACATGCATATGCCACTTTGTATTTTCATTGAACTTTGTCAAACTCTTGATCCTTTTGAGTGACTTGCATGAAATCTTTGATTAGGAATTTCTTTTGCACTCCACCATATTCCAAGATTTTCACACATTCACCATCAAAATATACTCCATCTAAATTCTGCAAAATCCTCTCTAAATAAAAAGATGCACAAAAAGGAGTAGAAGGCATGGCTATAAGAGCTCTCTAGAAAAACAAAAAAAGAGAGAGAATTAAAAAAAAGAAAAAAAAAAACAGAGAGAGCCAATAAGTAGCCATGTTTCATCCTTGCACAAAAAAAGAGAGTGATCAATTGGGAGTCATCATCACCATTTATTATCCACCATCAATAATAAGTGCACAAGAATTTCTTTATTCATTGGTTTTTTTTTTTGCATGGTCTTCTCATCATTTTTGACTTAGTAATATATGAATTGCAAGTGAGCCACTTTTATCCTTACCAAGCTCCACAAAAAACCATATTTAGTTGTAGGAAAAGAAGTGGCAACTCATGCCAAGGTGAGGACTAAACACATTGAGAGACGAGAGCATTCTTTTGAGGAGCATGGCAATATCTTTTTGACTAAAATATAGCAATTTCCAAGTTTACTTCAGTAGGAGGAGTCCATGTGAACTAGATTCACGCCGTTCCATCTCTCAGACACCCAAGATGATGTGGTAGCCACATATCGAAGGTTCTTGAACAAAGGTATGTGTTGAAATGTTTTGTTTACATATTTCGTACTTGTAGCCGAATTATGATATCACTAAGTTCTTCTTGCCTTCACTTGAGGACGAGAAAGGACTGTGTGTGGGGGAGTTTGTTAATCATCCTTAACTGCCAAATTCGACCATGAATTCACTGCATAAAAGCTATGGATTGGACAACCGACATAGTGGTAGGAGTTATTTACTAACTATCTCCACAAGTGTTGGTGCAATTGTGTATGCAGGTGAATTATGCCCATAATTAGAGGTATTTACATGGACCAATCCAAGAAACACACCTTCCGACCAATCAAGCACAATCACGTGGATTCTTGGGTCCACTCAGAGGAGAAAACAAACTAAAAATGAGGGGAATCACCCATACCCATGATAGGGCCCCACAAAACAGCCTTCCAGAAGAAAAACACCGTGTCTGGGGCCACCAGAAAGTCAGCAAAAGTGCCAGTTTGGCCGACTAGGTAAACGCGCCAAACGCGGTCAACCGCCACGTGTTTGCTCCTCACGGCTTGGATATCATGATGGCGACCGATTCCCTCACTTTTTCTGGTGCCAAATCGACCTTTGGAGGGTATAAATAGGGGGTAGGGGGCTCCCTCACTCCACACACCAAAATCTTGAGTCTAGTACTCCACTCCAAAGGCGTAGCGCTGCCTAAGTGCTTAGGAAGTAGGGAGAGAGTGAGAAAGAGGAAGAGGAGGAGGCTCCGTCTTGTCGGGCTTCTTCCGCTTAAGGATAGGGTTCGGGCTTGTCGAACCCTCTCCACCCTTGTACATCAACAGTTCTTTCCATCTCAAGTAAGGTACATGGTTTCCATTTGATTTGCTTTACTTAATTCCAACAAGTTATTTCCTTAGTTGCTTGTTCGTTCATTGCTATGTTCATTAGAGGCCCTAGTCTTTGCTAGAGAGGTTAGGGAAGTAATTAATAGAGTAGGCGTTGTGTCTAGGCTTGACATTACCTTTGATTATATCGTAGTCCACGGGTTGTAGAGGTAGGCGGTAGGTGGTGACAGCCCTATCCGTCCGTTGTAATCCTCCACATTCGACTACGACGTAGGCTCTTGGCAGGAGTCGCCTGGCAAACCAGGGTAAGTCCGTGCCCAATACAAGTTGCTATTGACCGACTTGCTTTGAATTAGAAACCCTTCTCTTAGGAAATCCTATCTATCCCTTGCCTACCACCAACCTTTGTTTCCTTGGGTGAACTAGTTAGAAGATTAGCACACACATTCCTTCGATTCGATACCCATGGAATACTCTTTAAGGGGAAGTGTGTAGGATAGAAGAGCACGTGAAAAGCTACCAGAGAAGGTGAATGGTAGATTAAAAAATCTTACGCAGCGGAACTAATTAAATCCCAACCCCTTCGGCAGAAAAATGATTTGTTAAAGAAATCGTGTGCGAGACTAATCTAAACATGTTTCACCATGAAAAAAGTGATAATATATCAGAGAGAATCAAGTCCCGAAGATGACACAACAAGAATTACTCAAATCCTTCAAGAGAAAATCAAGCTACGATTCAAAGATCGAAAAAAGGTAAATCTGTCCTAACCGAGAAAAATAGTTCTGGAACACTGCAAAGAAACTCGTGTAGATCAGAAACCACAAATCCAATTACTGTGAAATTTTGATAGATGATAGATAATCAAGTTGTGAAGACAACCCAAAAAGAATCACGTCAAATGGGTCTGTAAAACTCGAGTTATGATAAAACCACCGAATAAAGGTAGTGCTGTGCAGAAAACTCGAAGAGAAAAACTTGTTTGGAACAAGTCGGATGAACAAGGCACAAAAGTTCCTTTCAACTACGAATTTTATTCAATAGAACACAAGAGGAACAACCCAAAAGTCATCTACCACGAGATCTGGCCTCCCTTGCTTATATAACCAGCCCTTAGGCCAACCCAATCTCAACTAGGACTCTAATCCTACTCAAATCACAAATCGAAACTTCCCATAACTGCTTAGGACTCTTCTATACGCAGATAGTAGCAATCATAAGACTTCCAAACACCTTAGGAACATATCCCACATTCCTAAAACAACTCAAATTCGTTACCCACACGAAATCCTATCATAACCAACTCAACTCTTTCCATATTCGAGTCAATCATGACTCAGCCGTAGCTTGAGTCCATAACCTAGACGGTTGGACCTTTCCGACCAATTCTTTATGTCCACATCTCTTCATCGTGCCTCGGAACCATGTCGCCACATCCGTGCACTCCTTGCATACATGCAAACATCTTCTAACGATGTCCAAGATACCTTCATATGCATTGTTCTTGATTCAAACATGTTGCACAACCTCCCGATCAACTCAACCACAATTCCTCCCGAACATTGTTGTTGAACCTCATCTTCTCCCTAAGACTAGTTCAATGGATCCCATCACCAGCCATGTCTTGAACTCAAGCAACACCTGCACATGAATAAGCAACCAATACTTCCGAGCACAAGTCCTCGACTTGACTCATATTAGTTCCGAAACTACAACATCTTACGTGAGCATCTCACATAAGCATGTTGCAAAACATAGCAAAATGATATCAACCATAACCACAAAAACACACCAAAAACTTAGCAAATGAATACTAAGCAATCTTTCCATCAATGTAAAGCAAGTACCAATCATTGCAAGATAAAAGTAGAACCACTGTGATCAAGCTCCGAACCTTGCCAAAGCTAACTGGACCTTGAACTGGAGCTAACCAAAGCTAGTCGGACATAGCTCCGAAGCTAGAAAAACATGTCGGAGCTAACAAACATAAGTCAGACCTAGCAAAACCATTGGAGCTTAACAAAGACATGTCGGAGGTATCAAATACATGCCGGAGCTAAAGACAAAGCTCACCGGAGCTACCCAAAAACATGTTGGAATTTGACAAAGCAAGTCAAACTTATTGTCGGACCTTGTAGAAGCTCGAAGCTAGAGTCGGACCTTGCTAAAAAGATGTTACGGCAGCATTCAAAACTTTTATTGTCACAGCCAATGTATTCAACACACATAGGTCTCACAATCTCCCCCTTGATGAATGCATTAGCAACACCATTTAAAATCCGAACATTGGCATGAAAAGTTTTGAGAACAATTTCTCCCCCTTTGTAAAACAGAAATAAAATGAGAAAAAGAAATTCTCCCCCTGAGAAGAATCGTGCCAAAAACAATTGTGAATTTGTGCAATGTGTAATAAATTTCTCCCCATTGCATACTTATCTTTAAATTCACATATTATCTCTTGACAATGTATTCAACAAGGTTTAAAAGACAAATTTTAATTGTTATGAGCATATTATAACATATACATATAAAACAAAGCTCATCCAAGTCATACTATCAAGTAACTTACACTATCACATCAATGAAATACATAAAGTAGTGTAAACCATGCTAGAGATCAAATGTAATTTCCAATTTAGCAAGTCATGATCTCACAAACTTAACTATTTCAAAACCTATAAGCATGACACTTGTTGCTGCATTTTATTATTATTCAAAGCACAAATTTAGATCATATGATATTTGCAAGAGATTATATGTGCATCTGCATTATTCTAACCAACCAACCCAAGCCTATGTCATTTGACAATCAAAAGCTTAAGGACATGGTTTTAGTCATACACAACTTCTTCCAAGTTCATATCTATGTGCAATGATAAGCCATCTCAAAAGAAGAAGTTCGATGCATGCATATTCTCTCGATCTTTTCCCAATTTATATTTGACCATAAAAGCTCAACATGTAAGTTAATTACTTGATTATTTCTTTATGATTAAAAGCAGTTGTGAGCATGCAACAAGTTCAAAACAGCAAGAAAGTTCAACCATGACAAAATTTAGTGTAAGTAATTATTCCAATCACTAGACATGGCAAAAACTACAAAATGTATAACACGAGTAATGTAGTAAGAACTTTCATCTTGTAAAAGGAATCACAAAGTCATATATGTATGAAATACTATGCTCATATTATTTTACATTCAGATTCACACATAGACTTCCCAAGTTTCAAAACTCCCCCTCCATGTAAGCCATGAGGATGCATAACCTCTATTTCACTACCAATGAAACAAAAACGAGTGAAATCCAAAGGTTTTGTAAAAATGTCAGCCAATTGTTGTTCGATATCTACATGGTGAAGCACAATGTTTCCTTTTTCAACATTATCACGGAGAAAGTGATACCTGATGTCAATGTGCTTAGTTCTAGAATGCTGCACGGGGTTTTTAGAAATGCAAATGGCACTAATGTTATCAAAAAACAGTGGAACACTATCTATATCAACCCCATAGTCCTTAAGTGTTTGAACAATCCAAAGAATTTGTGAGCAAGCACTAGCAGCAGCTATATATTTAGACTCGGTTCTGAATTGTACAACTGAGTTGTGTTTTCTAGAGGACCAAGCAACAAGTGAATTGCCAAGAAAATGACAAGCACCAAAAGTACTTTTCCTATCAATCCTACAACCCCCAAAATCAGCATCCGAAAAAGCTTTCAAAGTAACGGTTGAGGAAGAAGGAAGAACAATACCAAATTCTTGAGTTCCATGTAAGTACCTGAGAATCCTTTTGAGGGCTTGACGATGTGAAGCATGTGGGGAGGCTCAAAAACGTGCACAAAGACATACGTTGAATTGTATGTCCGGTCTTGATGTCATGAGGTACAAAAGTGATCCGATCATGCTTCTATATTCTTTTTGATCCACCGGTTCACCATCCTCATCAAGTTCAAGTGTTGTTGTTGTTCCCATTGGTGTCCGAAGAGGCTTGCTTTTGTCCATGTTGAAGCGACTTAGGAGGTCTTTTGTATACTTCGTTTGATGCACAAAGGTACCCTCCTTAGTTTGCTTGATTTGCAGCCCCAAAAAGTACGTGAGTTCTCCCATCATTCTCATCTCAAATTCTGAACTCATCATAGCTGAAAACTTGGACACAAGATCATGGGAAGCACAACCAAAGATAATATCATCCACATACACTTGAACGAATAATGAGTCATTGCCATGCTTAAGCACAAAAAGAGTTTTAGCAATCTTGCCCATGGTAAACCCCTTTTCAAGTAAGAATGTTTTTAACCTATCATACCATGCTCTAGGGGCTTGTTTGAGACTGTACAAGGCTTTGGAAAGTTTGTAAACATGATTAGGAAAATCTGATTTTTCAAAGCCCGGTGGTTGTTTGACATAAACCTCCTCATCTATGTAGACATTAAGAAAAGCACTTTTTATATCCATTTGATATAACTTGAAACCTTTAGATGCAGCAAAAGCTAACAAAATTCTTACAGCTTCTAATATAGCAACAGGAGCAAAAGTTTCATCCAAATCTAGACCTTCAACTTGAGTGAAACCTTGAGCAACCAACCTAGCCTTATTCCTAACCACAACCCCATCCTCACTTTGTTTATTTTTAAACACCCATTTAGTTCCAATTATAGTATGACATTGAGGTGGAGGTACAAGTTTCCAAACATTATTTCTTTCAAAATTTTCTAACTCTTTTTGCATGGCAATAATCAAAGATTCATTAGTGAGTGTGTGTGATATATCTTTGGGTTCAAAAGAAGCAACAAAAGCAGAATGAGCATGAGAGTTTGGATCGCAAAACCTGGACCGCGTGACTCGTTCGTGCAAGCTTCCAATAATTTGTTGTGGAGGATGACTTTAGAGAACCTGGAGGGGAGTGGACACTTCACAAGCTTCTTCTTCATGTTCATCACAAATCGATGAGCTTGTCACTTGAGGAGGATCTGGACCAGCAATGGTGGTCGTCGGTGCTAGCTGTGAATCAAAATCAGGAGCTGGAACAATGTCATTAGCTACTGAATTTTCGGGCAGCAGCTCCACCTCTTCCTCATCTTCAACGAAAATGCTCTCCCCCTGCGGATATGGATCTGGACCTGGAATGTTTGAGCTAGTACATGGGCTAGCTTCATCAAAGACACCTCACAAGTCTCCACAATTTTGTTAGTGTCAAGTAAAAGCACACGGTAGCCTCTAGTATGAGATGGATAACCAAGAAACATGCCATCAATAGATCTAGGTTCAAATTTATCAAGATTACCATGTTTCTTAACAAAGCATTTGCAACCAAAGACCCTAAAGTGGGTAACACAAGGCCTATGTCCAAACTGGAGCTCATATGGTGCTTTACCTAGCTTAGCGTGCAAGAAAACACGATTTGAGACATAACAAGCAGTTGCAATCGTATCAGCCCAAAATTTCCTAGGAGTTTGATATTCATCAAGCATAGTCCTAGCCATCTCAACTAAGGTTATGTTCTTTCTTTATACAACACCGTTTTTATTGAGGTACATATGGTGAAGAAAATTGATGATCTATTCCATTTTCAGCACAAAAGTGATCAAAAGATTGATTTTAAAATCAGTTCCGTTATCACTTCTAATTGCTTTTAAAGATCCTAGGTGATCAATTGGTAATGTAAGAAATAAAGTTCTAAAGTGACTAAAAGCTTCATTCTTAGATGCCATAAAGTAAACCCAAGAGTATATAGAATAATCATCAACAATCACAAGAACATACCATTTACCTCCGAAGGATTGAACACGTGAAGGTCCTACAATGTCAAGGTGCAAAAGTTGACCCAGTTCAATTGTCATGATCAATGTGAGAGGAGTATGTGAACCTGCAACTATCTTAGCATCTCTGAAAGAAGAGTACACAATTTCTTTGTCCCCTTTTAGCTTAGGCAACCCACATATGCGATCAAGAGCACTAACACGCGTTAGATGATCAAAGCCTACGTGACCAAGTCTACGATGCCAAAAATATAAGTCCTTTGAATCAATTGCAACTAGACACCTATGCTTAGAGGAAGACATATCAAAATCAGCTTTAAAAACTCTTCCAAACCGAAACATGTTAAAAATAAGCTCACTATTTGAATTTACAGCTTTGCAGCAATTTTTAGTGAAAATAATTTCCAGATTTTCATCTATCAGTTGTGAAACAGAAAGCAAGTTGTATTTCAAATTTTTAACAAGTGCCACATCCTTCAAATTGTAGTGATCATTTGCTCTAACCGAACCCTTAGCAATTATAGGAGTTGAAGAATTATCAGCAAAAGTAACATTCTCTACACATGACACAAAAGAGAGGGAGAAGAACCATTCTTTGTTACTGGTCTATGTGGCGTGAGCAACCTAAATCCACAATCCAAAAGTTCTCCTTCCTCAAGCGCGTAACCTACACAGAAGCACAATACCTCGATGACACAATACTGGGGTTAGTCAAAAGGCATTTAGGAATTCAGTAGTGGGTCACACGACGTCCATCAGTAGTAATACGCGAAAGCTGAGATAAAACGACAGGTTTATGAGACAAAGCTTGAGGATTTTTGTACCCAACTACTGTCCTACGAGATGTTACATGTGTAGCACAAAAAAACAGTAGGTTTGGGAGCAACCTTTGCATGTTTTCGACTCATTACAACAGATTGCATGTTCTGTCATTCAGTTTAGCATGTGTAGCAAATTTTGCATGAAAGTTATGAGATCTAGCAATCACTCTTTCCTTTTTTCTGTTGTTTAGCTAGTTTATAACAAAAATATATGACATGACCATCTCTACCACAGTAGGTAAAATAAAATTTAACTTTGTGTTCATGTCTAGATGAGCAAGCAAGATTTTTATTTCAAACCAAATGAGACAACACTCTTGAAGATTTGAAAACCACTTCTTTTTATTTAGGAACTATTTGAATCAAACCACATCCTAATGACTTTATTATTTTAGGTGGATGTGCCTTAGCATGATCATGAGAAACAAAACCTAAACCAGTTTTATCATTGCAAGACTTGGAAGAATTCAGCAGCAAGTTTAGGTTCTTATTCCCATTACGAAACCGATCTAATGTCCTACGCATGTTATCAAGTTTATTGGACAGATCAAGGCAATTTTCACATGAAGGTTTTCTATTTAATTTGCAATTGGAACAAAATTTAACTTCATGAGAACGTAAAGCATTGTTCAATATAGAAATTTCATTCATAGCATCTTGTTGTTTCTTATCAAGATCACCAAAAGTAGAACAATGCAAATCAAATGTAGAACAGCTAGCATCTTTCAAGTTTTTATCATTAAGTGCAGCAAGCTCTCTGTTCTTTTCAATTTCTAACTCAAGTTTATCAAGTGTGGAGGTGTGCACACTTCTTAATGAGGACAATTGTTCATATATTAAATCACATGAGGGACATGCATCATCACTAGGAATCAAAGTTTTTAAACGGTTGATTTCAGATTCTAGTGATTCAATTTTAGCAGCACTATCCCTAATATTTTTGTCTTTTTTCTTAACTATAATAGTGGCATGAGAAATAGCATCACACATTTCTTCGCAAGTAGGACATACCTCTTCATTCTCGCTGTTGTCTTCTGCATCCTCCATACTTGATCTTGATTTGACCGCCATGAAGCACAAGTTTGCCAAATCATCTTCATCTTCGACACTTCCAATGTCCACATCGCTTGAGCCATGTTCTTGAAGTGTGGACATAAAACTGCTCACCAATTGACGTCGTGTAAAATCCTTCTTTTTCTTCTTATCGTTTGCAAAGGAGTGCTTCGTCCTTGTTTGCTTTTCATCCCGGGAGGCAGGACCTGAAAGGTTAGGGCAATCTGAACGAAAATGTCCTGTCTTACCACATTCGAAACATCGTTGAGGTCCGGAGCTTCCACTCCTTCTAGTTCTAACATTTTGCAATGCTTTTGAGAAACTAGTAGAGAGAAGTACTAGCTCCTCCTCCGGAAATTCCTCAATTTGTTCAAGGGTTAGAGAGGACAACAAAGCAAGTGTACCACAAGATGAAGATTGACCGGACCTAGGCATGTCACATTGAGAAAGAAAAGCAATATAGTTGTTGGGGTTCTTATGTGATATTATGTCAATTTCATGAGTTTTTAACTTGGAATATAGCACATCTAAAGTAAGTGTACTCATGACAGTAGATTCACGAATAGATGTGACTTTCATCTCCCAAATTGACATATCTAATGCACTTAACAATTGCCTAGCATTTTCAGCATCAGAAAAATTAACATTGACACTACACAAATTGCTGAGATTTCTATTAAAGCGAGCAAAAAGGTCATCAATAGACTCACCGGGTTGCATCTCGAAGCGCATGTATTCTTTCTTGAACATGTCTTGACATAACTCCTTGATCGTGTTGGATCCTTCGTGGTAGTCACAAAGTGCTTTCCACACATCGTATGCAGATCGGAGGTGTGCAACACGGTCAAAGTCGCTTTGAGTTAATCCTTGTATGATCAAGTTCCGAGCCTTGTTGTTGTTGTCGACATCTCTCAGATTTGTAGCTGTAACTTGATCATTTGAAGGCACTTCGTAAGGCTTGTATACCTTCTCCCATATTGCAAAGCGTTGAGCCTGGATGAAGGCTTCCATACGTGCCTTCCAAACCTGAAAATCAATAACACTAAAAACACAAGGTTTTGCGGAGTATTTCAACATGATGATTAGTCAAAACACGTGCAAATCACAAAGATTAGAGCACCGTGGCTCTGATACCAATTGTAGGATCGAAGAGCACATGAAAAGCTACCAGAGGGGGTGAATGGTAGATTAAAAAATCTTATGCAACAGAAATAATTAAATCCCAACCCCTTCGGCAGAAAAACGATCTGTTAATGAAATCGTATGTGAGACTAATCTAAATGTGTTTCACTGTGACAAAAGTGATAGATATCAGAGAGAATCAAGTCATGAAGACGACACAACAAGAATTACTCAAATCCGCCAAGAGAAACTCAAGCTACGATCGAAAGATCGAACAAAGGTAGATCTGTCCTACCCGAGAAAAACAGTTCTGGAATGCTGCAAGGAAACTCATGTAGATCATAAAAAATTGTTTCCAATGACCGTGAAATTTTGACAAACGATAGATAATCAAGTTGTGAAGAGAAACCAGAAAGAATCACGTGAAATGGATCTGTAAAACTCGAGTTATGATAAAACCACCGAAGAAAGTTAGAGCTGTGCAGAAAACTTGACGAGAAAAACTTGTCTGGAACAAGTCGGACGAACAAGGCACAAAAGTTCCTTTAAACTATGAATTTTATTCAATAGAACACAAGAGGAACAGACCAAAAGTCGTCTACAGCGAGCTCTGTCCTCCCTTGCTTATATAACCAGCCCTTAGGCCAACCCAATCTTAACTAGGACTCTAATCCTACTCAAATCACAAATCAAAACTTCCCATAACTGCTTAGGACTCTTCTATACGCAGATAGAAGCAATCTTAAGACTTCCAAACACCTTAGGAACATATCCCACATTCCTAAAACAACTCAAATTTGTTACCCACACGAAATCCTATCATAACCAAATCAACTCTTTCCATATTTGAGTCAAACACGACTCAGTCGCAACTTGAGTCCATAACCTAGTCGGTGGACCTTTCCGACCAATTCTTTACGTCCACATATCTTCATCGTGCCTCGGAACCACGTCGCCACATCCATGCACTCCTTGCATACATGAAAACATCTTCCAACAACGTCCATGATACCTTCATATGCATTGTTCTTGATTCAAACATGCTGCGCAACCTCCCGATCAACTCAACCACAATTCCTCCCGAACTTGGTTGTTGAACCTCATCTTCTCCCTAAGACTAGTTCAATTGATCCCGTCACCAGCCATGTCTTGAACTCAAGCAACACCTGCACATGAATAAAAAACCTATACTTCCAAGCACAAGTCCTCGACTTGACTCATGTTAATTCTGAAACTACAACATCTTACGTGAGCACCTCACATAAGAATGTTGCAAAACATAGAAAAATGATATCAACCATAACCACAAAAACTTAGCAAATGAATACTGAGCAATCTTTCCATCAATGTAAAGCATGTACGAATCATTGAAAGATAAAAGCAGAACCGCTGCGATCAAGCTCTGAACTTTTCCAAAGCTAACCGGACCTTGAACCGGAGCTAACCAAAACTAGTCGCACCTAGCGCCGGAGCTATAAAAAACATGTCGGAGCTAACCAACATAAGTCGGACCTAGCAAGAACATATCAAAGCTTAACAAAGACATGCCGGAGGTATCAAAGACATGTCAGAGCTAAAGACAAAGCTCACCGGAGCTACCAAAAAACATGTTGGACTTTGAAAAAGCAAATCAGACCTATTGTCGGACCTTGCAGAAGCTCGGAGCTAGAGTCGGACCTTGCTAAAAGATGTTACAGCATCATTCAAAACTTTTATTGTCACAGCCAATGTATTCAGCACACATAGGTCTCACAAAGTGCTACATCGATTGCTTCGTGCGCTTGTGGATTTTTATCTGTGACTTACCAACCGTCAACATAAATCTTGACATGAAAAATTAGCATTGCATCCTGAAACACGTTGCAACCGAACATTTGACTCGACACATCGAGACGGGGCAGAAGAGAGGATAGTGGGGGCTCGGCCGAATTCGGCTGAACAAATGTGGGCCCCACTCGGCCCCGTTTCGCTCAAGTTCGGTTTGGATCTCTTATCTTCGAATATATGTGCTACCATGCTATTTAAGTTGATTTCCATTTAAAACTGAATATTTAAAATGAATCAACTTAACATTCGTGATTAAAACTTGGTAGTCAAAATTTGCTTGAACTGAAAATTTGAATATTTTATATTTCAATTTATTGCCTTGTTTGTGATTCCCACAATTAAAGTAGGAAAAACACTTCATCTAAGTATTTGACTAGTGTGATATGGTAAATGAGCACTCAAGGAGATATCTTTTGCTTGAAATTGATTTTTGATGTTTGCATAAAATTTGGAGTCTTGAACTTTGCCTGATTCTCTCAATAGAAATTTAAATACCCACCAAGGCCATATGATACAGTTTCTTGAAAACTACATGCATATGCCACTTTGATTTTCATTGAACTTTGTCAAACTCGTGACCCAATTGAGTGACATGCATGAACTTTTGAGTCAGAAATTCTTGTTCACTCCATTCATGCAAAAGTTTCTCACATTGAGAATTTGCATCCACTATTCATAAATCCAATGAAGAAACTCCATACATTATGGTTATCAAAAATCTCTCTAGAAAAATATAAAGGAGTAGAAGACATTGTTATGAAAAAAATAGAGTAGCATCTACTCTTCAAGTATGAAAAAAAATGGAGAGAAAAGTAGACGTGTTTCATCCTTAACAAGAGAAAACCATGGAGTCCGCATTTATCCATCCCATTCATGTGCACAAGGATTTTATTTTCCAAATTGTTTGTTGCATAAGTCTCTCATAGGATCAAGTTTTTGACTTAGCAATACATGAATTGCAATGTGTGCCACATTTATCCCTACCAAGCTCCAGATATAGCCATATTTAGTATAGGGAAAAAATTGGCAAAACATGCCAAGGTGAGGATCAAAACACTTTAAGAGATTTGAGAGATTCCAAAATGAGAGACAAAGGCAATTGTTTCTTTGACTTTCCGAATATAGCAAATTGTCAAATGATTTCGGCAGGAGAAGATCCAGGGGAACCACATTCCAACCAGTCCACTCTTCAAAAACCAAATATTGATGTGGTAGCCATATTCCAAAGAGGGAATTCATGAATTGAGGTATGTGTTGAAAATTCTAGTACTCTCATTTTCTAAATTATAGCAAATTTATGACAACACCTTAGTTCTTCTTCTTGCTTTCACTCGAGGACGAGTAAAGGACAAAGTGTGGGGGAGTTTGCTGATGGTCCTTAATGCCATATTTAGACCATAAATTCATCTCATAATGTGCACAAAAGAAAAACACAACGTAGTGGTAGGGGTAAAAACCAACCAATTCCGCAAGTGTTGTTGTTTATTTGTGTGTAGGTGAATTTATATCCAAAAATACCAAGACATGCATAGAGTAATCCATTAAATTAGATTTCAACGAATCAAGCAACACCAAGTGGCACCACATGGATCAAATGGCCCACAAACAGTAGTATCCTTGGCCATCCAACGGTGTATCACTCATATCAGTCAATGGGACCCAACTGGAAGTCACACTGAGGAAGCATAGTGGAATTGGTCCACTTTTTTGTTCGGCCAAAGTGGGGGTTCGGCCACACTAAAATGTGCGCAAAACTTTGTCAGCTTCCATGTGTCGACTTCCTGTGGTACCCTAGTCACGATGAAGACTGATTCACGCGCAATTGGTGGCGGGAACCAACCCAGCTCCCCACACCTCACTTCACAACACACCAAAAGTTGAGAATAGAGTACCACTCCTAAGGTTTAGAGTAGTCCTAGAGGCTGCCAAGTAGAAGGAGACTGTCGTGAAGAGTCTAGGAGGAGGAGGCTTGGGCTTGTGAAGTCTCTCTTCTACACATGTACCGCTAAAAAGTTTTGATTCACAATCAAGTAAGCCTTTGTGAATTCATCTTAAGTTTGATTTCCAATTCAATTTAGTTTGCACGAGTAGTTAGTTGTGGGTTCATTGCTTTAATTTATTAGAGGCTCTAGTTGTAGCCTTGTGTTCAAAACAACTAGGGTAGTGATTCATAATATAAGCGTGGTGCTTAGGTTAGAAATCACCGGTGAGTATCTCGTAGACCCACAGATTGAAGAGGTAGGTAGTAGGTGGTGATAGCCCTATCTGTCCTTTGTAATCCTCCACGTTCGGCTATGCCATAGGCTCTTGGCAAGAGTCATCTTAGTGTTGCTCAGGGTAAACCCGTGCCCGAAGCAAGCAGCTACCGCAAATCTCTTTGAATTAGAATCAATACTTTGAATTCCTCTCTATTCCTTGCCTAAAATACAACTTTTTGTCCTTGGGTAAATTAGTTCGTAATATTAGCACACACATTCCTTGGATTCAATACCATTGGGAATAATCTTTAAGGGGAAGTGCTACACGATAGTTTCCATGCGCTTTAAGATTTTTATATGCGATGTAAGGAACATCAGCAGCAGACTCGTCTTCAGAATGATAGCATAACTCCAACTAGGTGCAAGATAGGGGAAGAGTGACCGCACATATGAAAGACAATATGCAAAAGCAAGCATAACTTCATGAACATAAGATTAAAGCGTAATTTAATGAAAATGGTTAAGCACTGGGTATGTTAGAAAATTCTTGAGTATGGTATTTCATAGGAGGAGGCAGGCTCGACCCACTCCAGGTTACAAGGAAGGCAAAGTGCACAAGCTTAGGGTGTAGGACCATGCTAAGCCGGCTGCACACTTTGGACCGATTCCTTCAAAGCTTGGTTATTCCTAGTTCTGCTCTTGGACTCTGTGATGCCCCTTACAGAGATAGTAGTCCTACCACTATGCTAAGGGTAAAACTTACGGAGGTGTTCTATGTTCCAAGTGTTGGGTTGTGGTTCTCCATCCTCCATCGTTAGGCAGACACACCTGAGGCGGCAATCTTGTGTCAATCGGAAGGGACCCTTCCAGCTGGGGAGAGCTTGTTTAACCGTTCACGAGGAAGTACACGCCGCAGCACTAGGTCGCCCGCCTTCAGCTGCCTACTATGCAGGAAACACTTGTGGTAACACTAGAGCGTCTGATAGTGTCATGCATTTCGAACAGGTGCTCGTTATCTTTGCTCATCGATGAGGTTCATATCTTCATGCCAGATAAGGTCCTGCGTGGCTTTGTCGTATGCCTGGACATGGGGGGAGCCCATGGTGAACTCTGGGGGGAGGATGGCCTCAGCCCCAATCACCAGGAAGAAGGGTGTTTTCCCCATGGCTCGGTTGACTGATGTCCAACTAGCCCATAGTGCACAAAGAAGCTCATCAATCCACTTTTCAACATGCTTTTCCAAGCTTGCATAGGTGCGTGTCTTGAGTCTTCTGAGTATCTCAACGTTAGCCCTCTCGACTTTTTTGTTGCTTTGTGGGTTCGTGATGGATGCATAGCAGACTTGGATGCCAAAGTCTTTGTAGTATTCTTGGAACACTGCACTGGTGAATTGGGTCCCGTTGTTAGTGATGATCCTGTTAGAGACCCGAACTCGCACACGATCAACTTGATAAACTTAACTGCAGATTGCTTGTTAAAAGTGACTACATGGGTGGCTTCCAGCTACTTTTTGAACTTATCTACAACTACTTAGAGGTACCAGTACCCTCCAATAGACCTGCAGAAAGGTCCCAAGATGTCCCGCCCCCACACCGCGAATATCTATGAGGGCGGCATCATTTGCAGCATTGCCGGTGTGTGGATCTACTTGGCATGGAACTGGCATGACTTGCATCTCCTGACTAGTTCGACAGCATTTTGGAGAGTTGTCGGTAGTAGAAGCCAAGTCGGAAGGCTTACCGACCAGCGTGCAAGATGATGCGTGGTTCCCGCACTCACCTCCATGGATCTCTGCAAGCAAGTCCCAACCCTCTTCTCTGGTTATGCACCACAATAGAACACTAGTGGTGCCACGCTGGTAGAGATCCCCCTCCACCAACGTGTATCTCTTAGCCAAACGAACAATCCGTTTAGCAGATGCATGTTCATCGGGAAGCATGTTGTCTTTCAAGTAGTCATAAATCTCTGTGATTCATGCATCGGGACCTACTTGATCTTATGGACCTTGGTGTCGGGTTGCACTGAGTCCCTAGTGATTCATACGAACCTTGGCAAGCTCCATGGTTGCAGGGCCGCTGGACTGTCAGCTTCGAGGTGATGGCCTCGCCCACTTCGCCCGGTTTGGTAGGTCGGGCTGTAGGTCGCAACAACTTCCTTTTAAAGACACCCTTAGGCTCAGAGCCCTAGTGAAGGCCTTTGTTGAGAGGTCATCGGCGACTACTTTGTCAGCATGAGGGACATGACAAAGGTCCAAGGCGTGGATGTCCTTCTCCAGCTTATGCACATGCAGCGGGTAGGAAGCTAGTTGCGGATCATTGCAACAATATTCTCCCCTGACTTGCTTGATGATCAGCTGTGAATCGCCTTTGACGAACAATTTGCGAACGCCAAGAGACAGCGTGGTCTTCAACTCAAGGATGAGGGCTTCATATTCCGCCATGTTGTTGGTTGCCTTAAGGTCGAGGCGCACCATTTACTTGAACTGCTCCCCCATCGACGTGAGGAGCAGGACCCTAGCTCCCTTCTTGTGCGAGGAGCCGTTGAAGTAGAGCATCCAGTGGGGCTCAGTGAAGACCAGAGCCTGGGGCTCCAGCTCGCTGTCCATCGGGCCCCTTAGGTTACTTGGTGACAGTGTCAACTCAGCTACGATATCAACTAGCATCTGACTCTTGACTGCATGCCGTGGTAAGAAGTTGAGCTTGAACTCCGCTAGCTTCGCAGCCCACCTAACAATGTTGCCAATTAAGTTGGGGTTGTGTAGCACCACCCTCGGCGGGTACAAAGTTACCACCGAGATCGCGTGGGCATGGAAATAGTGGCAGAGCTTCCTCGATGCTAAAACAATTGCATACAACAGCTTATGAACCTCAAGGTATCTCATCTTGGCATCGTGAAGGACTTCTCTAATGTAGTAGACTGGACTTTGGATAATCCAAAACCTCTTCTTCTATCAATATCGGACATGAGGGCTCCTAGCCTCCAGCATCTTGACCTGCCTCTGGAGGCTGGGACCCGGAGGCATCCTGGTTGACAGGACCCTCTGCAGGGTCCAAGTCCAGGGACTTAGCACCCGCGGTAGGGGCCTCCTCTAGCACCATGCTCACGTCCTCCATTGTTGAGGCGATGAAAAGCAGTTGAGGTTTGCCAGGCTCCGGAGCTACCATGATGGGTAGTGATGTAAGGTGGCGCCTTAGCTCTTGCAGCACCTCTTTAGCCTTCTCGGTCCAAACAAAGGGTCCGAACTTGCGCAGGAGCTTGAAGAACAGGAGAGCTCACTTAGCCAGTCTAGAGATAAACCGATTGAGTGTAGCCAAATAACCATGAGCTTCTACACGTCCTTGATGTGGGTCAGAGGTCGCATCAGCTCGATTGCCTTGATCTTCTCCGGGTTGGCCTCGATTCCTCGCTGCGAGATCATGAAATCGAGCAGCTTCTTGGCAGAGACCCTGAGCACACACATATATGCGTTCAACTTTGTGTGTGTTGAGCACAACCTGTCAAAGACTAGGGCGAGATTGTCTAGCAAGGATGTATGCATTTTGATCTTGACAACAATATCATCAACATACACTTCTACTAAGTCTCGAATGAGGTCCCTGAATGTTTTATGCATGGCACGTACAAAGGTAGGGAGCACATTCTTAATACCATAAGGCATGGAGACATAACAATATAAGCCATCTACTACTATAAAAGTAGTGTGCTCCTCATATTCTCTAGACATTGGTATTTGATGAAAACCTGAATAAACATCTAGGAAGCACAGTAGATTGCAACCTGATGTTGAATCTACAATATGATATATCCTAGGGAGAGGGACTTGATCTTTAGGGAATTCCTTATTAAGACTGTTGTAGTCGATGCATATCCGAAGCTTCCCGTTGACCTTGTGGATGACACTTGGGTTTGCCAGACACCAAGGGTGGTGGACCTCTCGAATGAAGCCGACATTGAGCAGCTTCTTGATCTTTTAAAAGATAATGCTTTGCCGCTCGATGGATTGCTTTTGAGGCTTCTCTTGTATCGACCATGCATTGGGGTAGATCTTCAGATGGTGCTCAATCACTTCTCTGGGGATCCCGAGCATCTATGACAGTTGCAAGCCAAATAAGTAGACATTGGCCCGAAGGAAGGTGAAGAGCGTGAGTTCCTATTTGTCATCCGAACTCCCCGCTACGCAGGTGGTATGGGTGACATCGAAGCAAACTTGGACGACCTTCACGGGAACTTCGCCGCTGTCGAAAGGCTGCACGTGGGGGTGCAAAGGTTGAGCCATGCTGGCACGTAGTCGGGGGAGGCTGGCTTGCTTCGCGCCACCAGGGGCATGATCCCTGGCCGCAGCTAGTGCTTGGAGCTTCTCCAAGGCTGAGATTGCGCCAGAGCGATCTCCACGGATCTTGAGGACACCGCTGGGTGTAGGCATCATCAGGACTAGGTAGCCATAACGTGCTACGGCCATGAATCGCTACAATTCCGACCTGCCAATGGTGGCGTTGAAGTGGAGGTCGACCCCCGCAACGTCGAACAAGACATTATCTGTACGGTTATTCTAAGTTGTCCCAAAAGTAACCGGGAGGGAGATGTTACCGTACGGGATGACATGACCCGGACCGACTCCCGAAAATGGGCTTGAGGGGGTATTTTTGGACATGGGGATCTGCAACTTTTGAAAGGATGCACGGCTGATGAGGTTAAAGCCCGCCCCGCCATCGGTCAGAACATGGTAGAGCTCAATGTTGGCGATGGTCGAGGTGACAAGGATTAGGAGCTGTCCTATTACCGCCATGTTCTTGGGGCAGTCGAAGGTGTCAAAGCTAATCGGCATCCCCATCCACTTGTGGTGCAGCGCGGGGTTGGGGGTGGGGGCGGCCGATGCCACTGCCCGACGTAGGGTCTTGAGAGTGTTTTGGGACGTGATGTTCCAAGAACCCCCACAGATGACATGGAGCGTCTCACGACACTCGTTGTCAATGCTGGAGTCAGAATCGCAGGGTTTGTAAACCGCCTCCAGGGAGCACTTGGCGTCCTGTTACTCCTTCTCTTCTCCTCGTCGACCTGAGGATTGACCTTCTGCTTGCCTTCCCGCTGAGAAAAGGTGCACTGTCTGGGCACTGCTGCTGCTCACAGAAGTCATTTGTGAGCTTTTTGATCTCCTGGCACTCACTAGCACTGTGGCACTTCATGTTGTGTACGGAGCATTGCTTACAACCGTCATCACCATCATTTTACTATTGATGCCTCTTGTCAAGGTGTGGCCTACGGCCACCATTGGCCGCTGCAGATGTGGCGACAGGCGCCCGGGCTAGTGGCTTGTCCTTGCCACTAGACTTCTTGTTCTTGCTGCTGCCTCGGGCAGCAGCATCTCCGCCGAGCTGACCATCCTTTCCCGCCTCGGTGTTAGACTTGTAGTGCCAGTTGCACCCTTTTGCGGTCCTGGCGCACCTGTCTGCAAGGTTGAGGAGCTCAAAGACATCCTGCACCTCGTGGGTGACTAGCTTCTCGAGCATCTTCTTATCTCTCACTCCCTGTTGAAATGCCACTACGACAGAAACGTTTGAGATGTGGTAGGTGGTGTTTTGTAGCTGAGAGAATCTGTGGATGAAAGAACATATAGACTCCCTCGGGCGCTGCCACACGGTGTGGAGGTCGAGCTCACTATCAGGGCGAGTGTAGGAGCTGCCAAACTTCACCGTGAACTATAGGCACAACTCTGCCAAACAGGTTATGGACTTTGGGAGGAGGTTCATGAGCCATGATCAAGCAGAGCCAGTCAGGGCGATGGGGAAGTAGTTGGCGATGATGGCCTCATCCTCTCCTACAGCAAGGATAGAGGTTGAGTAAATCTGCATAGCTCGACAGGGTCAACAATCCCGTTGTACTTCTCAGACAAGTGAGTCTGAAACTTGTGTGGCCAAACCACAAAGCAGAGTTGTGGTACAAGGGTTGTGCATCCTTCGCCTACCCCTGTTGGGCAGGGTTTTGCGCAGCACGCGTCGGGGTGCAGCACCCGATGTGCGGTAGTCACCCTCGAGGTTGCAGTGTCTCTCCCGATGTCACTTGATGGTGACATGGCCATCATCCACCGCACCACGGTGGTCGACCTTGTCTCTCAGAAATTCTCTAGCGAGCTTGGCCTTTGCAGGCAAGCGTGAGTCGATCGTCTGACGGTCTATTGTCGGTGTGCACAATTGCAACTCGTGCGACTGGTGGTTTGTTGCTTAATTTATGGACGCGTGTTGATGGCGGTGGTGATGAGGTGGTCGACGTCATTGCACCACTGTTTTACTGCTGCTGCCGGAGCATTCTCGGATGATGGGTTGTGGAGAAGAGTGCTCGCTGTGGCCAGCACACTTTCTAGGCTTGCAGCTGGTGGCATCATCGTCACTGAGGCAACGAGAGTCTGCCACAAGGCGACAGCTGGGCCGACCGTAGGAGCGGTAGCTGCGTGACAGCCTACATGGTCGGATCAACCCACATTGGAACAGGATGTGGCTCTGTCCTCCCCCTCTGTGATGCGCTGGAGCCAAGAGGAGCTAGCGATGGAGTGGATGTTCACCATTGCGCGTAGATGCAAACATTTTGGGAATATCTCCCATACCTAGCGTGCCAAATGTCTAAGTGTGCAACCGACACTTCCCCCAGATCTGCTACTGGAGTAGCCTGCGGAGGTTCATTGTTTTGGGGGGCCTAGTCCTTAGAGCTTTTGAGTGAGGCAGAGATGGTGAACACATGGATTTACATGGTTCGGGGTGCCGGAGCATAACACCCTACTTCGACAGGAGTGTGTTGTATTGCTCCTGCCTGAGTGTGTGAGTAAGAGTATAACTGAGCTTCAGTGAGGTTATTTGTCTATGTCCATGGTTGTCGGGTCCTTTTATAGTCCTAGGCTGGGGAACTTACACAAAGTCTCACGGCTTGAGAGGTGGCCTTAAGGAGATCTTACCCTATAAAAAATCTAGGGCACTTATGGCTACTCGCTGTATTCACTGGCGATGGCTTGAAGATGTTGTCTTGTTGCACCTAATGCTAGTGGCTAAGCGAAGCATAGATGTTGACGATGGTAAGGAATGTCCCATCAGTCACGTCACCGCATCCTGCCACACTGTGATGTACTGTTGTGCCTTCACTGCGATCTGACTGGGCACATTAACACCTAGCAGAGGCATGCGCCACGCCCATGCGCCTACGGTAGTTGCAAACCTTAAATGTGCGACTGGACAGGGCCTGACGCCCTTTACTCTAGCACCTACTATCGAGAGCCGAACAGTGGACATGTGGCAGCTGTTGACTATCTTTAAATGCCAAATCTGACAGTCAATTCTCTGCATAAAAGATATGAATTGGATAACCAACACAATGGTAGGAGTTATTTACTAACTATTTCCACAAGTATCGGTGTAATTTTGTATGCAGCTCAATTAGGCCCATAACTAAAGGGAATTGCATGGAGCAATCCATGAAACACACCTTCCCACCAATCACGCGCAAGCATGAGGATTCATGGGGCCACTTGGGGGAGAAAACTGACTAAAAACAGGAATCAACCATACCCATGATGAAGGCCCACAAAATAGCCTCACGGAGGAAAAACACCACGTTTTGGCCCACTAGAAAGTCAGCCGATCTCCCAGGTCACCCAACCTGGTATTCGCGCCAAACATGGTCAACCACCACGTGTTGGCTCCTTACAGCTTGGAGATCACGATGGCGACCGATTCTCGAGCATATTCTGGTGCCAAACCAACCTTTGAAGGGTATAAATAGGGGGTAGGGGGGCTCCCTCACTTCACACACCAAAAAAGCTTGAGTCTAGTACTCCACACCAAAAGCATAGTGCTGCCCAAGTGCTTAGAAACTAGGAAGAGGGTGAGAAGAGGAGGAGTAGGAGGCTCCAACTTGTCGGGCTTCTTCCACTTAAGGATAGGGTTCGAGCTTGTCGAACCCTTTCCACCCTTGTTTCCAATTCAAGTAAGGTACATGATTTCAATATGAGTTCATTTATTTAATTGGAGCAACTTAATTCCTTAGTTGCTTGTTCGTTTTCATCGCTCTATTCATTTAGAGGCCTTAGTCTTTGCATGTCAGGTTAGGGAAGTATTTGATAGCGTAGGCGTGGTGTCTAGGCTTGAAGTTACCTTTGATTATCTCGTAGTCCACGAGTTATAGAGGTAGGCCGTAGGTGGTGACAACCCTATCCATCCGTTGTAATCCTCAATGTTCGACTGCGACGTAGGCTATTGGCGGGAGTCGCTTGCTAGAACAGGGTAAGCCCGTAACCAATACAATCTACTATTGATTGACTTGCTTTGAATAAGAAATCTTCTCTTAAGAAATTCACTCTATTCCTTGCCTAACACCAAGCTTTATGTCCTTGGGTGAACTAGTTGGAAGATTAGCACACACATTTCTTGGATTTGATACCTTTGGGAATACTCTTTAAGGGGAAGTGTTACAGCGTTTTCTCCGTGCACTTGCAGATTTTCATCTGTGAAGTACTAGCCGTTAACAAGCATATATGGCGCCATCATCGGGGAATGGTTGTTGTAGATCTTCGAACCTTGTTCACCCTTGTATCTATTATTTTATCTTTATTCCTTACCTTTTTACCATCCACACGATGGAGCAACCCACCATTCTTTCTCTATATGCTCCTAATGGTGAGTTATGTGAGCCTCCACCATCGGCGGATCCCATTTGCTCAACTAGCTATGAACTCCACCTTGGCTTTATAGCCATGGTTCGGGAGCGATCCTTCTCATGGATGGATTATGAGAATCCCTACTATCACCTATGGGAGTTTGAGCAATTGTGTACATGCCTTCTAATCAAGGGCATGACACAAGAAACCCTAAACCCTTAAGTGGCAATTGTTTCCCTTTTCCCTCAAGGGATGGGTGAAGTAGTGGTACACTCATACTGTTGGGAGTGCAAATGGAAAATAAAATAACTCGAGACAATTTTTGTCTTGCATTCTTTGCACTCTCCCAAGTTGCCTCTCTACGAAGGGACATACTCAACTTTCAGCGAATCGAGAAGGAATCTATAGGTGCAGCCTGGGCTACATTCTCATTGCTAACCAAATCAAGACCGAACTTGTATATTCCCGAACATGTGTTATTACAACACTTTTGTTTTAGGCTTGATAAGGATTCTCATTGCTAACCTCGACATAACAGTTGGAGGTTCTTTCTCCATAAGCCACCGATTGAAGGAAGGGAAATTCTAGATCGCATTCTAGAAAATACATCCTTCATCACCGGTCTTAATGAACCTCCTCAAGAGGAAGCCGAGTAGAGATATGAGGATCCCCCTGTTGACGGTCCTTAATTTCCAAATCCGACCGTCAATTCCTTGCATAAAAGCTATGGATTGGTCAACCGACATAGTGGTAGGAGTTATTTACTAACTATCTCCACAAGTGTTGGTGCAACTGTGTATGCAGGTGAATTATGCCCATAATTAGAGATATTTATAGGGACCAATCCAAGAAACACACCTTCCAACCAATCAGGCGCAAGCACGATCATGGGCCCACTCGGAGTAGAAAACCAACTAAAAAACAACGAATCATCCATACCCATGATGGGGGCCCACATAACAGTGTGACAGAGAAGTTTCGGCGCGATTGGAGCCGTTTGCAGTTCGTCCGACCTACGAGGTCGCCCGACTAGGTAAATGCACCAAATTCGGTCAACCGCCACATGTTGGTTCCACGCGGCTTGGAGATCACGATGACGACTGAGTCACTCGCTTTTTCTGGTGCCAAACTGACCTTTGGAGGGTATAAATAGGGGGTAGGGGCTCCATCACTCCACACACAAAAAGCATGAGTCTAGTACTCCACTCCAAAGGCGTAGCACTGCCCAAGTGCTTAGAAAATAGGGAGGGAGTGAGAAAGAGGAGGAGAAAGCACCGGCTTGTCGGGCTTCTTCCACTTAAGGGTAGGGTTTGGGTTTTGTCGAACCCTCTCCACCTTTGCACCTCAACAGTTCTTCCCACCTCAAGTAAGGTACATGATTTCCAATTGAGTTCATTTATTTAATTCAAGCAAGTTGATTCCTTAGTTGCTTGTTCGTTCATTACTCTATTCATCTAGAGACCATAATCTTTGCGCGAGAGGCTAGGGAAGTAATCGATAGCATAGGCATGGTGTCTAGGCTTGACATTACCTTTTATTATCGCATAGTCCACAGGTTGTAGAGGTAGGCAGTAGGTGGTGACATCCCTATCTGTCCGTTGTAATCCTCCACATTCGTCTACGATATAGGCTCTTGGTGGGAGTCGCCTGGCACACCAGGGTAAGCCCGTGCCCAATACAAGCTACAATTGACCGACTTGCTTTGAATTAGAAACCCTTCTCTTAGGAAATCTACTCTATCCCTTGCCTACCACCAAGCTTTGTGTCCTTGTGTGAACTATTTAAAAGATTAGCACACACGTTCCTTGGATTCGATACCCTTGGGAATACTATTTAAGGGGAAGTGCTACAGTGGTTTCTCTGTGCGCTCGTGGATTTTCATCTGTGACGTACCATCCGTCAACAAGCATTTCTGGCACCGTTGCCAGGGAATGGTTGCTATTGATCTTCGAACCTTGTTCACCCTCGTATCTATTTTTATCTTTATTCCTTACCTTTTCACCATATCAACTATGGAGCAACCCACTATTCTTTCTATATCTGCTCCTAAGGGTGATTTCTATGATCCTCTACCATCGAAGGATCCCATTTGCTCAACTAGCTATGAACTCTACCCTAGCTTTATAACCATGGTTCGGGAGCAATCCTTCTCAGTGAAGTATTGTGAGAATCCCTACCATCACCTGCGGGAGTTTGAGCAATTGTTTTCATGCCTTCTAATCAAGGGCATGACAAAAGAAACCCTTAAGTGGAAATTGTATCCCTTTTCCCTCAAGGGAAGAGCGAAGCAGTGGTACACTCGTACTGTTGGGAGTACAAATGGAAAACGGAAAGAACTTCGAGACAATTTTTGTCATGATTTCTTTCCACTCTCCCATGTTGCCTGTTTACGAAGGGAAATTCTCAACTTTCAGTAAATCGAGAAGGAATATATAGGTGCAGCCTGGGCTAGATTCTCATTGCTAACCAAATTAGGCACGGACATGTCAATTCCGGAACATGTGTTGTTACAACACTTTTGCTTCGGGCTTGACAAGGATTCTACCCTATACCTTGACATAACGGCTTGAGGCTCTTTCCTCCATAAGACACCAATTGAAGGAAGGGAAATTCTAGAACACATTCTAGAAAATACATCCTTCAACGCCGATCTTGATGGAAGTCCTCAAGAGGAAGCCGTGTCGAGACAGGAGGATCCCTCCATAGTCACCCCAGAACCTATACCATGTGTAACTCAAGTTGTGACAATGAAATCCTCACCCAAACCAAAACACCTAAGGAAGAAGAAATTCGGCCTTCACAGTTTCCATTATGCTTTGAGGAAGATATTTTTGAAGATTTTGGGAACACCTTGAAGTATTTTTATGGAAGGTAACCATCATTACATCCCTTACTCCTTGATCCGCCCAAAGGAAAATTCCTTCAAGAAACGATCAAGGAGTTGACCACAATCATGAGTAGGGAATGGACGATGGAGGTTGAGATTTCACGTGAAATTATTCAGGTAAACTCACCCTCAGCAACCATTCGATGTCTTATTCCAACGGTAATGGTGAATGCCCTTTATAATCCCACTGTTGGAGCCAATATCATTTCCGAAAATTGTGCTTTAGCCATTTTTGGTGATGTACCCTGGGCTCCAACAAGAAAATCCTTTAGAGACTCCTACGAAAACATCAAGGAAGGATATGGGATTTGCAAAACGTGTCTATAAGACACGAGAACATCAATTTTTGCCTTGATCATCATGTCTTCGAAGTCCAAGACTTCGATGTAATGATAGGGTTACCCATTGAGAAATTACTCGTGGATGCACCCTCAAAAGGCAGCATAGATGTTAAACTCGGAGGGGGGAAGTTTTCCATTCCCATTCTGCGATCCAAGAACACATTAGCAGAACCTCCCCCCGAGAGTGAGCCAATCGAGGAAGCCATGGCCCTTCAACTCTTAAACCCTTCTAAAAATGAAGAATAACAATTCATCCAATAAGAGGATGAATTGCAAGAGACATTTGATTTGCCCAAATAAGAGCCATCAAAAAAGCACCCGATTGAGTTAAAAACCCTACCTCCAGGCCTACATTATGCTTTCCTACACGGTGATGTGGATGCTCCTGTCATCATAAGGGACAAGCTTTAACAAGGCGAAACTACCAAACTCATGACTGTCTTAGAAAAGTATAGATCCATCCTAGGCTACTCACTCCAAGACCTTAAGGGAATCAGCCCTACTCTTTGCACCCATTGCATTCCCACCGACCCTCTTAGCACACCGTCTAGGGAACCTCAAAGGAGGTTGAACAATGATATGCGGGAGGTCATGGTGAGTGGGTTAGCCCTATCCAAGTAGTTCCCAAGAAAGGAGGAATGAGAGTCATTCGAAACGAGAGGAATGAACTCATTCCTCAACGAACCATGACAGGGTGGAGGATGTGTATTGACTACAGAAAAATCAACAAGGCAACAATGAAGGATCATTTCCCGCTGCCTTTCATTGATGAAATGCTTGAGTGGCTAGCGAAACATTCCTTCTTTTGTTTCCTTGATGGGTATTCTGGTTACCATCAAATTCCCATCCACCCTCATGATCAAAGTAAGACCAGCTTCACATGCCCTTACGGAACATATGCCTATCGACGAATGTCGTTCGGGTTGTGTAATGCACCCGCTTCGTTCCACAGGTGCATGATGTCTATTTTCTGAGACATGATCGAGGAAATCATGGAAGTTTTCATGGATGACTTTTCCATCTATGGAAAAACTTTTGATCATTGTCTTTAAACCTAGACAGGATATTACAAATATGCCAAGAGAAGGACTTGGTGCTAAATTGGGAAAAGTGTAATTTTATAGTCCGTGAAGGCATCGTCTTAGGACACTTAGTCTCCAAAAGGGCGATTGAGGTGGACAAAGCCAAAATTGAAGTTATTGAAAAGCTTCCACCTCCCACCAACAATAAGGGTATCCGTAGCTTTTTAGGCCATGTGGGATTCTACTGATGATTTATCAAGGATTTGTCAGAAATTGCTAGACCCCTCACTAGAATATTAGCTAAGGATGTGCCATGTGATTTCGATGATGAGTGTCACCAATCTTTTGACATCCTCAACAAGGCACTCATCACAGCTCCAATCATTCAAGCCCCTGATGGGACGCTGCCATTCGAAATCATGTGTGATGCTAGTGATTATGCCGTTGGAGCGGTCCTTGGCCAAACCAAGGATAAGAAGCATCATGCAATAGCCTACGCTAGCAAGACTCTATCGAGCTCAACTTAACTATGCCACAACTGAAAAGGAGCTCCTAGCAGTTGTCTTTGCTATCGATAAGTTTAGATCATACTTGGTTGGAGCAAAAATCATATTCAACACAGACCATACTTCATTTGAAATACTTTCTCACCATGAAATATGCTAAACCTAGGCTAATCCGATGGATTCTCCTACTCCAACAGTTTGACCTGGAGAGATGAGAGATAAAAAGGGAGTAGAGAATTCTGTCACTTATCATCTCTCATGTATTGAAATCTCAAATACACCAGACATACCTATCAATGATTTCCTATGTGATGCTATGTTGCTCAAGGTGACCGACTCTAACCCTTGATATGCGGACATCACAAACTTTATGGTTACGGGGTATGGACCACTAGGGCAGGATAAGAAAAAGCTCATTTTCGAGAGTCGACGTCACCTGTGGGATGATCCATACCTCTATAGGGTATGTTCCGATGGGCTGCTTAGAAGGTGCGTCTCAACAATCGAACCAAAATCATCGAAAGATGCCAAGCGGCCCCCTATGGCGGGCACTACGGTGTTCACTGTACACATACAAAGATCTAGCAAAGGAGATTCTTTAGGCCCTCAATGTATGAGGATACAAAGGAATTTTTTCAAAGATGTAGGGAATGCCAAAAGCATGGAGGATCACTGCTAGCAACGTGATGCCCCTCACATATAATCTTCGAGTAGAATTATTTGATGTGTGGGGGATCACTTCATGGGACCCTTTCCAAAGTTATATGATTGCAAGTATATTTTGGTGGCAGTAGATTATGTGTCCAAATTGGTAGAAGCATTACCATGCAAATATGCTAATGCCAAGATCGCTAGGAAAATGTTTCATGAAATCATTATCTCACCGTTTGGAACTCTCCGAATGTTCATAAGTGATGGAGGGTCTCATTTCATTGATAAGACCTTCTGAACCTTTCTAATGGAGCTTGGGGTTAGGCATAACATTGCTATTCTGTACCATCCCCAAACAAGTGGTCAAGCAGAAACTTTGAACAAACAAATCAAGAATATTCTACAAAAGACCGTCTTTGAGAGGGGCAATGGGTGGAAGAACAAACTACCCGATGCACTTTGGGCATATCTGTAAAAGCCCTAAATTCAGAGTGTAAAGTTCAGAGAGGAGAATTAAAATTTTGAATGGAAAAATAAATTGAAATGGAAATTTAAAAATCAAAACAATTCAAACTTCAATAGAGAGAATTCAAAAAATTCAAATTAGCTTCTATTTAAACCTTGAAAAAATAACAATTCGACTTCACCATTAGCTTCCAAATATTCCAAATAGCATCCATGTCAAATTTCATAAAAGTTGGAGCACATTCTCTATTTAAATAAATGGGTACATTGAATTCCATTCAAATTTAAATTTGAATGTCAGATGAAACTTGTTCAAATATGGGATCAAATTCCAGAATCTTAATCTACACCTTTGATTTTGTCCCTCTACAAAAACATAGGATTTTTGGACATTTTTAGGTGGTGTAATTGAAGGAACAGAGAAGTGGTGCTTGAGTATGACTGTAACACCCTAAATTTTCGCATCATGCATTGCATACATGGTCATGCATTAAACACTAGTAGAATAAAAGAAAAATAATAAAACATATGCATATACAAATATGTGTAGCAAAAGAAGAAAAAGAAAATAATAATTATAGCCTAAAACTTGTAATGAGGAATAAGTATATAAAAAAAATAATAATAAAAATATATAAGTATATATATAAATAATAGGTAAAATATTAATATTAATAATATATGTTATAAAAATAATAAATAATAAAAAATAAATATAATGATATATATATATATATAATAAATTATAATAAAGAAAAAAAATAAAATAAGTAAAATAAATAAATATAAAAAAAAAGAAAAAAAAAACCGCCGCCTGCCTGTGGCCTGGCCGGCCGAGCCGCCAGCCGGCCCGCACTGACGCGCCCACGCGCGTTTGCCCCGCGCCAGCCGCGCCCCGAGGCACCGCCCGAGCGCCTGCGCCCTCCCTGACCGCGCTGCGCTGCAGCGCCGCGCCGTCCCATCCCCTGACGCGCGCCGTCCCGCCCCCCCTTGACGCGACGCCGCCTGCCACCCCCGCTTTCCCGCGCAAGCACGCCTGCACGCGCGATTTCCGGCCCCGCTCCGCGGTCTCCCGCGCCGTAACACCTCACAATTTTTTTCCGGATACGAGTCCATCCCTTTAACCGCTTCCGTTTCTACCGGTGACGCACCCTAGCACCGCCCTATAAATAGGACCCAGGCCTAGGCCCTTTTTCCCCACGAACCAGCAGCCGCCAGCAAGGAGGAAAAGTCGCCAGACCCAGCCGCCGTTTCCAGAGAAGAAAGGCCGCCGAGAACAGAGAAACAGAGGCGCCCAGGGAAGAAAAAAAAAAGAGAAAAAGAAGGGGAAGAAGAGGGAGAAAAAGAGGAGGACACCGCCGTTCGCCGGAGATCGTCGCCGACATCGCGCCGCCGCCGTCGTACCGCCGAAGGACTGCTGCACCATCTTTTTCGTCTTCGCGTCGCATTTATTCCGCGACCGTCACACCGTCAGATCTACGGTAGGGTTCGTTCCCGATGCGAATTTTTGCGATCACATTGAATCTAATAGGCGTAAATTAATTTTAGTCGCACCATAAATTTTATTTCAGCAGCATTAATCCACCCTAAAATCCCCGTAAACCCTTATGAACACGTATGAACTAGTCGCATCTAATTAATAAATGACTGTAGTAAATTAATTATTAAACTGTGCATGCATGCATGTCATTGCATGTTGATTATTTTGTGTGCATTATGTTGAATTGTATATGTTTTCTTGTATGTGTGATCACGCGTAGAGGAACGTGCTCAAGAGGTTGCATACGAGGATTTCCAAAACCAAGACTTCGAAGCGCTTGAGCAACCCCATCCGCCGGAGCAAGGCAAGTGTCCTTGAAGCATATTGATCCTGTTTTAAATTAAATGTTTTGTTTGCGAACTTGCATGCTTGTGTCAAATTAACGGGAATCCTATGGTAGGAAGTTTACTAGTTTTGTTTGACCACCCTTGTCACCTGGAATTATGGTAGAGAGTCGGGAAGGGTTTTTACCTTTTCGCTTCGCTTAATTAATTGGGATGGTAAACAACACTACACATTTAATTATGCATCAATGATATTCTGGTTAATGTGAACTGGTCAATACGATGGGTGATCTAAGCAAGCATGGTTATGTGGATGGGTTGGTCGTTATGGTGGTTTGCTTGCCTTAGATCTAAGGACCGGTTCATGCGAGAATATGCCAGGTCAACAGTGCCACCACAAGGCCAAGTATGGGTGCGGCGTAGCTGAATAATTAGGAGCGCTGCTAGTATTGTATGGACCATTGGATGGCGCGGGGAATGGGAGTCGAGGAGGACTGCCTTGGGATCCGCATGGCACACGAGGGGACCCGTGGGTGGGAGAATAGAGGTTCAAGCCTGCCGGTGAAACCTTAGTGGGCCCGTACATACTAGTAGTCCCTTTTGAAAGGCTATTTTGTGATCTCTTGGCCACACACCTACGGAAGTGTGAGATGGCACAATGGAGGTTTCTTAGTCATCGAAAGGTGATAAAATCACAAACATGTGGGTAAAGTGGTACAACCTCTGCAGAGTGTTTAAAACTATCATGATAGCCGTGCTCCCGGTTATGAGCGCCTGGATGACCTACATGATTAGAGTTGGAATTGGGATTTGGGATGGTTATGGTTTGGTAACGGTCATGGTTTATGGATTGTGGTCATGGTTATGGAATTGAGTTATGGTAATTGGACATGGATAATGGTAATGTTGGTAATAATTGGATATTGTTAATATGATGGAATTTGTTTCACATAGACATAGTATAATGCTTTTCAAATGTTTTACTGTACTTTTCAGCACTTAGCCATTATTATTGTCGTCATTTGAATTAGCCACATGTCATACTTTCCACACTTGCTGAGTACGACATGTACTCACCCTTGCAATCCCCCCCCAACAGCTACTGGAGACAATTGGGAGTACCCTGAGGATCACGAGGAGTACTAGGTTGCGTACCGCCGTCAATTGCCTGTGGATTGGAGTCGTGCTGTTTAGTTTATTTTCCGCTGCAACTATTTAGAGTTATATTATTCGTGAACTGTTGGATTATTGTAATAAAGTACTTATTTATTAGTTAAGACGTGGTTAAATTCTGTTTATCATTTGTGAATCATTCGTGTATGTGTGTTGAACATCCTGGGCACACATATGCGTTACGCTTGGTTCATATTCGGAACCGGGTGTCACAAATTGGTATCAGAGCCGCGTTGACCGTAGGACGCAAGCCTAGGTAGAATGGACACTCTAGAGCACTTAGGAACACTCTTCTAATATGCTATTTTCGAAAATTTTTGCTGCTGTTTTGTTTCCTTTATTTTTGCCGCAAAAAAATATTGATCGCTGCTGCGTTTTTGATAAAATTTTCAGAAGTGTGCAATATTAAGTGCTGCTGTTTTGCGGTGTAAATTTTCGCAAAAACGGTGTGTTTTGCTGCTATTATGAGTGGGTAAAATTATTGTGTTGGTTGCTGTAATTTTCCTCTTTATTTTTCGTTCTTTTGGAACCGCTGCACCGCTCTTTGTCCGCCATTTAGGTGCTGAAATTTTCAGATTTGTTTTTCATTATTTTCCTAATGTATTCTTGTTTCTTGTAGATGGCCCGCACCAAGACAACCCCCCGTAAGTCGACCGGTGGACTCGTGCCCCCGCGTAGGTTGGCTAGTCGCTCTCCGGCCGTCGACCCCCGCCACCCGGTGGTGATCCGTTCTGACGGCAGAGCCGCAGGACAGTTGCGACACCGCCTCCGTGCCCTACTCCGTGAGGCTGGCTACCGCCACCACAGTCTCTCGCTCTCCTACCACACCACTGGAGTGCAGCGCCCCGGTAGGAAGGAGTGGAGCTGCAAAATTTATATCTTCTACGGTGACGAGTTGGTGAAGACCCACAGCAGCCCTGCTTGGAGGAGCTCCCGCCGATCTGCAGAGCAGGATGCTAGCTGGGAAGCAGCCACTTTCTGGAGCCACGCCCGCCGTTTCCGTCTGGAGGACACGGTTCACGCCTTCGTCCCGCAGCGTCCCAGTGGCACTGCGCGCTTCGTCTCCAGACACGTGGAGAGACCCCTGGACCTCCCGCAGTCTCGTCAGACTGTTGGCGACGTGACCCAGCTGAGTGCCCGACTTCAGCGGGCGCAGCAGGAGATCCAGGATGGACGCGACCTCGCCCAGCGTCACGAGGCGATAATCAGGAGGTATCGTCGGATCACCGACGAGGACCCGGACGACTACGCGTCCGACACCCCGATGTGGACCCCGGACTCTCCAGACCGTCGCAACGGTCAGCGTGAGTCATCCTCTGAGGAGTCCTCTGACAAGGAACCCTCCAGTGTGGCGTCTACCGCACCACCGCCGCCTGCTGCCTCACCACCCCAGGACCCACAGGACCCCGAGGACCCCGACGACGACGACGACGACGACGAGGACCCGGATGAGTTCCCGCTCGACGACGACTAGTCCTCGACCTATGCCACGACTCAAGGATAGGCACACCCCCATTAGTAAATAAGAGCGATGTAGATATACTTGTGTGGCCTTGAGTTGTATTACTTCTTTTAGGATCTTTGTAAATTCTGTTTGGTGCTTGTTTGAGTGCTTGTGTGCTTAGTAGAGAGTTGTGGGATGCTTCGGCAATTGTCCACATCCTCTTAATATAGGTCTATATTAATAAAGTATTATTTAGTGTCACATACCTTGATGCATATAGTTGGGACGTTTCCTTCCAAATTCTAAATCCTTCTATTCCCTACCTTTCCCTCGCCAACAGATGGTGAGAACTCGTAACCAGAGGGATGCCAACGATGAGGAGGAGCGCAATGAAGTACCTCAGAACAACCAGGGACATGCTCATGGAGCCATCAATATTGAACAACTGCTAGCTATGCAGAACCAGCTCATGCAGACCATGATACAGACCATGGGACAGCTGCAAGCTGGCAACAACAATCAGCCCCATATGCCTCCACCACCACCCCCGCCACATCACAACCGTTTGGGAGAGTTCATGAGGACCAGACCGCCAACCTTTGCACAAGCCACAGACCCAATGGAAGCTGATGATTGGCTGAAGTCCGTTGAGAAGAAACTTGCTATTGTCCAGTGCACTGACAGGGAGAAGGTTCTCTTTGCATCACATCAACTAGTTGGAGCAGCCGCTGACTGGTGGGAAGCTCTTTGCAACGCTCATGATAATCAGGAAACAATCACTTGGGCTGAGTTTAAACAGAGTTTCCGTTCCCACTATGTACCTGAAGGAGTTATGATGCTGAGGAGACAAGATTTTGAAAATCTCAGGCAAGGAAGGATGAGTGTGAGTGAGTATCTCAACAAATTCACTCAATTATCAAGATATGCCCCAGAATACATCAAAACTGATAGTAGGAAGCAGTATCTGTTTATGAGAGGTCTCAACAATGAAATTCAAGTCCAGTTGCTCAATACTGATTATCCAAACTTCCAAAAGTTGGTTGACAAGGCTATTGTGGTTGAGAACAAGATTCGTGAGATGGAGCAGGACAACAAGAGGAAGATGTCACATCATGGACCGCAGCAAGGAAGCAATGTTCGCCCCCGCTATGCACCACCTACTGCACCACAATACAACCCCTCTGCTCCTGCATACCGCACTGCCTATCCGCCCCGCCCAAATCAGCCCCCGCAGCAACGCCCCACCATGCAAGCGCCTCGCAATCCTGTTCCACCTGCGCCATGTCCTAACATGGCGGCAAATGCTCAAAACCAGATGCGCCCAAACTTCCCCAATGCTATGAGTGGTAAGACATGCTATGCGTGTGGAGAACCCGGACACTTTGCAAGTCAATGCCCCAAGAGAAACAATGGACCTATGAACAATGCGCCAAGGCCAAATAACCCGCGACCAAATGGAGGAGCACCACAAGGCAACCGTGGACAGCAGAATTTTGCTCGTGGCAATGTCAATCATATCTCTACTGAGGAAGCTCAGCAAGCTGATGACGTCGTGATTGGTATGTTTCTCGCCAACTCCAACCCCGCGACTGTTTTATTTGATTCAGGAGCATCTCATTTATTCATCTCGTCAAAGTATGTTGCCAAGTACAATTTGCCTATATCTCATATGAAGCAAACTATGCTAGTGAGTTCTCCTGGCGGAGAGATGAGGACAAATATAGTATGTCCTAAAGTAAGCATTAAAATAAGGGGGGTAGACTTTCTCGCAAACCTCATAGTATTGGACTCCCAAGGAATAGACATAATACTTGGGAATGGACTGGTTGAGCAAGTATAATGGAGTCATTCAATGCGCCGAGAGGATTGTGCAGTTGACAAGTGAACATGGTACACGCATTGAAGTTGAAGCAGCCCAACCTGCAAGAGGGAAAGCGATGCTGAACCACGTGGAAGAAGTGACATTGGAAAGCATTCCGATCGTTCGCGAGTACCCGGACGTGTTTCCAGATGAGTTGCCAGGTATGCCACCTGATCGTGACATAGAATTCGCCATTGAGTTGATACCCGGAACTGCACCTATAGCTAAGAGGCCGTATAGGATGCCTCCTAAGGAATTAGCAGAGCTCAAGAAGCAAATTCAAGAGCAGCTAGAGAAGGGTTTTATACGCCCAAGCTCATCCCCGTGGGGAGCCCCAGTGCTCTTCGTAGATAAGAAGGATGGAACCCAGAGGATGTGTGTGGACTATAGGTCTCTCAATGAAGTGACAATTAAGAACAAGTACTCACTGCCCCGTATAGAGGATTTGTTCGACCAAATGAAGGGTGCATGTATCTTCTCCAAGATCGACTTGCGGTCAGGATACTTCCAAATGAAGATTAGACCATCAGACATACCCAAGACAGCATTTCGGACACGATATGGATCTTATGAGTACACCGTCATGTCATTTGGATTAACGAACGCGCCTGCGTACTTTATGTATCTCATGAATAAGGTCTTCATGGAATATCTGGATAAGTTCATTGTAGTGTTCATCGATGATATTATGATCTACTCGAAGGACGAGAAGGAACATGAGGAACACTTGAGGCTTACGCTGCAAAAATTGAGGGAGCATCAATTGTATGCCAAGTTCAGTAAATGTCAATTTTGGTTACGAGAAGTTTCTTTCTTAGGCCATATTATCTCTGGAGGAGGAGTATCGGTTGACCCAGGGAAGGTGAGAGATGTGCTTAAGTGGGAACCGCCACAGAACGTCAAGGAAATTCGGAGTTTCCTTGGAATGGCTGGATATTACCGCCGATTCATTAAGGATTTCTCCAAAATAGCCAAGCCTATGACCGAATTACTCATGAAGGGAAAGACATTTCGATGGACTCAAGCTTGTCAGGATAGCTTTGAAGAGTTAAAGAAAAGATTGACAACCGCCCCAGTGTTAGTATTACCGGACGTGAGCAAGAGTTTTGATATATACTGTGATGCATCAAGACAAGGATTAGGATGTGTGCTCATGCAAGAAGGCCAAGTGGTAGCTTATGCATCGAGGCAACTAAAGAAACATGAGTTGAATTATCCTACGCACGACCTTGAACTGGCAGCCGTGGTACACGCCTTGAAGATATGGAGACACTATGTTTTTGGTCACCGATGTGAGATTTATACAGATCACAAGAGTCTCAAGTACATATTTACGCAGACGGATCTGAATCTGAGGCAACGCCGATGGTTGGAGCTCATCAAGGATTATGACGTGGGAATCAACTATCACCCAGGGAAGGCCAACGTAGTGGCCGATGCTTTGAGCCGAAAGGGAGTAAGTCATCAACTCACAGTTCAAGAACTGCCACCTGAGTTATGTAAGGAGTTTGAACGGTTGAACCTTGGATTCATAAATGAGATGGGAACGATGGAAGTCAACCCAACATTAGAGCAGGAAATACGGGAAGGACAGACGAAGGACAAGGAAATACAAGAAATCAAGGAAAGGACCCAAGAAGGAAAGGAATTCAGATTTGATGAGGACGAACAAGGTACCTTATGGCTTGGAAAGAGGATTGTGGTACCTAATGTCAGGCATATTCGAGAAACAATATTGAAGGAGGCACATGACTCGCCTTACTCAATTCATCCTGGCTGTACAAAGATGTACAAGGACTTAAAGACATGTTATTGGTGGGCCAGCATGAAAAAGGACATAGCCGAATATGTTGCACTTTGTGATGTGTGCCAACGAGTTAAAGCTGAACATCAAAGGCCAGCCGGATTGTTACAACCATTGAAGATCCCGGAGTGGAAGTGGGAAGAGATTGGTATGGACTTTATAGTTGGATTACCGCGAACTCAGTCTGGCTATGATTCAATATGGGTTATTGTGGATCGATTGACAAAGTCAGCTCATTTCATCCCTGTCAAGACCACATATACCACCGCGAAGCTAGCAGAATTGTATATGGAACATATTGTGTGCCGACATGGAGTACCAAAGAAGATAGTCTCGGATAGAGGTTCTCAATTCACCTCCAGATTTTGGCAGAAATTGCATGAAGCAATGGGAACAAGGCTGAACTTTAGTTCGGCGTATCACCCTCAAACAGATGGACAAACCGAGAGGACCAACCAAATTTTGGAAGACATGTTGAGAGCCTGTGCTTTAAAGCATAGGAAAAGTTGGGATAAAAGTTTGCCGTATGCTGAATTCTCGTACAACAATAGTTACCAAGCAAGTTTAAAAATGTCACCCTATGAAGCATTATACGGGAGGAAATGTAGGACTCCCTTGTTTTGGAATGAAACCGGAGAGAATCAGGTGTTTGGTCCCGACGTGTTACAAGAAGCTGAAAGGCAAGTCCAGATAATACGAGAAAACTTAAAGGCTGCCCAGTCTCGACAGAAAGGTTATGCTGATAATAGGCGAAGGAGTTTGACCTTTGAAGTTGGAGATTTTGTATACCTCAAAGTGTCACCTATCAGAGGTCAGCGACGGTTTAACGTCAAGGGAAAACTGGCACCACGTTACATTGGACCATTTAAGATTCTGGACAAACGAGGAGAGGTAGCTTATCGACTTGAGCTGCCGACGTATCTCTCCGATGTACACGACGTGTTTCACGTCTCTCAACTCAAGAAGTGTCTCAGGGTACCGGAAGAACAAGTGCCGATGGACGAGTTAGAACTTCAGGAGGATTTGTCCTATGTCGAGCAACCTATCAAAATTTTGGATAGGAAAGAAAGAGTCACGAGAAATAAGAGGATCCGTTGGTGCAAAGTGCAATGGAAACACCATACGGAAGCCGAAGCTACATGGGAACGTGAAGAAGACCTGAAGGCAGAATTCCCTCATCTTTTCTCCACGCTATCGAATCTCGAGGGCGAGATTCACTTTAAGGGGGGTAGGTTTGTAACACCCTAAATTTTCGCATCATGCATTGCATACATGGTCATGCATTAAACACTAGTAGAATAAAAGAAAAATAATAAAACATATGCATATACAAATATGTGTAGCAAAAGAAGAAAAAGAAAATAATAATTATAGCCTAAAACTTGTAATGAGGAATAAGTATATAAAAAAAATAATAATAAAAATATATAAGTATATATATAAATAATAGGTAAAATATTAATATTAATAATATATGTTATAAAAATAATAAATAATAAATAATAAATATAATGATATATATATATATATAATAAATTATAATAAAGAAAAAAAAAATAAAATAAGTAAAATAAATAAATATAAAAAAAAGAAAAAAAAAACCGCCGCCTGCCTGTGGCCTGGCCGGCCGAGCCGCCAGCCGGCCCGCACTGACGCGCCCACGCGCGTTTGCCCCGCGCCAGCCGCGCCCCGAGGCACCGCCCGAGCGCCTGCGCCCTCCCTGACCGCGCTGCGCTGCAGCGCCGCGCCGTCCCATCCCCTGACGCGCGCCGTCCCGCCCCCCCTTGACGCGACGCCGCCTGCCACCCCCGCTTTCCCGCGCAAGCACGCCTGCACGCGCGATTTCCGGCCCCGCTCCGCGGTCTCCCGCGCCGTAACGCCTCACAATTTTTTTCCGGATACGAGTCCATCCCTTTAACCGCTTCCGTTTCTACCGGTGACGCACCCTAGCACCGCCCTATAAATAGGACCCAGGCCTAGGCCCTTTTTCCCCACGAACCAGCAGCCGCCAGCAAGGAGGAAAAGTCGCCAGACCCAGCCGCCGTTTCCAGAGAAGAAAGGCCGCCGGGAACAGAGAAACAGAGGCGCCCAGGGAAGAAAAAAAAAGAGAAAAAGAAGGGGAAGAAGAGGGAGAAAAAGAGGAGGACACCGCCGTTCGCCGGAGATCGTCGCCGACATCGCGCCGCCGCCGTCGTACGGCCGAAGGACTGCTGCACCATCTTTTTCGTCTTCGCGTCGCATTTATTCCGCGACCGTCACACCGTCAGATCTACGGTAGGGTTCGTTCCCGATGCGAATTTTTGCGATCACATTGAATCTAATAGGCGTAAATTAATTTTAGTCGCACCATAAATTTTATTTCAGCAGCATTAATCCACCCTAAAATCCCCGTAAACCCTTATGAACACGTATGAACTAGTCGCATCTAATTAATAAATGACTGTAGTAAATTAATTATTAAACTGTGCATGCATGCATGTCATTGCATGTTGATTATTTTGTGTGCATTATGTTGAATTGTATATGTTTTCTTGTATGTGTGATCACGCGTAGAGGAACGTGCTCAAGAGGTTGCATACGAGGATTTCCAAAACCAAGACTTCGAAGCGCTTGAGCAACCCCATCCGCCGGAGCAAGGCAAGTGTCCTTGAAGCATATTGATCCTGTTTTAAATTAAATGTTTTGTTTGCGAACTTGCATGCTTGTGTCAAATTAACGGGAATCCTATGGTAGGAAGTTTACTAGTTTTGTTTGACCACCCTTGTCACCTGGAATTATGGTAGAGAGTCGGGAAGGGTTTTTACCTTTTCGCTTCGCTTAATTAATTGGGATGGTAAACAACACTACACATTTAATTATGCATCAATGATATTCTGGTTAATGTGAACTGGTCAATACGATGGGTGATCTAAGCAAGCATGGTTATGTGGATGGGTTGGTCGTTATGGTGGTTTGCTTGCCTTAGATCTAAGGACCGGTTCATGCGAGAATATGCCAGGTCAACAGTGCCACCACAAGGCCAAGTATGGGTGCGACGTAGCTGAATAATTAGGAGCGCTGCTAGTATTGTATGGACCATTGGATGGCGCGGGGAATGGGAGTCGAGGAGGACTGCCTTGGGATCCGCATGGCACACGAGGGGACCCGTGGGTGGGAGAATAGAGGTTCAAGCCTGCCTGTGAAACCTTAGTGGGCCCGTACATACTAGTAGTCCCTTTTGAAAGGCTATTTTGTGATCTCTTGGCCACACACCTACGGAAGTGTGAGATGGCACAATGGAGGTTTCTTAGTCATCGAAAGGTGATAAAATCACAAACATGTGGGTAAAGTGGTACAACCTCTGCAGAGTGTTTAAAACTATCATGATAGCCGTGCTCCCGGTTATGAGCGCCTGGATGACCTACATGATTAGAGTTGGAATTGGGATTTGGGATGGTTATGGTTTGGTAACGGTCATGGTTTATGGATTGTGGTCATGGTTATGGAATTGAGTTATGGTAATTGGACATGGATAATGGTAATGTTGGTAATAATTGGATATTGTTAATATGATGGAATTTGTTTCACATAGACATAGTATAATGCTTTTCAAATGTTTTACTGTACTTTTCAGCACTTAGCCATTATTATTGTCGTCATTTGAATTAGCCACATGTCATACTTTCCACACTTGCTGAGTACGACATGTACTCACCCTTGCAATCCCCCCCCCCCAACAGCTACTGGAGACAATTGGGAGTACCCTGAGGATCACGAGGAGTACTAGGTTGCGTACCGCCGTCAATTGCCTGTGGATTGGAGTCGTGCTGTTTAGTTTATTTTCCGCTGCAACTATTTAGAGTTATATTATTCGTGAACTGTTGGATTATTGTAATAAAGTACTTATTTATTAGTTAAGACGTGGTTAAATTCTGTTTATCATTTGTGAATCATTCGTGTATGTGTGTTGAACATCCTGGGCACACATATGCGTTACGCTTGGTTCATATTCGGAACCGGGTGTCACAATGACGAGTGGGACCCACTAGTCAGAACCCTTACTCTGTACACCATTTTTTCTTCCTCCCTCCGCTCGACACTGTGATTGTGCATGGCACCACGGCGATGGCTTGGCCTGGGCACCATGGTTACTGCCTCCTAGCTAGGTTTCGCTTTAAATAGCCCCCTCTCATCCTTACCCTCTCCCACGGTGAAACAGCGACGGTCTCCTCTGTTCTTGCCGCCAGAGCCATTTTTGACCGCCTCCCTGTTCTTCACTTCGTTCGGCCATTCTAGCCATCGGTTGGTCGAGCTCCAAACATAAAAAAGTAGCACAAGACTCTCCTCCATAATCTCCACCAATTAGCTTGTCTCTTTGCTCACAGGGTTGCCGGTATCTTCAAGTTTTGTGGACATTGTCGGAGTTGGATAAGATGGTCGCCTCTGCTCCACTGTCGCCAGCCCTCAACAAGTGGTGTTATGCCTTGACTTCAACAGCAAAAGGATGGCCATCACGACCTCTTCCTCAAGGTGAAGCCCGTGTTTCATTTCCTTAGGTATCGAGCAAATGATTCAATTTTTACTGAAGCAAGTTCATATCAATGTCACTAGGTCATCGATTTAATTCCATTTCTACATGCAACTATTCTTCAATCCAATTAAGGAATATATTCTAGACCTCCAGGTGAATCATCTCACCAAACATGAAGGAAACTTATTGAGAGATGAAGTCGGATTTTATGTTTTTGTGGCCGCCATTGAAAATCCATCGGTGCGCCATCGAACTTATGTATGTCGGCCTTTCCACAGCTTTTGCACCTCCCAATCATCTTCCTCATGCTCCCATGAACCTCCCATGCCTTGCGTCATTTCCGAGTTGTTCCGACATGGCCAAAACCCTAGCCACCGCCACCATCGCACACTGGATTCTGACCATCGCCGACGTTCGATGACCTCCCCATCGTGCTCAGCACCTTGGATATTGGTTAGGCGGTGAGTTACAAAGAGAAAGAAGGTCGGAAGAGTCGAGTCAGCGAGCTCGCCAGAGAGCGCCACCACGGGCGCACCGCGTGGCCGAAGGTGGAAGACGACCCGTGGGGCTCGCGTGTCAGCGCCTGTTTTCCCTCCCTTCGGATCTGCTGTGGCTATTTGATCTGGTGTGGCTACGCGGGTTGACCCCGTGGCCCTCGGTGTGGCCCAATTGTGATTGGCCCATTTTAAATGTGTGGGACCGACCAGATTTATTTAAACTTTTTCTTTTACAAATAATTCTAGATTTTGAGCAAACTTCAAAAATCCATTACTCCTAGTAAACTTGCTCAAATAATTCCCAATAAATTCTGGTAGATTCCTCTTGATCCCAAATTTGTAGTGGCACAATTTTTTGGACATGAAAGTCCCAGAATTTTCATAATTAATTTTTTTGAGCTAACTTCTTGGGAAATTAATTTACCCTTGTTCTGCTAATTGGAAAATTCCCAATTTTTGTAAGAGCACTCCTAATGATATCTTTGATCTCCAACAAAAATTTCAAGTTTATTGTACTTCATTTATTGGGCGAATTGGTATTCCAATTCTCTATGTCTTTTGAAAAATGAGAAATATACAGAAACATTTCCAGAATTTTCCCAAACTTGTAAAATCAATTCCTCCATATAGGAAGCTCAGAAAAATATGAAACAAATTTTCCTATAACTAGTAAAATCTCATCTACCAGGATCATCCACTATTAGCTATGCTAAAGCTACATATTTAGTACTAAAATTCAGGGAAGCCTTTTATTTTTGGAATTTTAGAGACAACAAGCTTCTTTGAACGTCTCCAATTCTTGGTCCAGTTCTTCCTCATAGAACCTAGTATGCACTGTAAAAATTCTAAAAGCCAATTAAAATCATTTTCTTACCTAATTAGTGTTTATAAGATCTTTTAGATAGTTTCACTATCACTCATGTACTTTATATATTCCATATCATATAGTGACCAAGATCAAGGAGGAGCCAGAGGCCTTGGATAGAATCATCCCAGGAGCTAACATTGATACTGACTTGCAGCCAGGCAAGCCCAGGTTTGCATTTAAGTGCTATTTCAAAGTTTCTATTTTTATCACTTATGTCTAGGATGAGTTTTGTGCATTACGGCTAAGGTGCTTGTTACTCCACTTGCATGACCCACAAATCCCGTGGAGTATTAGGTAGCTCTACAGCTCGATGAGTAGAAAATGCCATGCTAATGTTTTAAGAAATCCAATAGAAGTCGAGTAGTTGGAATCTACTCGTGAGATAGGATTTTATCACACGGGATGAATTTTATCAAAGAATGGTTTATGGATATGAAATTGAGACCGAGCAGCAGGACAGGATGCAGCGAGATGCAGTCTCCTGTGCATAGCCCTGCTTGTGTCGATTGAGGACCGATCCGTGTGCGTCCCTGCTGGACAAGTTTGAATTGTACCGGATGCATACTAGCTATATGGAAACTAGGAAACCGATGAAATTGGTTAACCTGGGTGTCGAGGCTTACCCTACCATTTTATAGGAGTGGGTTGAGGGCAGCAAGGTGTAAATCTGCTGGTGCGCACAGACACGCTCCGCGCGGTGACCTCCTGCCCGTTGCGGAAGGACCGGTTCGATATTTGGATTTTCCTTTGAAAGGTTGCTGCATACAACATAGTATTGAAGTGTGATTCACTCCACTTCCAAAATGGGTGTATGTGACGTGTTATCCGGGTGTCTACTGATTGCAATCACTGTCCCTTGTGGTTATTTTAGTACCGCTTGTTCACTGTGCCGTGACGTAGTAAATACTGAAGAAGCCAGGAGAATATGATGTATTGAATTATAATTGCTTTGCAACTATGATTGCTATAGAATAAGCTCACTAAAGTTACTTTTATGGAACCTTTAAGCTGCTGTTAATAATTTGAAAATTGAGGATCAACATGTAGGCGATTCATTTACTGCTATATCTGTTCCTATGTTAAATATCACTGCATGTAGAGTTCCATGTTTAGGTGAGACAGTTAAGTCTTGCTGAGCCTTCATGCTCATAGTTTCTATATTAAGTTGTTTGCAAATGAGAAGTATGAGCAAGGGCCCAAAGATGAGGCGATGCCCCCATCAGGGTATACCGCCAAGTGGGAGCCCTGCGTGCTGTCGTGATCTTTTGTTTGCTGCTAGTGTGTGGCATCCCCGGGCTGGATGGCTGCACTTTCGCATAGATAGACTGAGAGTTTAGCTATGAGTATTACTTCCGCTGAATATTATGTATTGTAAAAGACTTCCACTGTTTCTACAAATAAAACTTTGTATTTTGTCGTATTCTTTTCGTGTGTGCTGTTGGGTGCTGCATCGCACGGCACCACCCTCTACGATTCGTAGAATGTGTGGACCCGATCCTCACACCCTAGTATCAGAGCCGCATTGGGAATAGCATGCTCGAAAAGAGCCTATTTTGGAAACTTAGAAGTAGTCGAGTGAGAATTAGTTACTATGCCCACATAAGGTCAATTATAGTATTAGTTACTTAAGGTGGCAAGCTAACTTATATGTTATTATATTCTGTAACGACGCTCCGCTGTCAGGTAAGAGGTAAGGTACGACACTGCAAGTGGATCAATTGCGGTAAGCTCACCATGCGAGAGGTAGCATGTCATTGTTTCCGTGGCTTGGCACAAAAAGTTAACATCAGTCTCTATGTGAGACATATGTCTGTTGAATACATTGGCTTTGATGATAAAAGTTTTGAATACTACCAAAACATCTTTTTTATCAAGATTCAACGATAGGTCTGACATGTTTTGGTTAGCTTTGGCAAGGTTCGAAGCTTGATCGCAGTGGTTCCGCTTTTATCTTACAATGTTTCAAACTTGCTTTACACTTATGGAAAGTTTGCTTAGTATTCTTTTAATAAGTTTTTGGTGTGCATTGGTGGTTATGGTTGATATCATTTTGCTATGGGTCGCAACATGCTTATGTGAGGTGCTCACGTAAGATGTTGTAGTTTCGGAACTAACGAGAGTCAAGTCGAGGACTTGTGCTCGGAAGTATTGGTTATTTATTCATGTGCAGGTGTTGCTTGATTTCAAGACGTGGCTGGTGACAAGATCCATTGAACTAGTCTTAGGGAGAATATGAGGTTCAACAACCAAGTTCGGGAGGAATTGTGGTTGAGTTGATCAGGAGGTCATGCAGCATGTTTGAATCAAGAAAAATGCATATGAAGGTATCGTGGACGTCGTTGGAAGGTGTTTGCACATATGCAAGGAGTGCATAGACGTGGCTACATGGTTCCAAGGCGTGATGAAGAGATCTGGACGTAAAAAATTGGTCAGAAAGGTCCAGCCGACTAGGTTATGGACTCAGGCTGTGGGTGAGTTGGTTTTGACTCGAATATGGAATGTTTTTAGTTGGTTATGATAGGATTTCGTATGGGTCAAGAATTTAGGTTGTTTTAGGAACATGGGATACGTTCCTGATGTGTTTGGAAGTCTTGATATTGCTTCTATCTGCGTATAGAAGAATCTTGAGCAATTATGGAAAGTTTTGATTCGTGAATTGAGTAGGATTAGAGTCCTAGTTAGAGTTGAGTTGGCTTTCGGGCTTGTTATATAAGCAAGGGAGGCCAGAGATCAGATTGGACTACTTTTGGTCTGTTCCTCTTGTGTTCTATTGAATAAAAATCGTAGTTTAAAGGAACTTTTGTGCCTTGTCCGTCCGACTTGTTCTAGACAAGTTTTTCTCATCGAGTTTTCTGCACAGCACTACCTTTCTTTGGTGGTTTTATCATAACTCGAGTTTTACAGCTCCAATTGTCGTGATTCTTTTTGGGTTGTCTGCACAACTTGATTATATATCATCAATCAAAATTTCACGGTTATTGGATTTGTGGTTTCTGATCTACACAGGTTTCTTTGCAGTGTTCCAGAACTGTTTTTCTCAGGTAGGACAGAGTGACATTTGTTCAATCTTTCTATCGTAACTTGAGTTTCTCTCGATGGAGTTTCATGATTCTTGTTTTGACGTCTTCATGACTTGATTATCTACAATATATACTAGATTTGTCACAGTTGAACACGTTTAGATTAGTCGCACACATGGTTTCTTTAACAGATCGGTTTTCTATCGAGGGGTGTTTTCGTTGCTTCTGTTGAAAAGTTTTAATCTACCATTCACCCCCCTCTGGTAGCTTTACACATGCTCTCCGATCCTACAATTGGTATAAGAGCAACGGTGCTCTAATCTTTGTGATTTGCATGTGTTTTTGACTAATCATCATGGAGAAATACTCCGCAAAACCATGTGTGTTTAGTGGTATTGATTTTCAGGTTTGGAAGGCACGTATGGAAGCTTTCATCCAGGTACAAGGCTTCGCAATATCGTAGAAGGTATACAAGCCTTATGAAGTGCCGTCAAACGATCAAGTTACAGCTACAAATCTGAGAGATGTCGACAACAACAACAAGGCTCAGAACTTGATCATACAAGGATTAACTTAAAGCGACTTCTACCGTGTTGCACACCTCCGATCTGCATACAATGTGTGGAAAGCACTTTGTGACTACCACGAAGTATCTAACACGATCAAGGAGGTAAGGCAAGACACGTTCAAGAAAGAACACATGCGTTTCGAGATGCAACCCGATGAGTCCATTGATGATCTCTTTCCTTGCTTTAATAAAATTCTCAGCAACTTGCATAGCGTCACAGTTAATTTTTCAGATGTTGTTAATGCTAGCAAATTACTAAGTGCATTATACATGTCAATTTGGGAGATAAAGGTTACATCTATTCGACAATCTACTGTCATGAGTACACTTACTTTAGACATACTATATTCTAGATTGAAAACTCAAGAAATTGACATAATCTCACGTAAGAACCCCAATAAGTCTCTTGCATTTGTTTCTCAATGTGATATGCCTAGCTCCGACCAATCTTCATCTTGTGGTACACTTGCTTTGTTGTCCTCTCTAACCCTTGAACAGATTGAGGAGTTTCCAGAGGAGGAGCTAGTACTTCTCTCTACTAGGTTCTCAAAAGCATTGCAAAATGCGAGAACTAGAATGAGAGGAAGCTCCGGACCTCAACGATGTTTCGAATGTGGTAAGACAGGACATTTTTGTTCAGATTGCCCTAACCTTTCAGGTCCTACTTCCCGAGATGAAAAGCAAACAAGGACGAAGCACTCCTCTGCAACAGATATGAAGAAAAAGAAGGGTTTTACAGGATGTCAATTGGTGGGTAGTTTTATCTCCGCACTTCAAGAACTTGGCTCAAGCTATGTGGACATTGGAAGTGATGAAGATGGAGATGATTTGGCAAACTTGTGTTTCATGGCGGGCAAGTCAAGATCAAGTATGGAGGAGGTTGAACACAGCAGTGACAATGAAGAGGTATGTCCTACTTGCGAAGAAATGTGTGATGCTATTTCTCGTGCCACTGTTATAGTTAAGAAAAACGACAAAAAGCTTAGGGACAATGCTGTTAAAATTGAGTCACAAGAATCTGAAATTAATCGTTTAAAACCCTTGATTCCTATTGATGATTATTGTTCCTCATGTGATTTAATATACAAACAATTGTCCTCATTAAGAAGTGCGCACACCTCCACACTTGATAAACTTGAGTTAGAGATTGAAAAGAACAGAGAGCTTGCAGCACTTAATGATAAAAACTTGAAATATCCTAGCTGTTCTACAATTGATTTGCATTGTTCTACTTGTGATGATCTTGATCAGAAACTACAAGATGCTATGAATGAAATTTCTATATTGAACAATGCTTTACATTCTCATGAAGTTAAATATTGTTCCAATTGCAAATTAAAAGAAAAAATTTCATGTGAAAACTGCCTAGACTTGTCTAAGAAACTTGATGACATGAATAGGACACTAGAGCGGTTTTGTAATGGGAATAAGAACCTAAACTTGCTGCTGAATTCTAACAAGTCTTGCAATGATAAAACTAGTTTAGGTTTTGATTCTCATGCTCATGCTAAGGCACATCCACCTAAAATTGTAAAGTCATTAGGAAGTGGATTGATTCAAACAGTTCCTAAACAAAAAGAAGTGGTTTTTAAATCTGCAGGAGTATTGTCACATTCGGTTCAAATAAACATACTGCATGCTCATCTAGACATGAACACAATGTCAAATTTCATTATACCTATTGTGGTAGAGATGGACATGTCATAGATTTTTGTTATAGACTAGCTAAACAACAGAAAAAGGAAAGAATTATTGCTAGATCTCATAACTTACATGCAAAATTTGCTGCACTTGCTAAACCAATGATAGGAACATGCAATCTGCTGTAATTAGTTGAAAACATGCAAAGTTTGCTCCCAAACCTACTATTTTTCGTGCTACACATGTAACATCTCGTAGTACAGTAGTTGGGTACAAAAATCCTCAAACTTTGGCTCATAAACCTGCTGTTTTTTCTCAGCTTCCGCGTGTTATTCCTGCTAGATGTCGTGTGACTCAGTACTGGATTCCTAAATGCCTTTTGACTAACCCCAGTATTGAGTCATCGACGTATTGTGCTTCTATGTAGGTTACACGCTTGAGGAAGGAGAAAATTTGGATTGTGGATTCAGGTTGGTCACGTCACATGAATGGTAACAAAGAATAGTTCTCCTCCCTCTCTTTTGTGTCACGTGTAGAAAATGTTACTTTTGCCGATAATTCTTCAACTCCTATAATTGCTAAGGGCTGGGTTAGAGTAAATGATCACTACACTTTGAAGGATGTGGCACTTGTTAAAAATTTGAAATACAACTTGCTTTCTGTTTCACAACTGCTAGATGAAAATCTAGAAATTATTTTCACTAAAAATTGCTGCAAAGTTGTAAATTCAAACAGTGAGCTTATTTTTAACATGTCACAGTTTGGAAGAGTTTTTAAATCTGATTTTGATATGTCTTCCTCTAAGCATAGGTGTCTAGTTGATAGTGATTCAAAGGACTTATATTTTTGGCATCGTAGACTTGGTCACGTAGGCTTTGATCATATAACACGTGTTAGTACTCTTGATCGCCTATGTGGGCTACCTAAGCATAAAGTGGACAGAGGAATTGTGTGACCTTCTTGTATACATGCTAAGATGGTTGCAGGTTCACATACTCCTCTACAATGATCATGACAACTGAACCGGGTCAACTTTTGCACCTTGACACCGTAGGACCTTCACGTGTTCAATCCTTTGGAGGTAAATGGTATGTTCTTGTAATTGTTGATGATTATTCTAGATACTCTTGGGCTTACTTTATGGCATCTAAGAATGAAGCTTTTAGTCACTTTAGAACTTTATTTCTTAGATTATCAATTGATCACCCAGGATCTTTAAAAGCAATTAGAAGTGATAATGGAACCGAATTTAAAAATCAATCTTTTGATCACTTTTGTGCTGAAAATGGAATAGATCGTCAATTTTCTTCGCCATATGTACCTCAACAAAACGGTGTTGTAGAAAGAAAAAACAGAACCTTAGTTGAGATGGCTAGGACTATGCTTGATGAATATCAAACTCCAAGGAAATTTTGGGTTGATGCGATTGCAATCGCTTGTTATGTCTCAAATTGTGTTTAATTGCGTGCTAAGCTAGGTAAAACACCATATGAGCTCCGGTTTGGACATAGTCCTAGTGTTACACACTTTTGGTTCTTTGGTTGCAAATGCTTTGTTAAGAAACATGGTAATCTTGATAAATTTGAACCTAGATCCATTGATGGCATGTTCTTTGGTTATCCATCTCATGCTAGAGGCTACCGCGTGTTTTTACTTGAAACTAACAAAATTGTGGAGACTTGTGAGGTGTCTTTTGATGAAACTAGCCCAAGTATTAGCTCAAATATTGCAGGTACGAATCCATATCCGCAGGGGGAGAGCATTTTTGTTGAACATGAAGAAGAAGAAGCTTGTGAAATGTCTACTCCCCTTCGGATTCTCAAAAGTCATCCTCCACAACAAATGATTGGAAGCTTGCACGAATGAGTCACACGGTCCAGGTTTTGCGATCCAAACTCTCACACTAATTCTGCTTTTGTTGCTTCTTTTGAACCGAAAGATATATCATACTCACTCATTAATGAATCTTAGATTATTGCCATGCAAGAAGAGTTAGAAATTTTGAAAGAAATAATGTTTGGAAACTTGTACCTCCACCTCAAGGTCACACTTTAATTGGAACTAAATGGGTGTTTAAAAATAAACAATGTGAGGATGGGGTTGTGGTTAGGAACAATGCTAGGTTAGTTGCTCAAGGTTTCACACAAATTGAAGGTCTAGATTTTGATGTAACTTTTGCTCCTGTTGCTAGATTAGAAGCCATAAGAATTTTGTTAGCTTTTGCTGCATCTAAAGGTTTCAAGTTATATCAAATGGATGTTGAAAGTGCTTTTCTTAATAGCTACATAGACAAGGAGGTTTATGTAAAGCAACCATCGGGTTTTGAAAATTTAGATTTTCCTAATCATCTTTACAAACTGTCCAAAGCCTTGTACAGTCTCAAACAAGCCCCTAGAGCATGGTATGATAGGTTAAAAACATTCTTACTTGAAAAAGGGTTTACCATGGGCAAGGTTGATAAAACTATTTTTGTGCTTAAGCATGGCAATGACTCATTATTCGTTCAAGTGTATGTGGATGATATTATCTTTGGTTGTGCTTCTCATGATCTTGTGTCCAATTTTTCAGCTATGATGAGTTCCGAATTTGAAATGAGTATGATGGGAGAACTCACATACTTTTTGGGGCTGCAAATCAAGCAAACCAAGGAAGGTACCTTTGTGCATCAAACGAAGTATACAAGAGACCTTCTCAAGCGCTTCAACATGGACAAAAGCAAGCCTCTTTGGACACCAATGGGTACAGCAACGACACTTGAACTTGATGAAGATGGTGAACCTGTGGATCAAAAGGAATATAGAAGCATGAACGGATCACGTTTGTACCTCACGGCATCAAGACCGGACATACAATTCAGCGTATGTCTTTGTGCACAATTTCAAGCTTCCCCAAGTGCATCACATCGTCAAGCCGTCAAAAGGATTCTCAGGTACTTACATGGAACTGAAGAATTTGGCAGTTTTCTTTCTTCTTCCTCAACTGTTACTTTGAAAGTTTTTTTGGATGCTGATTTTTGGGGTTGTAGGATTGATAGCAAAAGTACTTCAGGTGCTTGTCATTTTCTTGGTAATTTACTTGTTGCTTGGTCCTCTAGAAAACAAAACTCAGTTGCACAATCCATAGCCGAATCTGAATATGTAGCTGCTGCTAGTGCTTGCTCACAAATTCTTTGGATTGTTCAAACACTTAAGGACTATGGGGTTGATCTAGATAGTGTTCCACTGTTTTGTGATAACACTAGTGCCATTTGCATTGCTAAAAACCTCGTGTAACATTCTAGAGCTAAGCACATTGACATTAGGTATCACTTTCTCCGTGATAATGTTGAAAAAGGAAACATTGTGCTTCACCATGTAGATACCGAACAACAATTGGCTTAGATTTTTACAAAACCTTTGGATTTCACTCATTTTTGTTTCATTCGTAGTGAAACAGGGGTTATGCATCCTCATGGCTTACGTTGAGGGGGGGTTTTGAAATTTCAGAAGTCTATTTGTGAATCTGAAATTAAAATAATGTGAGCAGAGTATTTCATACATATATGACTTTGTGATTCCTTTTACATGCTGAAAGTTCTTACTACATTACTCGTGTTACACATTTTGTAGTTTTTACCATTTCTAGTAATTGGAATAATTACTTACACTAAATCTGATCATGGTCGAACTTTATTGCTGTTTTGAACTTGTTGCATGCTCACAATGCTTTTAATCATAAAGAATTAATCAAGTAGTCAACTCACATGTTGAGTTTTTATGAACAAATAAAAATTGAGAAAAGATCAAGAGAATATGCATGCATCTCACTTCTTCTTTTGAGATGGCTTATCATTGCACTTAGATATGAACTTGGAAGAAGTTTTGTATGACTAAAACCATGTCCTTAAGCTTCTGATTGTCAAATGACGTAGGCTTGGCTTGGTTAGTTAGAATAAGGCAGATGCGGTATATAATCTCTTGCAAATGTCATATGATCAAAATTTGTCTTTAAAAGAAAATAAAATTGCAGCAACAAGTGTCATGCTTTCAGGTTTTGGAATAGTTAAGTTTGTGAGGTCATGACTTGCTTAAATTGAAAATTACATTTGATCTCTAGCATGGCTTACACTACTTTATGTATCTCATTGATGTGATAGTGTAAGTTACTTGATACTATGACTTGGATAAGCTTTGTTTTATATGATATGTTATAATGTGCTCATAACAAAATAAAATTTATCTTCTGTACCTTGTTGAATACATTGTCAAAGGGGGAGAAATTGATCACATGTTGCACATTGCACATATTCACAAGTGTTTTTGGCACGTTTCTTCTCAGGGGGAGAAGTATGCAAGGGGAAGAAATTTATTTCTATCTCATTTGATTTTCAAAAAGAGGGAGAAATTGTTTTCAAAACTTTTCATGTGAATAAGCCAATGTTCGGATTTTAAGTGGTGTTGCCAATGCATTCATCAAGGGGGAGATTGTGAGACCTATGTGTGTTGAATACATTGGCTTTGATGATAAAAGTTTTGAATACTACCGAAACATCTTTTTTACCAAGATTCGACTATAGGTCCGACATGTTTTGGTTATCTTTAGCAAGGTTCGAAGCTTGATCGCAGTGGTTCTGCTTTTATCTTGCAATGTTTCAAACTTGCTTTACACTTATGGAAAGTTTGCTAAGTATTATTTTACTAAGTTTTTGGTGTGTTTTGGTGGTTATGGTTGATATCATTTTGCTATGGGTTGCAACATGCTTATGTGAGGTGCTCACGTAAGATGTTGTAGTTTTGGAACTAACGAGAGTCAAGTCGAGGACTTGTGCTCGAAAGTATTGGTTGTTTATGCATGTGCAGGTGTTGCTTGAGTTCAAGACATGGGTGGTGAAGGGATCCATTGAACTAGTCTTAGGGAGAATATGAGGTTCAAGAACCAAGTTCGGGAGAAATTGTGGTTGAGTTGATCGGGAGTTCGCACAACATATTTGAATCAAGAACAATGCATATGAAGGTACTGTGGATGTCATTGGAAGATGGTTGCACGTATGCAAGGAGTGTATAGACGTGGCTACATGGTTCCAAGGCGTGATGAAGAGATGTAGACATAAAAAATTGGTCAGAAAGGTCCAACCGACTAGGTTATGGACTCAGGCTGCGGCTGAGTTGGTTTTGACTCAAATATGGAAAGTTTTGAGTTGGTTACGATAGGATTTCGTGTGGCTCACGAATTTAGGTTGTTTTAGGAATGTGTGATACCTTCCTAATGTGTTTGGAAGTCTTAAGATTGCTTCTATCTGCATATAGAAGAGTCTTGAGCAATTATGGAAAGTTTCGATTCGTGAATTGAGTAGGATTAGAGTCCTAGTTAGAGTTAAGTTGGCCTTCGGGCTGGTTATATAAGCAAGGGAGGCCAGAGCTCGGGGTGGATGACTTTTGGGCTGTTCCTCTTGTGTTGTATGGAATAAAGATCGTAGTTTAAAAGATTTTTTGTGCCTTGTTCATCCGACTTGTTCGAGACAAGTTTTTCTCGTCGAGTTTTCTGCACAGCACTACCTTTCTTCGATGGTTTTATCATAACTCGAGTTTTATAGATCCAATTACCATGATTATTTTTGGGTTGTCTTCACAACTTGGTTATCTATCATCGGTCAAAATTTCACAGTTATTGGATTTGTGGTTTCTGATCTACACGAGTTTCTTTGCAGTGTTCCAGAACTGTTTTCTCGGGTAGGACAAAGTGACATTTGTTCGATC